>CAMZMU010000107.1:38114587-38862157 GCA_947311845.1 Poa pratensis
AATTTCTGCATACACCTCTGATAAGTTGCCCCGGCATTTCTCAGACCAAAACACATGACACGATAGCAATACGCCCCATACGGGGTAAAAAAGCGGTCTTTATTTGATCCTTTGGGTTCAGTGGTATCTGGTGAAAACCAGAGTACGCATCGATAAAAGATAACAGTTCACAACCAGCAGTGGAATCGATCACTTGATCAATCCGAGGTAATGGAAATGGATCTTTTGGGCACGCCTTGTTGAGGTTAGTGAAGTCAATGCACATGCGCCACACCTTGACCACGGCTGGCTCGTCTTTCTTCTTTTCCAAGACCGGATTGGATATCCAGTCCGGATGCAGTACCTCCATTATGAACCCGGCTGCAAGCAACTTAGCCAGCTCGTCCAGCACCACTTGTCTCGGTCGTCTGAGAGACGACGGGTCGGTTGCCTCACCGGTTTCACCTCTGGCCTAACAAATAAAGAGTGCTCTGCCAACTCCCTCGGAACACCTGGCAGGTCCTTAGCCGACCATGCAAAGATATCCCGATTCTCACGGAGGAAGTGACAGAGCTCGCCTTCCTATTTCTCGCCTAGCCCGGTCCCAATGATGGCCACATGCTCTGGGTGCTCCGGGTCAATGGGGATCTTCTTGGTCTCCTTGGGTACCTCGAACGCCGCAGTTGAGTCCGGGCTCATCAGTCCGGACAGGCCGAGCTGTGTTGACTGCGCCATTGCCACCACTTGATGCAGCTTCTTCTTCTCAGCTGCGATCACCAAAGACTCGGCCAGATTAGACCCCGCCGAGGCACACTGAATGGCTCGCTTGTAGTCACCCGAGATGGATATGATCCATTAGGCCCTGGCATTTTCATCTTCAGGTATGCAACATGGGTGGAAATCATGAACTTGGCCAAAGCCGGCCTTCCAAGCAGTGCATGGTATGCACTCTCCAAGTCCACCACCTCGAACTCGATACTCTCAACTCGGCAATTTTCCTTGGTTCCAAATGCTACATCCACCCATATCTTGCCCATGGGTGCACAGGAAACGCCGGGCACAATCCCATGAAAAGTACAACTGCTTGGCATCAACTGATTAGGCGATATGCCCAATTTCACCATTGTGTCTCGGTACATGATGTTGATGGCACTGCCATTGTCCACCAGAACTCGGGTGAACCTCACATTGTTGGTAGGCCCACACAACGTTGGATCTACCACCAGGGCATACTTTCCAGGGCTCGGCATGATCCGAGGTGTGTCCTTTCTGCTCCAAGTGATCTCCTGCTCAGACCAGTTCATATAGGTCGGCACCACCGGCATTACTGCATTCACCTCCATGGCACGCCTCTGCACGCTCTTCTTGTCAGTGGCTCGGTCACAAAGACCACATAGCTCGCATGAACCTCTCTATAGTCATTTCCGGGGTATTCATACTGCTGACTTGGTCCGGCACCATTGTTGTTGTTATTACCTCGGACATTCACAACATTCACGGGTCTTGCTGCTGCAGGCCTCGGAAGAGGTGCAGTGGTTATCGGGGTAACATTTGCTCCGGACAGATTAGGGTGGGACCTCGGCTGAAATCTCTGAGGTGGTGGTCCTGTTCTGATTCCTCCGGCCCTTGCCCCCTCTTCTCTGATTCTGCGGTTCCAGCTGCACTGCCGGGTTGAATGGTTGGCTGGCTTGCGCGGGTCAGTCGTATGGTAACAGCACGGACCATCTATCATTGATTCATAGGTCATGGGTGGCTCCGGGTTCGGACTAAATGCCGGACCATTGATTTTTGGCCTCTGGACACCTCCAGCTCCGGGCTGATCCGGGTTCACCGCTGCAACTTGGTTGGAGGGTATGGATAGTCCGGCTCCCTCCTCTTCTGTCCGAACTCCTGACGGTCATTACACCTTGGTCCGAGCCGGTTGTTTATTGGCTCCCTCCTTCTGTTACGTGCTCCTGCCTCTGCTGCTGGCTGCATCGGATCACCCAGGCATAAGAATCTGCAACCCGGATTGTTTCTGCTAGGGATCTCGGCATATCTCTCTGGAGCCTCTGCCACAGCATGCTGCCATGTCGACAACCATCTGCAAACCAGGAAATGGCCTGTGCCTCTACACTCCTTCACAGGAATTCCGAACATTGCTCCACCGAGTTAAGAATTCTCGGTCAGTTTCATGATCATCTTGCTTACATGCCGCCAGGAGCTGAGGTCGGTTTGGCCTCTTGTATGTACTAGCAAAGTTGCTGTTAAACGCCAGCTCCAAGTCTATCCAGGAGTTGATACTATACTCCGGCAAATTATTCAGCCAGATCCGAGCTGGACCTTCCAACATGTGCGGGAGATACCGGACCGCCCATCGGCGATTGCCCCCCGCAATGTGCACCGAGGATACATAATCTGTCAGCCAATCTTGTGGCTTGGTGCTCCCATTGTATGGCTTGGTGTTCCGACCTAACTGGAACTGAGATACTGGTGGTGGTGGCTCCTTCATGATCCGAGGTCCAAAACACGCCGGACCAGGAGGGCCTTCCTCCTCCAGTTGCTCAGACAAGTAGATTCTATCCAGCTTGTTACGGACATCGCCTGGAGCTAACATCCGACCTCCTATCCGAGGTCCCAACGCCCCATCCACTCTGTGGTATCCAGCTCGTGCCATGGCCGAGTCTCCATCATCATATCGGTCATCGCCTTGACCGACGTTCTGAGGTTGCTGAACATACTCCGGCTCTCGCTGATATTGCCCCTGCTGCCGAGGTTGTTGCTGATACCTCGGGGGCGGAGGTGGTTTACCTCGGCCAGCCGATGCTGCTTGACCGCCGTTCTGATTTCCCTGACCGGAGTTACCCTTAGCCGGCTCGCATTGCCTGGGCCGGGGTTTCCCTTAGCTCGGCTAGCATTGCCCTGGCCCACCTTCTGCTTTGCTGCTAGGACTGGATCATACATCTGCAGCTGCTGGTTCTGACCCGAGGTGACACTCCGGGCTCGATCGGCTCCTCCGACGAGTGGAGACGAGGCTTGCCCCTTGGACACCTGACTGACTGGCCTAGCTGAATAAACCATCTCTGAATCACCAGCCCCGGCATATGCTCTGCGGAGAGCCTCATTCTGCTGGTTAGCCACATATACTAACTCATTGACTCGCTTCTGCTGCGCACGCCATGCATCTCCAGATAATCCGGATAGCTCGGCCCTGCCTGCCTCGGCAGCTCTGAGGTTCTTAGCAGGGGAACTATACACCGGCCTTCCAGTTGACACGCGACTCCACTCCTAGCCGAGGTGGTAGGTCGAGCCTCCCTGTTTATCTCATCGTTGAGCCCCTTGCCTCTCTGCCGCACCTCGGCTCCCCTATGTGTATCAACCGCTACCGGGGTGAAGCCATTCGCTGCATTGTACTCGCGCAGATCTCTATTGAACTCATCTCTAGCTGTTATCATTGCTACAGCCTCCTTCTGCAACAGGACACGCTTTGCCTCTAGGTCGGCCACAGTCACTACTATGTCCACTCCTGGATTTACTGGGTCTGCCAGTGTATCCACTATCTCTACCAGGGTCGCACCTCGGCCCCGCAGCTCTGGGGTGCCAGGCAAGTCCTTCTCTAGCCTGGGCTTTGCAGATCTCACCTTAGCAACCTCGGCTGCCTTGGACTGGCTGGCATCTACTTTGCCACGGCGTCAACCGGCCTGTCATCATCACCTCTACGCAGCTCTCGGGGCGAGTGATACGCCGACCTAAAGCCGCGAGGAGAGGAGTTTCGTCGTCCACGAGCACCTGCTCCGGGTACCCGCGAACAACCTCGACAGCAACGTACGTGACGAAGCTGCCGAGCATCATGGTGAAGCCGTGCTCGGGGAAAGGCTTGCCGGCGAAACACCCCGCGTTGTCGCTGATGAAGGTGAACTCTCCGATCTTGGCGACAAGCCCGGAAAGAACACGCTCGCCTGAGCCCGTCCGGATGAAAACTCCCTCCAACGCCTCAATCTGCCCCACGGTGGGCGCCAACTGTCGTGGTGGGATCACGGCAGATGCCATAGGTATGGCTAAGATGGGGCCGAATGGTCGTTGGGGGAATCCGGGGAGGGTTTATGCACTCAAGAAGTGCACACGCAAGAACACGCAAGAACACGAACAAGAACCAAGAAAGCAAGAACACAAAGCACACCACGATGTACCCTGCTTCGGGGCCCTCTTGCGGAGGTAACACCCCTACTGCAGCACTATCCTAGTCAGTGTATAGCTCAAAGTGACAAGTACAAGCTGCTCCTCGAGCTGTATGATGATACAATGGTGAGAACTTGAGGTAAAGATGGAGCTACGGGAGGAGAAGGCACTCCGAGCTAGATCCGAGGTGTTTCCGGGGTTTCCGAGGTTCCTTCCTCTTTCTCTCTATCTCTTTCTCTTCTCTGTTGATCGATCCTCTCCTCAGGAGGGGGGTGAAGCCCACTATATAGGCCAGCCGGGTTACCATTGTGCCCCTCGCAGAACACTGTTGCCATGCCTCTGCAACGGTCACCACCGTACCACCGTACCTCGGTCAGGGACAAGACGTGGCTTGCCCATCTCCTGTAGCCTAACGGCAGAACTAGCATGTCCCCTCTGACCGAGACAGGACGTGGCCTGGCAGAGCTACCTCGTAGCCTTTTCCCAGACCTCGCGTGGTCAGCGGTCGGAGACGTGCAGGCCCGCCGAACCCGGAGCACGCCTCTGCCATGCTCCTTGACAGACGCTCCCGTGTCAGGCGCTCTGTACCCGGCTGGAAGTGACAGGAGCATTGACTCCTGCCCGACCTACAGCCCACCACCTCGGTTAGCTCGGCACGGATGTGACGGGCTCGTACCTCGGGTCTTGCGCTTAATCTCCTTTACCAGGTCGGATCTTACTTCCTTCCCACAGCTTCTCCTGCACCCACAACACAAACCACCGCACTGAGGTAGTTAGGTCGGCAGAACATAGCTCGGACAGTGAACCTCGGCCCTGGCCAACAGTATACCTCGGACCCCTCTGGGCCAAAATAGGTCGGCCTGTATCTCCAGGTCAAGATGAAGCTCGGAACTTCCCAGGCCCAAACAGGTCGGCCCTTTCCGTACCTCGGCACAACTTCGAACACCACCTTATGCCAAGCCTTGACCCTACCCGGGGATACTCCCCCGACAGGGAGTCCCCCCTCCAACTCGGACTCGACCCCTCACCCACATATCATGTGGGTGCGGCTGCCTTGTGGGCCCCATGGGCCCACTTGGCAGTCCCCTTTTATTGGGCTCCAAATAAAATCCTTTATTTATATTTTCCAATATAATTAATTAATTGTTTTGTCTAATTAATTACTAAATGAATATTTCCTTTTACAGAAAATTCTCGGAATTAATTACTTATCATATAACTCATATTTATATGAACCGGATACCTAGTATCCGCCGACAAAAACATCAGAACAATATTTCCTTCTTTATAAGCACTCGGATTAAATCCGCTGATGATAGAAACCATTCCTATCATCCCGGGACATTAGATGTCCGCATTCTCTCTAACTTATAATTCACCGGAACAAATCCCAGTGACATCGGAGCTACTCCGACACAATCTCATTCCCACTAAAACTACATCTTTACTCTCGATCAAAGATTGACCTACAGCTTAAGCGTGTGACCCGAAAGGTTCAGCAATCACAAAGTATTGTTTGGGAGCTTACCAAACAATAACCAGCAGTGGGTTAGGCATTCGTACTGGCACCCTTGTGTTGTGAATGAACAACAGAACCTGTGCGTTAACCATTACGCTTAATCCCCTTACGTGCATGATACCAATGATATCACGAGATTGAGACAATGTGCTCTAGTGTGATCAAACCCTTTGATCATAACACATATTATTCTCGTACCAATATCATTCTCTTTTCTCATTCCGTATATATGTTGTCCCGTGATAAATCACGCTTGTGTCTAGCCAGACGATTGGGTGACAACAACAATACTTGAGATGGCCTAGAGGATGTATCTCTCCATCGTCTGGAGGAGTAAGTGCCATTCTTGAACGATCTCTGTTCCAATACATATTCTAGTTCAAGCCCAAAAGCCACCTATCATAGTCCCATGTTACTGCAAGACGTTTGATGGAAATCAAACCTCGAATGTCGAATAAGCGGTCACAGGATATTCTCATAGCATAGGGATCTAGCTAACGATAACTAAATAGATGATCAATCGCTATTTCATCATCGACGATTTGTCTCATAGCAAGATCATAAGGTGGGTCGGTTCAGTGCGATTATCATTCCGATAATCCACTCCTATAGTTGAATGACTTATACAAAGTCCATGATCAGGAAAACATGATCATCGAGCAACAAGATAGGCTAGTCTTAGAGACAAGACCAGGAACTCTTTTTCCGTTCGTATCTCTACACGTGTATCGGAGGTTTTCCTCTTGCATACGTTGTATTTGCTATACAAGTACCCAATACAGTTGTAGCATAAAGATACAAACATTAATAATAAACATGGAGATAAATAATAAACTTAATTATTATTGTCTCTAGGGCATATCTCCAACACAGTATGCCCACAGGCTATCTGGCAATTTTGTTGACCAATCCCCCTGGACTTAGAAACAACTTTCTCCAGAATTTGTTTCACTTCTCTGTTTGACAGCTCAACTTGTCCATTGGCTTGAGGATGGTAAGGTGTAGTTACTCTGTGGTTTCTCACACCATACTTGTTCAGAAGCTTCTCTAACTGTTCATTGTTGAAATGAGCTCCACCATCACTGATCACTACTCTTGGTACTCCAAATCTTGGGAAAATGACAGTTTTGAAGAATTTGCAGACAACTTTTGAATCAGCACACAGTGGGTATTGCTTCAACCCATTTGGACACATAATCCACTGCAACTAGTATATGCTTGTATCCATTTGATGATGGTAAAGGACCAACAAAATCCACTCCCCATACATCAAATAGTTCCACTTCAAGAATTCCCTTCTGTGGCATTTCATTTCTTCTTGATATTTTTCCAGTTCTCTGGCAGGGATCACATTGCTTGATATAATCATGCACATCTTTGAACAGTTAGGCCAATAGAATCCTGCTTGCAGAATTTTTGCTTGGGTCTTCATAACTCCAGCATGGCCTCCATACATGCCTGCATGGCATTGGTACATAACATCACTGATTTCTTCAGCTGGCACACATCTTCTCACAATTCCATCTGCACAATGCTTGTACAGGAATGGCTCATCCCAATAATAGCTTTTTGCATCATGCATGAACTTCTTTTTCTGCTGGTAAGACATATCTGCTGGCATAATTTCACAACCAGATAATTCACAATATCTGCATACCAAGGAGAACTAGCATTTACTGCCATTAGCTGCTCACCAGGCATTCTATCTTGTATCTCTCTGCCACCTGGGCAATTGATTCTTGACAGGTGATCTGCTACTGAATTTTCAGATCCCTTTTTATCCTTGATTTCAATATTAAACTCTTGCAGCAAGAGAATCCATCTGATCAGCCTAGGCTTAGCATCCTTTTTGCTCACCAAGTATTTTATTGCTGCATGATCTGTGTAAACAACACACTTGTGCCCAACAAGATAGGGTCTGAATTTATCAAATGCAAACACTACTGCTAGCAATTCCTTCTCAGTGGTTGTGTAGTTGATCTGAGCATCATCTAATGTTCTGCTGGCATAGTAAATCACATGAACTGCTTTCTCTTTTCTCTGACCAAGTACTGCTCCTACTGCAAAATCACTTGCATCACACATCAGTTCAAATGGCACTGTCCAGTCAGGTGGTTGCACAATTGGAGCTGTACCAGAGCTTCTTTTAGCTTGTTGAAAGCTTGCATACATGCTTCATCAAACACAAACTCTACATTATGATTCAGCAAGTGTGTAAGTGGTTTTGCAATGTGAGAAAAATCTTTGATGAACCTTCTGTAGAAACCAGCATGTCCCAAGAAACTCTGTATTCCTTTTACATTTTCAGGAGGAGGTAGCTTAGCAATTACATCTACTTTTGCCTTGTCCACTTCTATTCCTCTGGCAGACACCAAGTGACCAAGCACTATGCCTTCAGTTACCAAGAAGTGACACTTCTCCCAATTTAAGATCAAATTTTGTTCAGAGCATCTGTGTAATACTGCTGTCAGATTTTTCAGGCAAGAGATGAAATCTTTTCCATATACTGTAAAATCATCCATGAATACTTCCATGATCTTCTCAATTTGATCAGAAAATATAGACATCATACACCTTGAAATGTGCCAGGTGCATTACACAAACCAAATGGTAATCTCTTATAAGCAAATGTTCCATATGGACAAGTGAATGTTGTCTTGTCCTGGTCAGATGGATGAATGGGTATTTGCAGAAACCCAGAATATCCATCTAGATAGCAATAAATTTCTGACCAGCAAGCCTTTCTAGCATCTGATCCATAAATGGCAAAGGAAAATGATCTTTCCTAGTTGCCTTATTCAGTTTTCTGAAGTCATTGACCATTCTCCATCCAGTAACTGGTCTTGTGGTCATTAATCTCCCTTCCTCATTTTCTACCACTGTATAACCTCCTTTCTTAGGCACAATGTGTATAGGACTCACCCACTCACTGTCAGAAATGGGGTAAATCATTCCTGCCTTTAGCAGTTTCAGTACTTCTTTTTCACTACTTCTTGCATTGCTGGATTCAGTCTTCTCTGCCCTTCTCTAGTTGGTTTACTGCCATCTTCTAAGTGTATTCTGTGAGAGCAAACTTTCTCATCAATTCCTCTGATATCATCAATAGAGTACCCAATAACATTCTTGTACAGCCTCAATACTGACAACAAGCTTTCTTCTTGTTCATTGTCGAGCAGAACTGATTATCACTGGGTGTATCTTTTCTTTCTCAAGGAATATGTATTTCAGATGAGATGGTAATTCTTTCAGCTCAACTATAGAATTATGAACTGGTTTGCTACAGCAATTCCTTCAGCATCTGCATCTTTTTCACACAGAGATATTCCACACAGCTCCTGGTGATTAGGACTATCTGCTGTCACAAACACTTGTGCTTCAGGTCTTCTGTCTGCATTTCTTGTATGTTCCAACACATTTGGTCTATTACATCAATGGACTGGCATTGCTCCAGTATGTTTGGCAGATGAGAGGCATGCTTCATGCTGAACTCAGCTTGTTCAGAACCAAACTGCAGTTTCAGAGTTCCACCTTTTACATCTATTATTGCTCCAGCTGTTGCCAAGAAAGGTCTGCCTAATCATGGATTCAGAATTGTCTTCCATTTCTAGTACCACAAAATCGACTGGATAAGCAAAATTTCCAACTTGTACTGGCACATCTTCAAGAATTCCAGCTGGTTTCCTCAGTGTTCTGTCAGCTAACTGCAGAGTCATTGATGTAGGCTTCAGAATTCCTAACTGCAATATTTGACTGACAGCCAAAGGTAAAACACTAACTGATGAACCCAAATCACACAATGCTGTGAATGTTCTCTTTCCCAAACACAAGGGATGCTAAAACTCCCTGGATCACCCAGCTTCTTTGGCATATAATTCAGTATGACAGCACTGCAGTCCTCTGTCAAGCAACAATTTCTGGGTCATCCAAGCTTCTCTTCTTTGTTATCAGGTCTTTGAAAATTTTTGCATACAAGGGAATGTGTAACACTGCATCCAGAATGGGTATTGTTATCTGAACTTCCTTCATGGTTTCCAGGAACTTAGCATACTGCTTTTCATCCTTAGATTTCTCCAATCTTTCAGGAAATGGTATTTTCTGTAAAACAGGCTTTTCTGATGCAGGTTTTGTTACAGTGTTAGCTGTTTTTTCAGTTTCAGTAGCAGGCTGCACTGCAATTTCTGGCTCTGCCACCTTCTCTTCTGGGACAGTTTTTGCCTAACAGTTTGCTGATTATGAACTCTTCTTTGTGGTGCTACATAAGTGACAGCTGGGGGTGTTTTGAGCACTGGTTCAGTGTTTATTCCACTCCTAGTTGTTACAGCATCTACAACTACAGTGTGGATATGGCACCACACTGTTTTGGATTCTTTTCTGCTTGTGCTGGCAACTTGTTCTCAGGCTGATTGCCTTGAGTATTAGAGATTCCAGCTGTTAGTTGCTGCATTGTTTTATAGAAAGTTCAGACTGCATCTTCATTGTTTCCTGCATACCACTGAACATTTCTTTCTGCAGCCTCATCATTTCATTTATTTCAGACTTGCTGTTGCTTGTAGAAGCATTCAGCTGATTAGCTTGATTCTGTTGTTGTGTTGGTGTTGCTGTTGGTACTGCATATTGCCTTGAGGTCTGAAATTTTGCTGTGATGTTTGAGCATACTGTGGCTGAGCTGCTTGATGGTAATTCTGTTGATTTGCTTGAGGATAACTTGCTGAGCTGCATTCTTGTATGATAAGTTGGGATGGTTTCTCCAAGCAGGGTTGTAGCTCTGAGAAAAAGGGCCTTGATTCTGAGTATAATTCACTTCTGCCAGTTGGTTATCTGTGGGTACAAACAGAGTACACTCTTGAGGTGAATGCCCTTCATTGCCACAAATGAGACAAGTGGCAGAAACTTGGTTCACAGGCACTATTGCCTTACTGTTCTTCTCTTGCATAAGCTGAGATATCTGAGTTGTCAAGCTATCAAGCTTTGCTTCCAGAGCACCCTGACCATTTGGATGAACTGTCCTTTCATTGGTCCAAGAGAAATTATGAGAAGCCATACTCTCAATTAATTCAGTAGCTTCATCTAGTGTCTTGTTCATAATTCCTCCACCAGCTGAATCAACAAAAGCTCTAGTCTGTTCTGTCAGACCCTTGTAGAATGTTTGCAGAATTAGCCACTGTTCCTGACCATGATTAGGACACATTCTGATGAGTCCTTGTATCTCTGCCATGTATCATACAAACTCTCACCATTGTACTGCACAAATCTGGTGATTTTGTCTCTGCACTCAGCTGCTTTGGTGGGTGGAAAATATCTCTCAAAGAAGGCATGCACCAAATGTTCCCAGGTGTCTCTGCAATGAACTGGTAAAGCATGATACCATATCTTTGCTGTGCCTGACAGAGAAAAGGGAACAACTGCATCCTTATTGCTTCAGGGGGCACACCATTGTGCTTGAGGGTATTACAATACTCCAGAAAATTCCTGATATGCTCATGTGGACTTTCCAAAGCACTGCCTTTGAATGGATTATGCTGCACCATGTTGATCAAGGCAGGCTTGATCTCCCAGTTATTTGCCTGAATGGCAGGCATAATAACATCTGCATTTGATATCTGATCCTTGGGGATCCACAAATCTCTCAGTTTCTTGTCACCCATGTTGATTACTGCATGTCTTTCCTCTGTTTCCTCAACTGAAGACACTGAAGCTGCTCTTCTTCTTGCAAGAAAAGTTCTTTCAGGTTCTGGATCAAATGGAGCTAGAGGAGAGTCTTCAGACGACTGCATCAATAAGTCCAAACACTGCATAAAGGAGATCATTTTTCCTCTACACACAATCACAGACAAGAACTTTTATCAAGGGTTAGTGAATTAAAACCCCTAATAACAATTCTAGTTCTCAGATTACTGCACTAAAAGCATCACAAGCATCTAGATCATGCAAATTTGCTAACAGTTTCACTGAACTCACACAGTCTAGTCTACTTCTCTTTCAAAGAAACAATCATAAGTCAATCCCCGGCAACGGCGCCAATTTTGATCAAGTGTAGATGTATAGGGGGTTTGTGTTATCGTCTCCACAGGGATCAACAAGGTTATGATGGTTCTAAGGGTTGGCAGAAGCTAAACCAAATCTTCAGGTTTTTGTGTTTCCAACAGAAAAGTAAAGGTTTTTACTGAAAGGGTTTAAGAACTAGAATTCAGAATTTAACTTGCAGGTTCTTGGTTGTCAATCAAGTCCACTGCAAGGATCCAAGCATGGTTTAGACAGGGAACAAGAATTACTCGAACAGCTTGCAGAGACTAGTCATGCAAGCAAGGGTTTTTAGCAGTTTAGGCAGGAGAAAAATGCATAACACAAAGATCACTGCTTTCTGGGTTGTCAAGCCAGATCACAAGTGAGTTAACAAGCAAAGGGAGGCTAGGGACAGAATTACAACACTCAGTGTGCAGGGACTAGCCTTACACACATAGATCAAAGCAAACAGCAAATAGATCAAGTAAATCTTCATATAAAACAGAGAACTGTGTCACTCAATTCACTACAGTAGCCAAATATCACAAGCTCTACTTGCAGATGGATGATCTACTAGTTTCACACAGGATTACACAAGAAAGTGGAGAGAAGTCTTTAGCTTAGCTCACAGAAACCCTAGTCGAAGCAGAGGAAGCAGAGGAGTGGAAGAAGAGTTGCAGATCATGAGCTTCTAGTCACCAAGGCCTTGTACTTCTTCTCCTGATCTCCTTGTTCATCATGTCCTTCTTGTTCTTGCTCTGGTTCTTGGAGTTCTTGGAGTTCTTGGTCTCGGGTTGGTGGTGAAAAGGTGTAGTGGAGGCTGAGGGAAAAGTGGAGTGGAGTGGATGGTCAAGTGAGAGGTGTGTTGCGAGAGAGAGGGCCTATGGTGGTGGTGGATTTATACACCTTTTTCCATTTGTGGTGGAGGTGTGGTACGAGTTGATGGAGAGGGAAGCTTCCTCCTTGGCCACAGCTCACAGTGCACATGGTTGTTTCTCCTTTTTCACCTTTTTGCCTTTATGCCTTTTATGGTTTCCTTGATCTCCAAGTTGATCTTCTTTCCCTTTCTATGATTCAAACTTCTTTGAATTGCTTCTTATCTTCTCCTGGGACCTTGAGTTGCTTTTTTGTGCCTTGCTTCGAATGGTGATGAAGAACTTGAGTTAACTGACAGAATTGCTCTTTGTCAGTTACTGTTCACTTTCTAGCACAGAGCTGTTCTTCAGTTTCTGGCTTGATTTGAGCTTGTTGATCATGGCCATCTTGTTTGCTGCATTGATATGAGTTGAATGTTGCATCTTGCCTCACTTCTACATTGGATCTTCTGAAGATTATGTGCCTTTGCGCACTGAACTGCAAAATGAGTGAAAAGCAATATCAAATGAAGATATTTGCAGTTCTGGATATAGAAACAGTGAGGTTTTTGAGGTTTTAGGTCTATGAATTATGCATATAAATGATGGTGATCAATGATGTGCATCACTGAATGTTCACTGTGGTACGCTGTAAATTTCCACCATGAATGATGCATGGCTTAGGTTGACGGCCCAGGCGTCTCTCTAGCCAATTATTCCCACTCCTGAAACTTACTAAGTTTCCACATTTATTTCGCACATGATAAGCATCCATAAACAAAAGTACATGATATCAACTAAATATAATTTAGTGCAATGTTGAAAGCTTTCCATGTGTCAGCACATTTAAGTTAACTCCCAACCACTAAGCCCGTCAAGCATATGACTTCATGTTTATCATTTGAAAAACTCTTTTACTCTCTCTTTGGTTGGCAAGTTTAGCAAGCACAATGGGATGCGTAGACCTTTGTTTAAAGCTACAATCACTCAATTCACAGCCAAGTGTTGTCACTAAATAATATTTCACTTGCATCATCATATAACATACTAGAACATGGAGAAGATAAACATTTGCTACCACTTCCCTAGATGTTAAAGAAACTATGATGTGCTCACTTGCTGTTATTAAAAAGTCCACATAAGCACGACAAAGGTGTCATACCTTTCATCCACTTCATGCACATCAACTCATCATCGTTGTTCTCCTTTCCCAACTTGAACTGCGTAATAAAAACTCAAATCTGCCATGAAATGTCACTGCATATAGTACTGTTTTTGCCCTACCTAAACACCTCAAAAAAATATCATATTTTACAGGTGTGAAGGTTATGACGTGTTGCAGCAGTGGTTAAATTTTTATCTCAATCGGAGTTACAGAGAAAAAAAAATGAAAAATGAAAAAGTGAGCAGATTTCAGCAATTTCTGCACCTCCGTTTTTGTGTTGGTTTCAAGAAAACGAAAATATTTTTGTTCTTTTTAATTTTTAGATGCATAAGATAAATGACCTGAAGTAAATAAGCAAAAGAAACAAATAAAATATTTTTGTGTTTTTATGATTTTCAGAACAAGAAACTAAAATATAACAATATAACGGTGATATAAAACAATGAATGGAAAGGAAGAGAAGCACTCCTCCAAGCTTGCGATCCAGCTAGTACCCCGAGTAGTAGTTGTATCCACCACTTCCACCTCCAGGGTAGTAACCATATGGGTAGTTGATGCATGTAAAATGCATACATGAACTTTGCACTATATCACTCATATTCCAATCATATTTGCATCATATAAGGGTTATATCATTGTTATATAATGATTTTTGGGAATACAATATTTATTTCCTATTTTTATGGAATTAACCCTGCGCAGGCAGAAAACCCTATTTTTTGATTTTAAGTTTCAGGGACCCAAACGACGTCCAAAAAATCTAAAAAAATACAGGCGTCATTATTTTGGAAGGAGGAAGACTTGGGAGTGAAGGAAGCAAGCAAACGGAGGCCGGAAGCCCAAAAGAGGGGGGCCCACGCGGCCTCTGTACCTGGCCGCGTGGGGCCCACCCTTTTGGCCCTCAAGGCTCCGCTGCCGTCGATCTTTTCTCCACCACCTTCGTCTTGACCTAAAAACGCCTATAAAAGAAGTCCCACGGCGTTCTCGAAAACAAGCGCTGCCACACGACGGAAACACGAAAACAGAGATCTGGAGCTGCAGATTAGAGGGGGAAAACTCCGGCGGGGCGCTGCCGGCGTGGTCTCCATCTTCTCCATCGACATCTCCACCGTCTCCATGATGAAGAGGGAGTAGTCCACCTCTAGACTATGGGTTCATGGAAGTAACTTATGTATCGCTCCTCTCTTTGAGCTTCACTAATTAGTACCGTATGAGCTGCTGAACATGATTACGGTCATCGTTGTAATTCCTATGTGGTGGATCTTTTTGTGAGTTAATATATGTTTGAGATTGCAATGTTTGTTTCAGTTATGAATATAGATGCATATTATGTACCCCGTTCTTATCTACTTGATATGATCAAGCATGTTTATGAGAGCGTGTGTGGGGTGATGTGTGCATTAGTTGGAGTAACGGGGGGTGGTGAGTGCGGTAAGTTGACCACTGTAATATCGCGATCCACTTGGGTGTTTTACCTTACTTTGTTACCTCACTAGGGATAAACAAAAATACCATGCTACAAGGGTTGTGGGTGATTTGCCACTTCTCCGTGACTAGATCTAGCATGTTCTTATTTTAACTTCATGTCATGATACTTAATGCTATACTCTGAGTTATCTTAATTACTAAGGTGTTATGATTTGGTTCGCATCTAGGTGGAGTATAAGTGAGATTAATATCCAAAAGATCTCTATGTTAGGACGTGATGCCAATATAATTAGTAACTTGATATCAAACCCTGTGTTGCAATCTCATATGTTAACTCTATGTGTCCATTGTCTGCCACTTTATTAAAAAGAGAGTGCATTTGTAAAACCATGAACCCGGTCCATTTTTAATCATAAGAAACACCTTTCCAACAACTTTTACCACTTTTCCATTTTCTGCCATTATTAAATCCGAAAATACAAAAACACTTTTACATCTTGCATTCATCATAAAAAACCCAAAAATGTCATTCATCATTGTTATCATCATCCTTGCACATTTATTCACCACCATTGCATATTTATTTCTTGTTTTCATTGCATAATTATCTTGATATCATTCTTACACCTTGTGCTTGACAACCACATGTGAGGTTGAGCACCAAAACATTTAACTCTGTTTTGTAGGTGACCAAAAAGAAGGATAAGGAGATAAACTTTTCACTACTGATTCCCCGAGAGTTCGATATTAAACCCTCGAGCCACCCTCGTGGGGAAAACACGTCTTCCACTTACTACATACTCTGCACTTGGAGGCTCAACGTAACCCCGTATACTTTTCATTGCAGGTAGCTATTGAAGGCTATCATTTCTACGGGTATCAGTAGCCTTGCACACCTGGGTCTTGGGGTTCCTCTTGCGGTTGGTGGCCTTGCATCCCTAGATCTTGAGGTTCTTCTTGAGGCGGCATCTCCTCCACAATCCACTTTCCGGTACTCCTGTCAAAAAGGTCAGCACTGGGGAGCCTAATGGGCACTCTTTGTCCATTAGTACTCAAATAGTTATACCAATAATGATACCTATGCACCTCACTTATTTCCATGCGAGTAGTCAAAGCAAAATCGAGTAAACTGAACTCTCTCACAGGAGTACCCATGTTATCACCATAACCTCTCTCATCTTTAATGTATTCATACACTAAAGTAGCAATAGCACCAGCATAAATAAGGATTTGATCAGTGTTATTTCTACTCACAGCAGTATGCAAGGATCTAGCAAGAATGACTCCCAAGTTATACTCACATGGTGTGTTTTCTTTCGCACATTTAAGTAAATAAACCATTGGTCCAGTGCAAGCAGAATTGTTGTCCCTAGCAAGAAATCCTTTTGCAAGGAACAACGCAAAGTATCTCAAACCTGGGTGCTGTATATGAGTGAATTTACCCCTATTCAGTCTATCATGAGAGTTAACAGAAATAGAACGCCAAAATGCAACAAGCTCATGGTTGGAGTCAGCACGGGTTTCATTCCAACTACCCGTGTTTTCCACACCAATAGCTTTGCAAAACTCCTCCAAAGACATAACAAGGCGCTCCCCTCTCATAGTAAAATTACAAACAAAGGTAGAAGTGGGTGCCTTACTCTTCTTACTGTGCTTGTAGTTCTTAGGCCCCTCAAACCTGAATGTGGAGAGGAATTCTCGCGAGAGTTCCTCGTATGTATGCCGTGGGTTTGGGCAAACTCAAGCAAGCCAGTTGCATTGGCGAAGGTGTCGAAGTCCTCTTTGATCCCCCAATGTTCAAGAACATGGGGGTCTTGCCATCTAGTTGTCATCATAATTTAGGGAGACTTTAGATGCGCTTCTCCTTGGTCTTGAAGCCATCCCAAACAATGCCTTGCCTTTGTTCAACATGAAACCTTGCCGCCCAAAAATTATATCCAACAAAAATTAAGATGTAATACTCTAAAACAACATTAAGTCATCCATAACTAGTCTCCACATCAATATCATGCATCAATATCAACTAGAAAACTAGGATCCATGGATTTCTCAAGCATATTAGGTGACACCTAGTGCAACAAAATACTTCATACATGAGGCATAAGAACAAAAAATAATTGGATGGGTGGAGGAGTCACATACCAATGAGCAATCCCACCAAACAGATTTGAAAAATCTGCCCTAAACTTGGAGATCCAAGGATAGCAGGAAGAGAGAGCTCGGAAAAATTTGGGGAAAATACCTGGAGCTGGTTTTCTGTCGAGGGGAAGGAGATGGGCATTGACCTCTCACCTAACTCCCCCTGTGGGCCAAGTTAGTGGGTCCCACGCGGCCAAGGAATCTGGCCGCGTGGGACAGCCTATTTTGGTCCCTGGTGGCCTCCTGGTGTCCCCCTTTTGGCTGTTAGTTCCTCTGGTTAAATAAATTACCTCTAAATTTTTCTGGAATTTTTCGAGAAAATTTTCTGAACAAAAAATTTCAAACTTCATATTCTGGAATTTCGGAACTTTGAAATAATCATGTTTAGGCATGTACTCTAAAATTCTAGGATAAATAAAATTAAAATGCAATACAAATTTTTATGGGAATCAAGTTTTCATCATTTCCACATTAGTAATGAGGTTGATCAAGTCTCATTAATAATATGTAAAAGATATAACACAAGATTCTTATTTTATATATATAAAGAAGAAGTTCAGGATACCTCATATTTGATTGGAATAGTTCCAATCATCACTGTAGCATATTTTGGTGTAGGAGGTGGTAGTGCAAATTCAAAGCTTCCAACAATAAGAGTATTTCTTTGAATAGAATTCACACTATTGTTTATCATTGTAACAACTTTCTTCTTGGGAAAATAAATAGTATGCTCATTTCCTTTGACATTAAATGTCACTTTGCTCTCTGTGCAATTTATCACAGCTCCTGCAGTGTTTAAAAAGGGTCCTCCAAGAATAATAGATAGATTATCATCCTCGGGCATTTCTAATATAACAAAGTCTGTAGGAATTAACACATTAACAATAGAGATAGGAACATCCTCACATATTCCTATAGGCACAACAATTGATTTATTAGCCATTTGTAATGAAACTTCAGTTGGAACCAATTTGTTTAGGTTAAGTTTCTTATATAAAGAAAAAGGCATAACACTAACACCAGCTCCCAAATCACATAGTGCATATTTCACATAAATTTCTTTAATATGACAAGGAATAGTTGGAATACCAAGATCTCCACGCTTTTCAGGCATTTTCCCTTTAAAGGAATAATCATCAAGCATAACAGTAATTGCATCAGTAGGAATCTTTCTTTTATTAGTGACAATATCTTTCATATATTTTGAATATGGAGGAATTTTAATAGCATCAACAAGAGGAATTTGCAAACACAAAGATTTGATCAACTCAAAAAAATTCTCAAATCTCTAGCATCATCCAAAGTTTTTATTACCTCTTGGGGATATGGTATGGGTCTTTGTACCCATGGATCCCTCTCTTTACCTTTTTGTGGATTTGGATGGTTCTTCTTTTTATTCTTCTCAATAAATGGTTGAGGGTCTTCCTTTCCAGTAAGTTCAGGTTTTTCAGTATTTTCAGCTTCATGTTGTTCTTCTTCAGGTGAAGATGATTCCTTTTCTTCAATATTATTATCTTCAATCTCAGCATCAGAAATAGAAATATCCTTATCTTGTTCTTCAGAGTCATCAATATCTTTGTTTTCATTGGGAGATTTTCCTGCAGAAGATTTCTTCTTAAGAGCCTCTTTCTCTGTCCTCTTAGGATGGTCTTCAGGATAGTCAGGATCCTGAGTACTTGCACCACCCCTAGTATTAACTCCATAAACCTGTTTCTTCACAATAAGATTTTCATACAATTGATTTTGAAGAGAGACCATTTGTTCAACTTGATAATTCATCATTTCATAGTGTTTAATAATTCTTCTAACCTCTCCCACACTAGCATTTAAACTTTCACGAAGAGATTTAATTTTGTGAGAGTTCTCCATAATAGTCATTCTAATATTATGCTCCTCAGGATTATTATAATAAGCAAAATCATTCATGTATGTTACATAAATAGGAACTTTCATGGAGCTAATAGCATT
Source organism: Poa pratensis (assembly GCA_947311845.1). Classification (NCBI taxonomy): domain Eukaryota; kingdom Viridiplantae; phylum Streptophyta; class Magnoliopsida; order Poales; family Poaceae; genus Poa; species Poa pratensis. The sequence goes on from CAMZMU010000107.1 coordinate 38,133,801, forward strand.
GACCTGGATTGGAAAGCATGGTTGATCAATAGGAAGTTTAACACCCATTTCAGATAATTGCTTGAGATGGGAGTTTTAATTCCCTTCTCTTTAATAGCCTTGGAAGCTTTTCATTGTCTCTTTGTCTAATTCGAGCATGCCTCTTTTCTTCTCCGGAAATATCTCTTTTCCATCTATCTCTTCAATATTCCAGTCTTTGTAATTTCTAGAGATAGTCTCCAATAACTCAGTTGCTTCATCAACGGTTCTCTCTCTGAAGACATTACCTGCAATACTATCAAGATAGCCTCTGGTGTTTTCAGTTAGTCCATTGTAAAATATATCAAGTATTTCATTATTCTTGAAGCCATGGGTAGGACATTTCCTGACCATCTTACTGTACCTCCCCCAAGCTTGGGGTAAATCCTCCTTCTCTTTCTTTGAAAAGTTGCTAATCTCAATAGTTAAACCATGAATCTTATCAGCAAGGAAATATTTATTATAGAATAGATGCAAACATTCTTCTTTGCTAGTAATACATCCAGGTTCTAAATGATTATACCAAGTTTTAGCATTTCCTCCCAAAGTAAAAGGGAACAACTTTAAGAAATAATAGCGTTGGTGGATTTCATCTTTACCAAATAACACAGATAAATCATGCAAAAAAGCAATGTGTTCAAAAGGAAACTCATTGTCTCTCCCATACAACTTAAACTTTTTATCCTTTTCAATGATTTTAGGATCAACACTAAACTCATAATCTTTATCTTTAATTTTAATAGTTGGAGCATTCATTTTCTTAGTAACAGAGAAATAATCATCAAGTTGAGAATTTTTATAGCTATCCAGTTTATCCAGTTTATCAAAGTTCGAATCCATAAAAGCCATAGTAAAAGCATCTTCTTCCTCAGAAGAAGTTTCAAACTCATCATCATAATATTCATTATCTTCTAACTCAGGTGTTCCTCAGAAGAAGATTCCACATTTTCAATAATAGAAGACTCAGGTGTTTCAGTTATCTCAGATGTTTCAGTTGTTTCAGGTGTCTCAGGCGTCACTTCTTTGTCTATGCTCCCACATATTAAATCATTTTCAGTACTAGTAGACATCTTAGACAATGGTGACCTAGATAAAACTTTTCCTTTTTTCTTAGGAATAACAGCAGAAGCAACATTAGGTGAAAAGTTTGGCCTACTTGGAAAATTCTTACCTCCACGAGTAGTTGAAGGCCTTACTTCCTTCGGAGTATTCTTTTCCTTTCCCATAGTTGGGAACAAGCAAGTGCAGCAAATGAATGATAACAAGTTGTCTTACCAATAAAGCTAGGTTCCCCGATAACGGCGCCATAAAACGTCTTAATATCCACAAGTATAGGGGATCGTTGAAATCTTCGTTGGGAAGTATTACCCAAATTTATAGTTCGACTCGATGGGAACACAAGAATACCAATAAGACTTTAGCAATTGAGGCGTCACTCTCAACCACACATGTATATCAATAAACTTGCAACAGTGATAGTGATGGCAGTAGTATGATTCAAGTAGCAAATGAAATAGAAGTAGTGAACAAGTGTTTCCCAGTTTTCACCGGAAAAGTGAAAGTGTAACTCAGAGATTTAAAACGTAGGCATGAGGTGATAGCGGGGTGTTGCATGAATAAGATTGATCATATAATAAGATATAACTAGCAATGGGACTTATCTCTAACTCTGATATATGTAGGTATGTGTTCCATAAATAGTTGTGCGTACTAACCAAGAGAATTTGCACAACATCTATTGTCCTACCTGCCCATTTCACCGGGGCCAACTTGGAACTACAGGTAATATAGGTCTAGCCTTTTGAATAGCCCGGAACAATGCATTAACACTTCATGAACACATAGAATCCTCAAACTAAAACATCTCCCTCTTGTTTTCCCTATATGTCACTTTTAGGGTTCGCACGTTCAACATAATAGCAGGTGATACACTTTGCAGATAAACATCAAACTCAATTATATGATGAGGCAAAATAAGTTCAATACTGAAATCATGCCACTCGGGCCCTAGTAGCAAGCATTAAGCATAGCATAAGTGCATCAACACAATACAAAAATATCCTCAAGATAAAACCCTAAAATCTCGAACAACGGGTATCATTACATGATCAATATCATCCAATCCCCATCCACCACATATGCCTACAGCAGACTACTCACACATGGTGATGGTGAAGGAGCTCATGGTCCATGGAGATGAAGGCGGTGAAGACGGCCTCCGGATCCCTACAGCCAACATCCTAATATTGTTGTCAATTTTAACTTGGATAGAATTGGCAGTAGCAAAAGTCTTGTTCTCTTTAACATCATTAGGCATAACTTTTATTTTCAAAAGATCAACATCAAGAGCAAGGGTATCAACTTTAGAAGCAAGAATATCAATTTTACCAAGCTTTTCCTCAACAGTTTTATTAAAAGCAGTTTGTGTACTAATAAAATCCTTAAGCATGGCTTCAAGATCAGAGGGTACACTTCTATTATTGCTGTAGGAATTACCATAGGAATTGACATAACCATTTCGACTATTTGAAGGATAAGGTTTATAATTGTTATTACCAAAATTATTCCTATAAGCATTGTTGTTGAAATTGTTGTTTTTAATGAAGTTCACATCAGCATGCTCTTCTTGAGCAACCAATGAAGCTAAAGGAACATTATTTGGATCAACATGAGATTTACCATTCACAAGCATAGACATAATAACATCAATCTTATCACTCAAGGAAGAGGTTTCTTCAACAGAATTTACCTTCTTACCTTGGGGAGTCCTTTCGGTGTGCCATTCAGAATAATTAATCATCATATCATCAAGAAGCTTTGTTGCAGCACCCAAAGTGATGGACATAAAGGTACCTCCAGCAGCTCAATCAAGAAGGTTCCTTGAAGAAAAGTTCAGTCCTGCATAAAAGGTTTGGATGATCATTCAAGCAGTAAGTCCATGGTTGGGACAATTCTTTACCAATGATTTCATTCTCTCCCATGCTTGGGCAACATGTTCATTATCAAATTGTTTGAAATTCATAATGCTACTTATCAAGGATATAATCTTAGCAGGAGGATAATATTTTCGAATGAAAGCATCTTCGCATTTAGTCCATGAATCAATACCATTTCTAGGCAAAGATAGCAACCATTCTTTAGCTCTTCCTCTCAAATAAAAAGGGAATAATTTCAGTTTAATAATATCTCCATCTATATCCTTATACTTTTGCATCTCACAAAGTACAACAAAATTATTAAGGTGAGCGGCAGCATCATCAGTGCTAACACCAGAAAATTGCTCTTTCATAACAAGGTTTAACAGAGCAGGTTTAATTTCATAAAAGTCTGTTTAGAAGCAGGAGGAGCAATAGGAGTGCATATGAAATCATTATTATTTGTGCTAGTGAAGTCACACAACTTGGTGTTCTAAGGAGTACTCATTTTAGCAAAAAATAAGACTAGGCCGAAATAATAAAAATAAATGCAAGTAACTATTTTTTTTGTGTTTTTGATAAAAAGAAGCAAACAAGACAAGATAAAAATAAACTAAGCAAGTCAATAACAAAGTAAAGAGATTGGAAGTGAGAGACTCCCCTTGCAGAAGGCTTGACCTCCCCGGCAATGGCGCTAGAAAATATGCTTGATACGTGCAAGGCACACATTCGTTGGGAGACCCCAAGAGCCAAGAGGAAGGTATGATGAGTGTAGCAGCAAGTTTTCACTCAGTATGAAACCAAGGTTTAATCGGACCAGTAGGAGATCAAAGTCACTTCTGAAGGTTGTTGGGGAAGGAGCGTAGTGCGGCGCAAAACCAGGGATTCCGGTGCCAACGTGGAACCTGCACAACACAATCAAACTACTTTGCCCAACTTAACAGTGAGGTTGTCAATCTCACCGGCTTGCTGAAAACAAAGGATTAGGCGTATGGTGTGGAAAATGATGTTTGTTTGCAGAGAATGAAAAAGAATAGTGCTTGCAGTAGGTTGTATTATCAATGTAAAAGAATGGACCAGGGTCCACAGTTCACTAGTGGTGTCTCTCCATAAAAGATAACTAACATGCATGGTAAACAAATTACAGCTGGGCAATTGACACTATTGAGAAGTGCATAATAATGCATGTACAAGTTATGACGGTACAATGAGATTTACTTGGGCATTACAACATGATACACAGACCGCTATCCAGCATGCATCGGTGTCTAAATAATCCACCTTCAGGTTAGCATCCGCACCCCTTTCAGTATTAAGTTGCAAGCAACAGACTATTGCATTAAGTAAAGTGCATAATGTAAGCAACACAATTATCCTTAGACAAAGCATCGCTGTTTTACCCCTAGTGGCAACAACACATCCACAACCTTAGAGGTTGCTGTCACTCCCCCAGATTAAATGGAGACTGAACTCACTATCTAGCATAAATACTCCCTCTTGGAGTCACAAGCATCAACTTGGCCAGAGTATCAACAAGCAACGGAGAGCATGCAAGATCATAAATAACATGTATATGATGATTCAATAATCAACTTGACATAGTATCAATATTCACCGGATCCCAGCAAACACAACATGTAGCATTACAATAAGATGATCTTGATCATGATAGGCAGCTCACAAGATATAAACATGATGGCACAAGAGGAGAAGACAACCATCTAGCTACTGCTATGGACCCATAGTCCAAGGATGAACTACTCACGCATCACTCCGGAGGCAGGCATGGCGATTTAGAGCCCATCGGTGATGATTCCCCTCTCCGGCAGGGTGCCGGGAAGAGCTTCAGAACCCTCCCGAGTTAGGGTTGACGGCGGCGGCGGCTCTGGAACTTTTCGGCGATAATGGCTCGGGTGTCTAGGGTTTTCCCGAAAAGATGAATTTATAGGCGAAGGGGCGGCGTCGGTGGAGTCCCGTGGGCCCCTCACCACATCACGGCGCGGCAGAAGGGGGGCCTGCGCCGCCACGTGGTGAGGACGCCACAGCGCTCCTCTTCGTTTTTTCCTTCGGTCTCCGTGTACGTAACAGAAAAATAGGACCATGGGCTTTTGTTTTGTCCAATTCCGAGAATATTTCCAGAACAACTTTTCTGGAATACAAAAATAGCAGAAAACAGGAACTGACACTGTGGCATCTTGTTAATAGGTTAGTCCCAGAAAATGCATAAAAATGATATACAGTGTAGATAAAACATGTAGCAATTGGTATAATATACGCATGGAACATCAGAAATTATGGATACGTTGGAGACGTATCAGCCCACGCGGCCAAGGAATCTGGCCGCGTGGGGCCCACTCTTTTGGCCCTCGAGTGCTTGTAAAAGTAGATGCATTTTGGGTGCATCAGTTGCATATCAAGAGAATATACCTTTGTGTCAAGCCTAATTTGGAAAATAATTAAAATTTAAAATAACACCTACTAGGCTACTACCCCCCCTCTCTACGTATATTTCAATTTGAAAGTTGAGGTTTTTGATTCTTCGACTTCCACTCCTCACTATTGTCGAGAATTTTCCAAAAATGTTGGAGCACAAATAGCCTTTGGAGGCGGCCATTCCTTAAATCCTTCTTGTGAATGTAGTACTTTTTTTGCAAAGACAACATTGGGCACAATTCAAATGGGGTAGGTTCACAAAAGTTCCAAAAGACAAATGACATAAAGAAAATCCACAGTCACCAATGACAACGACGGAAATGTATTAGCCTTGGTGTTCGTCAATGATGACAATCTTGATCAATATATATATAATTTTGCACCAGGGTAGCCATCCGGATCCGGTGAAGACATTCTTTCGAGCTCGATGTGGAGGAGGTGGTGGAACTTGGTGTTGATGACCTTCGCGCCTTTGGGTATGCAGATGGGCTCGTGGTGATGGCGGTGGCTCATGTTCTTTTCGATGTAGACCTGAGTTGAGTGTGTTGGTTGTTGATTATTGTGGCGCGCGTGGGTTTCAATTGCCACTTCTTGTCGAGCAACCAATCTTGTTGGGTGCCGGGAGCGACTTGAGCTTAAGGAGCAACATAGGTGACTATCAAGATTGTTGATGGAGTCGTTGATTTGTGTTGGTTGGGCGTTCATGTCCGTTTGTTGAGATTTTAGTCGATCCTCATGTTGACAAAGTACATCATTCAGGAAATGTTTGGATGAGAATTGGTCTCTAGTCACTTCTTGGTCATCGAATCCATTCCCTTCATCGTCACCTTCGGTCTAGACATGATCTCACACAGGAGTAATTTGTGGAAAAAGTCTAGGGTCAAACAATAGTGTCTTTATCTTGCGTGACAATATTGGATCAAATGGATGTATCAGGAGAAATGTTGTTCACAAAGGCAGGCGACTTGACAAATTTGACCCGAAGCAAACTCAAAAGCACACACTTATGAGTTATGAGGATCTTGATTTGGGAAAGTGGAGATGAACATAACAAATAAAAGAAAAGGTACTTGTTAAAAGTAGAAGATAACCACTATTATCAAATCACAAAAGGAAAATCAACAAGATTACTGAAACCTAGAAATCGCACGCAAAAAGATGGATTGGGTCAGCGTGAACAATAGAATGAGCAAAAATACAAAGGTTAACCTAACAAATATTACACGTTCGGTGCCACACTAACTCTTGAAAGGACGCCTGATTGATTTCCTTGTGAAAGGGAGATAGATTTGCACAATTATCAACCCCATACTCTCAATCTTGGTTTTTTGAATTTGGCAAATTCCATAAGAAGATACTTGGACACAAATCATTTGGTTCTTTTCTTTTTGTCTCCATTTTTTTTGAAGATTTCTTTGCTTTTGCTAGTGCCAAAAACTAGTACATGATACAATACTCGCCACTATATAAAACACTCACTTGCCAATATGTTAAAGGCTATGACAATAAGAAGATCCAGTCTGATATAGTGTTGATTGTGTCCAAGGAGAAATTGTATAAGATGACGTTGCAACCAAGGAGAGTCAAGCTTTGCAAAGAGGTGCAAGATGCAGGGAACATCAATACTAATGCTATATTAGCTGTGGACATAGATGAAAAGCCTAGTGTTGTTCTACAATTTCATTTTGTGTCGACAAAGCCGTTCATACCGAAGCTATTTGTGATTATCCTAGATTGGAACATATGGAGGCAGGGGTTTTGTTGCCACAAATTTTTCAAGTGCATATGCACAAAGGCAAGGATAAATGTGCTCGTTAGTTGTGTGGTCGGGCTTATTGTCCTATTTTGCAGGGTCGTATGAGGAAGATACACGTCTACATGGTTCCATCAAGTTTGGTAAAGAAGAAGGTTGTGGTGCCCGAGTCCAAGCGTATATGGCGAAAAAAGGAGGCGCGAAGTACCATGTCAATTTAAGCTAGCCAAGAGGGAGTAGGTGGTGTGGTAGACCAACAAGACTTGAAGATGGAGAAGAAGATGACGATGTTGCTAATCTGAAGCCACCGTTGGAGAAGAGCTTCCAGCATTGATGACAATGCCTTCGCAAGGAGGGGAGGATGATGAGGACATCGTCCTACCAAAGGTTTGAACATCAGGACAACCAATGATATGCAATAATAAGTCAAAGGCAGAATCAAAGAAAGAAGGGGTGAAACCGAATTTCAGAATACCTCCGAAAAAGTTACAGTTTCGCTCACCGTAGACATAGCCTAAATACTACGTTTTTTTGTTTTAAAGTCAGTTTAAGGTTTGGTTTGATCAAGTTTGGATCTTAAGTCGGTTTGGGGTCTGTCCCTACCGAATTAGTGTTGGGAGTCACCTATCTGAACGGTTGGGCCGCTGGCCATGTATCTTAGTTTTTTTTAACTAGGGGACATCAGGGACCAAAAGAAATCAGGAATTACAAACAGGACCATACATTTCTCACCAAGGACACTAGTTCTATGTTCAGGAACACAATCAGGTCCATCTCCTTCACCACCCCATCGGAAGAGGATGGCATAGCCAAGCACGCCGTCGTCGGGACGAACCACTTGGGGTGGGGCACCGGGAGCCAATTGCACCAGAGCCAAAGGGCCTCCATCATGGCATCATAGCCCGGAGGTTGATTATCACCGTCCGTCGCCAGCCGAAGGAAACCGTAGCCGACGAAGAAAGGGCGGAGGGGTTGCCTTTTGACCATCTGAGATGGCATCTGACGAAGTGCTGCCATCGATGACCTCTCGGGACCATCTGAGAGACAACAACCAACCAACAAGAGGGCAGAGATTGCCTCCTTTCTCGCCCCCATGACGAGGAGCAAGAGAGATATCCATCTGTTGGATATATGCCCAAAAGGCAATGTATTTATACATGTGAGAATGTATGTCGTGGGGTCACTATTCGACTACCCCACGGTGGGGATACCTGGGTCACGCCAAGCCCATCAGCCTTATGACGAGGGCCCAAGGAAGGCCCAAGGAGGACGACGTGCGGCCCAAGATAGTCGACGCTAGGTCATGCGACCCCGCCATGCTTGTAAGCGCCATCGGCACCGTTCACCTGAGACCTAGCCTACCATATAAAGGCTAGGAGGGTCCTTCGTCTAGGGTACGCTCATAGCCGCCACACAAACCCTAGCGAGATTGCCATCTCGCCATTGTAGCCACAGCTCACCATCAATAACCAGACAAGCAGGAAGTAGGGTGTTATCCTCCGGGAGCCTGAACCTGGGTAAACGCCTTGCTTGTCAGCCGTCGTGATCACCAGCGCTCATCTCTCTCCCCCTCAATCAACCCGGGGTACACAACCCAGGGATTTGCCGAGTCCACACCTCGTCAATTGGCGCCGTCTGTGGGAAAGAACGAGCGCTGGAATCATGGTCGCACCGGCTCCATCAACTTTGAAGACCGACGTCTGCATCACCAAGGAGCCAATCTGCTTCGGCTCCTTCGAGTACACCTTCCACCCGCCGGCCCACCGCTCGGTGTACGCCGATCTGCACGTAGGTATGTGCCTCACCTTCGGTACCATGCACTACTTCGTAGACAGCTGTGGAGTACTCAGATCCACGGCGATCGCACCGCCTGCGTGGTGGCACCCGCATCTGCCGCGGCTGCGCCAACCACGCCCCACCTGCTGCGGAGATCGCATCTGCTGCGACTGCGGCGATAGCATCTTCGACTGCTGAGAAGATCGCGTCCGCCTCGACTACTCCGACCGCCTCCGCTGCGGCAGAGATCGCGCCCAACGCGGCCGCGCCATCAGCGTCTCCGGCTACCACGGAGATCGCATCTGCTACGACTACGTCGACCACCTCGTCGACCACCGCGCGGATCGAGTCTACTTCGACTACCTCGATCGCGTCGCTGGCAAGGCCAAGATCTGCATCAACTTCGACTACGTCGACCACGCCTTCGCGCGCAACGAAGGTCGCGTTCTCATCCACGCCACTCGCGTCTCCATCGACTCGCAAGATCGTCAACAAGCCAATCGCGCCCACGTCGACGACAGCGACATCACTCCTCACGTCCGCGGCGAAGGTCGCGAAACTCCAGGGAAGGAGCCTCGGCGGCGACTGTGGTGTCCACCACGTCGCACCCATTTTCAGCTCCGAGCACGGCTCGGACGAAGGAAGCAGCAGTGGCAGCTCCCGTCCCACTGCCCAGATCTACCCCGCGCAAGTCTTCATGATCGGCCAGAGGCCGCAGGGCAACGACGACGAACCCGCATACCCACTGGAGGTGGTCATGCCGGACCAGGTGACGCGACTCACCATCACCCGCGACATGGCAATCAAAGCCCTGAAGCACGTCGAGGACGGCACATACCCCCCACCGGATGCACCCCGGGAGGACCTTATGGCGGTCCAGTACCTGCTGCGGAAGGAAGGCGAACGACTCCGCGCAGAGAAGGCCGAGCTCCTCCGACGCAAGGAGGAGGCCGACGCGTCGAGCGCCAGGAGGGCCGCTTACTCGTTCACTGCCTCAACAGAGGTCTCGCAAGGAGCAAGGCGCCACAGAGCCCGCGTGCCCCTGATGACGGAGGTCGACCGCGCTAGAGTCACCCGCAACCTCGAGTCATCATACATAGAAGACGCAGACGGAATACCCGTCCCCAAGACACCCGGAGCCGCACTCATGGCAGTCGAAACATACCTGCGGCTGACACAGCCGCCTGAGGGCGACTCGCGCGCTCTCCTCCACAAGCAGCAGATCATGTCTATCAAGGCACTCGAAGACGCACTGGTAAACAAGGCGCCGACAGAAAAAGCGCGAGAAGATCGAGATCGCCGCGACCACGAGCCCGCAGCACTCGCAGCCCCGGCGACAAGACAACTGCGACAACCGCAGCCAGGTGAAGACCTCCGCAACGTCATCACACAAAGGACGGTAGACCGCAGCCGCACCCAGCGCCGGTCAGCACGCCCAACTTCGACTACGACCGCAACGACGGCGACTACGAGCCGTGCGGCGCCGCATGCTTCAGCTTCAACATACGCGACACAAGAATGCCCAAGGGCTTCAAGCTCACGGCAGAAGCAGTCAAGTACGACGGGAAGCAGGACCCAAGACTCTGGCTAGAAGACTACCTCATAGCCTGCAGCTGCCAGGGCGGTACTTCGACTACGGCCATGCAGTACATCCAGCTGATGCTCACGGGCTCTGCACGCGGGTGGCTCAACACTCAACCCAAGAACGCCTTCAGGACGTGGGACGAGTTCGCGGAAGCCTTCGTTAAATCCTTCCTGGGACGTACTCGAGACCGACGACGTTCGTCGAGTACAAGCATGCAAGCAAGGACGAGACGAGCCGCTCCGGTCATACATCCAGCGTTGGACCTTGCTCCGCAACACCATGGAGACCACCTCGGAGGACCGAGTGATGGATGCCTTCATGCACGGCGTCTCCCGCCGCGACCTCCGCGAGGAGTTTGGTAGGCTCCGGCCGAAAAACATGATCGAGGTCATGAAGATAGCAAACCAGTGGGCAGACGGAGAGGACTCGGTCCGCAATAGTTCACACTACTCCCCGAAGGACGAAGCCGGACCAAGCAACTGGCGAGAAGGGCGCCACAAGAAGAAGCCGCGTTACAACGGCAACGACTCAATCGAGCTAGTAGCGGCGGGATTCCAAACCCCCCGTGAGGATGAAGCGCGCGACAGCAGTCGCCAATACAGCCATGCACAGTACAGTCGAAGCGGCGGTGACCAGAGTCGCCAATACAGCCAGGGGCAGTACAACCGAAGCGGCGGCAGCAACTACCGCAGCGACGGAGGCCATAAACGCGAGTGGCAGAAACGCACACTAAGCCCAGCGGAAGAGCTGGAACAACCCTGCAGGCACCACATGTTCAGGAACCCGGAAACGGGCAAGTGGGGATCCAACCACCTGTTGAAGGACTGTCGAAAGGCACGTAAAATATACGAAGCCATGCAGAAGATAGTCACTCCAGCACCCGCAGCGCAGCCAGCCGCGCAGCTGGCCATCCAGGCAGCGCCCGCACCCGCAGTCGCCAATCCAGCACAGGCGGCGGGAGCCTTTCTGCAGCAGCAGCAGCAGCCGCAACAAGATGCCCCACCGGGATCCAGGACGCATATCCAGCGGCACGCGGACAACTCAACATGATACAGAAGGGGCGCCCCTCAAACAGGACCCAGAAGATTATCACTCGCCAGTTTTCCAAGCCATCACCTGTCCACCTGCAGTACCCGACTACCTGAGAGGGTCAGAGACACCAATCACTTCTCCAGAGCAGATCACCCGCCTGCAGTACCACGACCCGGGCACGCCGCTCTGGTAGTCGAAGCTCTGATCGGAGATTACACCCTGAAAAAGGTGTTCATGGATGGAGGCAGTGGCATTAACATCATCTTTGCCGACACCCTCAGAAGGATAAACAGACCAACGACGGACTTGGCGGCATCAGAGACCACCTTCCATGGCATAGTACCAGGGCAAGCAGTCACGCCCATGGGAACGATCACACTCGACGTCATCTTCGGCACACCCGAAAACTTCAAGAGGGAGTCGATCGACTTCGAGGTAGTCGACTGGAAGTCGCAGTACCACGCGATACTCGGGCGCCCAACCTTCGCCAGATTCATGGCGGTACCTCACTACGCCTACCTCATGCTCAAGATGCCTGGACCCAAGGGCGTCATCACGGTGCACGGCGACTTCGACCGCTCCAACAGCTGCGACCGCGAGTTCAGCAAGATCTCCGAATTCTTCGGAGTCGAAGAGCACTTCGAGGCAATGGCAGTCGACAACGACAAGACCATCTTCCCAGCCCGCAAGAAACCAGCCAAGGACGCTGCCTTCAACGCGGCTGACGACACAACGACCCATCAGGTCCACCCGACTGACGCCAGCAAGACGGTCAAAGTATCGTCGAGTCTGACTCCCGCATAGGAAGGCGCGCTCGTCGAGTTTCTACGTGAGAACTGGAGAATCTTCGCATGGCAACCCTCTGACATGCCAGGAATACCCAGGAACCTCGCCGAGCACTCCTTAAAGGTCCACAAGGACGCCAGACCCGTCAAACAGGCCATGCGACGCTTTTCCGGGCCCAAGCGAGACGAAATCAGCAGAGAAATCGATCGACTGCTGAATGCCAAGTTCATCGAGAGATCAAGACTCGGACTGGGTCGCCAACCCAGTCCTAGTGGAGAAGAAGAAGACGAAGAAACTCCGCATGTGCGTCGACTTCACCGCCCTCAACAAATGCTGCCCCAAGGACCATTTCCCGCTCCCGCGGATAGATCAGATCATCGACTCGACTGCAGGCTGCGAACGCCTGTCCTTCCTGGACGCCTACTCAGGTTACCAGCAGATCAGACTGAACGTCGACGATGAGGAGAAGACAGCATTCATCACACCCGACGGCGTTTTCTGCTACCAGACGATGCCCTTCGGGTTGAAGAACGCTGGTGCCACGTACCAGCGCACAATGCAAGCATGCCTCAAAGGGCTCATCGGGCAGATCGTCCAAGTCTACGTCGACGACATCGTCGTCACCACCCGCAAGGAGGACACCCTCATCGCCGACCTCCGCAAGGTCTTCGCCGCCCTCGACAGAGTGTGTCTTCGGCGTGCCAGCCGGAGAACTGCTTGGGTACCTCGTCTCTGCAAGAGGAATCGAAGCCAACCCTGAGAAGGTGCAAAACATACTCGCAATGCCAGCACCGACCAAGCTTCACGAGGTGCAACGCCTAGCCGGTTCATAAGTAAGTTGGGAGAAAAGGCCCTGCCTTTCTACCAACTGATGAAAAAGACAGACAAGTTCGAGTGGACAGAAGAAGCGCAAGTCGCGTTCGACCAACTCAAGAAAACACTCACGACTTCCCCAGTACTGGTGGCTCCACTGGAGAACGAGCCGCTATACCTCTACGTGTCAGCCACAAACAGGGTGGTCAGCACGGTACTCGTAGTCGAACGAGAAGAAGAAGGCACAGCCACCCTGTCAGCGACCTGTCTACTACCTCAGCGAGGTGCTGACCCTGTCCAAGCAGCGCTACCCGCACTACCAGAAGCTGGCCTACGGAGTTTTCATGACTTCAAGGAAAGTAATCCATTACTTCTCCGAGCACCCGATCACGGTGGTAAGCTCCTCCGGGCTCTCCGACATCCTGACCAACCAATGCGCGACAGGACGAGTCGCTAAGTGGGTCGTCGAGCTAGGACCCTGGGGGCTGAAATACGCTCACCCGAAGTCAATCAAGGCCCAAGTGCTCCCAGAATTCACCACCGAGTGGATAGAGCCCAGCTGCCAGATGTCCCCGACCTGTCCAACGCATGGACAATGTACTTCGACGGCTCCAAAAAGTTCAGATCAGCCGGGGCAGGAGTCATCCTCATCTCCCCCAAAGGCGACAAGCTGAAGTACGTGCTACAGATGGACTTCCCAACACCCTCCAACAACGAGGCTGAGTACGAAGCCCTAATCCATGGCATGCGAATGGCCAAGAACTGCGGCGCCACTCACCTCATGATCTACGGCGACTCCTACCTCGTCGTGCAGCAAACCATGAAGGCCTGTGACGCCATCGCCGACAACATGATCGCCTACAGAGACCTGTACAACCAGCTGGAGGGCACCTTCGACGGCTGCGAGTTGCGGCACATCGGCCGCGAAAGCAACGAGGAAGCCGACGCCCTCGCCAACCTGGGCTCAGACAAGGCGCAGGTGCCACCCGGCGTCTTCCTTGAGCGCATCACGCAGCGGTCTGTCAAACTTCGACCCACGCCCGGATCCTCCACACCATCAACGAGCACCGCCGACCCGCCAGGCAAAGAGAAGGAGCCAATGGAGGTTCTGCTCATCGAGCCCACCTGGACGAGCCCATATCTGGCGTACATGCTGCACCAGAGACTGCCAGTCAACTCAGTCGAAGCCAAGCGCATTATTCGCCGTTCGAAAGGCTTCACCATCATCAAGGGGGAACTATACAAGCGAAGCATCTCAGGAGTCCTGCAAAGGTGCGTTGATCCAGTCGACGGTCAAGCCATCTGCTCGAATCATACAGGCACTGCGGGCATCACGCCAGCAGTCGTGCCTTAGTGGCCAAAGCTTTACGAGCCGGATTCTACTGGCCCACCGCAATGCAAGACGCAGAAGAACTCGTGAGGAAATGTCTCGGCTGCCAGGAGTTCGCCAACAAGCCGCACGCGCCAGCTTCAGCTAAAGACCATCCCACTTGCCTGGCCCTTCGCTCAATGGGGGCTCGACATGGTGGGTCCACTCAAGAAGTCCTCGCCAGGAGGACACACGCATCTCTTGGTGGCAGTCGACAAGTTCACGAAGTGGATCGAAGCCGTGCCTATCACAAGTTCGACTGCATCCTCAGCAGTTAACTTCATCAGGTCCATCATCTTCAGGTTCGGGGTGCCGAACAGCATCATCACCGACAACGGCACGAACTTCACAGCCGAAGAATTCAAGGACTTCTGCTCCGAACAAGGCATCAAGCTCAACTACGCATCAGTCTCGCACCCGCAATCCAATGGGCAAGTCGAAAAGTCCAATGGTTTAGTCTGCAAGGGTATCAAGAAGCGCCTGCGAGTACCATTGAAGCGCGCCGCAGGCGCCTGGGTTGAGGAGCTGCCGTCTGTGCTGTGGAGCCTGCGCACTACGCCAAACAGATCCACTCAGTACACGCCATTCTTCATGGTCTACGGCGCAGAAGCAGTCATGCCATGCGACATCAAGTTCGATGCACCCCGAGTGGTGGCCTACGACGAGTCCGAGGCAGAAGAAGCACTCGAGGATGACATGGATACCCTGGACGAAGCACGCGACATCGCCCTTACCCGCACAGCCGTGTATCAGCAAGACTTACGCAACTATCACGGACGGCGACTGCGGCCCAGAGCGTTCGTCCCCGGAGACCTTGTCCTCCGCCTCAAACAGAAGAAGGTGCACAAACTAGCCTCCCCGTGGGAAGGTCCATACATCGTGACAGAGGCAATTGGCGGCGGAGCTTACCGCCTGAAGGACTCGAAGACAGGGACAGTCTGCAGCAACCCGTGGAACGTGGCGCAACTGCGCCGCTTCTACGCCTAATCGACTCCCCCTTGTAACAAAGTGTACTATCTCAAGAAGCGGCAGGTTCCAGACGCACTCTTTCCCTTACCAGGGTACCTGAGGGGACTGGAAGGGTTTTAATGAGGCGGCCTGCTCGCAAAAATCAATGAAGTGATTTGTGGAACAAGCTCTCCCCTTTACTTTTTTAGTCAAAAAGCAACATAAACCTAGGCCGTCACCCGACGCACTCGGGGGCTGCGCCATACAGGTTCAACTCAAAAACCTAGGCCGCCACCCGAAGCACTCGGGGCTGCGCCGCACAGGTCTAAGTCAACCTAGGCCGCACCCGACGCACTCGGGGGCTGCGCCGCACAGGTCAAGTCAAAACCTAGGCCGCACCCGAAGCACTCGGGGGCTGCGCCATACAGGTCAACTCAAAACCTAGGCCGCACCCGAGCACTCGGGGGCTGCGCCATACAGGTCACTCGCAAAAACCTAGGCCGCACCCGAAGCACTCGGGGGCTGCGCCATACAGGTCTAAGTCAAAACCTAGGCCGCACCCGAAGCACTCGGGGGCTGCGCCATACAGGTCACTCGCAAAATCCTTGGCCGTCACCCGAAGCACTCGGGGGCTGCGCCGCACAGGTCTAAGTCAACCTAGGCCGTCACCCGACGCACTCGGGGGCTGCGCCATACAGGTTCAACTCAAAACCTAGGCCGCACCCGAAGCACTCGGGGGCTGCGCCGCACAGGTCTAAGTCAAACCTAGGCCGCACCCGACGCACTCGGGGGCTGCGCCATACAGGTCACCGCAAAATCCTTGGCCGTCACCCGAAGCACTCGGGGCTGCGCCGCACAGGTCTAAGTCAAACCTAGGCCGCACCCGACGCACTCGGGGGCTGCGCCATACAGGTCAACTCGAAAACCTAGGTCGCCACCGAAGCACTCGGGGGCTGCGCCATACAGGTCACTCGCAAAATCCTTGGCCGTCACCCGAAGCACTCGGGGCTGCGCCGCACAGGTCTAAGTCAAACCTAGGCCACACCCGACGCACTCGGGGGCTGCGCCATACAGGTCACTCGCAAAACCTTTGGCCGTCACCCGAAGCACCGGGGGCTGCGCCGCACAGGTCCAAGTCAAAGTACTAGGCCGCACCCGACGCACTCGGGGGCTGCGCCGCACAAGTCTGACTCGATACACCTCGGCCGCACTCGAAGCACTCGGGGGCTGCGCCGCACAGGTCTAATTCAAAATCCTAGGCCGCACTCGATCCGCTCGGGGGCTGCGCCATACAGGTTTACAGACGTCACAAGATACAATTTACTAACTCGGGGGCTACCCCACCTCGACATACATACACTCATATTTCCACTTGGAAAAATTTCTTTTACAAGCTAACGCTATGCAACAGCACTCTACTGCTCTTATTCTACAGGCTCGCCCTTTGGCGCATCAAGTGGCCCTACAAGGTGCTCGCTAAAGTTCTGGACCTGCTGAATCATCTGGCGCGCAGCCGCAAGAGTATCGGCATATCACCCTCTCCAGGCAAGCCGTCAAGCACCTTGTGCAATGGAAGATTAGGCCGGTGCAGTCGAACGTATGCCAACGCCACGTTCGCCCCGGCAACAAGTTGAGCGTGCACGACTTCCTTCAACGCACCGCCTTCACGGAACCTCTCCAGAAGCGCAGTCAGTCCATTCGGCTGCTCGTTGTGAGGAAAGTACACCTTGTTGATCTGCCAGAGGGTTTTTCTGCAACCTTCCAAGAGCACAGCAGCCCGCCAGGTGCGATCCAGCATTCGTGCCAGTACACTACCCTGGATTTGTTCGACCAAAACTGGCGCGCTTCGGGTGAGTCACCGGCGGCCTCTTTCTCTACTCGCTCGTCCACTCGAAGCTGCTCAGCCTTCAGTCAGAGTTCACATCTGCATCAAGGCCAAGCATTAAGCATAGCAGGAAGACACAGAAGCCGAAGCAAAAACGCTAGAAGGCCAACCTTGCAGCTGTCGACTGATCAAGTCCATCTCGCCAAGCAGAAACTCTTCACGCTGGGAGAACGGCGCAACGGGCCGCGACCTCAATCGCTCCAGCTCCAACTCAGCATTCTTCAGCTTCGACTCGAGCTCAACCACCTTGTTCCTCATGAAGGTGATTCTCTGGTCATTTACGCTTCGCACAGGAGCTGGAGGAGCTTGACGGCGGCGACGAGTAGGCGCAGCCGAAGTGGTGTCCTCTCATCGTCCGCGCCAGTCGTTCCAGCAACGTCAGGAGCTTCGCCCATATCAGACTGCCAAGAATTGACAGCGTCAAGCCAGGAAAAGAATCAACATAATTCATCCAAGCCAGACATCAAAAAAGACTCGGCGACTGCACCCCCGAGGGAGCGAATTCACATTTCATCATCAGCATGTTCACTCGCACAATATAAAGTGCATTACAGACTCAAGCCCAAAAGCAGAAGCATAGTCCTAAAAGGAAAAAGTCTACACTACAGACTCCGACTGGGAACGGCTCTTCCTAGCAGCCAACTCTGCAGCTTTGGCAATCCTCCTCTCGAAGGTGGCGACCAACTTCGCAGCTAGCTGGCTCGCCTGCACCTTCACACCGCTAAGGGACGCGGTCCTGCCATCAGGCTTCCGAGGGAAGTCGCTGACAACCTTCTCAAAATCACCTACGACTTGGTGACCAAGAAGTAGCTGGAAAGTGAGCTCGGAGCCGCGTACCGTCTGCGCGCGCGTGAAGTCCGCCAGGACATTCGAATTGCCTTCGAATGGAGCCGCGAGTGCGTCAACAGCAGCTGGTGGCGGCTTGCTGGGAAAGATACTCCGGTGCACAGTCGCTAAGGCCTCCGTCGACTTCTGCAGTGCCGCCGTCGACTGCTGCAGCGCTGCCGATGCATACGCGCAGACGCGGTCGACGAAGCCAACAGCCTCCGCCAAGCCGACACTCTCGCTGGAAGTCCCTTCTGGAGGAGCACCTCCGCAAGTCTCTGTTCAAAAGAAATCCACACCCGTAAGACGTCAGAAGTCGAAAAAGGCAAAGTAGGCACTGAGCCGAAAAACTTACTTCCAACAACATCTGCGAGTGCGAGCAAGCGGTCGACCTGGGTCTTCTCCAGAGCATCCCGAGCTTGTTCCCGCTCTTGGGCTTCACCCAGCGACTTCTCCAGCTCCGCGACCCGCGTCTTCATGCTCTCCTTCTCGCCTACGGATCAACGGAACAAAGTTAGCAATAAAGGCAGTCGAAGCACCCTCGAACACAAGGGTTCACACTTACTATTCGCTTGCTCCAGAGCAGTGCGGAGCTGATCCCTCTCCTGCTCCATGCGAACGAAGGCTGCGGCTCCTCCATCTGCTGGCGATAAAATGGCTGCAGGAAACACAAGACATCAATCTGCGCCCGACTATTCTAGTCACGCATCTTCGGGGGCTACTCCCATCGGGAGCGCTGTACGCGCACCCGATACAGATCTTGCAGAAGAGTCGAAGAACACTTACATGCTCAAGCAGCCCAGCGTCAACCGGAGTCGCATCAGCAGACCTCTCGGCATGGCGGAGGTCGAAGCCTTCAAGGCCAAAACGTCACCCGCCAGAGCCTTCTCCGGTCGTCCTCGCAGTCTGCTCGATCATGGGAGCAGAAGTGTGCTCCATCTCACGAGGGGAAGAAACAGCAGCGCCAGTACGGTCGCTGTGACAAGAAACTCAATTCAAGGACCCGCAAGTGAAAAAGCACACTCGACAAAAACAAAGCAATGGTTATGCGACTAACCTGACGACATCATCATCTTCACTTCCCAAGGAGACGGAGGCCATCCTCGCGAACTCGGTCGGCGGTGCAGAGCCGAGTGGAGGCACGACCAAAGGTTCAGCCAGGTCACTCGGGTGCCTAGCACCCGAAGAGGACTCGCTCGTCTCTTCCTCGTTCACACCCGCCTCCTTCACAGGCGACGAGGCAGAACCAGAGTCGCCACCCTTTCGCCTCTGCCGCTTCCGCAGCGGCTCCTCATCTTCATCATCCTCCTCCAACTCTTCACTCGGAGAGGTGGCGGAGGGAACTTCATCGTCATCACCCTCGTCCTCAGGGAACTCTGCCTCTTCATGAGGTCCATTCTCCATCAACGGAGGGAGACTGACGTAGCTCGAACGACCCTGTCAGCAAATGAAGCATTCGAGTCAAGCAAAACGATTCAACAGAAGAAGATACAAGACGAACAAAGCAAACAAAGCTCACCTCAGGCACAGGGTTACTAGGCCCATATGGCTCGACTGGGCACTTGACGTTGCACGGGTCAGCGGCTCGGAGACTAGTGATGCTCCTCACCTTCGACTCGACTGCGTCATCATCAAGCTCATTGCCAGCATCCTCACGCGCCCACATGGGTGGACGCGACTGCGCAGCGGCTGCACCCGAAGCCTGAAGAAGGTGGCGATGAGGTGAATTCCACCTGTCTCGCGCCCAAGACTCTTCAGAAGGCCACGAAGTAGCGTCAGCAAGGGCTGAGTCGCTCCCTGTCCTCCTTCGACAGCGGGTGCGCCCACGCGTTCGTCTTCCGCAACTCGCGATCAGCCGCGAATTCAGGAAGCCCTGCTTGGTCGCACCTGATGTAGAACCACTTCTTCCGCCAGCCCTGGACGGAGTCGGACTTCTTCATCTGGAAGTAGGAGGTGTCGCCACGCACCTGGATGCCGAAGCCGCCGACTGGGTACACTGCTTGCTCTTCCCCACGTTCCTCCTCACGAGGAATAGCGACTTCCACAGCAGCCAGTTGGGGCGATCCCAGGAAGCACTCGCAGAGCACGAAATAGCTCGCGATGCTCAAGACGCTATTGGGAGTCAGATCGTGGATCTGAATCCCATAAGCATACAAGAGACCACGGACGAAATCGTGGAGGGGGAACCCGAAACCCCGCGGAAGGAAATCCACGAAGCAAACGCGTTCCCCCTCGCGAGGAGCGGGAAATACCTCTTTCCCAGGAGCGCGCACCGTCGCCTGGTCTACCGGCGGCAGCAGCCCCTGCGCGCGGAGGGCCTCGAGGTCGGCCTTCTTCACCGACGATTTGACCCAATCGCCGTCGGGCTTCTTCATCACGCTCGCCTCGGCGGCGGCGCGGCGCCAGCAGCAGCCTTCCCCCTCTTCATCGCGGCCTTGCTCATGGAGGGGGAGGAAGAAGCTGACAGAGAGCACGCAGCGCAACAATGGCGGAACAGAAGCAGTGGAGACGATGAAGGAATGGGGATGGATGAACTGTTCACCGCCGCGGTGAAAATTATATACCGCGCGGTCAGTCAATCCTGGCCATCCCTGCTGAAACCGTCTCCGCAACATCATCTGGCCGTCCACGTGTCGCGCGGAGATAGCAACCGTCGCGGCCACACCGCCCACTACGCGCGGGAATCAAGGCGCCATCATCACACCGCGAAATTTTCGCGCCCAACGGTCAGAAAAAAGCGGCAACCGCTGTCTCCAGTCAATACTGACAGTGGGACCGCACTGTCACGTCCCATCGGACACAGAGTGCATCAAAAACGTCAGCACTGACGTCAACCACGAAGGCGTAGGAAGTAAGCCAACGGGCTGATGGAGAACTCGAACAGTTCATTCGAGTGCAAGAAGATTCAGTAAGCTCTCAGAGCTGAATAAGTTCGTACAGTAAGCCAACGAGCTGATTGAGAACTCGAACATTTCATCGAGTGCAAGAGCATTTAGTAAGCTCCAAGTGCTGAACAAACTCGCGCAGTAAGCCAAACCGGCCGAATACACAGTAAGTCACACAAAGCCAGTCGCGACTCCAAGTCGAGTCCCTTCTTTACTCCCATCGGGAGCAGGCTTTTCGACTGAAGAAAAATTGAGTTTAACCTCAATTGCAAGCAATTCAGCTTAATCTCGGGGGCTACTCCCATCGGGAGCGCTGTTCGCGCTCCCGAGTGACTCAGAACAATAGCAGTCGAAAATCACCGACTAAGGCCGTATTCACAGTATTTAACCCTGCAGTCGACGATTCGACTAAGGAATCCTCCGTAAGCCCTGAACGGCCGGAGTCGACTAATTTTACTTGTCCCTTTCAGGAACTCGAAGGCGTGCCCAGGAGGATGGAGTCCTTTACCCGACTCTACGATTCGACTAAGCACTCGGGGGCTCCTGTCGTGGGGTCACTATTCGACTACCCCACGGTGGGGATACCTGGGTCACGCCAAGCCCATCAGCCTTATGACGAGGGCCCAAGGAAGGCCCAAGGAGGACGACGTGCGGCCCAAGATAGTCCACGCTAGGTCATGCGACCCCGCCATGCTTGTAAGCGCCATCGGCACCGTTCACCTGAGACCTAGCCTACCATATAAAGGCTAGGAGGGTCCTTCGTCTAGGGTACGCTCATAGCCGCCACACAAACCCTAGCGAGATTGCCATCTCGCCATTGTAGCCACAGCTCACCATCAATAACCAGACAAGCAGGAAGTAGGGTGTTATCCTCCGGGAGCCTGAACCTGGGTAAACGCCTTGCTTGTCAGCCGTCGTGATC
Source organism: Poa pratensis (assembly GCA_947311845.1). Classification (NCBI taxonomy): domain Eukaryota; kingdom Viridiplantae; phylum Streptophyta; class Magnoliopsida; order Poales; family Poaceae; genus Poa; species Poa pratensis. The sequence continues at coordinate 38,155,746 of CAMZMU010000107.1, forward strand.
ACCAGCGCTCATCTCTCTCCCCCTCAATCAACCCGGGGTACACAACCCAGGGATTTGCCGAGTCCACACCTCGTCAATGTATTTATACATATATATATCTGATTCATACATTATTGATTCGTATTCTCTATGCTATAACTGTAGTGATTTCTAAATGTGTGATTTAGGGAAAAGCTCACCTGCACGTGTAGAGAATATGAATACGTAAAAAGTACCCTAGTTCTTTTATGGACTAATTCTTAATGCTAGAATAAGACCCCAGTAGATTATGACTTAGATGTCATATACAATTTAATATCATTGTTGTTGAGTTATGATAAACTCAATAAGGATCTTTTTGTTAGACGAAAAGATGATCACAAAGTTGTGTTGATTAAAGGAAAGTTTTACGATAGAGAGTTTATATGAGATATTGACAAAGACATATTCCTTTTAAAGGAAAGATGGATCGATGTTGTGTACTTAGTACAGCTCGAGGGTCTTTGACAATTGAATATAAATCAAATCATAAAAGGGATATATTTGTCTAGGACAAATAAATGATATTAAAAGGAGAAAACAAGAAACAAAGTTTTGTTTTGAGTTTCAGGAAATAAAGGAAAGTCATAGTTTCATTTAAATCAGTGGGAGCTTAGTTATATTATTCAAGTTCGAATAATATAATATTATAGATTGTTTTGTTTTGATACAATGTGTAGTGTTATTAAAGGAAATTAATAACATGCATATTTGGAACATATTCGTCACATCATATATGGAAGTTACCATATAAAGATGAGATATAATGTTGCGGAAATTTCATTGAGGGTGTTTTGAATACTATTCAAAATACAAGAGAATGAAAATTCTCATAAAGTTTAAGGAAATTCATGTGCAAGAACCATGGCTGTTTCGTACGGTGGTGAGCATGATCAATTGATTTGAAATCTTGATCATAAAGGAATTTCTTAAGATGTGAAATTTTAAGATCAAAACAAAGTAGTCAAACTTAATTGTTGACAAGTTGAATTTGATAAAAGTTCAATTGACTCCAATTAAGATGAGGATTCTCCAGAAGGTGTATTTTGAAGAAGTTACTTCAAAAGTGAGAAATACTCATAATGTAAGAGTTGCATTGGAAAATCTTATGAGATAAGTATAAAGGTTAAGACAAGGATTAGATGACATAATTTTCTAAATTTTGTGCATCACAAATGATGGGTATGTTTATGTAAAACATTGAGTCTATATTACGAAATCTACAACAAGTGGCAAAGACAGTGGGAGCGTAAAACTTCCATGATGAAGGGTTGTCTAAGTGTGGTTCTTTACGAAGAAGACAACTAATTGGTAAAACAATGAAATTGTATTCTTAGTAAAGGTTCCAGGGTTTCGCCTAGAATAACCAGGCTACAAGTGATCATATGATCAACTGAGGTTATGCATGAAAAGATGTATATCTTTTGCATAAGAAACATAAAGTTCACATAGTCACCATTAGGGACTAAACAGACAAATGTCAACCACAGAAGAGTGAGCATGAGAAAACACCGAACATCTGTCTAGATGTTGAACTTATGCAAACTAAACATTGCCAGTTTGTGCAAGTAGGAGACTGTTGGATATATGCCCAAAAGGCAATGTATTTATACATGTGACAATGTATTTATACATATGTATATCTGATTCATATATTATTGATTCGTATTCTCTATGCTATAACTGCAGTGATTTCTAAATGCGTGATTTAGGGAAAAGCTCACCTGCACGTGTAGAGAATATGAATACGTAAAAAGTACCCTAGTTCTTTTATGGACTAATTCTTAATGCTAGATGACGTGACTTTTCCTAGTCATGGACATAGAGTTTATGTCAGCATCAAGGATGGCATATTATTGGACTATAATATGGCTAGGTCACCCAAGTGTTGGCATGCTAAGAGATTCCGTTAAATAGTCTTTTTGTCCTTAGCTTTATCACAGAAAGGTTGTTGTATAACATGTCCTTGTAACCATGAGGTTATTGGGGTCATGCATACTGGAGGAGTTGCTTTGGTGCTGTCAACCATCACGGCCGTAACAGGGTGACCATAAAGGCAGTTGCTGGGTGGCTTCAAAGGTGTGTGTGTATCCTGATGTTCTGAGATGGGAAATTACTCCTCTAGGTTAAGAGAGATACTTCCAGGGCCCACTCGGTATTATATACATATCCACTACGTTCTGCAGACAATGCACAGTGAAGTTACACTGTGTGGGATATCATAATACGGCAACGAGTAAATGGAACTTACCGGTAACGAGATAGACAAAGATGATGTGAATCAATCCTTGATTGATTCATGGTATCATCACGGATCTATATCTCGGGTGAAGTTCGGTGTCGTAATGGGATTGATATATGATAATCAACAGGTTCAACAGTAGAGTTATTCGCATAACGATAGCAGCCACACAGGACGTCCTTGGAACTGTCACTGGCCGGTGATTGGTTGATACCCAACCAATTATAGCTACCCATTATCGGACCTGTAGGGTGGACACACTTAAGCTAGGATTGGTTAGTTGTGTTATATGGTTGGTCTGGAACATGGAGACAGTATCATCGGCATGGTGCCTGCGTGATATGACATACCTTGTCAAGAGAGAAAGTTTGAGAGAAAGTTTGTGATAGAAGTTACTATCACGGTCGGATTTATTCCGAGGAGGTTTATACGAGAGGATATATTTGTCCGGAGTATTTTGTCGGCGAACACTAGGTGTCCCGGATCATATGAAAGGTGTTTCATATGATGGGTAATTAATTCAGTGAATGTTCTATAAAAGGAAATATTCAAATGAGAATTAATATGACAAAGTATTATTTAATTATATGTTAATTAAATATTCATTTATTTAATTGATAAATAATTACGGGAAAATATAAAAGGCGCCGTTGCGGGAAACCCCGGTGGGCCGAAGGCCCACGGCGGGGGCGAGGCGGTGGCGGCCACGGCGGCCGGCCAGGCGGGTCCCACCCGCCAGGTCGGTGCGGCCAGCGGGCCCCACCCGACCAGGTCGGCGCAGGGCAGGGCGGGCCCCACCGCCAGGTGGCGCCGCAGCTAAGGCGGCTGGCCTAGGTGGGCCCCACCTGCCTAGGTCGGTGCGGCCAAGGTGGGCCCCACCCGGCCGGCCGAGCTAGGAAGGGAGAGGGGAGGAGTTGGAGTTCCACTCCAACTCCCCTCCCATGCCGAATTGGGCAAGGGGAAGCTTTCCCCTTGTCCAAGTTGAGTTGGACAAGGAAAGGTTTTCCCCCTTGCCCAAGTCTCCCTACCCTTTGGCCTTCTTTATAAACCCCACCCCTCTAGTTGTGAAGTTTCTCAATCTAGATAGACAATTGACTCACGTCAGCTCTCAAGTTTAGATCTCTTCTAGTTGGATTAGAGGGACCTCTAATTAGAGGCGACCTATCCGATTAGACTAGATCTAATCTCTCTCTCTCTCCTTCTCATGTGTTGAGATCTCCACCTTCATATACACCAGCAGACTTCAAGCTTGGACGGCGAAGCCCTGCTGAACCTTTCCAGTGTACGTGTGCAAGCTCTCGGAGGGGTTCCTCGTCATAGACGTTGCGCCCTTCAGCTGTTGAACAAGGTGGTGAAGCGAAGGAGAAGAAGGCGTCAGAATCTCTCTACCAGGCTTGGTTGAGAAGAGACCGCGCACGGCTACATCGACTACGTCATCAACACGTTTTTCCGCAATCTACGGTGTTGGTAACGTATACTAAACTAGGTCTTTGGATCTTCGTATTCACATGTATCTTGATAGTAGATCCTGGAAAAGGTTGCGTAGCAATACGTGAAAATTTTAATTTACCGTACGCGCAACCCAATACCATCTGCGAACCATGTTCACCTTACTTGCATTTATCGAACTTTATTGAAGAGGACGGCGATGCGACGACGAACCAGGCTGTTACTCCTGACCACCAGAGCATAATCGGCTGCACCAAATCTATGAACTTCTTAGTACTACTCCATTTTCTCCCCTCGCCTCCATGGCCGGTCAGAGAAACAAGAACAACACCAGAAAATTTTAAATCTGGGCAAGAGCCAAACCCCCCAAGAAGAGGGATCTTCGAGCTTCTTCAAGCATGTACCTTCGGAGTCCCTCTCGCTCCGCACCTACCACCATGGGAGCACACCGGGCAGGAGCTTCTCCAGGCCATGGCCACCGCTCGGAGGTGACCGAACCAGGTACCTAGGAAGGGAAGACGACATGACGCCATACGCCACAAGGGACCAAACTACAAGAAGGGAAAACCTAAAGCTACTATCTGCAGGAAAGCACCGAGCTCCTCTCCCATCGCAACTCTGGCCGGCAGTGCCGCTAGAGCAGATCCGGGATCGACCCGGCAGCTACACCCACATGCGACTCTCAAGGAGCTCAAGCGAGAGGATAAGGTTGAGAAGTGAGGGGGTCACCTCTGTATCTTAGGTTAAATTTTAGGGGTTTCGACATTGTGTTCCCAGTTGTTTATCATCCCTCCCCCTCCCGCAGATGGCACTGCTTCATAAAGTGATACTTGCGTGTGGCTCAGGTGTGAGGTTCTTGTGTGATCAACTATTATGGTGCCGTGGTGTGAGGCGTGTTGTTCATCTATGCACGTTGTGTGATGGATTTGTTCCTCATATTCAGATTGCGTAGATTGATCGAGTGATTAAAATATCTAATTGTCTTGCGGTACTGGGTTTGACTACTTTGACACGCCCCCCCCCCCCCCCCCCCCCGCGGAGCTCTCGCGAACCTAGGGTTCCCACCCCGCGCCGCCGCCAGGGCCTCCACCCGCCGCTGCCGCCCACCTCCCCCTTCCACTCCCGTCCCCCTCCACCTCTGCCTCCCGGGTCGCTCCGCTCGAGCGGCTCCGGAGGCCTCCCAACCCCTAGCCCACTCGACCCCCGTCACGTGCTCCCCTTGCTGTCGCCGTCGCCGATGCTGGCGGCGGTGGGCGGCGCCCGACTCGCCAAAGGCGGGGGAGGCAAGGTAGGCGCACCGTGGCGACGTCTCCTGCGAGCGGGAGGAGCGGCGCCGGCTCGGTCGCAGAGAGCTGTGGTGGACGCTCGCGCTTTCCTCAGGCGCGACGTGGCGGCGTTGCTGGTCCATGCGACGGAAGGCGGCGACCTTCATCGGCGCGGGGGCGCACCGCCTGGTGGAGCGGCCAGCGTGCCGGCGCGGAGACGGAGGCGTGGCGGCTGCGCGGGCCGCGCCCGTCCCCTGCGCTACGGCGGCCTGGCTGCGGATCGCTCGACGACGACGACCACAAGGACTGCCACTGCGGCAGGGCTCTGGCTGGGTGGCGGCCAGCCTGCTCCCCGGCGTGTCCGGCGGCCATTTTTGGGCTCCGTGCAGCGTTTGGGTGTGGTGGGCGTGCGGAATCTCGGATGAAAGTCGTGCACAGATTGCGTTGTGCCGGCGACGACGGCGCCTCCGAGCGTCGTGTTCCCCCCTTGGGGCGTCGCTGTGGGAAGACGCTGCCCCCACATACTCGAGGTGGTGTCTCCGGGTGAAAACCATGATCCGGTGTCCCGGATTGGCGATGGCGGCGTCTCGATGTCGCTTCTTTGTTGAAAGCATCGCATTGGAGACAAGTGCCGTGCTGCCCGGTGTTCTTTGGTGCCGCGGTGGTGCCTGCTCACGCCATGGTCCTCTAGGGCGCTATGTACGCCTTCCCGACGTCTCCATGTTGGCCCTACTCAAGACTAGCCAAGCCCTACCTCTCGCCTGCCGACTCTCTCTGGCATTCAAGGGTGTAGTGTTCGCCGGTGCGATTAGTCTAGATGTTGTGGTTTCTTCGGAGTTAGTTGGTGTAGGTTGAGACGCGGTCTTGATGTCCATGTTGTGCATGGCGAGTCTTTGTTGTTGGCGTTGTGTGAGTGGTGGCTAATCTTTGGATTAGCAAAGCGTTGTAGCCATTCTTTGGCGTTTCTCTCGTAAGCTTAATAAAGATAACGCGCAGATCTCCCTGCGGGTTCTCGAAAAAATTTGTCTTGCGGTAAAAGATCGGACAAAAACTTATGGATCATTTACATCTACTTCTACTTGATCCTCATCAGTTGAAAGATTGTGCAACTTGCGCCATCGTTCTACTCTCCCATTCTTTGCCACGAAGATACCGCAAATAGATAGACGACTATTCATGCTCGGAGCAGCCGCTGAACAAAACAAGGGGATAGTCGACAAAGCGCGCAAAGTCAAACCCCACCAAAAGTCACAGCTGCGGTGAGCTGACAGGCCGCACCAATTAATAAACCCTCTCCCAACCGTGGACTTTGCCCATTTCCCACCCCACTCCTTTTTTCTTCTCTCTAAAAACAAATTAAAAACCGGGAAAGAAACACGGCCGTCTCTCCGATCGATCAAATCCACATCGGAATAGCCACCGAAAAGCACTGGATTCCTACTTCCTACCCCCGCCCCGTCCGGCCGCCATCACGCCGCCGGTGAGAGGTACCTGTCGCCTGCGCCGTGCCGCGGGCGCTGTCATCGTCCCACGCTTTCTCGGGCTCCTGTCGCGCGTCGACGACAAGATATAATCTGCTGTTCTTGTTCATTTTTAATCTGCCCCCTCTGTCTCCGACGCCGCCGGCTTCCTTGACTAATCGGCGGCAGAATTCCCGCGGTGTCTGGCGGCCCTGTCCTCTCCCTTTCGGCCGGTGCTACATGGCCGGATAGTTCTTCATCTTCCCCTTCGTTCTGGTCCTCTTCTTGCGTTACCTCGTCAACGCCAAGGCTGGGATTGCTTCTTCGTGGCCGCCGTCGACGGATTCCCGTGCGATCCCTGTTGAATTCCGCATTTAGCTAGCTCGCAGGTGTTCAGTTGCGTCCTCGGCATTGCCAGCGATGGGAGGCGTGTGCTCGGCGGGGATCGCCGGTGACAGGTCGCCGTTGGAGCTCTCGTTCAGAGCCTTCTCTGGGTTCGTGGTGGAGCAGGAGTTCAAGGCCTTCACCGCGACAGCTGGCAAGGCCCATGGCAAGAACAAGACCACGCCGATCGAGGACACGGTGGAGCCCGATGGGCTGAGCTTCTCCGAGAAGGGGATTGGCTCGCCCCCCTCCACCAGCGGCAAGGCTCGCCGATCGGTTTCCAAAGAGTCGCACTTGACTCGAGCCTCATCGGAGAAGAACAAGGCCGCGAAGCCCAGGCTAAGCACCTCCGGCAAGGCAAGTCTTACTTTTACCCTGTGCCCGTGTCCATGCATTGCAAAGAATCATCATCAAGAAGCTAAACTGAGAAAATATGGTGTGCCACATTGTTCTCTCTACAGAGAATAATGAACCATAACCGGATCATACATAAGATTCCGTAAATATACAGTTCTGTTTTTGGCACTCCAAGTCCACCTTGGGTTGATTAATACACTGCTTGCAGACATTTTCAGGTTATTAATTCAATCATTAATTTTGGTGCAATCTTACATTGCATCCTTTCTCCATTTTGCAGGTCTCGGACAGAGCCTCAGTGTTTGGTAGAGCGAGCACCTCAGCAGTGCAGGTTCTAGACACACTGAGCAGCAGCATGTCAAGCTTGAGCCCCGGAGGGGGTGGGTTCGTGTCCGGGCCGGCAGTGAAGGGGAACCGTGTGTCGATCCTCGCATTCGAGGTTGCCAATACAATCGTGAAGGGCATGAACCTCATGCAGTCTATGTCCAAAGAGAACCTGAAGTATCTGAAGGAGACCGTGCTCCAATCGCAAGGCGTACAGCGTCTAGTCTCGAGGGACGTTGATGAGCTGATGAGGATCGCCGCAGCCGACAAGAGGTTTGCCCCAGATGCATTGATGTTTATTATTCTCTGCAGCTCATGCATTGTCGTTTAGTCTATGTAGTTACAGCAACTTTCATGTTTCAAAAATGATCCTGGTTTTAATTTGCCCCCTTCAACAGGCAAGAGCTGAGAGTGTTCTCGCGAGAGGTGATCAGATTTGGTAACCGTTGCAAGGATCCCCAGTGGCACAACCTTGATCGCTACTTTTGCAAGTAGGTGGTCACTCACAGTTTTCCATGCCTGAGCAATTGACATGATATCAAAGTTTGACGAGTCTGGTTCCGCTCTCTTTTCTTTTTGCAGGCTAGAATCCGAAATCATACCCCAGCCAAACTTAAAAGAAACAGCAAAAGCAGAGATGCGGCAGCTGATGACCCTTGTTCGGCACACGGCTGTGAGTGCACTACACTTATGTTTTAGTAGCTTGACTGAATGGAAAACCGAGTTTGGTTATGTCTCTCGTGTTTGCATGAACTGCAATCTTTCTGCGCATCTTTTACCCCTTCCGCGTTTGACTATCCATTCTAGCTTTCCTGATGCAGTTGCTACTCCATTTTTCTGGCTCATAGGATCTCTACCATGAACTGCATGCATTAGATAGGTTTGAGCAAGATTATCGCCGTAAACTGGAGGAGGAGAAACAATCAGTTGTATTTGAAAGAGGTAAATCTTTCATCATCGATACCTCTCAAGCCAGCGGTATTTCCCAACAGAAACTTATGACTGCAGTTGATCATCAGGGGACACTGTTCAGATTATAAGACAAGAACTGAAGAGCCAAAGGAAGCATGTACATAATTTGACGAAAAAATCTCTTTGGAATAAGATACTCGACAATGTAAGTAGTTTTTACTTTAAATTTGTATAAAATGAATCATATAGATAGTCATAACTTTCTAGTCCTTTGTGCTAACAGGTCTGATAATCTGAATCATGCAATTTCCCTCCTATTGTCAGGTCATGGAGAAGCTTGTAGAAATTGTTCATTGCTTACATGTTGAGATCCGAGATGCCTTTGGGCCTTGCGGTATTGCCTAGTTGCTCATTCTTATTATAGACTTGTTTAAAGGAGGATACCCTCCTATTATTTATTATCTGTTATTTAGACACCGGTCATGTTATAACCCTGTTAATATTGGTTGGTATGTGTTTTTGTGGTTCCTATAGATGGAATTGTACGGTTGGATGGATCTTCGGAGAGCCATCAGACGTTAGGGTCAGCTGGCCTGTCACTGCACTATGCAAATATCATTTCACAGATTGACAACATCGTAAGTTTCTTTGGGTTACTCACATATCTTGTGCCACCTCTTTCTTCTCCTAACCTTGCAAGTATGCTGCTGTATTTGATACATCGTGTTCAAAACAACTGCTAAACATTCCCAAAATGAAAAAAAAAACAATGCTAAATGTTCTCACATATTTTCTGAAAGTAGGGGCTTAAGTATGTCCGGAATACTCATTAGGAAAAGCGTATTCCATACTTTTATTCCAGAGTTATGGGACAATACATAAAGTACATGACAAAGACTAGTGTTCAGAAAGCCGTATAGGTCGCACCTCTTTCTTAAAAGCACGGAGGTTTCTTTGCAACTCTACTTTTTTTGTAGCCCCAAGGTCAGCCTTTGCACAGTAAAACATATCTGCCTTTTGCGCTGAATAATTGTAGTTGTAGCTGAGTCATGGAATTGTAGCAGCGCCACTAGTTATCAGCCCTATCTCCAAGCAGATTTGTGTAGTTTTGATTGTAGCAACTGCGAAACACACTTTTGAATGAAAATGGCCGGTATCTCCAAGTAGGACAATTTCTTGTTGAACAGTCCTGTAAACAGTTTACTCAAACTCCTTTTGGTAATCTAAGGTTTCTCGGAGCTCTGTTCCCGCGCAAAGCACACGAGACGCGCTGTATCAAGGGCTGCCTCCAAATGTCAAGTCTGCTCTCCGAACGCGACTGCGAACTTGCTCAGAGTCTCAAGAGGTAAATCCATAGATTCTGGTAAAAAAGAGTACAGCATGACTCCATGTATATACTATAAACTACATTGACCACCCTCCATCCCGCAGCTCATTTTTGTAAATCTGCATTCTTTTTCTCCTTCCTTGGCAGGTTCCGATCACCCAGACCAGATCCTCCATGGAGAAAACATTGCAATGGATCGTCCCCGTGGCCAATAACACAACTAGGTACTTCATTTTCTGTCGCCTAACTTCACAAAATAGATTCCACCAGATACTGATTCTTCTCCAGGGAATGGTTAGTCGTTCATCCTTGCTGATTTGCTTGTTGTATGTGTATCAGAGCACACCATGGATTCGGATGGGTCGGCGAGTGGGCAAACACAGGGTAAGAGACAGATGCTGCTGATCAGCTCCCCAAATCTAGTACCATCCATTCATCTGTTGCGAGAATGCTCATCTGAATCTCGACGCCTGATTATGTCCCAATAGCAGGAATGATCTGACGCGGAGGACACCGGGGCACCCCGAGGTGCTGAAGATCGAGACGCTTCACCACGCGGACAAGGACAAGGCGGAGGCGTGCATCCTGGACCTGGTGGTGTGGCTCCACCGCCTCATCACCTACAACAACCAGGCGGGCATGGGAGGCAGGTCGCCGAGCAGCAGATCCCCCGCCCGCTCTCCGCCGCCCTCGTCGGTGCCGAGGCCGCCGCCTGGCAAGGCAGCCCTGCTCACCAGGGAGGACCGGGAGATGCTGCAGGAGGTGTACATGCGGCGGCAGCGGGGGGCTCCCGGGAAGAGCAAGAGCCAGGAGATCACGTCGACGACGGCCGCCGCCCGCAGGTCGTCGTCGTCGTCAGCGGCGGCGCTGCACATTGACGACAGGCTAAGCAAGAGCAGTAACTACTCTCTGTTCTCCCTGGCGAGGCGGCCACACGCCGTGGCACCCGTCGCCGTCGGCTTCGACATCGACGGCATCGATGCGCGGGGCGTCATCGGTAGACCGGACGTGCAGAAACTATCGTGACACCTTGCATCCTTGCCGTTGTATATAGGCGAAAGATCAAAATACAGCACGGGAAACCATGAGCTCGTATATACTACTAGTACTGTAGGAAATTGTGAAGGTGAAGTTCTAACAGTTTTGGGGTTTTGACACCCGAATTGAGGTTTTATGTTTCTGCAACTGAACTGCTTGTTCTTTGAACTGATATAATACACGTGTCTGTAACCGTGAATAGTAGCCCGACACAGTGGCGGCGGCGGGAAAAAAAATGGAGGGTGTGCACACTCCGAACAAAAAAGCCTGCATAGTGATTAAAATTGCCAAATGAACAATGTAAAAAATAAATCGTTTCATAACATTCTAGATCAATAAATAAGTTTCGAATGTACGTGATCCCAATGCAAAATAATTCGAACACACATAGTTTTACATGATGAAACATACCATAAATAGAAAATTACACCATTGTCATTTGGGAACTCTACGGTCTCGCATTCCCATGAAAGTTGCAACTATATCATGTTTACTTACTTCTAAGAACATATCTTGCTCAATAAATGCCACTAAGCACTATATCATGTTTACTTACTTCTAAGAACATATCTTGCTCAATAAATGCCACTAAGCAATGGCTTAAGAACGTATTATCATCCATGCTATTTTTGAACTTATTTTTCACTAAACTTTTTGCAGAAAATACTGTTTCAACACTTGCCGTGACACCGGTAAGATCAATATCAATTTAGGAAGAAGAACAAAAAGTAAAACACAAACAAAAAGGAAAGAAAAACAGAAAAAAGAAACTGAAAAAAAGAAAAAACACGGAAATGAATTAAAATACATCCAAAATGGGCTGGGCAATGGTACATGCCTCTCAAACCCTGTATCGTTCTGAAAGACCAAAAAAAAGTGTGCTATAATCCACAAAATCGGCTAAAAATTTATGAAAATGGCGGGTTTAAAGATGTCAAAAGAAGAGTTTTGGTGACACCTCTCAAATCAATTACAGTAGCTGGAAAACATACCACTCTTACACTCAGACACTCGTACACCATGTTCCTCTTCTCAAGATAGAAGAGAAGGGCTAACTGGCCACCAGCTGGCACACCTCATTGTACCTTGGGAATCTCATGTGCTTGAGTACACTACACAAGAGTAGGGCTTTTACTAGAGATGACCTAGGAGCTGGAACCTGTATAGATCCCGTGGTTCCAGGCCCTACCTAGATAAGAATTCGCTAGAATAATACAAACAAAGACAATTGATGTGTGTGGTAGATCACCTATTACACCAACTTAGGAGCGTCGCAATGCCCTCCTCTTCCACCGTCAATGATGGCGGCTCCGTCGACGCCATGCCCTAAACTTCACGCCCCACCCTATTTGGAGGTTGGGTTGCGGATCCATCCACCTCGGAATATTTGTCTTTCTAGCGGACTAGTTCGACCGCCTTTGTGCCTCCAACATCACCCCCTCCAACGAGGACCTTGCCAATTGGGACAAGCCGCCAACGAAAACTGAGTGTCAACTCGCTTATGATCATGATCCGCTTATCCATCACACTTGTTCAAGCGCGTTCTGTGTGCACAAGGCACACCTCCACGAGTTGAACATCTCGTGGCCCTTTTTGCGACTTGTTCATGGCAAGCGGTGACATTGGGGATCCCCAGGCCAGAAGCACTACAACTGACAGATTAGTGCATGAGCGCCGCAAACTTGACGAGCTAGGAGGCTGCATGGATCGTCAAAGGAGATGATCTTCCTGCATGAAAGCCTCTCCCTCGAGACCCACCACACGCACGCCGTCTCCAGGCATTCGACGTGCCCGACCACGAGGATCGGTAGTAAGACGTTGTTGTCGCCCTGCCATGGGAATTCCTGGTCAAGGTTGCATGAGGGGCAGACATTCACGCCGCCATTTCTATATGACCACGACAACCGCTATGAATGGCGCCACGGTCACGCGGGAGCTGCTGGGCTTCGTGCGTGTATCGTGTCTCTCGGCCTGACCAGCACCTGACAAATGATTGGACAAATGAAGAATTAAGACTATTATAGCGAGAGTATCATGAATATGTGGTATCGGGCATACCATGTGGGCAAAAAATTGACGTGTCATTGCGGAGTGTGGTGATGGTAATAACACAGTAGATAACGTAACGGATTTCAATGCAAGATCAATCTACAGTCTAATAAATGCAGTAATATAAGATACAACACATATGTTATACTGACGGTTAGTATCATATGCATGATCCCATCCGGGTGTAATGCGGGTGTTGTTAACCGAGTTTCTTCGTTTCATTTAGTATATAATACTCCCCGTTGTAACTACTCTAAAGGGATCAAGATGTACATGTGGGTCTCTTCATTCATTTTTTAAATTAATCTCCGGCTCCATATCTCCAGCGGTGCATTCTCAGGCAATGTTCCCTGCCCTGGCTCTAACATTTTAGGGCTGCTTTGATTTGAAGGAAACATGTAGCAAATGTGGAGGACTAGGAAATTTTTCATTGATGGTACTATTCACACCTTTGATTCATAAGAATGTTGCAAAGGAAAATAGAGGAAATTTTCCTTTAAAGCTCACAGTAAAGGCAAAACCTGTAGGAAGATAAAAATCCACTCACACCTCATTCTTTGAATCCTATGCACAAGGAACAAGAAAAATTTCACACTAGCCATCATTTCCTTTTCCTAACCCTTTCCTATTCTTTTGATTCTCAAACCCTCGGAATCAAAGAGGCCCGTGGCCCCAGGGCCAACTCCACAAATGGCCCCTAATCAATGGGGCTCTAGTTGTTTTTACTATGTCTTCTATGTGTTACTTTTTGTAGGCTACCAGTAATGAACTATTACGATGAGTTTTCACAATAAGGAGAAGAAGAGGAAGCCATGGATGAGTTTACTCTCGGCCTCTGAGCAGGTGGCCGACTGGCCGGGAATTTTTTTTTTTAAATAATATTTTTTAAAAAACTTTATTCGGAATCTAGCACGCGTTCTGGGGAATTTTGATTTGTAGCGCGCTGTCGTCACGGCCCGTGCCGAAACAACGGGTTTCGGCACGGCCGATACCGAAAGAAGGCTTCTGCATGTCGGCCTGCGCAGTGGCAGGCGTGGCCCACCTCTTTTGGCGTCGCTCGTGCCGAAAGTTGCGCTTTTGGCACCGCCCGTGCTGAAACAAGCCTTTCGGCACCGCCCGTGCCGAAACGAGGCAGATAACCACGACGGGCGCCCGGCTCGGCCTCCTTCTTCCTTCTCTCGCTCGAGCTGCTGCTTCTCCTCTCTGTTCTTCCGTTTTCCATCGAAAAAGACCACCGATTCTTGCCCCAAAAAATTCCTAAAAGCCCACCGACTCAAGAAATAGAGTAGAGGAGGGTTGAGGCATCCCCGATCTATTGATGGGATAGTTGTTCGTGGAGGCGTTTGGGGGTGTGGAGGTGGGGCAATGGTGGTCAACAATGGTGGATAGTGGCGGTGTGTGCCGGTGTTGGGGAAGCTAGAGGCGTGTTGCGGCGGTGGTGGTGCTAGATTGAAGCCGGGCAGCGGGAGCTACGCACGCGTCAAGGGTAAACCCTAATCTCTAGATTTTTAGGTTAAATGTTAATATAGTTTGTCGTTGGATGTGTCAGGATTAGTGTAGATATATGTTGTCGGTTAGATGTATTGTATTTTTTGAGTAGTCTTTATTTTATCGGGTTCGTCATATTTATTTTCGGCGGTCGTAATATTTAGATATATCCGCTGTGGAGTATTTAATGATGGAATAAATTTGTTTAGGTAATGGAAGTGGTCGATGTTGTTGTGCACTACGGTGCCGGTACAGTTCGTGCATCTAAGTCAGGGGTTGATCTTAGTGAATTTGAAAATGTGGAGATTCAGTTGACAGAGCCAGAGAAAGTGACAATCGGCGTTGTCCAGTGGTATTTGACGGTGAATTTTGGGTATGATCCTAATTACTGGACTGTTAGGATTCAGTCGGTATGGACCAAATCCAGGTCAAATATTCGCTGGGAGTTGTTGCCGCTTGATCGGACAAATCAGTGGGTTTCTTGGCTAGCATCATGCAAACGCCGAGGGACAAAACCAGAAGTCCTAGTGTCGTTTGTTCTGAAGCAGAATAATTTAGAAATAGGTGGCGGTGCTGTTCAGACTGGAGAGACTAGTGAAGCAACTAGTTCGCATTGTGCCCAAATGGCTGGTCATTATGAACCATCACCGTCAGCAGGACATGCTCAAATTCCTGTTGACTATGTACCATCACTGTCAGAAATTCCTCTTCACTATGAACCAGCACTGTCAGCAGGACCTGCCCAAATTGGGGAGGCTGATGCGGATGAGCACGAAGGTACAGTACAGGCTGAGATATTGGTGGAAGACGGGGATGACATCGCAGAAGATATTGATTCTGATGAAGATTCTGATGATCCGGATGAAAATAATGATGATGATGTGCCTATTCCCAGTTACTGGAATCAGGACAAGTCTGCCGTCACGGCCGTGCCTGATATCCATGAATCGTCCTAGGAATACCACATGAATAACATTGAAATCGGGGCTCAGTACAACACGAAGCAGCAGTTAAGGGAAGCCGTGATTCAGTGGGCATTGTCCACGCAAAGGGTTTTCCGCACCGACGTGTCAAATAGCAGATATTTGACAATGAGTTGTGCTGACATTGGTTGTCCGTCACGGGTGCATGGTCACTTGCCGAAGTATGACGTGGTGTGGGTGGTGACAGACGTCGTGCCACACACATGTGAAATTGATAGTTTGCTGACAAATCACACAAACCTAACGTCAACTCTCATTGCACGTCTCTTGTTCAGCGAGATAGTGAGCAAGAAAGACATGGAAGCAAAGCACATCATAAGAACAGTTCAGGCAAGATGGAATACCACCATTAAGTACGGAAAGGCCTGGAGAGCTAAGCAGAGGGCTCTAGAGGAGAGGTTTGGGTCTTTCTATGACTCTTATGATAATGTTATTAGTCTTGTTAGCACATTGAAGGAGAGGAATCCTGGCACATATGCTTTAGTAGAATTACAACGGTTCCCGGAATTTCCTCAATATGGTGTATTCGGCCGACTGTTCTTCTCATTCGTTATTTGCATCGAAGCTTTTACCCATTGTCGTCCAGTGCTCTGTGTGGACGACATGTTTCTCACAGGCAAGTACAAGGGGCAGATCCTTACCGCAATAGGTGTGGACGGCAATGGGCAGATCGTCCCGATTGCCTTCGCCTTCGTCGAGGGTGAGAATTATGAGAGCTGGATATGGTTCTTCAGGCAATTGAAAAAGGCAGTTGTGAAGACTCGACCAAATGTGTGCATCCTTCATGACAGGCATGCTGGTATGCTTAAGGCTATAAAGGCACTGCAGCACCCCGCCGAGGATGAACCAGCACCATGGACTGACATGCAGAGCCGCTGGTGTATGCGTCATCTCGGCGCTAACTTTTACTCATGCTTTAAGAGTAAAAGGCTGATGAATCTATTTAAAAGACTGTGCAATCAGAATCAGGAGAGGAAGTACCAGTTTCTGTGGGAAAGACTGACTGAATTCACTGGGCAGCAAGTGAAGGAAAGGAAAGCTGCACAGGCGCAAGCGTTAGCTACACAGCTTGCTGCGGCGCAGGTTGCTGCGGCACAGGGTACTGCGGCACAGGGTGATGCGACACAGGGTACTGCGGCAAATACGACAGATTCAGAGCCTGTTGGGTTGTGTGACTTGCCTGGAATTGACCCTCCTGGTACGAAGAGAAAGAAGGGAAAACGAATCAAAAATTTCGAAGAGTGGATAGAGAAGGAGCCTCCCGTGAAGTGGTCTCTGTTGCACGACCAATATGGAGCAAGGTACGGCATCATGACTACCAACCTAGCTGAGGTGTACAATTTTGTACTCAGAGGGAATAGGGGTTTGCCACTGACAGCACTGGTGGAGGGTATTTTGCACGGAACATTGACGTATTTCAGAGATAGACGTCGTGAAGCCGTCGAGCATATTGAGTATTACCCCAACACACCTTACTGCCGCAAGATAAGACAGTACATGGACAAGAAGATAAAGAAGGCACGGATGCACACGGTCATTCGTATTGGTAATGAAGAAGCGAGGTACGAGGTACGCTTACCAACCTCAAGATTTGGTGCGGGTAATGAGCTGAAAACCCATGAGGTCATAATTAGTGCTACTGCACCCCCAACGTGTGAGTGCACGTGCAACAAACCGAGACTGCTTCACCTCCCATGTTCTCATGTCCTTGCTGTTTCTGGCCAGTTGGGGATGAACCCAATCAGTTTTGTCTCTCCGTATTACATGAAGGAGGCAGTGGTTGAAACTTGGACCGCGGAGATGACAGGATTTAGAGTAGTTGGCAACTTCAACAAGGTGGATGAAATGAAACGAGAATATATTCCGGATCCTGCTCTTATGAGAACTAACAGAGGAAGACGGAACTCGCGTCGCATCCGGAATGATATGGACGAGTCTGAAGCTGGTGGATGTACTAGACAGTGCTTGTTGTGCAATCTTTTTGGGCATAGAGAGAAGTATTGTCCCAAATACGGGCTAGGACCTGCTCCTGATCCTGTGCGTGGTCGAGGAAACCGAGGAAACCGAGGACGTGGGCAACGTGGCTAGCACTACATTTCAATTTCTATGTGTGTATCCCTATGTTTTAATTTGAGCGTGTCCGAACTATGTTTTAATTTGTAAGAGTCTGAACTATGCTTTAATTTGTACGTGAATTTGTATGGTTTAATTTGTAAGTGTCCGAACTATGTTTTAATTTGTACGTGAATTTGTATGGTTTAATTTGTATGGTTTAATTTGTAAGTGCCCCCGACGCAGGAAACACAGGAGGAGGAGCCGTTGCAAGGCCGAGGGATGCGTGACCACCGCGCTCCGAGACGCTTGTCACCTTCCGGGCGTTGACCGCGTAGACAGCCGCGGACACGTCCTCACAGAGATGAGTGATACTACTATCTACTACTATCTGTGAGACATATTTCTATCTATGTACTACTATCCGTATTTCTATTTCTATGTGAGACATATTCATATTTATGTTTGTATGAGACATATTATCTATGTACGAGATATATTCATATTTATGTTTGTATGAGACATATTATCTATGTATGAGACATATTATTATCTATGTACGAGACATATCAGAGGAAAATAAGTTGTACGACACATATTATTAAACAAACATTGCAACTTACACAGACAGCAAGAAAAGTGAAAGTAGCGACAACACAACATAAATTGAAAAAGAAAAGTCATCTACCATCGACACAGCCTCCCGCGTCACTCTTCCCCTTCGACGATGCTGCACCCTTGCCCTTCGACGACGCCGCACCCTTACCCTTCGACGATGCTTCAGCCTTGCGTTTCGACGACGCTGCACCCTTGCCCTTCGACGCCGCCGCCGCTGCTGTAGCTCTCTTGCTCGCTTCAGTGGGCATGAAGATATCATCTTCGTCCTCGCTCTCCTCGACCCATAACATCGGTGTACGAAAAGCATCCAACATATATGCTCCAGTGGGATATGTTAGCTTCTTCTTCTGCCACCTAGCATGCAGCCTCACGAGTTCTTTTTCTATTTCCTTGTAATTCCTCCATGGCCACCCATGCCTAGCTAGCTTCGCTGATAGCTCACGGAGATGAGGTGGATGACTAACAATATCCACGAATGGGATCTCCTTATTGTCTACCTTAAACTCTGCCGTAAACTTCAAAAGGAGTGCCGACATTCCTGCCGGGAAACTACCATCTGAAGGAAAACTCGACATGTTCGAGTGAGTGGACTATGCTTACCCACTCGACATCTCCTCCCGGGGTTTTTATAGGACGAGCACAGAACAATTGGCGGGAGAAATAGGCGCGGGAGAGGGAGCAAGGCTGGCGGGAAAATAAAAGGCGGGAGCGACGACGGCGCGAAAAATAGGCGCGGGAGAGGGAGCAAGGATGGCGGGAAAATAAAAGGCGGGATCGACGATGGCGCGGAAAATAGGCGCGGGAGAGGGAGCAAGGATGGCGGGAAAATAAAAGGCGGGAGCGACGACGGCGCGGAAAAAGAGGGAAAGCCATGTTTCGGCTCGGGCCGTGCCGAAACATAGCTGTCGGCGCCGCAGTTACGCGAAGCAGCGACGCGCATGCAGTCTAGCAGGCTTTCGGCGTTGGCGTGGCCGAAACGTCCTTCTTTCGGCACGGCCAGTGCCGAAACCGTGCTTTCGGTACGGGCAGTGCCGAAACCAGTTGTTTCGGCACGCACCGTGACGACGCCGCGCTACGTTTTGAATTCCTCCAGAACGCGTGCTAGATTCCGAATAAAGTTTAAAAAAATATTATTTAAAATAAAAATTCGACTGGCCGGCCATTCCTTCTTGATTCGCTCACTGTCGTTTCTGGATATTTATAGATCACTACTCTCACCACTTCCCAGTCCCCGCTGTTGAGAATCTCCTCCAAGATCGATCACTGGAATGGTAGCCGTCTAGAATTTGACAATTTGTACATGCATGGTTTGTTTTCTTTACGAAGGACGTCAAATTACATGTCATTTAGTGTAATCTTGGATCAAGGATGATGTTGAAATATTTTGTACAAACATAGGCCGGCCTTGCATTTGCCAATAGGTAGAAACAAAATAACTGTCCATACGTATTATGCCATCAACTAGCTGTCCATAGTGTACGTAACGATCATTCTTACATCAAGGGATGGGAAACCATATTGTGTTGCATGACTCCATCCATCATGAATACAACTTTAGCATTTTTCTGCTAAATAATTCTACATGTTACGCTTGACAGCTCGTACTAGCTCAAAATACACCACATGCCTTCTGATGGCTGCATCTATCTGATCTGATCTGCTCTAAGATAATTTTTTCCAATAATAGTACTCCCTTTATATCAAAATATATAAAGTTTTAGCTTTGACCGGCAAAACTTTCCACATGTTGAAATTTTTGGAGTTTCCAAAATTAACGCTCCACTTGCTCGCTTTGAAAAACGGCCGCGCACAACCGGACATTCAATGAGTTCTAAAAACAAATTTAGTGTCTTGAACAAACTTTGAAAAATTGCACCGTTGAGACCCGATTTTCTCCTTTTGCCGCGTGCTCGTAGAATGTCCAAACACCACAAAATTTTCACGAACCTTTGGCAGCAAAGCAATTTGCATGTAAAAAAAACGGCCCTCCATGCTCAGATCAGTGTCTCAGGCGTCTCCGTCCTTTTGGGCTATGCGCAGGGTGGATCCAGCCAGGACCACGGCGACTGATCTCTGGTGGTAGTGCTGCTCACCTCCGGTGGCGTGTCATGCCCGACATCCTGCCACTCCTCGCGGAAGATCTGGAGGTGTTGATGATGGCTGGTGATAGTCGGGCTCCGATGCGGTCGAGGCTGACGGCGGCGGCGCTCGTGGGCGTCGATACCTTGATGAAGGTGTCAAATCGCTGTGATTCTTCCGCCTCCCACCCAGATGTTCCGAGGGAAACCCAAGATCTGGTTACCGGATCGGACGATAGCAACACTTCGGTGTCGATTCTCCCTCTTGGAGGCATCGTTTTGGAACAGTAATTCCTGGTGTGGTCTACCGGTGGAGCGGAGTTTCTTCTACCACGACAAAGATGACAGGTCTTCCCGGCATGGTGCAGCGGGGACTCGACTATGGTCGTGACTAGGTGGAGACACGAAGGGGGAGGCATAGCCTGGTGTCATTGGGGTTGCTTTGATCGGCACGCTGAACTTGGGTTGGAGGAAGATGGTTGAGCCGATTTCCGGAGCGTGTGTGCACAAGGCGCTATTCTTGCGTTGGCCAAGGAGCCGGCAACGGTTGTGTATGGGGCACAAGGCTCCATTTCCTCCGTTGTTCGTGCTAGTTTCGGTGTTTTCACTGTTTGGTGGGTTCTGCTTGTATTCTTCAGTGTAAAGTTGTTTGCCAGATTATGTTGAATAAATGAAATAAAAGTCGTATGCATCTCTTCGATGCAGAGGTGGGGCTCCCATTTTAAAAAAGAGTAGCTCGATAGAATGAACGAAGGAGTACTAAGGAGTTTCGCATGAGAGTAACTCCATTAGATATTCCTTTAAGAGTAATCATACCAGGAATTCGAAAGGAGTCAGTCCTAACAAAAACTAGTATCCCTCAAGAGGCAGAAAACTTTTTTTTTTAATTTTCCACATATATTAAACCAACAAAGAGTAAACGATTACATCGATTACAAAAACAAAACTAAATTAGACTAGCAAATCTATGAGATCTTCAAGCCCTTTCTTAATCCATGACACAATCTTGTACTTTTCTGAAGGCAGCCGTAGAACAACGCCAAAACAATCAAACGACACACCTGTGAATACCACCGAAGGTTTTCCATTTTTAATTTTGAGCCGCAATGCCAAGGCTTTGTGCACGCACGCAACCATTAAATTAACCAAGCAACATCGGTAAGAGCACCACCACTGATATTACAGGGACAAATAACCGAACCACGTTGTCGACGTCGCTGGGAGCCGAGAGAACGAATCACCATTGTCTAAGACGTAGTAGCCGGGATAGATATTGCGTGGACAAACCTCCTTGCGGCAACTATGAGAAATAATCCAAGATTGATCTGGCGAAGCAAGATCTGAAGAACCATACGTAGACAGACTTAATCTTCCAAATCCACCATTGACGTCGGGGAGGATATCCCGTCGTCGAACGAAGCGTGGAAGATCACTTATTGCAGACGATACCATCTCCATTAACAAAGAAGATGACGACTAAAACCAAGTTCTAACCCCTCCTAGTGCCAGAACGACAACTAGAGAAGGCGAGAACCCGTCGAATCTTTGCCGGCGGCGACAATGAAGCTGCAGATGGCACCGGCGACGACGGATAGGGTTGAAACCATAGGCCGCCGCCACGATCGTCCTTAATCTTTCCACCGAGTTGACGTACAACTATTGTGCGCCTCGTATTCTCGATAAGAGGCAGAAAAACTGGGTGAAGCAGATACTCGAGCTCAAATTTTTTGAGTATAAGCCAAACCACGAAACAAGTGCGCACCTTGGCGCCGGCTGGATGGGCCTGAACTCTGCCGCCGTATCAATATGCTATCTCTACTCCTACATAGAATCTCGTCCTCAACGGAAGGTTCCGTGGGCGACCGATTCCTACCCCAAATCGGCCGGCCTCCGACGGCTAGCCTGCCCCCTATTTTATTGTATTATTGGCTAGATTCGGATTGATACTCCACATTAATTACCAGCTTAAGGACACTGACTAACGATTGACGTTTTGAGTGTTTTCTAATCGCCACCCTGCTTGTACTTGTACATATAATTTGTTATGCTGCTAGTATATTTAGCAATGTTTGGGTTGAAGGCTAAACTCCTACTGTATAAATCAGTGTGGCCACGATGGGTTGTGGAAGATAGAGTGAAGTACGTCGTGGAGCTAGCTAGAGACCTAGAGTTGGTGTTCAGGTCTGCTTGATCTCTTGTGTCATTTGAGTTAGTAATTTCAACTTGGTTAGCTACTTTAGGTATCCGAACATAAAACAACATATGTGTGTGCTTCATATATAGTACTACCTCTGCCTCCAGCCCTCCGGCCCCTCCCTCCGCTGCACAATCAGTCAACCATGGACCTCCCTGCAGACTCCCCGGAGAAGGGTGACAGCGCCGGAACATGGAACATCCCCGTCATCGACCTCGATGTCCTTGTCAATGGCGACGCTGATCAACGGTCACGGGCAATCCAGCACCTCGGTCGGTCGTGCGAAGAGTGGGGGTTCTTTATGGTACGTACAACTAGTTAGACTCAAATTTATATTTCAAGTAAGCGTATACCACTGCTTATTAATTTTTCAAAGCATAAATATACGCGCGTGTGTGTGTAACAACTGACAAGGTCATCAACCATGGTGTTCCTGAGTCTCTCCAAGGAGCAACCATGGATGCGTGCAAGGAGATGTTCAGTTTACCAACGGAGGAAAACGCTGAGTACATGGACGCCGGCCCGATAGCCCCTGTTGTCCTTGGGACGTCTTCCAGGGCTGGTTACAATCGGAACTACGTTAGGTTTTTCACCCACCCGGATCTCCACTGCCCGAGAAGCCTGCAAACCTAAGGCATGAAACCTAGCTAAGCCCTTGCTTGGATAAATGTACTCTTATTTGCTTTGACCATAACTGACAAGCATATCTCTTTGCCAGAGGAAATGTTACTGAGTACGCGACTTGCACGAGACGCCTGATGCTGGAGCTCACGATGGCCATCTCCGAGAGCCTAGGTCTTGACGATGGTCGCATCGCTGAAGTGCTAAACCTCAAGGACTGCTTCCAGCTCCTTGCATGGAACCAATACCCGCCGGCAGTTGGGGCAATCGGGTTGCCTCCTCACTCTGACCACGGCATTCTCGCTCTGCTCTTCCAGAACGGCGTCGACGGCCTCGAGGTCCAGAAGGACGGTCGTTGGATCCTCGCCAAGCCCATGCCAACCTCGCTCTTTGTCATTGTCGGCGATCAGCTGGAGGTAATGAGCTTGCGACGGTTACCTTCTTCCTAATGTGTACTCTGTGTGCGTGCGTAGGATAACTCCCTCCCGACACTTGCTTGCAGATTGTTAGCAATGGAAGGTACAAGGCCGCGCTCCACCGCGCACTGGTCAATGGCAAGCAGGCGAGGATGTCGTCGGTAAGCATGGTTGGGCCGTGCTTGGATGCCGTCGTCAAGCCGATACCAGAACTGGCACTGCATGGACTGGAGTTCACGGGTATGAAGTACAGGGAGTACATGGAGCACAAGTACAAGGGTATCAAGGATGCGAATGCGGCGATGCTCATCCTTCCGGTGCAGCGTGACGCGTCAGGGCTAGCACAAACTAATGCCTAAGACTATGCCTAATATTTGCAATCACGGACTTATCGTCGACAGTACAGGCGTAGTCTGTAGGGACGGAAGTAATAAGATTTAATCCGAATGAAAAAAATGTGGCAAAGAAGGGCCTAACAAGATTTGTCCCGTGCCTTGTGGAGAAACCACGTAGTCGTGTGCCTTCTTAGGCTTGTTATGTGGTTGCATAGGTTTCTCTGTAATTCCAGACCTGCAGACTGCTCGTCCTGAGATGCTAACATTTGTTGACTTGTTTTGTTGTAGGATAGAATATTATCATTGTAATTCAATGGAAGATATAGTTGGAAAAGAAATTTTCACTTTGTCACTTTGAAATATGTGGCATCTTTTTAATTTTTATTTTGTTCAAGAGGTGCTACTCTTTTCTTCCACTTTTCACTGGATTCCTCGTTGCTAGTAGTTGAAACCCAGATAATAGGAGCATAATATTATAGATGAGAGTAAAAATATTCAAGATAAGATATGCACTAAAAAATTCCTAGAGATCTGTAATATTTGAAAATAAAAAAAAATTGTATTTCTCGACTCGGGGTTTGTATCGACATATTTGGTTATGACCTCTTCAAGCAAATATATACATCGACAAGGTAGCAAATGACAGAAGAAATGGAATATATGAAGATTGAAGAGCTGATAACCAAAGACGAGCATACAAACTCCGAGTTGATATAGGCTATATGACAAGAAGACACTACATATATGTAGATTGAAAAGTTCATTACCAAAGATGTGAATAAAACTCCAAGTCAACAAAGCCAAGTTTTCTTTTCAAATGTTACGAATCAGTTTGTAATATTTTAGTGCATATCATATCTGGAATATTTTAAGCTACTATGTGACGAGGAATCAAGTGAAAAAGTGGAAAAGGAAAAATAGCACGCAGTGTTTGGAATATATTCATCATTTCATTTTGAACAAATAAAGAGGCTACATATTTCAAAGTGACAAAGGTAAGATTTCTTTTCTAACTATATCTCATAAATAATTATCCTACAACGAAAAGTCAACAAATGTTAGCAGCTCAGGACGAGTAATTTGCAGAGATGCTTAACAACGAAGTCCGGAGACTATAGAGGACAAACTGCCAATGCCCTGGGTAGTTAGAGAAACCTATGCGACAACATAACAAGCCTAAGAAGGCACAAGACTTCGTAATTTCTCCATAAGGCACAGAACATAACTTGTGACACTCTGCTTTTGCTACACTTTTTCTTTATTATAAATAAATTTTATTACTTCCATCGTGACACCCGCATCGGCAATATTGCAAATATCAAATCTGAACCAAGCGATATAAGATATTTTGTGGGCATCGATGACGCATATCTAAAAAGGGACTACTTACTAAGGCTTTTAACTCACAGAGAATTCGTTGGCGATGAAGTATAGAAAGTTTTCTGTCAACAAAATGCTATTTGAATATAAGTATTTTTATCTATTATACCCATAATGCATATTTGAAATTGTAGATCTTAAATGTGTATACATATATTGCTTAAGTGCTATAGAGCATTTACATGTGAGGTCGGGTGGAAGTGTATCTTTACAGAAGGCATGCATCTCTAAGATGATAAAGACTGGTAGCTATGTGCCCCTAGATGACAGAGATGACACACTAGCATGGGTATTAAATAGAGTCGAAACTTATTTGGAACATGAGATGTAGTGTCAGTTTCTAACATATTACCATGAAGCATAGTAGTAGGCTAACATTTGAAAGAAGCTTTACATTCTTCCTAATAGTGTATTTCCTTCGGTGTCTATGATATTCTGTAGTCTTATTTGAATGTAGTTTATTAGATCTTTCGGTACATATAGAATTTGCCTAGTTGATGGATCAAATAATCATCAAGGGTAGTTGTTTGTCTCAACTACATGTTCATTATTATTATTTGTAGCTACTGTACAACACTTTCTAGAGCTATGCAAGAGTATTTTGATAAATAAGTGCATGGTAGGCAATTACTTTTTTGGATTTTTGTATTCCTGAAGTATATTATATGCCTTCTCTTGATGCAAATCAGCCTGGAAGTAATTCTGAGCCACAATTTGGTTCTGCAATAGGCAAGCAGAACAAAAATAGGAATTTCTGATGACAAACTATTGAGTCATTATTGACATCAATTGTAGATATGCCACTAAAATTACTATTTCCGATCTATAATAAGTCCATTGACTGGCATTTATTTTGGATCAAGGGAGTATCCTATATCCTATATCCTATATAACTAAATAGTTCATCCCCACTAAGGAATTTCTCTAAGCATGCAGCCTATCCACCTCATCGAGGCTCTAATTGGTCCACGTCAGGAAAAACATTCTTCCCTGTCCTCGCTTAGCTTTACTTTGTGCCTTTTCTCTTTTAACTTCTGTAATGAACTGGCGGTTTCTTTATATGAAATCGACGAGACGCTCGTTTAGTTAAAAAAATATATGTCCATTAGCTGGCATTAATTGACTGTAGGAGATTAGGGTTTGGGGGGAAGCCTCACACGTGATAACGTGGGGTTCCGGTGTGTTTATAAAGAGGCAAAAGCCTAAGAGTCCTAATACAATGCTACTAGGTTTACAATACATGAACCGACCTATACAACATATATACAGACTCTAACACCCCCCCCCCCCCCCCCAGTCGCAGCGGGAGGTTCTCGGACGCAAAGACTGGACCGAAAATCAAGAAACAACTGTGTCGGCAACCCCTTGGTCATAACATCAGCAAACTGAAGCGCAGAGGGAACATGCAGAACACGAGCTTCGCCGAGAGAAACCTTCTCTCGAATGAAATGTATGTCAATCTCAATATGCTTGGTGCGTCGGTGCTGCACTGGATTGGATGACATATAGATGGCGGAGACGTTGTCACAGTAGACAACGGTAGCAGAGCGTAGAGGACGATGAAGTTCCTGGAGGAGTTGACGAAGCCAGCAACACTCAACAACGGCATGGGCAACAGCTCTATACTCAGCCTCTGCACTGGATCGGGACACGGTAGTCTGTCTCTTGGAGGACCAGGATATCAAACTATCGCCGTAGTAGACACAGTAGCCGGAAGTGGAGCGTCGAGTGTCAGGGCAGCCGGCCTAGTCAGCATCGGAATAAGCTGTGAAACTAGACGAGGAAGAGGCGCGAATATGCGGACCGAACTCCAAAGTCCTACGGACATAACGGAGCACACACTTTATGAGAGCTTGGTGAGGCTGTCGTGGAGCATGCATATGAAGGCAAATCTGCTGGACAACATAGGAGATATCCGGACGCGTCAAGGTGAGATACTGGAGTGCACCCGCAATACTCCTATAATCCGTAGCTTCCTTAGCAGAAAGAAGCTCGCCAGCGGAGTTAGAAATCTTGGCATGAGTATCAACTGGTGTAGCTGTAGGATGACACTCAGCCATACCAGCACGCTGAAGAGTGTCGATGGCGTACTGACGCTGGGACAAGAACAGACTGTCAGACAAGCGGCTCACAGCAATGCCAAGGAAGAAGTGAAGGTCACCAAGATCTGTCATCGCAAATGTACTGTGGAGCTGGGCGAGTAGACGCTGCAGAAGAACCGTCGAGGACGCAGTCACAATAATGTCGTCGACATATAGCAACAAGTATGCAGTGTCAGTCCCAGAGCGCAGAACAAACAAGGAGGTGTCTATAACAGAGGCGACAAATCCTAGGGTGACGAGGTGAGCAGCAAACGTTGGTACCAGGCACGCGGAGCTTGCTTCAAACCATAGAGGGATTTGTGGAGGCGACAGACATAATCAGGCTTGGAGGCATCAACAAATCCTGGGGGCTGCTGACAATAGACCACTTCCTCAAGATAGCCATTCAGAAAGGCGTTCTTCACATCAAGCTGACGGATAGGCCAATTACTGGAGACGGCGATATGAAGAACCAGACGAATTGTAGCAGGCTTGACGACAGGGCTGAAAGTCTCATTGTAGTCGATGCCGGGTCGCTGGGAGAATCCACGGACAACCCACCTCGCCTTGTAACGAGCGAGGGATCCGTCAGAGTGGAACTTATGCCGATAAATCCACTTGCCGGTCAACACATTAGCCCGAGGTGGGCGAGGGACAAGCGACCACGTTTCGTTGTCAACAAGAGCCTGATGTTCGTCAGCCATGGCCTGGCGCCATTCGGAGCTCTGCATCGCCTGACGAAATGTAGTGGGCACAGGAACAACTGAAGTGTCAACAGCAGAGAGGGTTAGTCGATCAACAGGACGTATACGACGACCATACCGAGTGACCGGCAGGGCGGGGTCTGTAGGAGTCGAGGCTGCTGATGCTGCAGCCGCGCGTGTCCGTGTCGATGCAGAGGACGCGCGCGTAACTCGGGTCGCGGCAGGCGGAGGCCCAGCGGGCTGTCGAGGCGGGGAAGAAGCCGCTGTAGACGCCGTCAGAGGAGGCCCATTGGACCGTCGCGGTGGTGAAGAGGCCGGCGTAGGACCCGGCTGGCGCGATGTGGATCCATTGCTGGCAGCCGAGGCAGCTGTAGGGCGGGAGGCCGCATGCGGCGGTGTGTCCCAAATGTCGGTGAAGAGGAAGTCCAGGCGTCGTGGCGATGAAGGTATCGGAGAATCCGGTACTTGAGCTGCTTGCTGAAATGGAAACATGGCTCGTCGAAAACCACATGCCGGGACAAAATAATTTTCCCGGAGGCCGGATTAAAGCAGCGGTAGCCACGATGTTGTGATGTATATCCAAGGAAAACGCACGGCACAGAACGAGGAGCAAGTTTGTGCTTGGCGGTGGAAGCAACATTAGGAAAACAAAGACATCCGAAAACACGTAGAGAGTCATACGAAGGAGCACGATCATGGAGACGTGTGTAAGGCACAAGAGACCCTATGGCTTTGCTAGGACGACGGTTTAGGAGATATGTTGCTGTGGCAAGAGCATCAGCCCAAAATTGCTCGGGCAGATGTGCTTGGAACATGAGCATGCGCATTGTGTCGTTGATAGTGCGGATGGCACGCTCAGACTTGCCATTCTGTTGGGACGTGTAGGGGCACGACAGACGGAGTGTCGAGCCGTGCTTGGTGAGGATGTTGTCTACAAGGGAGTTTACAAACTCGGTTCCATTGTCCGTTTGAAGAGAGCGTATAGTGGTACCAAATTGAGTGCGAACATAGGCGAAAAAATTGTCAAGGGTGCGAGAAGCACAAGATTTTTGTCGCAACGGAAAAGTCCAATAAAAGTGAGAGTAGTCATCGACAATAACCAAATAATATCGAAAACCAGAATGACTTATAATTGGAGAGGTCCACAAATCACAATGTATCAACTCAAACTTAGCACTAGACGCAGAAGTAGACAACCTAAAGGGTAGGCGCACATGTTTGCCAAGTTGGCATGCATGACATACAGAGGAGCGCCTAACTTTATTACACTTTATTAAAGACAACTTTTGAAGCGCCGACATAGCATCTTGACCAGGGTGTCCAAGCCTTCGGTGCCAGAGATCAGCGTGGGTGGAGGCGAGCATGGCGGTGGGTGGTGCACGATGAGGGGTGCCAGGGAACGTGTAGAGATCGCCTTCACTGTTGCAGCGAAGGATCACCCGACGAGTCTTCAGGTCCTTCACAGAAAACCCAAGAGCGTGAAATTCAACCGAACAAAATTGTCTTTAGTAAATTTACGTATAGTAAATTTACATTCTCTGCAAACAAACATCATTTTCCACACTATACGCCTAATCCTTTGTTTTCAGCAAGCCGGTGAGATTGACAACCTCACTGTTTCGTTGGGACAAAGTAGTTTGATTGTGTTGTGCAGGTTCCACGTTGGCACCGGAATCTCTGGTGTTGCGCCGCACTACATTCCTCCACCAACACCTTCGGAGCAATGTTGACTTCCTACTGGATTGATAACCTTGGTTTCATACTGAGGGAAAACTTGCTGCTTCACTCATCATACCTTCCTCTTGGGGTTTCCAACGGACGTGTGACTTTACACGCATCAATCTCCACCATCTCCATCATGAAGAGGGAGTAGTCCACCCTCTGGACTATGGGTTTGTGGTGGTAACTTATGTATCTCTCCTCTCTTTGAGCTTCACTAATTAGTACCGTATGAGCTGCTGAACATGATTACGGTCATCTATGTAATTCTTATGGTGGATATTGTGGTATGAGATGATTTGTTATGCATTTACTGTTGTGTTGGAACTTTTATGACTTGTCATACTTTGATAGAATATTGTTCTTTAAGAAGTATGATGTATGTGGGTACGGGATGGCCGATATGACACGGCATAGGTATTGAGTGACACAATACCGCCCAACATCCTTTATCTAGGGGTAAAAAGGAAGAGTATGATGTGGGAGTGACAGCAACTACGCTAGCCTTACGAGGGTGCCCTAGCAACACAAATGAGTATTTCTTTCAACTATGTGTTTTAGGACATATAGCCGTTATAAAAGCCACCATTAAAACATGACAATTGTGTGTACTTTATCTATAACATGATAATTACCGTAGATGAGAGAGAGAGGATTAAGTGAACCCATGAACCCATGTCCATTGTTTCTATAAGAGAAAACCTTTGTCTTGTCCTCTTGCATTGAAGAGGATTGTGACACTTTTACATTCTTGCTTGGTTACAATATTAAACTTCCATCCATCAAATCAACCACGTTGTTCTTTAAACTTGTTTAGTGCATAATCAACTAAAACTTGTGACACTTTAGTTGTAGGGAATAGATAACTTTTCTTTCTTGCTCCTGCGGATCGATACCTTACTTCCACATTGAGAGGTGCTATAGTGATCCCTGCTCTTGGGGGTAATCAAGGTGCCGTTGCCGACGGTGACAAAGTGTGGACGAGATAGGGGTGCAGAAAAGAGAATGTTACCCTTGTCGTTTGTCATGTGAGAGGTGGCACCGGAGTCCATCACCCAGCCGTCCTACTGGTAGAGGCTGTTGAGGGCGGCGATCAGACCGGAGTTTTCCCAGGCCGGCGATGCAGCGTTCGGTGGTCCCGACTGGTAGAGCGGGGCAGCGGTGGTGTTGAACGCCTGCGGGCGCGGTCCCATGAAGCCGGGTGCAGGAGATGGGTGGCGCCATTGTCCAGCACCCAAGCCACCAGGGGAGAAGCACACCCATGACCCGGACGGGGCAGGGGTCGTTGCGCGCTGGGAAGACGGGGTCTGCTTGGCCCCGTTCTTGTTCTTCTTCTTGCGCTGGCCGGAGTTGGAAGACTCGCCGCGGCATGCAGTGCCATTGCAGACAGGGGCAGGAGGGCGTGCCTGGGCAACGAGGGCCGTGGAGGCAGCGAGGACGGCCGCGTTCGCCTATTGCATCTCCTCCATGAGGAGCATGCTCCGCGCACGCAGGAAGGTGGGCAGCGGGTCAGTCATCGAGATGATGGTGGCCGCGGAGGCAAAGCTGGGCCCGAGGCCGCGCAGAGTGTTGAGGACGAGAGCGCGGGCTGACACGGGAGAGTCGTAGTCGGCGAGGGCGTCCGCGGTCTGCTTCTGGCGGCGGCAGTACTCGGTGACGGACGACGTGCCCTGGGACAGGTTGTGGAAGTCGTTCTCGAGGTAGATCGCCTTGCTGGCTTTGTTGGCGGAGAAGAGCTCGATGATGGCAAGCCACAGCTGGCGGGCGGTCTGATCTCGGGCGAGCACCATGTCGGCGACATCCTCGCTGATGGCCGAGTGGAGATGGTTCAGCACAGTGTAGTCGTCGGCGAGCCAAGCCGCGTCGGTGAACGCAGAGGGGGTGGTGCCGTCGACGTGACCGATGAGGCCGGCGCGGCCAAGCGAAGCTTTGAGGTAGATGCTCCCTTGGTGTAGTTGTTCGCGTCGAAGGAGAGAACCACCGGGGCGACGTGGCGAGGAGCGCCTCCAGCGGGGATGGCGCCGGTGTTAGTCGACACGAGGGCGCCGGTGGTGGAGGTGAGGGCCATGGAGGGTGATACGTCTCCAACGTATCCATAATTTCTGCTGTTCCATGCTTATATTATACCATTTGCTACATGTTTTATATACACTTCGTATCACTTTTATGCATTTTCTGGGACTAACCTATTAACAAGATGCCACAGTGCCAGTTCCCTGTTTTCTGCTGTTTTTGGTTTCAGAAAGTTACTTCTGGAAATATTCTCGGAATTGCACGAAACAAAAGGCCAGTCCCTATTTTTCCAGCACGTACACGGAGTCCGAAGGAGAGACGAAGAGAGCCACGAGGTGGCCAAACCACCCGGCGCGGCAGTGGGCCCAGCCGCGCCGCCTGTGGTTTGGGCCCCTCGGGGGTCCGCCGACATCGCCCCTTCGCCTATTTATTCCCCGAGACGTGAAAACCCTAAAACACCGAGCCTTTCATCCAGAACATATTCGCTGCCGCCGCCGTCGTCAACCCTAACTCGGGGGG
This sequence comes from Poa pratensis, assembly GCA_947311845.1. NCBI lineage: Eukaryota > Viridiplantae > Streptophyta > Magnoliopsida > Poales > Poaceae > Poa > Poa pratensis. Next base: position 38,187,772 of record CAMZMU010000107.1, read on the forward strand.
TTTCTGAAGCTCTTCCCGGCACCCTGCCGGAGAGGGGAATCATCACCGGAGGGCTCTACATCGCCATGCCCGCCTCCGGAGTGATGCGTGAGTAGTTCATCCTTGGACTATGGGTCCATAGCAGTAGCTAGATGGTTGTCTTCTCCACTTGTGCCATCATGTTTAGATCTTGTGAGCTGCCTATCATGATCAAGATCATCTTATTGTAATGCTACATGTTGTGTTTGCTGGGATCTGACTTATATTGATACCTATGTGGAGCTGAATATTATATTATCATGTCTATGTCATTTGTGATCTTGCATGCTCTCCGTTACTTGTTGAAGCCTTGGCCACGTGAATACTTGTAACTCCAAGAGGGGGTATTTATGCATGATAGTTGGGTTCAACCTCTATTTAACCTGGGATAGTGACAGCAAGTTCTAAGGTTGTAGATGTGTTGTTGCCACTAGGGGTAAAACAGCAATGCTTTATTCAAGGATGAATGTATTGTTTACATTACGCACATTACTTAATGCAATTGTCTGTTGCTTGCAACTTAATACTGGAAGGGGTACGGATGTTAACCGGAAAGTGGACTATTTAGGCATAGATGCATGCTGGATAGCGGTCTATGTACTTTGTCGTAATGCCCAAATGAATCTCATAGTAGACACCACAGCTCACACATGCATGTTATATGCACTTATCAATTGTCAATTGCCCAGCTGTAATTTGTTTACCCAGCATGTTAGTTATCTTATTGGAGAGACACCACTAGTGAACTGTGGACCCCGGTCCATTCTTTTACATCTGAAATACAATCTACTGCAATCATTGTTCTCTACTGTTTTATGCAAACAAACATCATTTTCCATTCGATACGTTTAACCCTTTGTTTTCAGCAAGCCGGTGAGATTGACAACCTCACTGTTAAGTTGGGGCAAAGTAATTTGTTGTGTTGTGCAGGTTCCACGTTGGCACCGGAATCCCTGGTGTTGCGCCGCACTACACTCCTTCACCAACACCTTCGAAGCAAACCTCGTTTTCCTACTGGTTCGATTAAACCTTGGTTTCATACTGAGGGAAAACTTACTGCTGCACTCATCATACCTTCCTCTTGGGGTTCCCAACTGACGTGTGACGTACAAGCATTGTTTCTGGCACTATTGCCGGGGAGATATTCCCTCGTCAAAGAGCCACCAACACGTTTTCTGGCGCCGTTGCCGGGGAAAACCGAATTGCTTCTGCAAGGGGAGTCTCTCACACCCAATCTTTTACTTTGTTATTTGTCTTGCTTAGTTTATTTTTATTTAGTCTTGTTTGCTCTCTTTATCAAAAACACAAAAAAATTAGTTCCTTTTTATTTCGAATTACTATTATGACTAGTTGTTTTCAATGTCTTATCTCTATGAAACTGGGTCTCGTTATAAGAATTACCGCTTCTCTCCAAAAGGAAACATCTATGGGAACAAATAAGAAGATTGAATGGTTTTGCTAAGAACTTGTGTTCTACATATGATGAATCCTACTGCTTTAATGAATCTCTTTGCTATAGAAGGCACAAACATCTCCCTTTCCAATGTGAGTATACTGATAATGAAACCTTGGCTGCCTATGCTAAAGGAAACTATGATTTTGGTAATCTTGAACAAATTGAAGAGTTTATTGTTTTTAAGGGTGCCCTTGAAATTAGTTCTTATCTTGAACATAAAACTGATGCCCCTTATAAATCTGAATGTATTGCCATACTTAAATATTGTTGTGATACCTACAAGGATAATAATTCTTACATTACTGAACATCTTGAGAGGATGTTTCCTCAAAAAGATGAAACTTGTGCCTTGCAGGAACCTGAGGAAGAGGAAATTGCTGAAACTGTGATCTCATTGGATGAAAAAGAGGAGGAGAGTGAAGAACAAAAGGAGGATCTACCTTCTAATGACAGTAACTCTTCAACTCTTACACTATTTAATTGCCCTCCATGCCTACCTAAGGAGGAAGAGTGTTATATTGTTGAATGCCATGATTCTTTTGAAATATCTCCTTTTGATAAATTTTACGTAACAAGCTCCTTGACTCAAGAAAACGAAATTTCAGAAATAAAACAATGGCTCCCTAATGCTATATATGATAATGCTCTTGATGATGGTCCTATATTGCCTAATGATATTTATTATACTACTATTGTCAAAAGTGGGTTTAATGACCCCACTGTTTTTGAACTTAATAAAAATTATGTGTTTGTAGATCATGAAAAGCATGCTTTATGTGATAGTTATATAGTTGAGTTTGTTCATGATGCTACTGAAAGTTATTATGAGAGAGGAAAATATGGTTGTAAAAGTTTTCAAGTCACTAAAACACCTCTCTTTATGTTGAAAGTTTTGAAGTTGTACTTGTTTCATCTTTCTATGCTAGTTGCTTTATGCTTCAATAATTTATTTTGTTACAAGGTTCCCTTGCATAGAAAGTGGGTTAGACTTAAATGCGTTTGATATTTGCCTCTTGATGCTCTCTTTTGTTTTTCAAGTTCTATTCCTATGAGAGCATCATTAAAATCTTTTAGCCTAGCTAAAGGCATTAAAGAAAGCGCTTTAGGGAGGCAACCCTTTATCTTTTATTTTTAGTTTTTCTCAAGGAGTTTTGTTACTTCTGTAGCAACTCCTTTGTATCTTTATTTTATCGCAATGTTGTGCCAAGTAAAGTTCTATATTGAAAGTTGATGCAAGATTTGGATTTCTGCGCAGTGACAGATTTTTAGCTGTCACGGATTTGAGCTTATCTCCCTGTAGAAAATTCAAAAAATTCTGAGAAAAATCACGCATATTCCTGAGATATGTACGCAACTTTCATTATTTTAGGCCAGATCCATCTGAGCAACTTAAGTGCCTCGAAAAAATTCGTCATTCCAGACTGTTCTGTTTTTGACAGATTCTGCCTTTTGTTTTGCATTCGCTCTTTTACTGTGTTTGTGTGGATTTCTTTGCTCCACAAAGCATTGGTGGCTGTAGCTAATGTCCAGAAGCTTTGGGATTGATTGTATCATTACAGAATATGAGAATTTTTGATTATGCACTAACCCTCTAATGAGAACTGTCTTGAGTTTGGTGTGAAGGAAGTTTTCAAGGATCAAGCGAGAAGGGTGATATTATGTGATCAAGAAGAGTGAAAAGCCTAAGCTTGGGGATGCCCCCGTGGTTCATCCCAACCATATTCAGAGAGACTCAAGCGTCTAAGCTTGGGGATGCCCAAGGCATCCCCTTCTTCATCAACAAACTTATCAGGTCATCTCTAGTGAAACTATATTTTAATTCTTTCACATCTTATGCGCTTTACTTGGAGCGTCTGTGTGTTTTTATTTTTGTTTTTGTTTGAATAAATTCGGATCCTAGCAATCCTTGTGTGGGAGAGAGACACGCTCCGCTTTTTCATGTGAATACTCATGTTCTTCACTTATATTTGTTGAGTATTCTTAACTAGCTACTGCAGTGCTTTTAGCTCCTGTTTTTCATGCATCTCTTCGAGCTGTTAGCACTTGTTTATAAATACTCTCTTGCTGCATTATATTATCATTTGGAGAGTTTATGTTTAAATAAATTATTGGTGTTTGTTTGGAAGAAAGAAAATGCTACATGTAGTAGTTGGTATTGGAAAAGACATATGCATTCTTGTAGATCATTGTCTTGTTTTGATTTGATGCTTTGCAATTGTTTTGAGCTCTCAAGTAGATCATGTTTAAGCTCTTGCATCATGTAGTTAAAGCCTAGTAGTGGAGAACTACCGTAGAGCTTGTTGAGACTTGGGATGCATATTTGTTCTCTCTAAGGTCTAGATATTTTCTGGTAAAATGTTTGAGCAACAAGGAAGACAGTGTAGAGTCTTATAATACTTGCAATATGTTTTTATGTGATTCTTGCTGTACCGGTTTATACTTGTGTTTGCTTCAAACAACCTTGCTAGCCTAAACTCTGTACTGAGAGGGAATGCTTCTCGTGCATCCAAAACTTGAGCCAAAACCCATGCCATTTGTGTCCACCATACCTACCTACTATGTGGTATTTCCTGCCATTCCAAGTAAATATTTCATGTGCTACCTTTAAACTATTCAAAACTTTATTACTCCTTATTTGTGTCAATGTTTTATAGCTCATGAGGAAGTATGTGGTGTTTTATCTTTCAATCTTGTCATTTACTTCTGACAGACTTTCACCTGGACTAGTGGCATATACATCCGCTTATCCAATAATTTGCAAAAAGAGCTGGCAACGGGGTGCCCAGCCCCAATTAATTACAACTTTCATTAATAATTCTCTTCACATGTTTTGCCCTGATTTATCAGTAAGCAACTTAATTTTGCAATAGACACTCCTCCATGGTATGTGAATGTTGGAAGGCACCCGAGGATTCGGTTAGCCATGGCTTGTGTAAGCAAAAGGTTGGGAGGAGTGTCATCTATAAAGAAACTAAAATACATGTGTAAACAAAAGAGAAGAGGGATGATCTACCTTGCTGGTAGAGATAACGTCCTTCATGGGAGCCGCTCTTTGAAAGTCTGGTTGACAAGGGGGTTAGAGTGCCCACTACCATTCGTTGACAACAACAAACACCTCTCAAATACTTATTTTGTGCTCTCTATATGCTTTCGAAAACTTAAAAAGCTCTAGCACATGATTTAATCCCTGCTTCCCTCTGCGAAGGGCCTATCTTTTACTTTATGTTGAGTCAGTTTACCTACTCCTTTCTATCTTAGAAGCAAACACTTGTGTCAACTTTGTGTGCATTGATTCTTACATATTTACTTATTGCACTTGTTATATTGCTTTATGTTGACAACTATCCATGAGATATACATGTTACAAGTTGAAAGCAAATGCTGAAACTTAATCATCCTTTGTGTTGCTTCAATGCCTTTTACTTTGAATCTATTGCTTTATGAGTTACCTCTTATGCAAAACTTTTTGATGCTTGTCTTGAAAGTACTATTCATGAAAAGTTTTTGCTTATATGATTCATTGTTTACTCTTTATCTATTTGTTAGCAAACTATAGATCATTGCTTTGAGTCACTTCATTCATGACATGAGCCTTGCAATATATTGATCAAGATTGTGTGAAAGCATGTCTCCTCAGAAATTATTTGTTGTTATCGTTTTACCTACTCGAGGACGAGTAGAACTAAGCTTGGGGATGCTTGATACGTCTCCAACGTATCCATAATTTCTGCTGTTCCATGCTTATATTATACCATTTGCTACATGTTTTATATACACTTCGTATCACTTTTATGCATTTTCTGGGACTAACCTATTAACAAGATGCCACAGTGCCAGTTCCCTGTTTTCTGCTGTTTTTGGTTTCAGAAAGTTACTTCTGGAAATATTCTCGGAATTGCACGAAACAAAAGGCCAGTCCCTATTTTTCCAGCACGTACACGGAGTCCGAAGGAGAGACGAAGAGAGCCACGAGGTGGCCAAACCACCAGGCGCGGCAGTGGGCCCAGCCGCGCCGCCTGGTGGTTTGGGCCCCTCGGGGGTCCGCCGACATCGCCCCTTCGCCTATTTATTCCCCGAGACGTGAAAACCCTAAAACACCGAGCCTTTCATCCAGAACATATTCGCTGCCGCCGCCGTCGTCAACCCTAACTCGGGGGGTTCTGAAGCTCTTCCCGGCACCCTGCCGGAGAGGGGAATCATCACCGGAGGGCTCTACATCGCCATGCCCGCCTCCGGAGTGATGCGTGAGTAGTTCATCCTTGGACTATGGGTCCATAGCAGTAGCTAGATGGTTGTCTTCTCCACTTGTGCCATCATGTTTAGATCTTGTGAGCTGCCTATCATGATCAAGATCATCTTATTGTAATGCTACATGTTGTGTTTGCTGGGATCTGACTTATATTGATACCTATGTGGAGCTGAATATTATATTATCATGTCTATGTCATTTGTGATCTTGCATGCTCTCCGTTACTTGTTGAAGCCTTGGCCACGTGAATACTTGTAACTCCAAGAGGGGGTATTTATGCATGATAGTTGGGTTCAACCTCTATTTAACCTGGGATAGTGACAGCAAGTTCTAAGGTTGTAGATGTGTTGTTGCCACTAGGGGTAAAACAGCAATGCTTTATTCAAGGATGAATGTATTGTTTACATTACGCACATTACTTAATGCAATTGTCTGTTGCTTGCAACTTAATACTGGAAGGGGTACGGATGTTAACCGGAAAGTGGACTATTTAGGCATAGATGCATGCTGGATAGCGGTCTATGTACTTTGTCGTAATGCCCAAATGAATCTCATAGTAGACACCACAGCTCACACATGCATGTTATATGCACTTATCAATTGTCAATTGCCCAGCTGTAATTTGTTTACCCAGCATGTTAGTTATCTTATTGGAGAGACACCACTAGTGAACTGTGGACCCCGGTCCATTCTTTTACATCTGAAATACAATCTACTGCAATCATTGTTCTCTACTGTTTTATGCAAACAAACATCATTTTCCATTCGATACGTTTAACCCTTTGTTTTCAGCAAGCCGGTGAGATTGACAACCTCACTGTTAAGTTGGGGCAAAGTAATTTGTTGTGTTGTGCAGGTTCCACGTTGGCACCGGAATCCCTGGTGTTGCGCCGCACTACACTCCTTCACCAACACCTTCGAAGCAAACCTCGTTTTCCTACTGGTCGATTAAACCTTGGTTTCATACTGAGGGAAAACTTACTGCTGCACTCATCATACCTTCCTCTTGGGGTTCCCAACTGACGTGTGACGTACAAGCATTGTTTCTGGCACTATTGCCGGGGAGATATTCCCTCGTCAACTTAGAGCCACCAGAGGGCAGCGGAAGAGAGGGCCGGCGGCTGAGCAGATTGCAAAGGCGGCGGCTAGGGTTAGGATCGGATCAAAACTGATACCATGTAGGAGATTAGGGTTTGGGGGAAGCCTCACACGTGATAACGTGGGGTTCCGGTGTGTTTATAAGGAGGCAAAAGCCTAAGAGTCCTAATACAATTCTACTAGGTTTACAATACATGAACCAACCTATACAACATATATACAGACTCTAACATTGACTCATCCACCAGATTAGGCAAACAATGTCAAATTCTACATGTACCCAAATCTTTTGCATATTTGAATAACCTAACTCTTACTGGGCACATAAATTGACAAGTGCTAGCCATTATTAACAGATTTTCCAAAACCACAGAAATGCTCCCTTTCGTGAGACTGTAGTTTAGAACCTCTGAAAATGGGGGAGGTAGGAATGAACAAAGTTTCAGAATTAATATGTTTATAAACTTCTAAGAATGCAAAGAGCACGTAGTCATCATATCAATAGTGGATAAAACGGAAGAATATCTACTGACGCTAAGAATTAGAATTAAGGAAAACTTCTATACTGCTACATGTGAGCACAACTTTCAGTAGAATTTGATTTGATGTTATCTCACAAGTGAACCGCTCATATGTGTATTTCTGATATTTCTAACATAGGAATTTGGAAAATAAAAAGTCCTAAATTACCAAGAGATTTCCTTACCAGAAAACTATATACATGAAAGAAGTCTAAATTCAGTTCCTCCATCACATAGTAAAGTTTATATCTTTTTGGTTCAGTGCAATGTTGTATACATGTTCAGAGAGGTGATGATAAAGCAGAGTAAGAAATGTCACTACCTTTGCTGACCAATTCTCAATATGAAATCCACACTCACATCTATACAGTAGCACGTGTAGATACAATTATGAAAAACATCCTAAATGCATAGACAGACCGTCATTAGGGGTGAACTTTTTTAAACTAAAGAAAGGAAAGAACCATCCATGTATCTAAAGACAGAGACACACATACACAAGAGCATGAGCTCATATTACCTGTGGGAGGCCGTCAACGTGCAGGGCAGGAGGGTGACAACGAACCAGTGACTGAGTTGAGAGGCATGTATGAGTATCTCAGAGCTGGGCAGCAGACCTGGTCCGGACCAGTGGCAATCTGAGGGGACCGGCGTCGTTGCGGCGCAGGAAGTCGTCGCGAGGACAGGCACGGCAGCAGAAGCAGGCTAGCTCGTGAAGGCATGAAGAATCTGACCGACGCGTAGGGGATGAGCCAGGGAGCTGGTGGTGGCTGGGCTGGCGGCCGCGACGTTGAGACTCGACAGGTCGGGAGGAGGAGGGAATTACCTATTTGTCGACCAGGTTGACCATAAGCTCGCCTCGCATACCCCATATGGGCCTGGCCCATTTCGTGCGGGAGAGTTCAGAGGCGCGACGGCGGCCGGAAAGGAGGCGGCGCGGCGACTGGCCGCAGCGCCCGTCGGAGGTGAGGCCTGGACCTCGCCGGAGATGGGAGCGAAACGGCGGGCCGCGGCGGAGGCGACGACATGACTTAACTGGGGGGGTGCGGTGGCGAGCTCGGCGGCGACCGGAGTTAGGGAGCGGGGGGAGGGGAGAGGGGGGGGGGGGCTTAGAGGTTTGGCCGGCCTGGCCGGCGGCAGCGGGCGGTCCGGGAAGAAGGTGGAGAGGGTGGAGGAGGCGGCGGCGAAGCGGAACGGAGGCGGGGAAGAAGGAGGGTGTGCAACCCATGCTTATCGTTGCACGGGTCGACACATAGGCGATCCCAGGAGGAGCCTTTTGTTCTTTTGGAGGAACTGATGCACTGGATGGGCTAACTACACGTAGACAACCACGTATCGGCCAATTAACCATACATCTGCGGAGATGACGCCCACTGTACTCTGACGCCCACTGTACTCACTCCGTTCCAACAAATTAGACGACACAAGTTTGTCCAGATATAAATGTATGTGCATATATTTTAATGTGTAGACGATGTATCCATGAACATGTGTCATTTAATTCAAAACGGACAGAGTAGGTGCTACACGTGCTACCATCAAAAATCAATTTTAAATGTTTCAAAAAAATTACAAAATAATTTGAATGTTCACAAGATATGTGACAACCTCCAAAATTTTCATATCCAAATATGAAATGTGCATTGAGCAAACAAAAAGACAAATTTAACATGAATAGTGTCATTTCCTGCTTTTATCCTTTTGATGCTAATGGCACCATTCACTTTTTTCATATAATTTTTTGAAACATTTTAAGGTATCACTTGATCACTCGGATGCCCATGTCCCGGTGACGCCTGCGTCCTCCCTCTGCGCCTTCCCTCAACTCTTCGGTGCCTCCATCTGTCCATCACCAGCATCGGAGTGATCGATCTTGGACTCTTGGTAGATGCGAGGTCGTGAGAAACGATCCCCCTAAGTACGAAGTGCATGTCTAACAACTAAGCGCAATGACAGTGGAGCAACCATTGTAATCAAGCACGTACAGGACTACACGAGTGACCGTTGAATCCTATACTACTGTTGATCAACGAGTAGCGTGTGGAGATCAAATAACTTATTTTCCTAACTACGAGATGGTATCTTTCTTAATCACAAATGATCTGACCAGTAACCGACAATTTCCCCCTGTAAAGTGATTTTGTTCTTTACCGAAGTTGATAACCTGATTTTAAGGCAATAGACACCATTTTTTTATTTCCAATTGACAGCATAAGACGCATGATGCATGCGTCTTCTCACGGCAGAACTCTATTTTTTTAAGAACAAACTCCCTCCTTTTTAAAATAAGTGTACTTCTACTTTTTATCATGTCTAATTTTTTTTTCTAAATTTCATCAACTTTATAGAAAAGTGTAATAATATATATGACAATAAATTGGTATGTTTTGAAACTCCATGTCAGGACGAATCTAGTAACACAAATCTGGTGAATTTATCTATAAAGTTGGTAAATTTTAATAAATTTGTCTTAGGACAAAAACTCGAACTACACTTATTCACGAACAGAGAGAGTAGATATTTTGATCCCGATTCTGGAGGAACAGTATAACAAAAAAATACTACTAGATAGAATAAAAATTATGTCATAAATCATATATGCAGATGATGTATGAAGTGTGTGCATGCTAGGCTTGAAAATTAAATACAAAAGTATATAATTTGTGTAAAAAGACAAATTGATCAACGAATAGTACAAACACTCGGATTTTAATATGCAGATTTCACTTCCTCTTCTTTATATAGGACATATTCAATCGTGCTTTTCCTTGAAATTTGACTAGAGTATATATCATGAATAAGTACTTGCATGACTTATTCGATTTTTGAAAAACTTACTAGTACCGTATTTTGTCCCATTTTTAAATTCAGGTTTAGGAGTACCCGTTCCCATCCTTCTTGTGCATGTCTTGGTTGATTTGGGGTTTGATGTCCCAAATCTACACATGCATAGGTTGCTAGTGTTTGTGCATACCTTGGCTGAGGATACCTTGCTTGTGTAGTGCTTGATTTGTTTTTTTTTTCAAATGCAGATATGTCCATTGATAGTATTTGTGCATTGCTTGCTAGTGTTTGTGCATTGCTTGCTACTGCTTGTGCATTACTTGATCCGTGATCGTGCATTGCTATCGAACGTCACCCTCCTTAACAAGGTACCCAAGGCCGAGCAAGACGGACCTCCTCCTAGCTTTCCGCCGCTGGTGCCGTTGCCCGGCGTCATCCCCTTCAATAGTAGGCTTGAGAAGCCGTTGCTACTTGGAAGGGAAGAGGAGGCGCAGGAGCTGCTGAAGATCGTGAAGGGGAAGAAGCCCAAGATCGGCCACATCCCAAGATCCAGCCTGCTACGACGCTTCTACGCGCAGCTTGACCGAGATGACCTGCACATGCTCGTCATCCCAAGGTCATATATTCCATGATAGCTTGAAGGAGTGGCTGATGAGCCCCCTTCCTCGCTGCATTGCGATCACCCGTCTGGAAGTACTGCGTCGAGCATGCTCAACTCATGTACTACAAGAACACCGGCGAGATACTGATCGGGAGGAATTGGCCAGATATCGTCTACAGCTACAATCTCGAGGATGACAACGTCCTAAATTTCAAACTCGCCGATATAGGCTTCAAGATGGACATCTACGAGAACACATGGAATCGATAGCGAGGGGGTACACTTGTCCCGAGCACGGCTAGTTCCAGCGTGCTTAGGTAGTGCATTTCGATCAGAGGCATGTGATGTCCCTGCTAGCTATTAAGGGGTTAGAATGCCCAGAACTTGTTTTGATCAGGGCGTATGTGCTTCCCATATTTTCCCATTAGGGTGTTTTTTTGTCCCCTTGTGTGATGTACTTCAGTAGATAGTTGTGCACTTGACATCGACCGTGCTAGTATATATGGTAGTCGTTATGGTTTGTATACTTGTGATTGTGTTAGCTGATTTTTGTTTGCTGCTTCTGATTGTGTGCTTGTGTTAGGAGGTGGTAACACCACCAGTTTTGAAAGTGGTGAGCACAACACTAAACCAGCACGCAACCAAACAACTGTGTGTTGCGTCCAAAGAGTTCACAACCAAGTATGCATGCAACCAAACATGAAATTGTGAAATAACTTTCTTTTTTTGAGATAAATTGTGAAATAACTAGGCAAAAAAATAGATGCATGCAAACAAACGGGCTGCACAATATGGCTCAGTTCGTGTTTTTCTGGGGCCAGACCCGACAAATCCATGGAGACGGGAGGACAAAAATGGTCCGGGTAACCAAACACACTCTATATTCCAGAATGAATGCATGCACTGAGTGACTGAGATGCTCACTGTTTCCTGCCTTTGCACACATAATACTCTTGGTGCCCTGACTTCATTAACAGGTCGAGGTCCATGCAACTAGTAAAGCACGAATGGTCCATCAAACCACTAGGCGTGATCTCCAAAAGTTATGCAGAGTTCTTCCTTGCATTTTTTTTTTCGGGCAAAGAAGATCAATTAAGCATCAGGGTTTACAAAGAGGTCTTGGATCTTGCATTGTTACACTTGTTTTCAAATAGCTATTTTCCTTGAAAAACAAATAGCTGGAAATGAAACCAGGTGAATAATTATTTATGGTACGCAATGTCCTACCCGCAAACAGTAACACGTTTTTGAATGAATAAAACTAAGGATCCAACGCAGATGCTGTTGATGATTGACGGCAAAGGTTTCTTTAGGAGGGGGCTCTGGATATTGCTTTCAGTGTGCACCCTAACCCTTTTATGTAGGCAGTATGTCCACTGGTAGTATAGTACCCCACGGTTAGCGTAGCCGGACCACCGCTTTTTGTTTGCTTCGTGGGGCTGCATTTGCTGCCTGTGAGATATGTCAAGACGACCTGTCTCGCACTAATCAGACGGCGGAGAGTGTCGGTTCAGAGAAAACGTGCAGTAGTATCTGTTTCGTGTTCTGGGAAATGGTTAGTTAAGCCGCATTGAGGCCACTTCCAACAAGATTAGGTTGGCCTGACGTGTGCTTAATTTGCCATAATATTGTGTCTGTAGTAAACAGCAACGCATCACCGGCCGATACCAAGTAAGATTTTCTTCCTCCTCTGTATTAACTACTATGGTTTGATATGCACATTCTATCAGAAAAATCTATCCTTTTTTTTTTAGAAACGAGGCAAAAGATTTGCCATTATATTAATTAAGAAGGAAGTTTTAGAGGTGTTACAAACCAAGGGTCAAAAACAAACTTGACCCCTCAAACAAGCACAAGGTATTACTCTCGCGCTAACAAGACACTCAAGGCCTTAGCCCCCGCCAAAGACCAAAGTCGGGCCTCCTCTTTAACTCTAACAACCAAAGTCGCATGGGACGAGTAAAGGTTCCGGAACACACGCACGTTTCTCTCCTTCCACACCTCCCAAGAGATGAGCATAGCCAAGGAGGTAAGGGCTTTACGATGTTGGCTTCTCTTGTGAATGGCGACGGACCACCACTCCTTAACTGAGGTGAAGTTTTGCCAATCGGCAAGGTGAACGTCATGTAGACCAAGCCAATCCTTCGCCATTTGCCACACTCTTGTCGTGTATCGACACTTGAAGAGAAGGTGAGCCGCCGATTCTTGGACTTGGTTACATAGCTTACATCTTCCACAATTTTGCCAACCACGACGTTCAAGCCTATCCGCCGTCCAAATCCTATTTTGAAGAACCAACCAAGTGAAGAGCTTGCACTTCGGGGGCGCCCAATGCTTCCAAACTTGAGAGGGCATTGTCGAAAAAGTGAGCGGAAGAAAGTGCGTCTTGTACGCCGTCTTGGCCGAGTGGGTAGCACCATTGGAAAATTTCCACACAATTGAGTCTCTGGCTTGAGGGTCAAGGTGCACATGTTGGAGCTTTTCCCAAAGGAACGTGAATTGGGCAATGTGATCGGCGGTCACTCCAAGCTCAACCTTGATCTTGTCAATCCAAGAGTGATTGTCAAGGGCTTTAAAAACGGAGGCTTTCTTGTTGGTTGAAATGGAGTAAATGAGAGGTGCCCAATCCATGGGCCAGCCTCCCTCCAACCACGAGGATTCCCAAAACTAAGCTTTCTTTCCGTCGCCAATAGTTACGATTGTAGCGGAAGCAAAGAAACTCCGATCATCTTTGTTGCACGGGTTGCCAAGACCAACCGAGGCTTTTTGTCATCCACCCACTCAAGCCAAAGCCACCTCAACCGGAGAGTGATAGCAAATTTTGAGAGGTTGAGAACTCCAAGGCCACCTCAACTGGAGAGTGGTAGCAAATTTTGAGAGGTTGAGAACTCCAAGGCCACCTCTTTCCGTAGGCTTGCAAACCAAATCCCAATTGACCTTGTATTTCCCACCCGTCACTTTCTCACAAGCCGCCCAAAGAAAAGCCCGCCTAATGCCATCAACTTTTTGAAGGATGCCAATCGGGACACCAAGAACGGTGATGAAGTAAATGACCACGCTAGTAATCACCGATTTGACAAGAGTCAAGCGTCCGGCCATCGTAGCATGCTTCCCAATCCAAGGGACAAGCTTGGCGGCCACCTTGTCAACAAGAGGTTGGAAGTGAGAGCTTTTAAGTCTTGTAACCGAGAGGGACAGCCCAAGGTAAGGCATTGGGAAGTTGGTGCAGGTAGCTGAGAAGGAGCTTAGGATCACATCAAGGTCAATGCCATCACAACGGATGGAAGCTACTTGGCTTTTGGTGCAATTGGTGACAAGACCGGTGACCTCTCCAAATAGAGCAAGCGTAGAAGCAAGAAAATCAATGTCACACTTGATAGGAGCCATGAAAATGGCCGTGTCATCGGCGTAGAGGGAGGTTCTAACGGTAGGAACCCTCCCTCTAAGCTTATGAAGGTGACCTTGCAAAGTGGCTTTGCAAAGGATGTAATGGAGAGTATCAATGGTGATGTCAAAGAGGAGCGGAGATAGAGGATCCCCTTGCCAAAGACCCCGCCCATGCTTGATAGGGCACCCGGCCACCCATTAAGAAGCACCCTAGAGGATGCCGTAGAAAGGAGAGCGGACACTCAATCAAAAAACTTGCTCGGGAAGCCAAGATGCCTCAAAATGTCCGTCAAGTAGTCCCAACGCACCGAATCAAAAGCCTTCTTGATGTCAAGCTTGAAGAGAAGTATGGGAGTTTTCCTTTTATGGAGTCTTCTAGCAAGATTCCTCACATAGAGGAAACTATCATGTATACTCCGCTTCTTTATGAATGCACTCTTTAAAAATCTATCTTTTTACCACGCAACGATGTCACTCTTGTAAAAACCATCCTACGCACGCCCTAAGCAAAAAATTGAATTTGAGGTCCCTTTTCTTTAATTAAAAATTCTAAGGATCCTACGTCTAGCAAGAGCTTGCCGCAAAAACAAATATATTTGCTGCGAGACAAATGAGGTTAGTTCAGCGTGTGTAGCACATGGCTCATACACAATGAGCCTGAGGGTGGACAATTGGGTTAAACTTATACGGATGCGCTGAAAGCGAGAGAAGAATCACCACCAATTTCCACGAATTGAGATTTGCTGCGGTCGTCTAATCTACAAGACGATGCCAAATACAACAAATGAGTTCCTTCAGTTGGAGGCAACTCCTAGCTAACCCCTGAATTTGTGAGCTTGCGGCTTGTCCGTTGTGAGCTGAAAACGCTGCCCCGCTAAAAGCGATGGCGAAGGTGATAAACTAAAGACGCGCAATATTTGTGCAATCATTACTACTATGCATCATGCATGCCCTGCCCTGCCAGAAGAATCAAGAAAGCCATGATCAAGGTCTCTGTCTGATCGATGCAGTCGCGGAGGCGAGAGAGGTTGCGTACGAAGATATGCAGATGCGGATATGGCTATGGATGGATTGTGGAAGAGAGAAAGCATCTGAGGATATTTCTTTCGATCGACCGGTTACTTTCCCATGGAGGCCTACTCGCTGCGCTTTGCTTTGCTTTGATTCCTGGGCGTTTCTGTCTCTCGACCGTCCGGGTTTGTTGCGCTTTGTCTTCGTGAGGATGCATGCGTGAAGTTCATTCATGGTGCCATGGTGGTCCTCCCTACCTGGCTGGCTGAAACGGGGAGACGAAGGAATGGGCTGGGATTCGGCCAGGATATGTGTCTTGTTCTCTTGTCTTGCCGTAATCCAACAATGGTTTTCACCGTACGCCTCGGTACATTTGTTTGTTTGCAAGTTACTGTAACTCCTACTGCATGCCTACTCCGTTTCACTACCTGTGTACTCTGAAGCATGCTTGTCCGCGTTTCTTTCGGTTTAGATGAAAGAGAAACATGATTACATGAGTGCTACCACTAACTGCTGCTACTAATTACGGGGCCATGCAAAGCTTAAGCCAAACGTGATGCGCGACGTATTACCAGAAGGAGCTGCAAATTGTATACAGTGTTTTTCCACTTTTCTCTTCACCGCCTAGCTCGCTTTCTTTCCCGCTTTTTATAGAAAGAGATTTCCACTTCTTGCGTGGTGTTCATACCGCACATCCGCTAGTCCTCCCACCATTGCATTCGTAGTTCATCCCTCCAGCCAGTTCTCCTAGCTTCCAACTGCAACGCAACACGCAATGCACTTTTTGCACAAGAAGAGTTTCTTCCATGATTTACGACTTTCAACAGATTATCTCTGAAACTGACGCCGCGTAGGCGTAGCCGACGAGAGGTCTCAAAATATTGCAGTCGCCCATCCCTCCTCGTTGCCGCGGTCGGGTCTCTGTCCACACCCAGATATTCGCCCGCGAATAAAACCTCAAGACCCCAGAGTAGCTGCTGCCCCATCACAGCACCAACCAACACAACACACAACCATCGACATGCCCACTTCCTCCACTCCACCCGCGCCGGCGACACCCGGCGCTTCCGCAGCTGCAACCCCACGCCGGCGTCGGCGTCTCCTCCCATCCAGCTCCAGCGCCTCCTTCGCCTCGCCGTCGTCCTCACCCTTCTCCTTCTTCCCGCCTTCGCCGTCCCCCTTCCACAGGTTCCTCCCCTCCCCGCTCCGGGCTTCCTCGGTGCCCTTTTCCTGGGAGCACCGCCCGGGCATCCCAAAGACGCCGGCACGGTCACGCTCCTCCAAGGCCGGGAAGAAGCCTCTCCCTCTCCCGCCGTCGCTCCTCTGTAGGTCCGACGACCCCTACGACCCCTCCTCCGTCGTCCCCGTCGAGTACGCCACGTTGCCGGCTGGGCACCACGGGAGGATACGTGTCCGGCGCCGGAGGCAGCGGGTGGGACACGCCCTCGCCGAGTGGCTCTCCGTGCTCAACCTCTACCGCTCCTGCAAACGGGCTGCCTCCTGCCTCGCCGCCAAGATCAAGTCGCCATGAGATAGATCGAGATAAATCATGCACGTACGTGTTCCCGTGCTGTTCGCGCCCGCGCCGCCATTGATCGATGATGGAATCTCCCTAGCTGTGTGATGTGAGCATGCGTGTTCGCAGCAACACCAAGGTCGCGACTCGCGAGGCTTAGCTGTAAATTAGCCAAAGTTGATACATGTGCTTAATTGTTCAGGGAGAGCAGATGATTTGATTTGATATATGTCCAGTGCTTTGTTCTTTTTAGTCTCTCAATAATTCGGTGTCCGTGGTGTGCTTTGGTACACTAATATGGAGGAATTGGTTATACATAGTATACAGTTTCCTACCGCGCTTTGAGCTTAATTTGCGGCTGAAGGTGTTGGACTTATGCTGCTCATCAAGTCTGTAAAGCCTACGTGCGTGAAATATGTATCTATAAACCCTTATAGTATTGGTACGAACTTAAACAAATAGTTACGACACACATGCATGCACATGTTTCTGTCCAAAACGACAAAGGATGCCGAATCTTTTTGTGTGTGTGTGTGTGTCAACTGTCATCTTGTGTTGCTAAATTCCAATGTCTCCCCTCTCCCGATTTACTCCAACTCAAGAAATGTCGTCAGCTAATTATTCTCTCTTCTTTTCATTGTGTCACGATGCTGATCACTTCATCATTTTCGAGATAAATTGAGATAACTAGCATGCATAGTGTTCCACGCGAAACATTTTGATTCATTTTTAATTTTGGGCTGTCAAGTTATTTACAAGAACGTCAGATTAACTGTTTGTCGTTTTGTTATTATGGGTCCAAGGTTGGTCTAAGTACAGTGAAGTTCGGATCACAAGACTATGAATGTGATCGAGAACACCGCCTCACAGACATGACATGAGAAAAATGCGGCTTAGCTGGGTGAGAGGGAGGTCGTGACACGAGAGATCTGACATCCATAGTGAAACCATTTGCCATGGCGCCAGCACTGTATTGTGGCCGGCTTGGGTCGGGGACGGGATCAGTAGCGTTCCTTTGACCGAGGTACAACATATATGGATAAACAAGCATCCTGTCTCGCGCTCGTTGGATAATTACGTGACCCCTCTAACAATATTGAGACTACAATAATGTTCTGAATTTTTTCTATGTGTAGGCACAACTATAAGAATGTATGAATTGTGATCTATATTGATACAATCATGATGGGATTGTGAATTCTTTAGGTAAATGTCGACGAACATACCATGAGTAGATATAAATTAAATACCGTACCCTCTATGTATGATCACATATTTTTATACGAGTATGCGAGAAAACAAAGCCTTGGCCATCAAGATAAGACACCTATATAAAGGACACGGATGCCCTTGCAGCTAGGGGTGTAAACGGATCGGATCGGATCGGATTTTGCCTCTACCATATCCTTTACCATATTTTTTTCTCGGATTCGGATCGGATCGGATAATGAACGGTTGCGAATTCGGTTACGGATATATATGGTCACGGATTCGGAACGGAAACGGAGCGGATTCGGGGCGGAAATAAAATTAATCGGATCGGTACGCTACGCGCAATGTACATAATCAACCCACAAAACTAAAAATAATCGCTCTACAATTTAATAAGCTAACAAAGTTGTATTCCATAGTCTGTACATTGACCAATTAAGTGAGTTTTTATTCAACGGATGAACTACCCAACTCACTAAGACATTTCGGTAGAAAAATCGGATTATTCGGATTATAACCATCGGATTATTCGGATTAATTTTCGGATAATTCATATTCGGATGCTATTTTCCATACCATATCCTATACCGTATCCGGGTGTTCAGTTCGGAATCGGATATCCTTATCTGTCGGATTCTTTAAAACCGGATATGGATTCTTTAAAACGGATTCGGCGGCGGATTCGGTACGGAAATTATCCTATCCGTTTACACCCCTACTTGCAGCAGGGCAAGTCTCTCATATCCTTCAAGTTCCGAGAGAAAGCCCCGCCATCCAGATAGGATCTAGACTCGGTACCACCTCCATTGTTGTACTCCCAGCAATATCAAAGATCAAAAGGACATTGGATTGTTTCACATCAGACAACATGAGCATGGATAATTTCGGTTCACTTCGTCGCGAATCGAGTTAGGTCGGAGGTCCTTGTAGTGTTGCTTACCTGCTCGTTCTCTCTCTATATACAATCTCGTAAACATGAAAGAAGAACACCGTGATTCGACATTACAATCAATATATACTTGTCGTGTTTTCATCTGTTATAAGAGGTTTACCAAATTAGCGATATTTTTTTATTTTTCTGTTGTTTCTGGTTCCTTTTTCACCTTTGTCTTATGCTCCATTTTAGATTACATTGAATAATATGCTATGAAATTGCTTGTTTTGACATCTGATTACCCCAGGAATATATATTTTTGGGGCTTGTATTCTTGGACAATATATTGTTTGACGGTTAGTCGAGGAGTAATCATCCCCACCGATGAAAATGTACATGCCTTTCCGTTGCAGTTTGTACAGTACACATCAGGAGTATTTCCCATCATAATATATGCATCAATCATGCTGATATGGATAATGTAGTCAACTTTTGTCATGCATATGTATCTCACCCACCGGCTCAGTATTTTGGAGGTGCTCATAGAGGTAGGGTGTACGTGCATGCGTTCGTAGGGGTGAGTGTGTGCACGTGTATGTGAGTGTCTATGTTTGTATTGTGTTTCGCAAAAAAATTGTCACGCTTGAATTGCTCGTTAACACCGATGCTCGACCCTTTTTTGTCAATAAATATCCAAAACTAAAAATAAGCTGCACTAGCGTAAATGCTTGCTTGTAAATCATTTTAGTTTTTGTTGATTCGTCGGTGTTGGCATTGTTTTGTCTTCTTTTTCTCTTTATTTTATTTTGGGCTAGACTGCGTTGTTTGACCCAGTAGTGGTCTCAAAATTGTATTTTGTGGTTTCTATATTAATATAGCGATGCAAAAACCTTTTTCGAGAGCCTAAATGCTTAGCTAATAGCCTAATAGTACACGAAAAGGTGGTGATGTGTTTGGTGATGAGTGTACAAGCACCATTTCACATCGCGTGCACACGGGCATAAGTTCTTGTTAGTAAGACGATGCGTATAGATTAGAGATACGATCTCCAGATGTGATAGTGCGTTCTATGTACCTCTTGGCCCTATGCCTTTTGGATGGTTTTGTCAGACATGCGTTAACCAACCCCCCGCCACTTTCTAGCAATCGGAAACTCTTCTCCTATAATAATCAACCTAATCCATGCGTTGGGATCAACCTAGATTCTGATGATAGTTTGATGGATGTCACGATAACCGACTCTGCTGTCGACGCCCTACCCCTGGTACTTGAACCTGTTACCCACTTGCTCGTAAGTATAAGGTTGAAACTCCTCTGACTGTTACCCAGGTTCGCAGGTCACCGAGGTTTATTAATTCTGGCTTTAAGCGCTCTACTATTGCCACTCCTTCTAGGAGCCGTCTTTCATCGACCCCACGGGCTACCCCTCCTTCTGTCCTTCAAGTAGCAGAGATGCAGCGCATTGGGGTGGAGGAATGTCACGTGGATCCGGCTGAACTGACCGAGGCTCACCTTCGTCGAGCACACATCTAGCAATCGGCGGCTTTCTTACCCCTGTATCCTCGTATTATTTCGATGGATGTCTTAAACAGATTTTGGAGGATCTTATGTTGGAATATTCGTGGTATTAATATGTCTGAAAAATGGCCCCTTGTACGCAACAAAATTGATGAGAGCCTTGCCTCTATCCCGTGCTTTCAAGAAACTAAAAAGGTTGATTTTTCTCTAAGCTTTATCAGAAATTTCGCCCCCAAGAGATTTGATAAATATGCTTTTGTACCATCGGATGGTGCATCTGGAGGCTTATTGGTTGTTTGGCCTGATAACATGTTCACTGGGACTGTGGTGCAACAAGAGAGCTTTGGGCTGGTGATGCATTTCTCTTCATCTGTTTCTTCTAAGGAATTCTTTCTGGTGAATGTTTATGGTCCATGTGAGGGGATTGCACGTGAGAACTTTATTGCATGGCTGTTCAGCCTAGATATTGATGATGATGATCTATGGCTATTCATGGGGGATTTCAACTTTTATAGATACACTGATAGCCGGAACAGAACTGGTGCTAATCTCACTGACATTGCCACTTTCAATGAGGTCATTAGCTATCTTGGACTGATTGAGCTTCCTATTAAGGGGAGAGCCTATACATGGAGTAACATGCAGTCTGAGCCTTTAATGGAGCAGTTGGACTGGTTTTTTACCTCAGCCTGTTGGACTTTTAAATTCCCCAACACTCTGGTTCATCCCCTTGCACGCCCAACGTCTGACCCTTGTGTTATCTCCATTGGCACATCTATCCCTAAAGCTAAGGTTTTTCGTTTTGAAAACCACTGGGTAAGAATGCCCGGTTTCCTTGCGGTTGTGGACACTATCTGGAATATTCACTGCCCAGGAGATGGTGCCAAATGTATTTCGGCCAAGCTTAAGCTGTTGAGGAAAGGCCTTCGAAATTGGAGCACTAGCTTGTCTGTTCTGAATAAACTTGTGGATAATCGTAATGCGGTTATTTTCATGCTAGATGAGATTGAAGAACAGAGAGTTCTGGACATTACGGAATGGAACTTCAGAAACATCATCAAGGCGAGGCTTGGCCATCTTCTTCAGTGCAAACAGGACTATTGGAAGAAGAGGTGTACCGCGAAATGGGCTAAATTTGGCAGTGAAAATACAGCTTTCTTTCATGCTATGGCTACTATCAGATATAGAAATAATTCCATTTCATCCCTCACTAGAACCGATGGTTCGGTGGCCGTCGATCATCATGAGAAAGCTGGCATTCTCCGTAGCTCCTTCTTTGAGAGGCTGGGAACAGTGGTGCCACCTGACCCCAACTTTTATTTCTCGGATTTCATCCATCCGGTGGATGGTCTGGATTCGCTTTCTATCCCTTTTACTCATGCTGAAATTGATGTTGTTGTGGCTGAATTGCCTTCTGACAAAGCGCCAGGCCCTGACGGCTTCAATGGCTTGTTTCTCAAAGTCTGCTGGCCCGTGATTAAATATGATTTCTATAGACTCTTTTTTGAATTCTGGGAGGGTTCAGTTAACCTGCAGAGCATCAATGATGCTTTCATCATTTTGATCCCCAAGATTAATGCCCCTGAGGGACCAAACGATTACAGACCGATCTCTCTGCTTAATACATGCTTTAAGTTGATCACTAAATTATTGGCTAATCGCCTTCAGAGGAAAATCTTAAGCCTGGTCCATGTTAACCAGTATGGCTTTCTTAAGTCGCGCACCATTCAGGACTGCATTGCTTGGGCATACGAATATATTGATCAGGTCAAAAAGTCTGGAAAGGAAGCTATCATCCTCAAACTTGACTTTGCCAAAGCATTTGACACTATTGGGCATCAAGCACTCCTCCAGATACTTCATTGTAAAGGTTATGATGATCGTTGGCTTATGTGGATTCAATCTATCTTTGCTACCGGCTCCTCTTCTGTCTTACTTAATGGAGTTCCGGGGAAAAAATTCCCATGTCGTCGAGGTGTTCGTCAGGGAGACCCTTTGTCACCAATTCTATTCGTGGAGGGAGCTGACCTACTGCAATCTATGGTTAACCGTCTGGCACATCTCGGCATTCTTATGGCTCCTCTCCCCATCCCAGATACAGATTTCCCTATTGTCCAGTACGCCGACGACACGCTCTTGATTGTCCAGGCCTGCCCTCTGCAGCTGCAGGCCCTCAAAGAGATTATCCAGCAGTTTTCCTCGGCCACTGGCCTGTTCGTGAACTATAGCAAATCCTGCATGATGCCTATCAATATCTCGCCTGACAGACTACAACAACTTGCCAACACATTTGGATGTGTCACTGGGATGCTGTCGTTTCCCTATTTGGGTTTGCCTCTTGGCACTTCTCGACCATCTGTCGATGACATATCCCCGATTGTGGATCAGATTGAGAGGAGGCTCAATGCCACTGCTAGATTCCTGGATTATGGTGCTAGAGTTAACTTGGTGAACTCTGTGTTGTCTTCCCTTCCCACTCATTACTTATCCTCCCTGAAAATTCACAAAACTATCATCAAGTTATTTGATCGAGGTAGAAGGCACTGTCTGTGGGCTAAGGAGGAAGATTCTAGCTCCACCCACTCTCTGGCCGCGTGGGAGGTTGTTTGTCGTCCAAAAAGAAATGGAGGACTTGGAATTCTAAATCTGGAAACTCAGAACACGGCGCTGCTCCTAAAACAACTCCATAAATTCTTCTGCAAAGCTGATATTCCTTGGGTCAAACTTGTGTGGTCGTTATATGGTGACAGCCCACCACAAGCGCAGTCTAGTCGTGGATCATTCTGGTGGCGTGACATTTTCAGTCTGATAAATATTTACAGAAGCATTACAGTCTCATCGGTGAAGGATGGTAAATCTACCCTGTTTTGGAAGGATTTCTGGCTGAATGACACCCTCCTATGTGATCGTTTCTCCCACTTGTTCTCCTATGCACTTGATGAAGACACTTCTGTGGCAGAGGTGGCTAGCGCCATTGCTGATCCTGCTCTCCTCTTCGCCCTCCCCCTCTCGGTTCAGGCGCATGAGGAAAAAGAACATCTTTTGCAGTTGCTGAATACGGTGGACCTTGTTCCGGATGTGGTTGATACCCAAATTTTTGCCTGGGGGAGCTCAACCTACTCCTCTGCTCGATATTATAAGTTCCTTTTCGCCAATGTGCCTACTGATAGAGGACTTGATCTCATCTGGGAGTCCAAGTGCTTGCCCAAGCTGAGGATATTTGTTTGGCTGCTCATGCATGATCGCTTAAATACCAAGGACTTGATGATCCGCAAACACTGGCATGTGGAAGGGGGGCCTATGTGTGTGCTATGCACGAACCAAATTCTGGAAACTAGAGATCATCTCTTTTTCGATTGCCCCTTTGCAACTGAATGTTGGGATGCAGTTGGAATCTCGTGGGACACTCAGTCTCTAATCTCTCCCAGGATGTTGGAAGCCAAGTTGGCATTTGGAGGACCATGTTTCATGGAGATTTTTGCTGCGGCTGCCTGGAATATCTGGAAAGCCAGGAATGACCACATTTTTAAGAACCATATTCACTCTTTTGGGAGTTGGAGGGTCAAGTTCCTGAATGATGTCTTGCTTCACCAGCATCGGGTTAAGCCTGCACTTGTTTCCCCTCTGATTGAGTGGGTTAAACTTTCCTTTACCTAACTTTGATGTATCGCTTTTTCCTCTTTGATCCTCCCTGAACTGTAATAATCTTGAACTTGCTCTGGTGGTGCTCATCTTGAGCATTATGCATTATTAGAAAATCGAAAATTATACCGTAGGGATCTTTCCCTACGGTAATGTGCCTCAAAAAAACCTAATCCATGCGTGAAGCGTGTGATCAAGTCATGCAGCTGTGACGACTAATATTCCTCGTGGCAACGCTGAGCTCCGATCAGTGGCGGAGGACGGAAAAAAATTGAGGTCGGGCGGACTCTACCACATAACGATCTTTTTTTTTACATACATAACGATCTTCCTAGCATTATTGGTGTGGATAGCCTAAAAATAGAAGTAAAGCGCATTGATAGAAATGAAAAAAGACAAATGACGTAGGAAAATGTATGTGTCAATAACATAACTGCACTATCACCACCTGTAAACTTCCACCATTAAAATAAGATGCATTTCGTTCCAGAAATTGGCCCTTATGGAATGACCAGTAGCTCCACTAGCTAATATACAACCCAAATCACTTTTGGAAAAGCCGAAACAAACTCATGAACACCCTCGTTTAGGTAATGTTTTTTTCTTTTTTGAGAATCCATTGTCTACGTTTAAACAAAGCGCAAGGACAGGTTCCCTTTGCTTCCAGGAACAAAACACAAACAGTCAAATACATGTGAATTAAAAGGAACGTGCATCCCAATTCCCAAACACTGGAACTGCAGGATGTACCCATACAGCCATACTCCAGCAATCACAATCTTCATACAGGCAAAAACTCACGGCATTGGGGTTCGGCCCTTCCTGACGCCACTGCCCGGCCGTCAGCCGCCGTTGTGCTCCGCCGCTAGGATTCCTGTCGTCCAAGCCACGCGGTCGCTGCGTCTGTCTGGTCACTGTATTACTGTTTTTTTTTTGGGGTAGAGGTAAACTAGTAAACATAGTTGGGCTTGGACAAGTCCTTTCGATCTAGACACATCAGGCTACCACAATAACGAGCTAGGCCCAAAGAAAACCCAGTCGCCAGCCCACCTTTTCCATTCTCCTTTCTTCCCCAAGATAACGATCTGAGAGAAACTGACACGGACGAACTACACGAACTGCATCTGGGTGCCGATGACTTCGATGCATATATATATATTCGAACTTTTGGCAAAAATCAAGGTAGGGCGTCCGCCCTACCTTGCCCGTAGGGGTCCTCCGCCACTGGCTCCAATTGTCTTTGGTTAATCACGTTATGTTGCAACTTGCAAAGTATGTCTTCCTTTTGTACAAGGGTGTGCATACTACACTTTGCAATCTTTTTTTTTTGCATGGACTACACTTTGCAATCAGGTTCAACTAATCAATAACTGAAAGGTGAGTGGAAGCATCATCATTGTTCTTTCAAAAAACAAATAAGTAATATTATTGTGCCTACCTGCTACCATGGATAGTGGGTGAGGCGGTGCACCGCAGCGAAGAGGCACCGAGTAGTCTCGAAACAACGATGACCAGGAGGACCCAGGCAATGATCGACGAAGACCTCTCTTCCAACTATTAAATTTTAGTTTAAGTTTTAGCATTAATGTCGTTGTAATATATCTATGTTTGAATGACGGAGACGTTTGTGTAAATTTGTGAATGCTTAATTTAAAAAACAATACTAGGGGATGCCGTTGGCTTACCCATTGGGCCGCACATGGGTCAGCACCCCACACACTTTCGCACAGCCCAGTGGAGATCCTCTACTGTACGGGTACCACTCCATAGTCCAGAGTTCCCAGTCCAAACCAGTTCGCCACTGCCAGCTCCGCTCGAGATCGAATCGAGCTAACCCATGGCACCGGTGGCGGTGGACAAGCCGCAGCAGCTACGGCAGCTGCTTCTTCTCATCGCTCTCACTCTTGTGCTGCCGTCTTGCGTGGCGAGCGGCGAAGGGGAGCCCGCCAGGTTCCAGATCCCCCGGGACGGGAGCGTGGTGGAGCTGGACGACGGCAACTTTGAGGCGGCGGTTGCCGCCGTTGATTTCCTCTTCGTGGACTTCCACGCCCCCTGGTGCGGCCACTGCAAACGCCTCGCCCCGCAGGTACCCTATCCCTATCCGCCCACCCTTTCTTTCCATTACGCGCGATCCTCCACCACCGATGTTCAGTAGAAACCTCGTACCCCGACGAGGGAAAACGGGATTGGCTTAAATGTAAAGTAGTAGGGTAGTTTGAAGTGCGGACTGTGAAAATGAGATTCTGACCCACTTGGATCGACGGGAATTTGCCCGGGATCCAGGTGGGGGTGAGATAAACAATGGTGTGCTTAGAGGTGGTGATCGCTCATAGACATGGATTGTATTCAGTTGTAGATCCACTCGCTCAACCACTTCTTAATTGTAATAGGGGTGGCCTTCCTTGATGTAAACTGATAAGCCGTCTGTCATGTTGCCCATTCGCAGTTGGATGAAGCTGCTCCAGTGCTTGCTGGGCTGAGCCCGCCAATTGTAGTGGCAAAAGTAAATGCAGAGAAGTACAAGAAGCTTGGATCCAAATACGGAGTAGAGTAAGCAATCTGGCCGAATATCTCTGCTAGTTTGGTTAAACCAGGCCGGAGTGTGTTTTATTAATGAAATTTTTGTTTGTTTTGCTGGATGCAGTGGCTTCCCTACCCTGATGCTGACCATGGAGTCCCCACGGAGTACACTGGTTCAAGGAAGGCCGGTCTGCTCATTGAGAGCCTGAAGAAGCTTGTGGCACCTCATGTTTCTGTTCTCGAGTCCGATTCAGCAATCAAAAGTTTTGTTCAGGAAGCCGGTGCAGATTTCCCATTATTTATCGGATTTGGGGTGGATGAGTCATCAATTGCTGAGTGCGGAGCGAGATACAAGAAGAAGGCATGGTTTTCTATAGCAAAAGATTTCTCTGAGGATTTGATGGCCGTGTATGATTTTGACAAGATTCCAGCATTGGTTTCACTCAACATAAAGTATAACGAGCAAAGTGTTTTTTATGGTCCCTTTGAAGGTATGCTTGGATAACAAATTTCTGTATGGCTCTCGGTACATGTCCTATGGAGTGAAATCCTGGATTCGTCATTCTGTTCCTACTGATTGTTGTGCCTCGACTTTCTAGTGGTAGAATTATTTACGTAGTTCACCCAGACGTTCTTCTTTGTAATGCATGTCTCTCCCAGATTGATGGTACATTGCAACATAATTGTTGTGGATGCAGGAACCTTCTTGGACGATTTTATACGGCAATCTCTATTGCCCAAAACTGTGCCCATCAATGCAGAGACTCTTAAGATGTTAAAAGATGATAATAGGAAAGTTGTTCTTACAGTTCTGGAGGATGAATCTGATGAAACTTCCATGCAGTTGATAAAAGTTCTGAGGTCTGCAGCCAATGCAAACCATGATCTAGTGT
The DNA here is from genome assembly GCA_947311845.1 of Poa pratensis. Lineage (NCBI taxonomy): Eukaryota > Viridiplantae > Streptophyta > Magnoliopsida > Poales > Poaceae > Poa > Poa pratensis. The sequence goes on from CAMZMU010000107.1 coordinate 38,215,072, forward strand.
TTGGATATGTGGGGGTCAAGCAATGGGAAGAATTCACCGAGCCTTTTCATGATTCTAAGAGCTCACAGCTGCCAAAGATGGTAGTCTGGGACAAAGATGAGGAGTATGAAGTGGTACGTATAGCATTTTTGTTTTCCCTGTTGCTTTTCATAATGATACTACCTTAAAGATTTAAAGGAGTGAGTTAGTTAGTTCACAACTAAAACTTTGTAAATTTCCTTACAGCATGTCACATGGTATATTGATATGCAATTGTTATGGGCAACCTAATGTTTGATGTTGCCATCAGATTTTGGTGCAAACTGACCCATTCATATCTATTTGCTTAGTATCTTTCACCACAACCTCCAATAGTGATTTGTTTAGTCGTGCTATGTAATTGATTGAAAGCATTCTTGTCACAGGTTGAGGGTTCAGAGAATCTGCAAGAAGGTGACCATGGATCCCAAATTAGTCGTTTCCTCGAGGGATATAGAGCTGGAAGAACGATAAAGAAGTCAGTGGGCGGACCTTCCCCGACATTACTCGGTGTGAATGCCTTGTACATCCTCCTCTTCTTGGTTGCTGTTCTTATTGTCTTGATGTTTTTCACTGGGCAAGGCGAGCAAGATCGACAACCAACACGAGCTCATCAAGAATGAATGTGTAGTGTAGTAGTTTTCCACACCAGATAAAGTTTTAAAGGAATTCCTGATGCAGGAGAACAGAAGCATGTTGTAGAGAGGATAAGTTTCTGATTTTTCGTTTGACATACCTTGAGGAGGCTTGGTTCTGACATCCCCTGTGTGACCTGGCAGTTCCTAATTCCATTATCTCCAATTAGCTGGCTAATGACTGTCTTAGCCTTTCATTTAATGAAGGGGTGTGGGCGGGTATTTGGGATTCGCAGTATGCTTTAGTGCAAACTTTAGCTTTATTGTGGAAGAGACCTTATCATTGTGCTTTGCCCTTGTGCTCCACATTTTTAGTAACTACATTGGCCTATGTCATATGAGATTGTGTTTGTAGTGACTACGAAAAGGCTAGCTCATGCGCTATGACAAACATCATTGCTAGGGGTTCTGGATCACTGACATCATTCGGTTTTGTGTATCGTTATAAAACTGGAGACTGTTTGCCAGTAGAAGAAACTGACTCCAGAGCTACACACCTCAGTCAGCTCTGCAGAAGGAACCGACTACAGTAATAACACAAACTGGGGTGGGTTTGTTTCGTATAACCGGTTCTGAATATGTTTTCGGAGCTATTATGTTTCCATATCGATATATCTCTTGCAAATCAACTGGTTTCAAAGATTACAATTTTACATTTCAATCATATTCACATTCGTCAATAGGATATGGATGGTTGTTCTCTCGAGCGGTTTCCATTATATCTGTCTCATGACTTGGGCAAGTAATACAAATGCCAAAGAATGGTGGACAAATCTTGTCACGGAAAATGGGAGAGTGGGGGATACTGTGGCCTCTACGATGATGTTAGTCTCTTGGGGGTTTTGGAAGGATTGAACTGCGAGTGTCCTCCAACACCATACCACGTGTATGATATCATCATCGCCAATATAGGCATGAATCTGAAGCGTGGCCGGCACAAGTGATGTAATAGCAAGAGAGTAGACTTTACTTGTCTCGTTCGAAAAGGAAAAAACATTCATCGCACACATGCATCTTACTTACATTATATCTCTGGTCTGGAGTGGCCTGATCTCGCCATGAGGTTTGGTTGCATGGAAAGGTGCAACACACCGGGCGAAAGGTTTGGTCGAAATGCTGCTCATGGGTGTGATTTTCATCCTTGAAAGTGTCGTCGAAGAGTGTGGCTCCTTTCCTTCGTTGTATTATGGTCGGCTGGATTTGAGAGTTGTGGCAGTTGCTGGCAGGGCCAGCCCCAGAAAAAAAGCGTCGTCGAAGAGTGTGGTTCCTTTCCTCCGCTGTATTATAGTTGGCCAGATTTGAGAGTTGCCGCAGTTGCTGGCAGTGCCAGCCCTGTTCCCGGGCTGGGTGAGTAGGGTGCAATGCTCCAGCATTGCTGATCTGTTGCTGTGTTGCAGGCCTAGTTTCATAGTTTGGCTAGTTGGATCCCGGGTTTTGGATGGTTATCCTTCCATAACCATGTTTTGTGTGGTTTTCTGTCCGGTTCTCCTTTTAAACTGGATAAATTCAATCTTCTTACATGAACTGCACACTCTTTGAGGCTTTCCTAAGGCATCCGCAGTGCTCACTAGTAGAAGTATAATATCATAGGGAATTATACTTGCTCTATGCTACTACGATTGCAGGATGCCTGGAGAAGATCCGGTCAACCCTAATAAGATTCTTATGTCTCATGGAAGTGCAATTCAAGACATTTGTTGGTGCCCCCGATCTAAACATTCTTTCAGGCATGATATGATGCCTGCAACCGTGGAAGTTCGACAAATGCAGAATAGTTAGATAGGAAGGGCCGAGTGTACAGACCAAGGAGGTGAGACTAGATGCATGTGAGAGATGGGTGTGCATGCGCTCAACTGAAGCCCCATCCTTCACGACGGAAAAGTACCAGGGGGTCCTTGAGCAGCATCCAAAGGAAACATGCACACATGTTTGTACTTTGATCCGGGAAGTGTTTGGGTGTTACTCCGTATAAGCTAGGAGGAGACCGTAGAAGCAAGAGGCCTTCTGTTCACTTACAAAGATGATGGAGAACCTTCCAGCTTGCTCGTCTTCATTAAGGTGCCAACAAATATCTGGATGAAGCTGCAAGTATGATCTCCTATCCTAGGACACTAATTTGGGCAAAGAACAATGAGTGCATTCACGGACAATGTGCAAGGGTCTTGACCAAACATAGTTAGCTGGTGTCATCACCTTCACAGCGTCATGTCTCAGAACAAGTTTGACACTGAGAACAGTCGGACTGAGAGTCACAAAATTGAGAGTTTTCTAATACCGATCTCTCTGGGTTATCCATTTGGCTTTTGGCATCGGGGAATAAGGTCAAGTAACCAACTATTAAACAGAACAAAGGATTGGAGATGCTTAGCACCTTTGTGACAGGATTGTAGTGCAATCACACAAGTCCACTTATTGCTTAAGTACCTTGCTTTTCAAACATCATGTACTGTGTTTATGTAATTTTCTTTATGGCAACACGAATAATTACTAAAGGAGGCCTTCAATGGAAACCTGAAGTTTAACTGATAACAACAACTATACAATTCAAGGTACAAAGAGATCATTTTCTAATAGGCAAAAAAATGTGCTATAATTGTTGGTATACTATGTGTTACCATAGTGGATCAAACAACAAATTGATGAGTATGTCCAGATATTAAGGAACATATACCCTAATACCCATCACTCTCTTAATACTACTCTATATTCCACCACTGCATTAACTAAAAACCCAAAATATATCCCCTCTCCACATTCCACCACTGCATTGTGAGCATAGCAGGGAAAAATAATTAGCCAGCCCATCATACTGATTTCTGCTGGCAATATTATCACATGGCTGCCATCTTTTAGGCTAAGAGATTCTTTAGTCTCTGCATTAAACACAAGAAAGTTACCATCGCGCAGAACAATTAATGAAGGCATCCAATGGACATCTACGGTTTTGTTGATAACAATACCTACACAAGTCAAGGAAATAAGAGCTCATTTTAAATGGGCAAACAAACTGATTCAAGTGTCGTTAAATATCTATACAAAATTACAAACTGGAACGTATGTCTAGATATTAAGTAACATACACCCATGACCCTCTTAATATTAGTTATTTGCTAAAATAAGCACAATATATCCCCTCTCCATATTATGCGCCATTTGCATTGTGACGATGGCAGTGCAAAATTGTTAGCCCCATGGGGGTAAATCTAAATTTTACCAGCCCGCGACATTTTATTGGCAACAACATTCATATCATGTAGCTGCCTTCTTACGGCTTGATTAAGACATTCTTTGATCTTGGAACTAATCACACAAAACTTAGCAGGGTGCAGAGGTAAAACCTTTTGCAATTACAATGTCAAATAGCTTCCAATATGGATAACGACAATAACAAGTTTATCCTCAAATACCAAACATGTGAAACTTCAATCTACCAGCACATATTAAAGCAGTATAAAGTAGGCAAGTACATTCAAAACATGTATGATCATTGTATTTCAAACAGCACAGCACAATTCTAGAAACATCCCATATTTATAAACATTGTACATTCAAGTTGATCCAAGTTACTGCAACCGCAAAAACTTTACTGGAGCAAAGAAAATCAATAAAAATCCCATGGAACCATGAACAATCGAATCCAGTGTGCGGACCAACAATACCAACACAATGTCTCGGCCACAGAGGACATCCTAGAAGCAGGGTGAAATAATTCAATGCTAAATTCCAATACCTCCTACATGCGTGTGCAGGATCTGTCGAAGTCATCAGGCGCCACCCTTGCGATCCAGTCAGCAAGGGTTCGCTTTGTTAGGTTGATCTCCACACGCGTGAGTCCAACGACTCACCGTGACCCCATGATCGTGCCCTGATCGGGGGCGCCCAACCAAACCCTAGTTGGTGGGCCCCTGTTGCGCTGCCTATATAAAGAGGTGGGGGCCGGCGGCACTCAGTACGAGGTTGACTAGTACGCCAGGCACCCCACCAAGACCCCCTACCGATCTAGGGTTGTGGCAGTAGCAGCGGGAAGCTCCACCACCGCCGCCACTCACTGCCATCTCCGGCCATCTCCACCATGGCCGGCACTCCGGGTTCGTGCTGTAAGAGGAGAAGGTGCCTCCATCATCTTTCCTCCCTCTGTTCTACCGATTTGATCTAGACCTAGATGATCCCATGGTTTTAACATTGGTATCAGAGCCATCGCTAGGATCTAGTCTTACTCGTGTAGAAGAAAAAGAAGAAAAAGTTCACCGGCAGAGGGCCTCGGGCTCGCCGGCAAAGGGTGCCGCCGCCTCGGCCGCGCCTGTTCCTCTCGATCCAGATGCGCACCGCAAGGGGCATCTGGACGAAGAACACCACCCCCTCGGGGGCAAAGAACAGACCTCGCAAAAGAAACCCTAACCCTAATCTGCAAAAGTGGGGAACCGGTTGAAAAGCTCACCTGCACACGCCGGAAAAGGGCACCACCACCTGCACCACTTGACGGTGATGCGCCCACCCTCGGGTGCACGCACGCGCCGTCAAGGGGCAGGGGAGGCGCCGCCGAGCTTCTTCCTCCCGTGCTCGCGTCTGCGGGTTTTCGGTGGAGGGGAGAACGAGGGAAAAGGAAGAAGAAAGAGGGGGGAGGAGCTCGTCGTGGCCGCCGCGCCGCGCTGCGCTATCCCTCGCCGTCGCCGGCGCGCCGCCGGCCACGGACACCCGCCGCCGTCGTGCTGGGCAGAGACGAGCCAAAGAACAGAGAAATGCGATCGACGGGATCAACGACTGTTTTTGTTCTAGCGAAGAGTGCGCGCCACCGTCGGATCGATCGGACGGCCTAGATACGATTCAGAGCAAACCCTAGCTCGCCTGGGCTGTTTGGGCCGAAAGCTGCAGAAGGCCACTGCCGTGTGCCATGTTACGCGACGCCGCGGGCGACAGTTAGTTACCGGCCGCTCAGAGGCCGTGGGCCGAGCGGGCCGCACAGAACAGCTCCTGTTATTTTTTCCAGAGAGCATGTTTTGTTTTTTTTGTTCATTTTTGAACAAATTTCATATAGATTTTTCTATTCAAAATATTCCAACGAAAACTTTGTTTAGAGAATTCAAAAGTAACAGAAATGTTTCTGCAAAGTTTAAAGTTTATGAATTTCATTCATATTTCCGCTGCAAATAGTTAAAAGAAATTGCTTAAATGCAACAAAGTGATAATTAATTTTTTTTAAAGATGTGATAAAGTGAATATTAAAGTTCATGGAATTTTTATTTCATGTTTTCCGCTGCAAATAGAGAAATGTGCTCTTTTAAATTTAAAAGGTCAAAATAATTAAAAAGTAAGAATTAAAGGAGCATGTTAAAGTGTTTTTAGTAATGATTATGATTATGTTATTTTATGACCAACGTTGTTAATAACATAATCATGATTTGTTAAATGTTGAACAGTGCAATGTTTGTGAGATACAGAGAATATTTTACAGTTTCTGCTGTAAAGTAAAAGGACTCTCCTCTAATTAAATTGGAACCAACGGGAAAATTTAATTGGAGAGGAGGAAAAAGAGAAATACTTGTTTAACAGATTAATTATGGTATTGTTATTTTCTGACCAACGTTGATGATAGCAGTACTATAATTATGTGAGTTCTATAGTCAAAGGGCTAGATCTCTGATAATTTTGCATGAAAGTGATCAATTTTCAGATAAAAGATCAAGAAATGCTCTTGAACTATAGAAATATGTATATTTCATGTTTCCGCTGAAATAGAGTTGATGATAATGTTATTTTCCAAACAGAGTTCTTTATTGCAATAGAAATATTATCATCATTTGTTTATGAGTTTTATGCATTGATTCTATTTCTGCCCAACGGTGATGTAGAATTAGTGTAGAAAGATGATGTTTCATTCTAATTCTGCCCAACGGTGATTTAGAATATAGAAGAAAGTTTTAAAGATTTAATGTGCACCAACGTAGGGTTATTTTTATGCTCATTATTGTTTATTATTATTGAATATTTTCTCAGACAAAGATTCTCATGTTTTCATTCGTGAAAGCAAAAGGATGGGTACTTGTGACCCGAAAGATGACCAAGAAAGGTCATAAAGTGAGAGAGTATGTTCTCTCTAAAGAATGACTGCAAAAGAAAAAGAATTCTTGGATGTTAATCCAAGAATACAAATAGATCATCGAGAGTCTTGTTTGACAAATGTCTTTCATGTACTCTCCATGCAGAAAACAAATAAATCATTCAGAGTTTTGTTTAACGAATTTCTTTCATGTACTCTATGTGAAGAAAATTTTTAAACGAGCAACATGAATGCTTAATTTGACCAACGTTGGATTAAGCATGTGTATAAAAGAGTATTCAGATTTATTTCTGAATTTGATGATTGAATATGCAGTCTAAAGAGCCAATTGTGGCATCTATGTCTCTTAATTACCCGCATGACGGGAAAAGACGATAATAATACCCACGTGGTGGAAAAGTCTGGGAAAATACCCGCATGGCGGGAGAAAATTTTGACAAAGGACTTATTCTGTATGACAGAAGAAAGATGTGATGACTCATGTGTTTTTATATCGACCGCACACCTTGTGTATCATAGTTATAAAGCACTTAATGAGTCAAAAGAGAATAAAGTTACAAATGAACCTAAAGATAAGAATGTTATGCAAGTGTGACTTGCAGTACCATTGAGAAAGAACTCTTGTGAGTTTTGAAAAGGAATGAGGAAAAAGTACTCCCATACGTTAAAAGATAACTTCATATTGAATAAAGCAGATAATCAAAGTTTCGAAATTGTGGCAAAAAGGTTCTTGCCACATTTCGAGGGGGAGATAGAGAATGTTACAGTATAAACTCCCCTATACTTCAGATAATGTGATGCATATTATGCATCTAAGTGATCTATGATGAATTGTGATCGTCTGGGGAGTACGACGGTCATAATAATGATACCCCTAAAGTAAAGAGATAGATTTATTCCTGGATCTTTTACAGCTCCGAAAGGAGACTAAGGACGGTACTCAAAGTGCCATAAAAAAGACAGATTAACAGGTTAACAGAATAAACCCAAATAAAAAGGATTAAGGATACACCATTTTGGAGAAAATGGAGTAATCTGGGGGAGCATGGTATGAACATACCTAAGGCTCGAATAGATTTTATCTGGGGGAGCTTGTTGCTTTATAATAGAGATGAACAAGCAAACATGGATCTTGTGATTTAGGTCCTTGTAAGAGCTATAGCAATAGAAGACTACAGAATTAATTGCCTCTAGGCAATGACAAAACAACAACATCCCCATATGAGAAAAACAGATGACTATAAAGTCTATATCAGAGAAATTTAAATGAAGGTTGATCCCACCTCATTTACAGAAATTATAAGAAGCGCTCAATCGATTTTGACAAGTGTCTACTTGTCTTAATGATTAGAGACTATGTGAATCCCGACGATGTTTGGGACTCATAAGTAATTTCCAATGGAGCCAAAACAGTAGGCTATAAAGGGTCTACAACGCCAATGTGACTCCAAAGGAAATATGTAAAAAGCGATTTTAAATCGAAAGATTTGCGCTAAGAGAATAAACAGATTATAATGAGTGCTAATGGCACATAATGATCTGAGTTACATCAGATGAAAGTAAAGATCACAAGGGATCTTATGGACTAGAGCAAGTCTCTAGAATCAAAAGTTATTTTGGGTTAAAGAAAATGAGAGGACAATCGCATTTTGCAAACTTATAGAATGGGAAATTCATTCCTAATCCCGTGTATGTGGATGATATCCTACTTGCTAGTGGTGATGTCAATCTACTACCGGCAGAGAAAAGAAGTTCTTGTCCTCAAAAGAGTATTCTCGGTAGAGTGTCTCTCGTTATAAGTATCGAGATTTACTGAGAAAAGAAGAAAAGGGGTATTAGAAATATCACATGGACATGCTGAGAAGAAGTCTCTATAGCATGCATGTCGAGAAAACCTACGCCTGTTCTTATTGACAAGGGTAATGGAATTGGGAACTTTAGTGTTCCAAGAGATAACATAGAACGGATCAAATGGATATGGTACCATATGCTTCCGCTGTTGGTTGCTCAATATTACCCTGACAATTCATGTATCCGGGTTGTTTTGGCAATGTCCAATCCAGATATAGATCACTGGAATGGAATCAAAGATATTGGCCTCATGCTAAAAGAAACAAGTGCTCTCAAAAGGTTGTGAGTACAAAGATAGATCTATAAGAGTGCTCTCAAAAGGTTGTGAGTACTCTGAAAGAATTTGTGAAATGTATAGCGAAATCCACAATTGTCGCTAAATTTTCACATTTGGAGTTTTTGTGTGGAAAATCTCCAAAGAATTAAAGTTTTGACATCAATGTGATGTAAAGATATGTTATAGCATCATATGAGGCTGAGGGATAGGCAAAATGGTTAAGAAACCTGTACCCGGAATTGATAATGGTTGACAACAGCAATAACCATTAAGTAATTCACTCCTAAGACAACGAGTCAAGTGTGGTGCCAAACACATTGACACAGAGTTATACGTTGTAAAGGAGAAAGTCCGGAATTATGTTGAAATGCTTGGAGCATAAGAGGAATAGATAAAAGAAACACACAAGTGTTTGCAGATCTGCTAATTAAAGGCTTACCGCCCAGTGTGTTTTGGAGAACACATAGTCGACATGGGTTTATGGTATAGTCTATATTATTTCCGGACAATAAAGAGGCCCAAAAAGATCAAAGAATTTGTTTCAAAACAAATAGGTATATTGTAGCTGTCTGATTCTATCGGCAATTGAGCTGAGACGATGAAACATGCTCTATATATCGATCTGTGATGAAATGAGTAAAAGTGAAAAGTTGAGATCAAGGGGGAGAATGTTAGGTTGATCTCCACACGCGTGAGTCCAACGACTCACCGTGACCCCATGATCGCGCCCTGATCGGGGGCGCCCAACCAAACCCTGGTTGGTGGGCCCCTGTTGCGCTGCCTATATAAAGAGGTGGGGGCCGGCGGCACTCAGTACGAGGTTGACTAGTACGCCAGGCACCCCACCAAGACCCCCTACCGATCTAGGGTTGTGGCAGTAGCAGCGGGAAGCTCCACCACCGCCGCCACTCACTGCCATCTCCGGCCATCTCCACCATGGCCGGCACTCCGGGTTCATGCTGTAAGAGGAGAAGGTGCCTCCATCATCTTTCTTTTTTTTTGATAGGGAGCCGTGTACAGGATCAAAGCAAGGAAGAACACACACACACGAGCTCAAGAACAACACACTCCACACACGGCGAGCTTAGCACCACCACGCACACCACACACCCGAGGGAGAAGCACAGCCAAACCAGTTGTAAAGCCGCAAGATCCATCCGGCGCAGACGCAGGCGCCGGAATCTAACCGCTGAAGAAGCATCGGCGCTGAGCCACCTCCAGGCCGCCATCAACGCCTCACGCCGGAGACGAAGAAGACGGATCCCACCATCTTCCGCAAGCCCACCAAGCTCGTCGACGAAGGAGAACGCCGTCCCTGCACACTCCCAGTCTTCAAGCTCCAACGCACCGCCACCCGGGCTCTGCACCACCGCCGGAGCGAGCGGCGACGCAGCGGCGAAATAGCCCGGGGACCAAAATCCCTGCGCACCAGATCGGCGGCGCCGACCCGCTATCCGGACGCAGGGGCCTGGAACGTCGAGGGATCCGTAGATCCGCGACCTCCAGCTAGACGAGCGCGCCGTCGCGGCCTCCGGAGAGCACCTGCAACAAAGGGGAAGCACGCCGCCGCAAAAGCCACCACCGACCGCACCTCCACCTCCAGGGCGCCGCCGGCAAGGCCTCCTACCAAACCTACTATATACAAGACGGGATCCGGAGATTCCCCCGCCTCCCGCTGCCGGAGCAGCCGCCGGAGGCGAGGAAATCCCGCGGATCGCCGCCGAGCGCAGTGGTTTCGCGGGAGAGGTCCAACAAATCGCCGCTCGCTACTGTAGCGAGAGGAAAGGGGTCGGAGGGGTGCGGTCTTCGCCTCCATCATCTTTCCTCCCACTGTTCTACCGATTTGATCTAGACCTAGATGATCCCATGGTTTTAACACGCTTGACCTCGCCGTGGTTGACGAACGCAAGCTCGTACATGCTGCACAAGTTGACCACCACCGTCTCATTGAGCGCCGCCGTGGGCATCCTCTCCAGCGCACCCTCGAGCACCTTGATGGCATCGCCAAGGTCCCGCGAGTACATGAGGCACAGCGCCTTATTGTTCACTGCGATGGCGTCGGCAGGGTCAGCCTCGATGCAGTGCTCGTACTCCCGCACCGCAGCGGCGTAGTCCTTAGCCACGATGCACTCGAGCGCGCGGTTGCGAGACAGGAGGTTGGCGTGAGTGGAGTCGTCGACCGCGATGGATTCCACATGTCTGAAGACGGCGGAGGCAGCGGAGAGGTTTCCGATCTGGAGGTGGGCATAGGCGAGGCGGGAGAGTAGGACCGGGTTGTCTGGCTCGCGGGCGGCGAGCTCTGCGACGAGGGCAAGAGCGACGTCGAACTCGCGGTGGACGAGGTGATCGGAGGCGAGGATGGACGCTACGAGGGCGTCGCGACGGCGCCACTCCGGGTGCTGGGCGTCGGGGCGGGCACGGACGGATGAGAGGAGGGTGTAGAGGCGGTCGAGCGCAAGGGGGCGGTCGGGGAAGAAGAGCGGGAGGAGAGCGTGGAGGAGGCGGAGAAGAAAGGGCGGCGATGGGCAGCCGGGGTCAGGGTGTAGAGAGGCCAGGAGGGCGGCGGCGTCGGGGAAGCGGCGGAGCTTGGCGAGGGAGAGCGCCGAGAGCGCAGATAGGAGGAGGCGGTGGTGCGGGTGGTGCGCGTGGGAGGGGTGGGTGAGGTGGGCCAGCAGTGCTTGCCACTGTCCACGGTTGGCTAGGTCATAGGGGATGGAGAGGTCGGGAAGGGGGGCGGCGGAGCTCGCCGGAGACCCAGGGGCGGAAGTCGCGGACATGGTGGGGATCGAGATCTCAGACGGAGACGGAAGAGACGGCTGATTTTGTATATGCGATTTTTTTAGAAGATCCAGTGGGCTGTATTTCTCTTGTGGCTCTGGGCTCACTTTCTGGTCTTGAGCCTGCGTTTTCTTTATTTTGAGATTTTTTGGGAATTTGCCACACTTTACTTTGACTTTTAATTATTTGTCACATTGACCACACCACATTTTAGTGTAGTGATACAGGGTGTGGAAAATAATCAAATTGAAATTAAAGTGTGGAAAATTGTGAAATCCCCTTTTCACATTTACGACTAATGCTTTTAATATGTGTTAGATGGTTTATTTAATATCTAGTTAATTTCCCGCTCGTACTGGATTTTTTTATAGGAGCATCTCCAACAGCGTCTCGGATGACCTCAGATTATGTCCGTTTGGGAACTTCGGACACCATGTATGGACCAATGGAGGCGGGTGCTCCCAATGTAAGTTTTGGGACGTTGAGACAAGTGTTTGTGTGTCTACTTTTATGTTTTAAATCCAACATTGCACATAAATTTGACATTATAGGTTGACAAACAAATTATACTCCCTCTGTTCGGAAAAGGATGTCACAAAAATGGTCTATCTATAGTTATTTTTGTGACATCATTTTCCGAACGGAGGGAGTATTTGATAACTCGAATAATTACAAAATTCTTCAAGATTTTTAAAGATAAATCCCCATAGCATAATAAAACAAGGCCTACCAGGACTAGCCCATGGTGGTATTTTTCTTAGAATGTACCTCCCTCGAGAGAATCCCCAGAATTCCGCCCCGACGGGCACTCGAACCCAGGTCGTGAGCTACGCCACTACGCAGCTAACCATCGGGCCACTGCATGTTCTAAAAAAAGGGAGAATTACAATTACAAAAACAATTATCAAAAGAGGGAGAAAAAGACATGGCTTGAACGCAAACCACCCACAATCAATGAAATGCATCGTTTCACTCGAAACATCAACCATTATATCATATTGGCATTGTGAGTCGAGGCTCTTTCACGCATATTAGAAAACCCATGTATTTAAGCCAGAGTTTCTGTCTAGCCCGAGCTATGGATGGACTTACTTAGGGTTTATCGAACGCTACTCCGGAAATGAGTATTTATAAAAATAGACTTTCGGTGAGCCAAAACAAACGTAGTGTGGCATGGTGGCCGGGATGAAAATTTCCCTCACTCGGAAAGATATTTCCTCGCCCTCTTGAGTGATTTTATGCTGAAAATATGGACATGTGAATCAGTTAAGAGTTAACCGAGAACTCAGATTAAGAGGTAGTCTAGTGTATCTATATCACATGATCGAGCGGAGATATTGAGTTATTAAAGGGGAGGGTAAGTGCTCGCTCATAATTTGACAAGGTATACCATGACGCGAAGCGAATGAGCCATATGACACATTCTGCTAAAGACCGTGTCGAGATTATGGGGATCGCAGGCCTCAGGTAGGGGGGCGCACGAACCATGGAGAAGATGGGGGTAGGACGTGGAGGATTCCGGTGACGGTATTGCACAAAAGGTTTACCTAGCTTCGGATCTCACAAAGGCGGCGAGACCCTACGTGTTGCTATAATTCACTATGACGAATATGTGTACAGGTTACAATGATGTTGTCAAGCGTAGCCCTAAGGCTCCTGGTAGGCCGGCTTATAAAGGCGTCGTGCCTTCCCCTACAAGGAAATTCCTAACCGACATACATCACGGGTCCTAGACTAACACGACAGAACCCTAACTTGCTACGTAAGGCAAATGTCTCTAGGTCTTTGTCTTGTACTTCACTATGCCGGCCCTGGGCTTCAGCCTTGCGCTTCCGCCCACTGGGCTACCCGGTAAAGCCGAAAGACTTTACTGCATCACAAATATGTGCATAGCTCTTTTTGTGTACCATCAAATCCTAATCCTATTGGTAGCACCACAAATGTTGCACGTGTGATGCTCAATACGAATGAGTTTGTGGGATGCATAAGGACTTAGACAACACTGCCCAAACGCAAAACATCGAATTATGCACATGTGTGCCTAGTGGTAAACTCGTCATTTAATGGCTATCCTGATGATGTGCAGTCAAAAAGTTATTTTTATGCAAACATTGCACTCAGGGTACCACAACATAGACCAGATCTCTCAAGCAAATTCCAAATGAGAAAGATGTTCGATGGAATCATAATGGCGACAATATATTTTTTCTTTCTTCTTAGGGAATTACACTTAGCAAGGTCGTCCCTAGTCAGTCTAGACAATCCTACGAAATAGCCACGGTTTTTTATAATTCATGGTAAGCGTTCCTATGAATTCAATTAGGGTATATAAAATCTACCGAGTATTTCCCATTCTAGTGAAATTGACCTCTTAACTCAAAGGTCTTGCGAGAGCTGAGCAGGTTCTAAGTCGATTCAATAGAGTTTACCGCGCTACAGTCGTGACCATCTAGATCCCCTTCAGGCCTTGTTTACCTCTAATTTATTTTGGGGATAAGAGGGGATTATCCGGATTTCGGAAAATCCCCACTACTCTGTTTACTTCTATTGTATTTTAGGCGATGAGAGGGGATAATCCCAAATATCCCCTACCAATCACCTCATTTTTGCCTAACACAAAAGTTTAGTCCATGCTAGTGTATTTTAGGGGAAATATTTGTGGTGATTTGTGGGGATTGGGTGTTCACCAAATCCCCTCCATCCCCACTCTTCTCATCCTAAAAAACACTTGGAGTAGACAAGACCTCAAAGGATAAATGGCGGAAAGGCAAACATGACCTTCACAATTGTAAGTATTTATTCCTACCAATCTGAAACAGCTCTGAGGATTGAGGAGTATTGCCCAAAAGAAAATTGTATACTCGCGAAAAAGGATTGTTTGACATGCCCGCTCAGAATTTAGAATCACCGGGTTTCAAGTGGGCAAGTGGCACCCAACTTCTGGTATTACTGTTACATCGCTTAGAAGTCAAATACCACACATATTGGTAAGCACATTCATATGCAAACGTCATAAAAAAAACACGACAGGAGTTTTATAACAAAGCGATTGACATTTTCTTTTCTCACACTTTGTATGACACCACTCAATGGTCATAGGCAGAACAATGAACGCAATTGATATGCAATGCAGAAAATGGAGCAACCTTTATTAATTTGTTAGAGTAGCACTTCTTTTCATCATAGGGAGCTGGAATCAGCCTACTCATCTATATAGTCAACTCATACAGCAAAGTTTGAGTCCAACCAAAAGGATCCCACAACTTTAGGATTGACCCAAGCAAGAATCGAGAAAGTATCTTCTTACAACACGGGATTGAAAGGGAAAAACAAAACAAAACGCCCATTTCCACAATTGCTTCTTTTCCAACTCAAGAAATGAGCTGAGCGAGCTATTGTACAACCGAGGAATCCAGAGGAAAACAAACCTTTCCGTTAGGAAAGTCAAGCGAAGGGACGAGCAGAGAAGTGCTACCCAAAGAATTCGTGTTTTCAATCCAGACTTTGCTCCCCTAAGAGTTTTCATCCATATCTTAGTTGGTCCACGAGGCGGACCTTCTCAAAACTGGCTTCATTGCCTTGTCCTCCTCCAGGGCTATCATTCCAAGATGTGAAGGATCTTCCAACAGCATCTTGGCGACCAAGTACCCGGCAATAGACCAAGTCTGAAATTTCCTCGCCTGCTTGCCAACGTACTTTCCGAGTTTCCCATCATAATACTCAGGCCAGCCATCCTTCAACAGCCTCCTCTCAGCTAGGTCGATTGCTCTTCTTGCAATTTGCGGCCGTCCAGTTTTGATGCTTGCTGCCGTGAGCAGCCAGAGAAGTACTGCAGTAAGAAATGTTTGATACATGAATAAAAACGTATATGATGGCTCTGAAGTTTGAATCGATACAACATGTTTTGGATTTCTACTAGAAAGAAGATTAGAACACCAAAAATGAGAAAAAAGCGAGGTTATACAGATTATGTTCTTATCAATCGAGAGGGACTCACGAAAAGCGTATGAAAGGTGAAAATTAAGATTCAGCTTGTTGACATGCCAAACATAACTCTACCTGCCTCTATGTGATAAAAAAAAGAGTTTTTCATGGTTATTATTTAATTTAGCATCTAAATCATATAAGCAGGGTAACTTTCACGTATATTGCGGAGAGATCCAATGCACTAACCTGGCCAAGATCCTCCATTGTGGTAACTCCATCTCGTATTTTTTGGGTCACATCCTGTCATGATTCTCCATTCATGGTTCTCAATAGCAGGATAGCATATCTTCAGTGGCATTTCACCAATTAGCTCTTCCCAGCGCTCCTCAATGAGATCCATTATTGCCGTAGATTGCTCAGGTGTAGCAAGAGATGATACTATAGCAATCATGTTTCCAAGTGCGAACCAACGAAAGTCCATCCTTGCAGGACTGACATTGCCAACGAAAAAACCACCTTCACAAGGCATAAAATCAAATAGCCAGTCCGGAATAGAATCTGGAATGACATTGAATTTGTTGACCGCTGTGTGAGAATATTCTTCCGTCTTGTAACGATAAATATCATTTAGCTGCTGGAAATCCAGCCAAAAATAACTCCGCATGTGATAACTTAGAGCATGAAGACGAGTTGCAATCCGCTCCACAAAATCTTTCCCTTCATTATCATGCTTAAGCATTAGAAGAGCACACCTCAGTGCCATGAAGAACAGTGATTGAATTTCAATAGGGTAGCCATACACACCCTACAAATAAAGACTGATAATGAGGACGAGGAAAACAAGCTTAAATAGAAACCAAATGGTATTTTTAATTAAAATAAAGGAGAATTAATATCTATGATGACCCATAGAGAGCACATGCATAAGCTAAAGTTAGCAATAAGGAGGGCAAAAGGATCGAATAAGTATCATAAAATATGTTTACAAATCCATACAAAAGTCACTAACAGATAAATGGATCTATTTAAAATAGTCGTCATCATAATCCACAGTTGCACAAATAAAAGTAATACTTCTGAAATTACATATCGCAGAGGGAGACATGATGCAGATTTCAAGGATGATGTCATGTATGTCCTTTTATCAGGCTAATGTTAATGTATTTTCATATCCATCAGTAGAATGCAATAGACAGGACTACTTGTTTGGTTGTTCACATGCTGATGTATCAACATGATTCAGGCACATCAACTGGAGGTGGTAATGGACTTGGGTAGTCTAGAACATATTGAGCATCCGGACTCGTGAATTGGATATAATTGGATTTGGATATCTGATTGGACCACGCCAAAGAACACATATGGCATTTAGATTGGACTTTGGACCGTTTTGTGGACCTGGCTCTACTACAGTAGTCCCAGATTTATGCATCCAAATTATATTCTACCCTGGCTCGGAAATGGAAATATGAAAGCAGAGTCGTGATATGATAATTAGCACATCAACAAACAAAGACAATCAGAAATTTGATGAAGTCCAATAAGAAACAGCAAACAAAAACAAAGACAATCGTAAAATGTCCAGTCATGAACATCCATACCACCGTGTGCTCGCCTGAACATGTATGAGTTTACAAGTCCAATAAGAATGAACAACATATCCCAATCACAGAAACAACAACAAAGCAATCGGCGTGTTGTAGGTTACATGTTACGTACTACAGTGTAGAACAAAAGCAAACAAATCATTAAAACAACAAAATCCAAGATCATTTAAACAACAATGTTATACTCCCTCCGTATCAAAATATAAGTCACATGAATCTTGGACTAAAACATGCCTAGATACATGTGTGGTAAGTTGGTAGTGCGACTTATAATTTGAAACGGAGGGAGTAGCATGGAATGCAAAAGTAAAATATAAACACTT
Organism: Poa pratensis; assembly: GCA_947311845.1. Classification (NCBI taxonomy): domain Eukaryota; kingdom Viridiplantae; phylum Streptophyta; class Magnoliopsida; order Poales; family Poaceae; genus Poa; species Poa pratensis. The sequence continues at coordinate 38,232,546 of CAMZMU010000107.1, forward strand.
CCGAGATAAACTCCTCCAAATTATTATATTGTAAAGCTATCACTTACAGGAAAAAAAATCACAGGACTTCCACTGTATTGCCCTACTAGTAGTCAACGAAACAAGACTTCAATTACCGATTTGGCAATTCCACGCATGCCTATCATTACCTAAGGCCACCATGTCACATAGCTACCACTTCTTTCTTTGATAGTCAATTCAATTATGTGAGTACTCTGAACTTTGCAGAAACAGACACGTAACTTGTTTGAACTTCTTTAAGACTTGATGAGAAGACATGAACTTGTGTGTGTAGGGCATAGAAGTTGTTCAAATGCTATCTTCACTTTCAGTTATTACATGATTGCGTAAATTTCATAGAGCTACCACCCTCACACCCTTGTTTGAGCAGAGTTCAGTCAATTGTTTCATTATTTTCTAAAATTTGGAATTTTGTGAAATGCTAGCCTAGAGTAATAGAAGTGGCAGTTCATTGATCATTAGGATGAATAGTTTTACTTTTGTGAAATGTACTCTTCTTATAGATTTTGAGTCTATAACTTACCATCCTGCGATCTATCATGCAGCAACCGTCAGCACATAACAATGTTGGGAAGGTATCAAACCCCTCAGACAAGCAGAGGCTGAGTATGAGCCTCATGGCCTTCTGGCACTCTGGCTTCTCTGCCAGCGTCAAATCCCCGGTGGACTTGGTGTAGGCCCGCAGGAGTATGATCCACCAGAAGCCCGAATCCACAGGCGCAACCCGACCAATCGCGCTCTCACCAAAATCAGCATGCAGGGTATCAACGCCCTTCTTATCGTCATGGAGCACTTTAAAGCTGGCGGGCATGGCCCCCTCCCCGAGCTTGAAGCGATCGACCTTCTTCTCCCAGCCCTGCAGCAGCACGGTCTTGAGCAGGAAGTTCTTGACGATCTCCGGCTCGCCGTTCATCAGGAAGGCCATGGCGCTGGGCACGAAATCCCTCACAAACACCTGGCCCCCAAAATCGAATTAAGCACATGTGGAGTTCAGAGACTTGCTCTGAATTTAAAAATCGGTTTAGTTTAAAAAAAAAAATCCATCGATTGATTGATTACAGGCTGGTTGTACCTGGTCATAGTTGAGCACTTCCTCGGAAGCATGGTCGTAAGCGGCGATGGTTCCGAGCGGCTGGCCGCGGAAGAAGACAAGGGAGCGGCGCAGGGCCTCCCATGCGTCGCCGACGATGGGGTGTGGCTCGAAGGAGTGGAGCGCGGAGGAGGCCGGCGTGCCGACGAGGGAGCGGAGGCCGCCGCCCGGGGAGTACATGCCGTCGAATCCCCCGCCGCCGGTTCGGTGCCCGCCGCCGCCGGAGTAGGAGACGTCGCTGAGGGAGCGGTCGTCGAAGGAGCGCTGGCGCTCGACGTTGATCCGCGGCTTGTTGAGCAGGTGCGTGAGGTCGAAGTCGTCGGACCCGGAGAGCGAGTTGTGCGACGCCGAGCGCCGCATGCCGGCCGCCCCCAGCTCCATCTCCGGCCGGCGTAGATCTAAGGCCGGAGCGGCGGAGAGGATCGAGCTGAGAGATCTAGCTCGGGACGCTAGAGTAACAAGGGAAGCGAGAGCGGACCCAGACGCGCGAATCTCGAGGCGCCGAGGGGATTTCCGCGGAGGCGAGTGGGAAAAAAAGAGCAGGAGCCGGAAGGGCCGTAGTTATATAGCGGCAGCCAGCAGCGAAGCAGGCCGGCCGTCTGGGCGACGACGGCGATAAACCCGGGTTATCGGGCGCGGGCTCGCTGCACGTGGGAGGGTTGGTGTGGCTGGGGCCTGGGGAATTGGGATGGGATGAGACGGAGGACGAGGCGGTGACGTGGAACAGCAACCGCGGTTGAATGGTTGTTGGGTGCCCAAGGAAAGGTGATCATGGGAGGTGGCCGGCGGGAAGATCGTCTGCCCGGCGATTTCCGGAAGCGCGCGCCGGGGCGGGGAAGCCCCTGCCTGGCGCGTCGTGGCTATAGGGGGTTTGCTTGGCGTAGTCTCGGCAATGGCTGCCTTGTCGGCCTCCAGCAAATGCGCCACTGGTTCGATCACGCCTCCAAGATGGAGCACTTCGTCACAGACTGCCCGGTGACTGATTTTGAGTAGAGGTGAGAGAGGTTCGGATCAACAAATTATGCTTTGGCAGCATACGAAAAATAGCATGGTTTTTTTCTCTCCTCCTTCTCACATACATGGATCATCCAACATCAAACAAAGATATTACAATATTTTGACTAAGATAAAGTCTCGAAACAACACAAATATAAGCCACAAAGTTGAGAACTCAGTGGTCGGCATGCATAAGAGCAAAGCGCTAGGTCCCATATTCGAGTTCTCACCTCTATCTTACTGACAAGCCGAGGTGGCGTCAAATTTCGTACAAACTAAAGATCATTCATCAGTAGCTTAATTAACTAATTTTTTTTAAGTCACAAAGTTGTAACTAAAACAGCATCTTTATCTTAAAAAAACTAAAACAACATAGGATTAATTGAAACAACAAGGTTTAATTTAAAAATAATAGTTCAAATCTAAAGTAGAAGTCCAAGTCGATCGTCGTAGTTTCACTCTTCGTCCACCTTTCCAAGTAGCGATGTGCAAAATAATACCGATAAAATGAATCCTTCTTCCTCGGTCTTGAAGACCAACACATATGGCGCTCGAGATAGTGGCAGCGGTAGGGCTCCTTGTCGCCGGTCTACTCAGGTGGGGTGGTTCCCATGTGCTCGACCACCCACGTCAAACCGAAATTCACGCACAATAATCCCCTAGCCCCACATTCACATGGCATCTCCGCCACTCGACTACCATCTCCCGTTTTCACTGTTGTGGTTTTGGCTCGTGATAAGCGTTGTTGGTGCGATCAGGGATGGTGTGGTCCATTGTTGGTGCAATCGGGGGATGGCGTGGTCTGTGGCCACACAAAAGATGGTGCGCACGGGAAGGGAGGCACACGATCGATGGTCTGAGACAAGCTAGCCTGGTCGTAGTGTGTTCCCCTTCAAACCCACACATATTAGTTTGAATCGAATAAGCATATAAGAATATGATAATGATCTACATTTACAACAAAAAAAACTAACATGAGAAAATTGCATCTCAATACTTCACTCATAATCAAAATATCCACAGTGCAAATTTGACCATAATCATATAAATCAGCTCATATGGTTCAGCAAAGTAACAGTACATAGAGAGATTGATCGAGTTATTGTCGACCCATAACCCGGTATAGACTACTCTCTTCTCATCGTGAAGAAGACGTTGGAGTGTCGTAGAGCCGACCGAAGACGATTGTAGCAATACTATGGAGCAGCACTAGCATCAATTAGATTTGTGTTATGCGTGAATACTACGCATTGACCTGGAGCAGTGTCAGGCTTTAACTTTGGAGCGACCACTCCTCGTCTTCCCGCAAGTAACAAAATCGGATTTGAGTTTGTGGTGGATCCAACAGACCAACACCTTTGTACCTTGCGTCATTGTAACGATGAAAAAAAGGGAATTTAAACTTTGACGTCACTTTTTCATAACTATTCTTTGACTTTGCTGCAGAAAATTGCCCGCAACAATTGATCAATAACTAACTCTATTTATTCTTTCAGAGACGGCGATCCCCGCGTACAGCCAACTTTTTTTTAGAAAAGGAAATTTTATTAATCCCAGCCTCTGCATCGAGTGATGCACACATCCGCATTATTACAAAGTATATCGTATCTTAAAGTTTACATCCTCAGAAATCACTAAGATTAAGATAGACCCCTCAGCCGACAGTGGCGTAAATAAGTAAACTACGAAAGTCGACTAATATGCTGCCACGTATGCCGGGAGAAAAAATCCTGTGCCACCCACAGGAGTCTCATACATCCAGCCGCCATAAGTTCCCACTGGTCCGAAAGCAGCAGGAAAGACCATAACTGAATCCAATATACCGCCGTGTTGATAACCTTTCCAATTCCGCTTAGCCAAATTATCTTTTATTAGCAAGACCTTTTTTGAAGGAACCACACAAAAATCTTAATCTTATGTGGAATTTTTAATTTTCAAAGATACTTTTGTAAATATCTAGTATGTCCATTCATGAGATCCTCGTACATAGATTTTACTGTAAATTGACCGTTTTGGGTCAAATTCCACTTAAACACATCTGGAACATCTGTCAATGTGACCTCCATTAATCTGTGGCATAGATGAGACCACATGTCCCATTTATTCCCTACTAGGGCCCTTCGAAATCCGAGATTTAGCGGCGGTGCATTGTGTAACACATCATGAACCGACACATGTTGTTGCTGCACAATGTTATACAGTAATGGATATTGGTTCATCAACGGGGAATCGCTCAACCAAGTATCTTCCCAAAATCTTGTTGTTTCCCCATTGTCAATTTTATAAGACCCCCTAATGAAGAAATCGTCATTGACTCTTATTAGGCCTTTCCAAAAGGGAGAATTTGTAGGTTAGGCTTCCACTTGAGCTAATGTTTTACTATGTAGGTATTTGTTATGTAGCAACTCCTGCCACACCCCCTCCTCATTTAAAAGCTTGAAAAGCCACTTGCTTAACAAACATTTATTTTTTACCTCAAGTACCTCTACCCCTAAACCTCCCCGGTCTTTTGGTCGACATATAATGTTCCATTTGGTTAGTCTATATTTTCTTTTATTCTCATCACTCTGCCAAAAAAACCAAGATCTATAGAAGTCTAACCTCTTTCTTACCCCTTTAGGTAATTCGAAAAAGGATAGTATAAACATCAGAAGGCTTGTTAAGGCCGAATTAACAAGGACCAGCCGATCACCATAAGACAACGTTTTCCCTTTCCAACAACCGAGCTTGCCTTCGAAACAACGTAAATCCCATCTCTAACATCACCTCCAGGCTCCAACGCCGATAGTCCACCCACAGGCCACATCCATCTGTTGGAGTTACGGACAAAAATCCAGTCCTGGACGGAGTGCCCACGGGTCAAAAATATCCATCCGAACTACCCCTTATCCACCTCAACTTTCTAAATTGTCTGGGGACATCTGGACGTGTCTAATCCCTATGCCATGTAGATTTATGTCAAAATTGGCATATTTGACAATATTCATACATTTTTGTATGCAGATTGCTTTGTTGTGGCATCGATTCTCATTTATCCACACATTGTCTCCGAACGACTCTAAGTAGACCTAATTCCGAGAGCAACTGCTCTAACCCAAGCAAACGTATGATAGAATTTCGGAGACGGGTCCCTGCAGCCCTGCTCACACTATTGGATGCTTAATTTAAGTGCCGAAAACGCAACAACAAACAAAGTAGGAGCATGCGTGCAATGCTACAGATTCCAAGTATCAGTATTGAAAAACATGTCGTTATTTGCGCCGTAATAATAATGTTAGTTTAAGCGAAAAAGAAAAAGACTCGTGAGTGTGACCAATGATCTGCACAACTGGCCTTATAGCACTGTCGCCAGTTCGTCACGAATGATGTATATCTCTTTTTAAAATGTCACAAACGAGAGTATAAGATGCGTTGGAGCAAACGAAGAAAAAATTGAGCGTCTGCGTTTGTATTGTGTTTCTAAACAAAAAAGATTTTCTAACTTTTTTTGCACGTATGTATGTAGACATCTTTTATTGCAAGGTTTACTAGAGAGTCTTCAATATAGAAGAGTATTATAAAGAGATCGACCGTTCTCATGTATAAGTACGAGCTTTGAGTGTTTTTAAATAATGACACACTGAACTAGCCAATTTTGACTTTGATCCATATCTAGGCGTAAGGTTGGATGGCAAGTCGGCTTCCTATTGGCTTGGCTGGCCCTCACGCTCGCTTTTAGTTTTAGTTCAACTGCCAAGCCATTTGGTTAAACACTTTATTTCTACACGTGGATCAAATTTAGAACTGAAATTACGTGATAATGCAAATAGTATTTGTTAAGTGAATGTTGTCAGATTTGCGACTTGGACGCGTCCCTCCCTTGTCACTGTAGCAGGAGAGGCGATTTGTGAACCCAGCCCGTCTGCCCACCTCGCTCGCCGGTGATCTGCGGGTTCCTCCGCCTCCGTCGGCCGCCTCGGCGGCGGGAGGTTGGGGAAGCCGTAGATCCCGGCCTGTACATAGCGTAGGGTTAGGTAGGCCCTCGGCCGGCGGCGCCATGGAGGAGAAGGTGGCGCCGGTGGAGGTTTTGGTGTCGGCATGCGTTCCCTCTCGCGGTGGCGCTCCCCGGAGCTTCGTCGCGCCGCTGCTGACTTCCTCGAGGCCGCAGGTCTACGGATCTGTTCGCCTCGTCGTGCCCGGCCGGATCCACGCTGGCGGTGGATTCGGGGTTTGAAGGTCAAGGTGAAGATGGCGTTGTACCTTCCCGCGACGAAGACGGCGCTCCGGCGAGTAGGGTCTTCGGGCCCGGCGATTGGCGACTTCCCGTCTGCCATGGGGCTGGCTCCTATCCAAGGCGTGAAGCGGAGCAGCGACAGCGGCGCGTCACCGACGGCTCCTGTGCGTCGCCTGTGTCGGGACCTAGGAGAAGAAGACTTCTTTGTAATTTCTTTTTCTTTCTGGGTCTTTCTGTATGAACAGAGGTGTAATGTTGTCTGATCCTTTCGCAAAAAAAAAAGTGAATGTTGTCAGATCCTTCTCAAATAAATCATGGTCATTGGATAGGCTAATTATATACCCGGTGCGCCAGTGCACCTGGGTCCGAGTGCTTAGACATGAAATATAGTATTAACTAAAATTTGGACTCAAATCAGTATAATGGGCACAAACCTATTGCAGTGCAACTAATTTCAATTTGCGCAAAAATACGTTTGTTTAATTCAATACAAAGAACTCGATGGAGCATTGTAGGGAAGTAATTATAGCTCGCTCGACTGAGGGTGCATGTACACTCACGAACTGACATTCCTTAGCCAGATTATCACATTTAATTTATCTCCTCTTTCTCTCTCCCCCCTCCCCCTTCTCCTCGCCAGTGGTGCTACTGCTCGGGGTTGGGAAGCATACGCCGCTGGGATGTACAAAGTAGTCTAGGGTTAGTCTGTGGCAGGTTGCCGAAATTTACCGGTTTGCTATTCTCTGTTTTTAAATACGGAGTATAAGATATTTAAGATGTTACGCTCTGACTTGTTGGAGCTAGAGGGTGTTGGAGAGCAACTCCATCGTGGACTCCTTCAATAAGGTGCCTCTTCGTGGAGCCGATCCAAGCATGTGTGGTCACGACAGTCATCTCCCTTTTTGTTGCCATGGAGCCAAAGATGAAAAGGGGTTGCTGCTTCGGAAGTAGTCGGATTCATATGGCATGGAGCCAAAGATGAAAAGGGGTTGCTGCTTCGGAAGTAGTCGGATTCATATGGTGTCGGGAAAATCTATGTTGCAACTCGGAGATTCTTCAACCTCCCAAAAGGAGGCTCCTGTGGGACACTCACTCTTTAGCCTTGTTGCCTCAAGTGTTGTTGTCCCCGGCGGTGGCAAGGGCGGACGGCTTTTGAAATATATGCAGCTAATCGATCATCTCATCGTCGTTCCTAATCTAGCCGCCAAACATAACAAAGTTCCGCACCGGCGATCCGCCACTCCCCTTCCTCTCCGCTCACCGTCTTGACAGCGCGAGCGGGAGGGGAGCTCTGACTCACGTTCATGTCGTGGTTTTGTCCTAAGTTTTTTAGGTTTTGAGTTTCTTCCGTCGGTGTCATGGTGAGGCTGATGTCGAGGGTGCTGATAGGAATAATGGTCTTCCATCCCATATGCCTGCTCGTCGGTGGTGTTGCCGACCCCAGTGAGAGGCTTGTGGAGTCCAAGCTGTTGGAGCGGGTTTAATCTGACGTTGCGTTTAGGTGTGACGGCGGGAAGGTGCTACTCTTGGAGTGCGACGGTGCCCACTGTTGTGGGTATACGAAAGATTGTGGGGTATATGGTCGCTTGTTGATGGGTTGGCCCCGGATCCGACGTTGTAGAGGCTTGGAGGAGGTTCTTTCGTCCAATGTTTCTTATCGAGGTTTATCCAGTCTCACAGGTCAGTGGCTAACTTAACGTGTTGTGGCAAGGGGTTTATTCAGTGTCAAGATATAGATCAATTGTTGGTATATTTCTTCTCCGGCGACTGCTAAAGACGTGGATGCCTGATAGTTGTGGCGATAGTAGTTTGCAGCGTTTAGTTGTTTGTTTTCATAATTTTTTATTGCTTATATTCGTGTCATCTTTGTATCTGTATTGTTATCAATACAAGCATTGTATGCCTGTTGGTGTACAATGCCAAAAAAAAATGTAGCTAGCGCCAAACGACAGGCTTTGAGTCCGACTCCAGGATCAAGATCTTAACCACCAATTGAGCAGGATGAGGATCGTGGCGCCGGCACTTTAGGTCCGCGCTGTGGATGCTCTAATAGGCTTTCAACTTGTACGATCTCGATTTCATCGTCCATGAAAACAATTGTCGCCGGCCGGGGTGCGTCAAAAGGGCTGAGCAGGTGCGATCTCCCCAAATGGAGGCGCAGAGCTACTAGGCGGCCGTCATTTACAAATTTCAATCAGGCGGTCGAGAGACAAACACGGCGGAGCTAAACTAGGCTAGAACTTTTGGCGCGGCACCAAAGCAAAAGTTCACCAGCAAAGCAAAGCAAAGGTGAGTACGAACGGCCGGGACGACCTCCAGGTGGTACACGGACCGTGCATTCCGGCGGCACGCACGAGGCTGCAGGCGGTGGACGGCCAGGCCACACTAGTAGAAAAAGAACTTTTGGTCCGGAGTACTGTTTTGCCATTAGCCCCGGTTCAGGCAAAAACCGGGACCAGTGCCTGGCACTGGTCCCGGTTCGAGCTGCCAGGGCCCCGTGGGGCAATGGTCCCGGTTCGGTTGGGGGCATTGGTCCCGGTTCATGCCAAGAACCGGGACCAAAGCTCCAGAGCCGGACCACGTGGCATGCCGCGGAGCTTTGGTCCCGGTTCGTGCCAAGAACCGGGACCAATACCCCTCCCCTGCCTATATATTGTTGCCCCCACCCCCTCTCTCCTCTGTTTTTTTTTCCTGGATTGGTGGGAAGTGGGGGTGCTAGTTTTTTTTCTCTTTGCCACGCACAAGATGTGTTCGATGAAATGCCCGACCCGCACCGAGGTTAGCAACTTTATCCTTTTCGTCTGTAATTGATACAGAAATATTGCACGTGTCGATGTACGGTGGTCATTTCACTATTCAAGATGTTATTGTAATGGTATTTGATAAACTTAATTATATATATGATGCAGATGGATGCACGGATGATGTACGGTGGTCATTTCACTATGGCCAGCGAGCTGTGGGTCACCGCTCTGCGCTCGTCGTCGGGGGTGGTTGGCTGCGACGGCGCACGCGGGGAACGGCTCCGACTCTCACGTCTTGCCCCCACCCTTTATTATCCTTACGAAGAAGATTAAGGTAATCTGACCGTCCAATCAAAGAATCACGGATAACGAAACATTTGGAGGAGTAGCATGTTTCTGCGGTGCGGATATAATGTTGCTTTCAAACGTTTGGAGAGCACATGGAAAGTAAGGCTATTGTTGACACGATGAAAAATAGAGAGGAAACGAACAAATTATTTTTTAGCCAAATAAAAAAGCAATTGATGAAGGGACTTTTCTCTAAACTAGGAAGAACTCCCAACTGTGCTCGAGAGGGTGCGCTTCAGTTTCAAAACTTATCTAGCACTAGCACAATACCCGTGCGTTGCTACGGGAAAAAAGACGAGAAATAACTCCAAATTGTCGCGACACGCCTAAAGCATCTCTCATCTCAGAAGAAAGGCGACGATAAAATGTGCATGCATCATCTTGCAATAAATCATGCCAGGCCTTACATAATTGATCATGTCATCATAGAGGTGTCCATAAAGCTGAAATAGTGCAGCTTTCTACTCTTTCATTTTAGTAAATGTTCTCTACATTTTAGTACATAAATTAATTTAGATGTACATTTGAATGCTTCTTTCTACTTCCACGGCTCTAATTCTGTCTCTACAATGGCTAACTACAAAGGTGGAAGGAAAATAAACTAACTGTATCAAAAGTACATATACTCTCACGACATGTACATTTGCTTGGACTATAGTAATCTGGGCTGTAATTGATTTAAAAAAGAATAGCCTTTTCCTCACCCGCTGTGAACAGACGAAGAAGAGCGGCCAGTTTTCTGAACTTTCCGTAGACTAGATGACCGGTTGCGCCACCGGCGCAGGTGCCGAAATCAAGACTGTAATGCAGCCTTAAGTTTTATAAATTTTAAATATAGTGTTGTTTTTGTTTGAAATTCGTATGGTTAGTATAGGGTTTATGGTTTAGGCTTCCTATTTTTCAGTATGTACGATTTATAACTAAATTTATTCCCTAATTGGGAGCATGCATAGTTTGTAGTTCAAATGAATGTGCTAATTTTTAGTTTACGTAAATGATATATCCCACACCTTCAAATTATTTGTGCATTAAGAAGTATCATGTTTAATTAGTAATATAGAGTGGATATTTTCCTGTGATTGCACACTACACCCTATAAAACACAGTCGACACATGCTTGTCCTATCATGGGAATCAAACATTTTCAAAACCGTATCATTTTCATACACCCTACAAAACACAATAGTCATTAAATGTGAAAGAGGAAGTCAAAGATATCATTTTCATACTTATTTTGAGTTACTAATTGCAGGCAAAAAAATCTCTTAGCAAGAAACTACTGCTTGTACAAATCATTGTTATCTTTTTACTCGTGAACAGACTCGTGAGATGACCCGTTGCGCCCCTGGCGCAGGTGCCGAAAGCAAAAATGTAATGTAGTCTTAAATTATATATATGTTACTCAAAAGGAAAAGCTATAGTATAGAGTAAATTGATAGCTACCAGAGGCGGTAATAAAATAAATAAGATCATATCAAATGGGACATTAAATCCAAGGTGAATTAGTTAATATAGGTGTGATTTCATGGTCTTGCAATAACTGCAACGAAGTACACAAGGAGCGTCATCTTGGCCGCATAGTGCATTTGTAATACAACAACATAATTTTTGTTATATGGGCCACTTGCTCTTGCGAACTGACGATTTTTCTGTACTATGGTTGCAAGTTATATATGTTTTGTATTATATTGTTGTCTTTGTTTTAGCTCTATGCCACTCTTGTGCCGCTATTATTGATATCTCTCGAAACTATGGAGGTTACTCGTTAGGGTTTCAGTGGCTCTTTTCCTTGTGCCTACCGTGAAATTCTTCCACCGACGCTCCTTCTTATGATTCACATTCTTTCCACGGACGCACTTCTTTACAATTCGTGTTGTGCTTTGCCTTTCTTGTCTTGCCTATTGTGTTATTATTTTCTTACCCTGCAGCCAGTCTGATCTCGACGCCTTTGCTCGCACTGACTATCGCCTTTGTATTGTAGCCAATGATCAAACTTTGTATCAACGCATTCCATCGCTAATTTTAATCATTCCATAGTAAGTGGATGCCGAAAGTGACACTATACTTCAGCCATAAGTTTATAAGTTATGTGTTTTGCGTATGTTGTTGTCCGTGTTTGAGATCTGTTCGACCTTCATGCGGCTACCATCGATACCCCTCGGGACTATGGAGGTCTCCAGTTAGGGCTTTGTCGGTTCTTCTCGTTGCGCCGACCATCGGGATATTTCCACGGACGCCCCTTTTTACAAGTCATGTTGTTCTTTGGCATTTGTGGCGTGTCCTGTGTTGCCATGTTATGTCTCCGTCGCCGCCCTGATCCAATAAGACTTACTCCCTCCGTGTCAAAATATAAGGCACGCTATTTTTGTGTTGGTCTTCGGTGCTCAACTTTGACCGTTAATATATAATAAATTATGTGGATCTAGAATGTATAAATGGTATGGTTGGATTTGTCTTGCAAAACTCTTTCATTTCATATATTTTTATAATTATTTTGGGGTAATATTATGAGTACAAATAATGGTCAAAGTTAGATGTCGTTGACCAGCGAAATTAAAGGGCGCCTTGTATTTTGGGATGGAGGGAGTATGAACCCATATGGAACTTGAATTTATTTGGTATGACTAATCTTTGTGGTAATCATATTTATATTTGTATTAAGTCTTCAACTGGAGAAACCTTTTAATTGGATTGCAGAAGAACATGCATGTTTCAATGGTAGATGATTTAACTCGGCCAATATACAAATATTAGTTGTTATTAATTCACAATAAACAACATGTCACATTATTATTGACCAATTATAGTAATACAAGAATTTAAAGCCTCGTGATATTAATAGCAAAAAACAAAACAGTTTTCTTCACAATAATCAGAATTTTTTTATAGAGAACATACTTATTTAGTCTAAACAAATTCGCGTAGCTCTTATGTGGATGAACTCAACCCTTGTTATTTAATAGTCTGTGAACAAAAACACAAGCACCTGGAGACCTTTGAAAGCCGTTGGTTCCAATGTAAATACACACGTTTTTCCTCTAGGGATATGCATTCCATCGTAAATAAAAAACCTTCAAGCTATTACAGATTTGTTTTTCCCTGCTCCGTTCGTATAAGAGACATGGCTAGAGCTAAAATATATGAGTTAGTGGTCAAGCGGTATATAATTTAGCGCTGCCACCGTGACCGTTTGACCATGTTGAAATAGAAGAACAAAGCAAATGATACCCTCAGTTTTGGAAGATGATTCTTTAACTATTGCTTTGCATCATGTAAACTTTAAAGAGAACTACTGACCCTAAAAATTTCAAGCACCATACATTTATTTGGTCACACAAAGGCAAAGGTATTTATTTGGTCACACGACAGACCATGTGTCCATATGTTTCTTCACATAAGCATAGTATAACAACTGAGAGACCATAAACTCGTCCAACTTATGAGAACATACCATATCCAGCTGCTGTCGACAAGAGACTTGCCCTGCTTGTGCAGAACAATCAACTAAAGGAGATGGAGTGTGGAGGGTTCAGGGTCGCCGTGGCTAATGCCGCTGCCGCCAAGATAGGAGGTCCCTTTTTGGTGGCAATGATACCATGTTGATCCTTGTGCGTCCACCTTCTTCACGTACTTTCTTTTCGCCCTCAGCTCCTATACGGTCTACCTGAATGGTGGTTGCGACGACGCATTGTCCTAGGTCACGAGAGCAGGAACAAGCATAAATTTAGATATGACAAGGGAGAAAAACAGTAATGAAAAAGGGAAAGAACATTACCATCCCTATTCCCAAGCTTTGTTCTTCAGTTTCACATTTTCACTATATTTAAGGCAGAAATGCAAGCGCTAATCAATGTTTCCCACAGTAAATTAGGCAAATAGAGCAAGATATTTAACATATATTCTTGACTGATTGACATCATTTTGAGATCCAAGGATTTTTGTTACACAAATAGTAATATTTCTAGATCCATGGATCGCAACAGAACAAAGGAAAATCATAGATTTATTGAAGAAAAAATAGATAGTGAGAGCATATATCACCCCTTACAAAAATCCTGATCAAGGAGCCATGAAAATAATTGATGTATAGCTAATGAAATGAAAAATATCTAATACAGGATTGGCATGCTTTAGTTTTAATTGATATTCTGCTACCAGATCCACTCCAAAAAACATAGTATGCCATTTTGCATGCTTTCAGCAGAATGGTTTCTAAGAGGACACTGCGTAAGCAAGATACATATTTGATTTACTCTTTCATAATGTTACTGATTTACATTAGTAGACTGTTTTCACTGCAATAACAGATCAATCATGTAAGAAGTGCAAATGCTACCCAAGACATTGTCAGATTAACACTGAATTATCAAGGTGACTTAAAAATGTCAACAACAGATATGCATTATTTTATTCCACTGAAGTACTCAATAGCTAGCTTCAGTTGTTACCTATCTCAACCGATTAAATCAACTATATGCATTTTTTGTCATGATGATACACTGCATATCCTAAGGGCAAAGCGAGTCGAGAGCAGTAAGAAGTATTAAGCAGTCACAAGCAGTAAGAAGTATTATGAAGCGTAAGGCAATGAGAAGTTACCTGGCTACTATTAGCTACTTCTTTCTCAGCCTCAATATCGAACAGGGGACGACACAACATGAATGAGGGTCACTCAGCCCATCCTAAAGAAAGGAGCAGGCTTTTTCTCAAATGGGATATTGTAGAGGCAATATATTGTTCTCCACCCTGAGATGGGTTAGAGAAGTTAGATGATGATGGTTCACTCTATAATCATAAGTTCAGAACTTACAGTCAGGTAGGGTAGTGGCAAAAGCACAGACCTGATTTCTTTATGTATGGATTCCCACTGATCAAGCTATAGTAGCTTTTCTCAAGAATCTGAGATCAATATGTTGGGAGAGAAGCTCAAGAAACATATGTCATCCATAAATAATGGAAAATGCTTGACTGGTATATATAATACTCATACGTAGTGTAAATGAGGAAGTGAAAGCAGAGTAAGAATATTAGTTAATAAATGGGTACCCACAAGAAAGAATGTATAAATGCCCAAGCAACTGTAGAAAGAAGAGAATATTTACCTATGGCTTGCGGTGTTTTCGAATGAAGTGACCAACCTACACATCGCATGGTAATAGAACAAATTTGACTCCACCTACAAATTTGAATTTAACAGTACAGTCCTATTTCTTAAGAAATACTATCAAATACGAGACCCACTTTGTCCTCTCCGCGCATACGCTGATAAATTTTTTGTGTGAAAGGCTCAGAGAGAGGTGACTGAAGAACCCAACTGTCTTTGTGTGGTTTATCAGGAATTGGTCCAATCTAACCTTAAAAGCAAAAGGAAGCATGCCATAGATATGTAGCTTAAATAAATAATGCATATGCTCAAGATCAGACATCCGATGCAATTTATGTTTGACCTATCTTCTGCTAGGGACCAGGGACAATTCTATTTGCTATGTTTAAATCATTATTTAACCTACCACGTTTCATATTCTACTTGATTTAGCTTCAGGAGTAGTACATGACTAATTAACAGATCATACAAAAAAGTTAGGTACCAAATGTATCTTGTGCACTATGAAGGATGTAAAAGGTAGCAAAAAGGTTTGTACCATTCATCTCATATTCAATCGTCAGAAAGAACATATAGGTAGCACAAACTGAATTGCTATACACATTAGAAAACCAAAACCAAGCCAATCAATACTAAGAACTCACCTTTAGTTTTGTTTCAGATTCTTTTGGTATACATTATAGGAGACATCAGTGGAATTCTTTGAGCATGCAGAATACATCTGGCACAAACCATTATACCTTGTTTAGATCAACATGTATATATCTCATCATGGCAATCATTACAGTAGCAAATCAATCTAAGATCCTCACTCTACATACAAATCTGAAAGCCTAAAACCATGTATGTGCAGTTCCTTTCTCATACACATCCTAAATCATAATTATTTTCCTCTAAAAATCATAATTGATTCTAGTAATATGACAAGACACAAAAGACGCCCTGTCAGACATAGAATAAATTGCATAGATAAACTGGAGCTGATGGGAATGCGGTCACCATGGTTTTACTGTCGTTCACCATTGCAACAACCATTGTCGCAGCACCAACTCTTAGGTCATTGTTCCCTCCAGAAGCCAGTGCACTGGAAATCAGTGACGCCTATCCTCAGGTTGGTGTACGGCAGTCTGTTCAGCAAATTTGTACACAATTCACAGCAACAACTTTAAAACTTATAAATGATTTCATAAGGAAGACAAAATTGGATATATTAGTTGATTTCATAAATGCTCCGAGAAAAAAGTCTTAATCTGTACAAAAATGACATCAACCTGGGCTCTACAGATACATATCATCTGCTGCGTATCTTAAAAAACCCAGCACAAAAATATTTCCCCATGAATCCCTCATATATTTATCAATTATAGCTTGCACAGGTAAGTCACATAACCAAGAGAGACAATATAATGCACACTCAAGTCACGTAACTCCAAGGCAATGTAATGTACATGCAAGTTAAAGCCAACTTCAGCTAAATAAATTATAGAAAGAATGAGCATGAATACTATATGGATTAATCTCCTTGCCAAAAACAGTCACACGAGAAGCGGAGGGGAGTTAGTGAGGAGGAGCAGACGTCTCCGCAACACTCGGATGATGTTGTACCGCTTCAACTCTGGCCAGCATGGAAGTAGTTTCTGGAAAGAAAAAGGAACACATAACACCTTAAGAAATGTACTCATATGCGAGCACTAAATGAATATATTCTAGCATATCATCAGTTCACCACACATAAATATTTGATGCAATCAATGCAAAGAAAAATAAGAATAACCAATACCCGAAGTTTTCCTGCTTTGTGTGAATCATCCACTTACTGTCTCCAGTATTTCATATTTTATTGTGCCTAATTCAAGAAATGTCAAAAAATGGCAATAAGTTGGCTAGCATACATACATGATTTACATATTAACTCACTGGAAATAGAAACCTGGTACATGCTAAAGGATGAAAACAAAATAATCTGTATGTAACAAATTCACCTTCCTATGATTAGGAACATCTTGAATTTCTTTCTTTGACAAAGTGTCGTTTGTAGAGCTCCATATGAATTTGCATCCTGAACACAACATAATAAGTTCCTAAAATACAGGGCATCGAATCAAGCTCGTATTGAAAAGCAGGAAAATACAGAAACATATAAGAAATAATTAAAGGTCACTCTAATCAATTTAAGGATCTGATGTACATGCTCTATTTGTACAGTTCTGCTGCTAGTAATTTGAAACAACTGAAAACTATTCAAGACCAGATGTACATGCTCTATTTTATGTAAGGTTTGGTTATGTGATCTGAAACAAATAAGCAACAATAGATGGAGCCAAAACCTTCTTCGCTGAAACTTCACTAATCTATTATCTTCTCCTTCATCACATATTAAACCACTAAAACTGGAAATAAGTGTGGTCAATCCTCGAACTTAATAAGCCAACATACGAATCTGTACTGGACCAAACGGCTTAGGGAGCATTCAAGGTGGAACCAGGGCGTGACAGCTCTATGCCTTGCTGCAGCTACAATAGCTCGACGGAGGAGGAGGTGGAGAAGGCAGAGGACTGTTCGTAATTCATTCCATAAAAATCCACTGACCTCGACCAACACCTGAAAAAGAACAAACATGCAAAAAATCAAATCCCATAAACAAAGCTATAAGATAAACGTAGGACTCCATCCCGTATGTGAACAGACATTTTTTCGAAGTACCTCACAAGGAACATCTGAAAAAGAAAAGTACCCTAAAATTGACAGCAAAACAGAGCAACAAATCCAAACAAAACTAAGCAATGTGCATTATCAATTAACCATATCATACCCAAATCATATCAAGACAAAAGGCAGCAGCACATTAGAAGAATTCAGGTGCAAGCTCTCCCTTGTCACTGGAAACAGATCTATGTTTAAAATAGAAGATCAGAAATCAGATTTAACGTACACACATAAACAACATTCTAACTACCCCGTACAATAGAATTTATGCTCAACATGTAAGTAGATCATAGTGTGAAAACAACGTCGGTACAACTGCCTGATGCCAACACGACAAAGAAAATGCCTTGCCTCGCGCAACAGCGGCAAAATATATCGTTATCAATAAAGCATGCCGACAGAGAGAAATCAACTAAGCAAATTCTTATATCCGAGCTGGTAGATACGGTGGAAAATATGAGAGGAAGTCCACCTAAACTGCTGCTATGAATCAATGAACAATGACAAAATGGACCATGTTCTGCTCCCATGTTCTCCTCTGATTCTGCGTTCATAGACAGAAGAAATTTCAGGCCAAGAAATTCGAATTTCAAGTCAAGAAACGAATTGAAGAAAAGTAGAACACTCACGGACGCGGGGACTTGATTCACTACTGAATGTTTAATGCGAGCAACATGTTTGACGCCGTCCTTGCGACCTCGCTCTCCTGGCCGGAGTCTGCAAGAAACCAAAGTCTCAACACATCAAAATCAAAGAAAAATGGAGCTACTCCGTTCATCGCTGGCCTCTGGCCACCAAAGCCTGACTGGTCGAGCTCGCCGGCGGCTCCAGCAGCCTCGTCACAGGGCGTGCACGAGCCGTCGTCTCACGCCAGCGGCTAGGGTTTGGCACCACAGCGAATTAATGACTTGATTTTGAGAGAGAGAGACGCGTTGAGAGGAAGAGGAGGGCTTACCGTGTCCGCCGGCAGCAGCGAATCCTCCCTCGTCGCGCCGAATCCGCGGGCCGGGCCAGTGAGGCTGCTCCTCCCTCGTCGCCCTTGCTCGCCTCGTTGGCCCCGGCGGTGGAGCTTGTAGCCACCGGATGGGGAGGAAGAAGAACGCGCGTCGTCTGCGTCCGCGGAGGACCACGCCGGCGCCCACGAGCTGTAGTGCCGACGAAGGTGCGGGGCCCTCGAGCGGGAGGCTGGCCGCCGGCCACCGCGAGATCGCGCGCTCGCCTTGCTGCAGATGCCAGGAGCCGTCGCGTTCCCCACGGTCCGACTTCGGCCGCGCGGACCGCATCCCCGCGCGTGCTCGCCTTGCTTCACCCTTGACGCCCTTTCTTCCTTTGTTCGCGTTCTCCTCGCCGCCAGGTCGCCGGCCATCCGAGCCGAGTGGCCGTGGCGTCCGCCGTCCGTGCCGGTGTCGCCGAAGGTCCCGTGGTCGACCTCCATCTTCGCCGTGTCCGCTGCTGCCTGGGAGCGAGAGAGAGGAGGTGAGATGGGAGGCAGAGAGAGACCACGTCGGCCTCCTGTAGGCAGCGCCGACCGCCGCCTCCGCTGTTCTCCTTCTCCTCCGCGGCAGCGAGGTCCGGGGTGGCGGCGGCGGCACGAGAGGTCGTGCGCCGCGTCCCCGCTCGTGCTCGCCGTGCTGCAGCCGCCGGGTTGGAAGTAGAGGGCGCGGCGAGGCGGGCACGCTCCTCCAGATGCGGGGTTGGCTTCTAGGGTTTCACCGGGCGATGGTTTTGTGTGGCTACGGGCGGGCGCGGCACAGTAAATCGAGGAAAATAGAGACCGACGCGGTGGACGTGCTGCAGCTGGGCCCCACCAGACTGTTGGCCCACCCGTCATCGACCTGCCGGGTGTGGCAGCGAGTGCAAAACGGAAATAACCACGATCCAACGGACAGGGGTGAAAGGACGGTGCGGATGGACGGCCAGGATAAGCTGCCTAAGCTACAGTAAATGGGCTGAGGACCCTCCTTGGATGTGGTTGACATTTATAAGGTAAATAGCAACATGTAAATTCTTAACTGAATATTGCCCACAGTTAGTACGACAGAAATGAGCTCTCGAACTCGTATTCATCAACCTAATAATGCAGTACACCAAAGGTCAAATTCTGCACTCAGTTGGCACTCGGGTAGGTGTGACCGTGTGGTACTATAACCATAAAAATCGTTCATACATGGTACTACTGCGGTACTGCCAAGATGAATTACTGAAACTGACAGATAAAACACAAGCTTCCTTCATCCTGGTCTCTTTCAAGTGAGTTTTAAAACTACATATTTTTCTTCTTGTTCAGAAATCGAAAAGTGCAAATTTTGGCAGTTTACAATCTTCAGAAATAAAAACTGCAGCAATAGAGATACAGAGGAGAAATACTACGACTGAATTTGCGCACCATGGAGATGGGCGGCCGGACATGCAAGATCCGGCAGAGGACCAGACCTCCGAGCATGAATTTGTCGAGGGCCACTTGTCTCGCCCGAGATGTGTTCCTCCCTCTCCATCACATGAAGGGGAGACAGCGTCCATGGCGAGTGCTCAGGATCCATACTCCGAGCACGCTACCTAAAGATCTGTGCCATGGACGGCATGGACCTCTCGTGGCACCCGAGGTCCCATTGTCGCACGTCGTTCTCCACTCGAATCCGGCAGCTGTGTTCATGGACTGGACACTTTGTTAGTGGCCGTCGTCGTCCTGGGTTCGGGCGGAGGAGTCCGATCTCGCCGGTTTCAGGCGGAGGGCGGCTAGATGTGCGGCGCCACGCGCATCTCAGATTACCGCGAGATGCAGGCGCGGTAGGGGTAGGAAAGCAACGGGAAGAGGAGACGGTGGCGGTGGCGGTGGCAGAGTGGGTGTGGCCGGCGTCGGTAGGTGAGGGAGAGGAGGGAACGGGGCGGTGGTCTGTTCATGGTGTTGGTCGAGAGAAGAAGAAGAAGAACGAACCGGTACAGCTCAATTGGGGGTGGCAAACAGGGTAATATTTATTACATCAGCAGGGGTAGAATCGGAAATAAAAATGACGCACCAACCATCACCTCAAGCCATATTATATAGTAGAGATTTATCCGGAAAGAAGTCTATCATGCAAAGGACTCAAGTTCGTTTCCAGGTTTCAAGCTCCGCAAAAAGCACAAATTCATTGAGATCCGTGCAATAAATAACAAATTCAACCACTTTTCTATTGGGTTGCGGGGAAAACTTTAAAAATTATCCGTAACCTTGCCGCCAAGATCTATTCTATGAAGATATGCTGCACCCCATAATGCGATGATCAAGATACTTACAAACACCTTTGCGGAAGATCTTGTGTTTGTTGAAGTAGATGTGGGTGTAGCCTGTTGAAGAATCTCACGTCCACGCCGGGAGGTGAGATTGTTGTCATGCGTCGACGTTGATGTAGACCTTGATGAAGTTGTTCCGTTGTCCAAGGAACTTACTTGCGCAAATCCCGCTCTAGCGGTATCCACACATACACCGTGTCAACCCACCCCGTGCGTTCATCGCCTAGCTACTAGCACGTGGTGAAGAGAGTCAGCCTTGCGACGTAATTTAGGTGGTAGATCTAATCAACTAGATTAGATCTATATGAGAAGATTAGAGACGTCTAATTCTCAACACATGAGATCTACAAGAGAGAGAACTTGCACAGAGGCAAACTTGTGTAACTTCTGTATCAAACCATAGGGGCTTGGGGTCGCTTATAAAGGAGGCCAAGGGGGGGGAGGGACTTGGGGAAGGGGCCAAGCCCTTCCCCTTTGGGCCGGCCAGCCAAGGAAGGGAGGGAGGAGTCCCTCCCCTTCCCCAACTCGGATTGGGAGGAGGAGTAGGACTCCTCCCTCCCAAACCTGCCTTTCCCTACAAGGAAGGGGGAGGAAACCCTCCCCCACTCCAACTCGGGGTGGAGGGAGGAGTTGGACTCCTTCCCACCCGCCTCCTGCCATGTAGGCCCGTCCTGGCCGCCGCCCCCTTGTGGGGCCCGCCCTAGGCCGCCGCCCTAGCCGCCGGGGAGGGGGAGTCCCCCCAACTCGGACACGACCCCTCCCCCACATACCATGTGGGTGCGGCTGCCTTGTGGGCCCCATGGGCCCACTTGGCAGCCCCCTTTTATTGGGCTATTTATATTTTCCAATATAATTATTTAAATAAATAATTAATTGTTTTGTCTAATTAATTCCTAAATGAATATTTTCTTTTACAGAAAATTCTCTGAATTAATTACTTATCATAAAACTCATATTTATATGAACCGGGATACCTAGTATTCATCGACAAAACCATCGGAACAATATTTCCGTCTTTATAAGCACTTGGATTAAATCCGCTGATGATAGAAACCATTCCTATCATCCCGGGACATTAGATGTCCGCATTCTCTCTAACTTATAATTTACCGGAACAAATCCCAGTGACATCGGAGCTACTCCGACACAATCTCATTCCCACTAAAACTACTTCTTTACTCTCAATCAAAGATTGACCTACAGCTTAAGTGTGTGACCCTAAAGGTTCAGCAAACACAAAGTATTGTTTGGGAGCTTACCAAACAATAACCAGTAGTGGGTTAGGCATTCGTACTGGCACCCTTGTGTTGTGAATGAACAACAGAACCTGTGCGTTACTCATTACGCTTAATCCCCTTACGTACACGATACCAATGATATCTCGAGATTGAGACAATGTGCTCTAGTGTGATCAAACCCTTCAATCATAACACATATTATTCTCGTACCAATATCATTCTCTTTTCTCATTCCGTATATATGTTGTCCCGTGATAAATCACGCTTGTGTCTGGCCAGACGATTGGGTGACAACAATAATACTGAGATGGCCTAGAGGATGTATCTCTCCATCGCCGGGAGGAGTAAGTGCCATTCTTGAACCATCTCTGTTCCAATACATTATCCTAGTTCAAGCCCAAAAGCCACCTATCATAGTCCCATGTTATTGCAAGACGTTTGGTGGAAATCAAAACTCGAGTGTCAAATAAGCGATCACAAGATATTCTCATAGCATAGGGATCTAGCTAATGATAACTAAATAGATGATCAATCTCTATTTCATCGTTGACGATTTGTCTCATAGCAAGATCATACGGTGGGTCGGTTCAGTGCGATTATCATTCCCGATAATCCACTCCTATAGTTGTATGACTTATACAAAGTCCATGATCAGGAAAACACGATCATCGAACAACAAGATAGGCTAGTCTTGGAGACAAGATCAGGAACACTTTTTCCGTTCATATCTCTACACATGTATCGGAGGTTTTCCTCTTCCATACGTTGTATTTGCTATACAAGTACCCAATACAGTTGTAGCATAAAGATATAAACATTAATAATAAACATGGAGATAAATAATAAACTTAATTATTATTATCTCTAAGGCATATCTCCAACACTTTCGGAATCCTAACACCTGTATTCTAGCTTGGTGCTTTTAAATCAACAACGCATTTTTTCACAAAAAACACGACATGTTCTAATATCGGCACACCATTTTTGTTTTTCTAAATGCCTTTTAAACTCAATATTTGAATTTTCTGAAACAACGGAGGTTTTTTTTTTCCAAGATCACAAAATCCACATTTAGAGATGAGGATACTAAACAATATCGTCTGAACCATCTACCAAGGTGGATGGAACCCACTGACCGACCATTGAGTTTTGAAGATGAAAGTTTCGACCCCACCGACCGCCGGGTATTAAAGATGAATGTTTCAAAAAAGAGTTTTAAAAATCAAAAAAGGGTAGGGGAAACAATCCATTTGAATTAAGATTACATATTAAGTTTGCAGCTTTATCATTGTCGTGGGAGCCTAGTGTGTATTTATTCTTTTTAAAGTTTAATTGCATATTTTCCTGGTTATTTATATTTCCTTGATTTTGTACAAATTAAATTTCAGCGTGCGTGTAATTTTTCCTATGTTTACGTCTGCCGTATGGTATTTGTCTAGAGGATTACAATTTTGGCAAAAGTTCTCATGAATGTGTTAAGATGGATCATGATGGCATACCAATAAGTATAAGGGATTATGGTAGCATGCCCAATTTGTAAGTAAGAGCATCCCGATAGTGATCCGACCTAACATAAGGGAGAGCTAACATAAAACGTTCCAATAAATAATGATAAGAAAGGTAAGGTTGGAGGTTTAACCGAAAAACTATGGAGAGCTAACATAAAACGTTCCGATAAATAATGAATCAAAAGTAGCGAACCAAATTAGGGCGAACCATAATAATAATGAACCAAAAAATAAAGTTGAACCAAAGATAAATATGGACCAAAATCAGAAAATAATAAATATGACCAAACTAATTGGGTGAAGCGTAATAATAGTGAACCAAAAATTGAAATTAAAAAGGTGGTAAAATTCAAGCCAACCAAAAACGCGGATGAAGAAAATAGTGAACTGAAAATAGTAGTGAAATTGAGAAGGAACTAAAATCCGGTTGAACCGAAAATATTAGTGAGCAAAAAAATGTCGGTGAACCGAAAATAATAGTGAATGGATAAAAATAGTGAACCAAAAAATGACAGTGAATTGAAAAGGAACTAAAATCGGATGAACCGAAAATAATAGTGAACCAAAAATTCCGTAACCTAAAATAATACTGAACCAAGAAAATGGTGAACCAAATACAAATAATAATAAACATAAATTAGGGTGAACTAAATGTAAATCGAAAAGAAACTAATTAGGGTGAATAAAAAATGATAGTGAAATGATAAAAAGTAGTGTACAAAAAACAAATATGAAAAGTGGTTAATAAAAATAAAGAGGAACAAAAAAGATAAAATAATGATTTCTAAAAAATAAAGAAAAGGAAACACTTAAAAAGAAAACGTAAAAGTATAATGAAGAAATAATAAGAAAAAAGAAAGACAAAAAAAAACGTTTCTGTTTACTTTCGACGCTCTAAGTTTAACGGGCCAGCCAAACGATCGATTTCTGCGGGCGAGTCGGTACAGGCGCTCGCAGAAGGCGATAAACAGTGCTCGCGGATTAGACCGTATCTACCGCAATTGCGCTGAAGCCCAGCTTTCCCTTTGCTGATCCAGCCCATGTAAGCCTTACAGGTCTGCCTATCCAATTAAGCAACCGAAGTCGCTCAAAAGAGAGAAAAAAAAGCAAGACAAGTCTAAACTCTAAAGCAGTCACACCCCCCGCCTCCGCCGAGTCTAAAACCCTAGCTCCCGCCGCCGGCGAGCAACGAGATGATGGATCCGCGGTGGCGTCCGACTGTCAACGAGCGGGAGTTCATCGAGCAAGCCCTCCAGTCAGACCTCCGCGTCGATGGTCGCCGCCCCTTCGACTTTCGCAAACTCAAAATCGCGTTCGGCAGGTACCTTGGCTCAATCCCCTCCGCACCTATCTCAAAAAAACAAAAAAAATCCCCTCCGCACCCACCTTCCCTCGCCCATGAATTAGGCTTCTGCTAGTGCGACGGCGAACTTGATTTTCCCGCGCTTCCTTGTGCGGTTCGGCGTTTGCTGATGTTGCTGTTGAACTCTGCATAGGGAGGATGGCTCGGCGGAGGTGGAGCTCGGCGAAACGCGTGTGATGGGTTATGTTACCGCCCAATTGGTCCAGCCGTACAAGGACAGGCCTAACGAGGGGACGCTGGCCATATTCACCGAGTTCTCGCCCATGGCTGATCCTGCCTTTGAGCCAGGGCGACCTGGAGAAGCAGCCATCGAGCTGGGCCGTGTCATCGATCGTGGCCTAAGGTCTCCTAATTGCTGTGTTGTCTTTTTTGGTCGAAGATTCTAATTGTGGAGTTATAATGAGGATTTTCGGTGTTTCCCAGGGAGAGCCGAGCGGTGGATATGGAGTCCCTGTGTGTTGTTGCTGGGAAGCAAGTCTGGTCGATTCGTGTCGACCTTCACATTCTGGACAATGGGGGGTATGAGCTGTATATTGCCTACTGATTCAATTAATGAGTGCGTCCTTCTGGTTAGAGTGCTAGAGTGCTAATCAAGCGAAATGGCATGGTTGAATCCCGCAGGAACCTAATCGATGCAGCTAACATCGCTGCATTGGCTGCTTTGTGTACATTCCGGAGGCCTGAATGCACAGTTGGTGGGGATGATGGTCAGCAAGTTACAGTACATGACCCTGAGGTAGGTATATAAGGTGTTATATTGTAAATTATCTCTCTCATTCATTCCTCAACGTTTTAGCACCCTATGTAGCACGGTATCTCCATTTTGTCGTAGAAGTAGAAAATTTGTATGACTTCAAGAGCTTTCTGTAGTATGCAGTCACAAACACAATCCCATTATTAAGTATCAGGTGCTGGTCCCATTGTTTACACTGCCATGCAAATTATCTTATGTTTATTTGCAATGCAATTTTACAGGTCAGAGACCCGCTTCCGCTAACAATCCATCACCTCCCAGTAGCTGTAACCTTTGCATATTTTGGTGATGGTAATATAATGGTATGTTCCAGTATTTTTAAATATGGAAGGTACCGTTATTAGCAGTCATAGTGTTACGCTCATCTTCTAACATTATTTGGCTGAATTTTGGCGTTTAGGTTATTGATCCAACATACAAGGAAGAAGCTGTCATGGGAGGAAGAATGACAGCCACAATTAACTCGAACGGTGATGTCTGTTCCATTCAGAAAGCTGGTGGAGAGGGTGTCATGTCAAGTGTTATCATGCAGTGTTTAAGGATTGCGTCGGTTAAAGCTGCTGATATAACAAGCAAAATAAAGAGCAATGTGAGTTTAGAATTTCACTCATCTGCCATTTCAATTTAGAATTTTAGATGCCTGCTTTGATGTTTTATGAAATATGAAATGAAACTATACCAGGTTTAGTTGTGAGTACTTTTTTTTTTGTGTGTGTGGTTGGGGAGGGAGGGGGGGTATACCTCCCTGATTAGTGATTTGGATGGAGTTCGTGAGTTCTGATTCTGGTTAGGAACTCTGAAAATGTAGCCTGTTTGGCTACAAGCCGCTAACAGAGTTCCATATGGAGGATCCCTGGGTAACATAAAAAAACTAAAAAGAAGACGATGGGAAAACATAAAGGGTAAGCTGTGCATGGTTAGGCATGCACTGATGCCATTGCTGCCGCAGGCCTGGCCACCAAACTAATTTGCTACCAAATTAACCCCTGTTAGGTTCGCCTCCAAGCAGGCTGGATCAATCGATCAGGATCCGGATTCAACGTCTGTATGGATGAACCTGGGGCCTATACACTGGATCTTTCTGAAGTTCTATTACAGTATTTTGCAGATCAGATATCCTTGTCATCCTAAGCATCAACGCATTTTATTCTTTTGTATATTCAGGTTGACGATTACACCACTGCCAAGGCATTGCAGAAAGTAAAGCGCACTCCAACCTTGGTGGCTAAAAAAATGACGTTCCTGATGTTACTATGGAGAGCAATCATGGTGCATTGGAAAGCCAAACCTCGAAGACACCAAATGATGCTCGAGACATAAGCAAAGGTGATGATACTCATCAAAGTGTAAAAAGGATTTCACCCTTGACTGGGGACCGAACTGTTAAACCCAAACAAACATCCATGTTCCTTGGTGGCCCCTCAAATTGGTAGTTACTGGAGTGCTGTACTTGTCCTTTGAATGTAGTTTTAAATAGTTGTTTGATATGAGTTTTCCAACTACCCTGATTTTTGCAATGTAGGGATCCATACTCCAAAGGAGTTTCATTAAGCTCCCTCAGAATCTCTCAGTTTCCGGGTACTGTGATTGTGTTTGCTTTTTATTATTGTTTGTCTAGTTTCACCATCTAAGTGCTTACTACCTATAATAACTTTCCTGAAGATCTAATGCTGCTAGTTTGGCATCATACTTTAATCGGCAATTCTTGTCATTTCATCAGCCATGAAATAAAATCCGATGAAATTTCTGAAACACTGCTCCTTATTCTAAGCGTGTTTTGGCTGAATACACTAATATTCAGGTTTCTCCATGGCTCAGTGAACCAATTATTATATCTATCTGTATAATCATGACATGTCATTGCTCTCCTGCTACCTATAACCAATATCGTTCTAGTTGGGTCCTTTTTGGTTAAAATGCCTATTGCAGTGCTTTATTAAGACCATGGTAATTTTATAAGCTAAACTTACTTTAGCAGAGCTATTAAAGGTCTTTACGCTAGGAAACCTTTTCCCTTAACTCAACAATAAGATTCTTTCATATGACACATATACCCATCCTTCTGACTTCAAAAATATTTCGTTGCTATATGCAGACCCACCAGCTATACCAAATGACAAGGGACATGAGGATGTCGAATTAAGGTTAACTGAATCTAATCCGGAGGTGGAAAGCATGTCAAATTCTGGAACCGCTGGAGAGTTAGACGAGGCCATGGAAAGTGGATCACCTAAGAGTCTAAAGGATGCTATCAAGCCAAAACACAAAAGGAAGAAAAACATGGAAAGAGTTAGATGAACTGTAACTAAAAGATCTGCCTGCTAAGAGTTAAATATCATCATGGTTGTAGACTCAGTTAGTTAGCCTTCTTATTCTCTTGATGTGCACATGCTACAGAGGCATTTTCTGAGATTTGAGAGCAATGTTGCTCTCTTTCGTTGTGTCACGGTTACTGTAGTATCCAATTACGGATGTGTTTTGTAGGCATTAATTCAGTGGAGCATCTCTCTAGGCAAATCTTTCCTGACTGAAGGATCTTCATCTAGAGTGACAGGTCACCATGCATTCGGTGTTTGTTTGGACTGTGTCTTGTGTATTTTCAGCTGTGCAGAAATGAGCAGTTTGGAGGACTGAACTTCTGTCCAGTGTTCACGCTGTGAAACATGTTCTTGAAATGGTTTTAACTGAAGTTTGTAAAATCAGTTATGCAATTAAAGTTTATATGTGAAGGTGATATTTCCTTGAGAAGTCATTTAACTAGGGCTGCTGCTAAGCCTGATATAGGACATATTACATGTACGAACATGGATGAATATGACTGCTTCGGTTCTGCTTTGGGGTTTGGTCTAGAAGCATATGACTGGTTCGGTTCTGCTTTGGGGTTCTGCTTTGGGGTTTGGTCTAGAAGCAGGACAAGCTCAGAGATCACACCAATACATGCTCAATCTGTCTCACTTTGTAAGGCGTTTTGATTTAGTATAAAAGAACATTTTAACCATCAGGGAGAGGCAATATGATTCCCAAGCATATGTGCGAGCTGTGGAGGAACAAATATCTATTGATTTAGTAAAGTTTGTGTGAAATGTTACTCACAAAAACTAAATAAATTCACACAAGTAACATATCCGATGCTACAAATCAACAACAAATTCAGTTCACACGTTGAGAAAGAAAACTGACAAGTTCAGCTTTGAATGACAACTAAAAATACTATTCACACATGATTCTGAATTGATACTGTTCATAACTGGAATTGTCTGTTTTGTTCCGTGTTTATGGATTGAGTTTGAAGTTTAAAACTCTAACCGATGAATTCGAGGAACCTTTTTATTATTATTATTGGAACTTTGGTAGAATCAATGAAAGAACTTCAGAAACAGCCCGATTTTAAGGGGCCATACGCTGTCAAACTAGCAGATTTTATTGAACAAAATCGCAACTTTTTGGTTATCTTGCCGTGGCTTGAGAGTACGATGGATATGTTGTCACCCTCGTTGGTCAATCGAATTGCACCATGTGTTGTTTACTATGTTAGATAAAACTGGTGTGGGTTAGACACCTTATGGTGCATTTTGTAGAATGTACATATGGTGTTAATAGAAAATTGAAAAATAGTTCTACGTACGTTTACCGCTTCAAAAAAAAAATTGCACCATGTGGTGGCATCTAAGAGCATCTCCACCGGCACCCCTCAAAGGACCCCTCAAAAGCTGTTTGAAGGGCCAGACCTGAAAAATGCTCACCACCGGGACACTCCAAAGGCTCACTTGGAGCAAAAATATGTCCGGCACCCCCAAAGAGGCCTCCAAGTATAGAGGCCCTCTAGGGGGTGCCGGACATGTCCGCTCAGTGTTGCATCCGTGGCTAACCCACAAGTCAGTGTCTTGTAGCTCTTTTCCTTCTTGCTCAGTGCTATGCCCGTCCATAGTTCGTCGCCGTTCCTCACAAGGAGATGGAGAACCTCTAGGCCATATCTCGCTCGCGTTTCGCGCCAGGGGAACCTCACCGTCGACCTCCTTCATCTCCTGCAAGCACGGCCCCGGAGAAGCACGGTAGCCGTCGCGACGACCTTGTCTTCAACCTACGGCCGGACTCACGGTGTCGTCATTCGTGCTTCTCCAAACCAAACCGTCATGTCCTGGAGGTGCGGTGTTGTCGACTATCTCCGGAACCGGAAGGATTTGGACTAGAACGCAAGGAATCATCACCGACAAGGTCGTCTTCCTCCTACGGCCAGACGCGCGGTGTCGTCGTCCCCGTCAGCTCTCGCTTCTCCAAGCTAATCCGTCATGTCCAGTAGGTGCGCCGTCGTCGACTACGTCCAGAACTGGAAGCATTCGAGCTAAAATGCAAGAGCCATAGGACGGGAAGAGGATGTTCATGGAGGCGGCTGCTCGGCGAGGAGGAGGACGGGTCTCCGGCGTGGATGACGGACGGGAAGATGATGCTCATGGAGGCGTCTGCTCGGCGATCGAGCGCCTCCACTCCCGTTGCACACCACCACGCCCTACAGAAGCATCCCCATGACACCCACCTTGCTCCCCTTTGTTTTGGGTATGGGAATCGAATCTTGATGCTGAGAATTTGTCCAGCAGTACACGAACGAGCTGCTCGTGCTCCTGCTGCTTGCTGGAACGAACAAGAGCATCTGGAACGGCCGGTGTTGGATTACTAGGCAATAATTCCATGATTAATTTCAGAATATTAAACATGACAACCGTAACTACTAACATGTGAAACACTAACATATTAGATGTACTAATCAATATGAACAGTAGCAAGATATCACACAACATGTAAACAGAAAACATGCTGATCGAAGTAGAAGATATCCGACGCACGTACTCAACGATTGTAGACGTAGTAGCCGTGGTCGATGCAGCGATGTAGTTGGCGACTTTCTTGGCGAAGACTTGTCGCCACAGATGGTGCTTGCGGCGGCGATCCGCAAAGCCGGCTGGAAGACGACCCGTGGTGGAAGTGGCGAGCAGTCGCGCGAGGCGCTTCCCAAAAACCTAATTCACCCTCTCCCGTACAGGATCACAAAGGCGGTGGTTCCGGAGACCTGCTCTCCCAAACTCCGGTGCACGCCGGCGCTCGGGATGAGGTAGACTACGGTGGCGGCGCAAGGCACGAGATTGGCAAAACCTAGATTGGTTCGGTGTGTGACGGCGCACGGCAGTACATGACAATATATAGTGCGGTTCGGAAAACCCTAACGGTACAACGTGGGCCGGTCACGTCGCACACGTTCGAGTCGGTTACAGCAGCCCACGATCCGGTAGCGATCCGAATTGGCTAAGCTGTACACGTACGCTAACACGACTCGTTTTTCTGAACTGCAAAAATATAGGCATCGGCTCGGCTCATTCCCGCAACCCGCGGCGTGACGAGACGGACGGACGGACGGCAGCGGAGGAGGAGGAGTGCGCACGAGAGAGCCTTCTATTCTCAACCAGCACACCAAGTGGTAGAACACTCCACTATATAAGTGGTGCACTCTCTCTAACTAGCAATGTGGGACTAAACTTTAGCACCACGTTGCACCTCCAAAATTCTGCCATGCACATGGGCCAATTTGAGATTTCAGAATTGCTTATTGGGCTGCCCAATGGGCCCAAATTCTAACAATCCCCCACCAGATCTCAAATTCCCATTTAGAGATTTTGCCAAACCTCGTTTCTTGTTTATATACCAGTGTTTCAGCAGAGACTGTTAAGTTGAACTTCCGCCTAGAGCTTCAAGCTACATCTACCAGCAACTTGAACAATGGACGAACCTTGAATTGCAAGTTTGGTGCCAATAGACTTCACTCAAAGTCATAACCAGTACGTGGCTGCCAGTAGCCTACCCCGCGGGTGGAGCATATGCGTCATACTCCCTGGTCTCTTCATGAGCTTACTAGAGATCACCCAAATCTCATAGACTGCGACGTTTAACAGTCGGACTCATATAGGTGTGTTCTTTCAAGGTCGCTCTGTAGGATAGCACCTTTGCTACGAATAGCCAACAGAAACACATTAAGGCATATTGCCAACCTGCCTTACAGAATTGAGAGTTATGCATCTTCACATAGAGGGTTAAATAAAAACTCTCCTCTGTTAAACCACTAGCTTGTTCTTCCCAGGTCCTAATTCACGGGATCTCCGATCACATAGGTTGGGTTACCACTATGGTGTAACGCTCACGGGTCTCAACCCCATCTCTCGATGCACTATCTATCACATTACGTGATAGTCCCTTTGTAAAGGGATCTGCCAGGTTTTTGTCAGTTTGAATATAACTAACAGTCATTACTCCGGAGTTTCTCATTTTCCTGACAGACTTCAAGCGTCTTTTAACGTGTCTTGATGACTTCGCATTATCCTTAGCACTGTTCACTTTCATGATAACCGTTTGGTTGTCACAGTTCATAAGGATGGCCGGTAATGGTTTCTCAACCACCGGCAAGTCCATCAAGAGCTCACGCAGCCATTCTGTCTCAACAGAAGCTGTATCTAAAGCAGTAAGTTCTGCTTCCATGGTTGACCTCGTCAAAATGGTCTGTTTGCAAGACCTCCATGACACTGCGCCACCTCCAAGAATAAATGCATATCCACTTGTGGCGTAGAGCTCATCAACATCTGAGATCCAGTTCGCATCACAGTATCCCTCAAGCACCGCAGGGTGCCCTGAATAGTGAATCCCATAACTCATTGTACCGTTCAGATAGCGCATGACCCTTTCAAGTGCATGCCAATGATCAATACCCGGGTTAGACATGAACCTGCTCAACTTGCTCACAGCAAAAGAGATGTCAGGTCTGTCGCGCTCGCAAGGTACATGAGTGAACCGATCACTTGAGAATATCTTAATTGATCTCTCGTTTCCTTTTGTTCTTTCTGAGTGTCACACTGGGATCATAGGGTGTTGGAGAAGGCTTGCTGTCTATATAACCAAAGCGGCTCAAGACCTTCTCAACATAGTGTGATTGCGTTAACGTAATCCCACTCTCATCCCTAATCAGCTTAATGTTCAGGATCACATCAGCTTGTCCCAGATCTTTCATATCAAAGCTCTTTGACAGAAAAGACTTGACCTCATTTATCACTATCATGCTTGTACCGAAAATCAGTATGTCATCAACATACAAGCATAATATAACACTATCGCCCCCACCATGGCGATAATATACACACCTATCAGCCTCATTAATGGCAAAGCCTGCAGAAGTTAAAGTTCTGTCAAACTTCTCATGCCATTGCTTAGGTGCTTGCTTCAGCCCATACAAAGATTTTAACAATTTGCACACCTTTCTCTCTTCACCTTTTACTACAAACCCATCAGGCTGATCCATATAAATTTCCTCTTCCAACTCTCCGTTAAGGAAAGCTGTCTTACGTCCATTTGATGAACGAAGAGATAGGAGGCAGCCAGGGAAAGTAGTACACGAATGGTGGTGAGACGAGCAACAGGTGAATAGGTGTCAAAGTAATCTTCGCCTTCGCGCTGGGTGTAGCCCTTGGCCACAAGCCTTGCCTTGTACTTCTCAATAGTACCATCAGGCCTTAGCTTCTTCTTGAACACCCACTTACAACCCACAGGTTTGCAACCGTAGGGTCGTTCAGATAATTCCCAAGTTCCATTAGAAAGAATCGAGTCCATCTCATTATGGACAGCTTCTTTCCAGTCATCAGCATCAGGAGATGCAAATGCCTCTGCAATGGACGTGGGAGTATTGTCCACAAGGTACACAATGAAATCATCACCAAAGGATTTTTCAGTCCTCTGTCTCTTGCTCCTCTTGGGAGCTGATTCATTGTCATCCTTCTCAAGGACTTCCTCAACATGTGGTTGTTCAGAATGATCAACAGATGTACTAGGTTCAGCAATATCTCAGAAGAAATTCTAGCAATGCTATGCATATCCTTCATAGGAAAATGTTCTAAAAAATGTTGCATCACGAGATTCCAAAATAGTATCAACATGCATATCAGGTATCTCAGATTTAACCACTAAAAATCTATAGCAAATGCTCCGCTGAGCATAACCTAGAAAGACACAATCCACTGTCTTCGGTCCAAGTTTACGTTTCTTAGGAATTGGAACATTGACTTTCGCCAAACATCCCCAAGTACGAAAATAAGAAAGTGATGGTTTTCTCCCAGACCACTCCTCGTAAGGGGTCTTCTCTTTATCCTTGTTTGGAACTCTATTCAGGACATGACACGAAGTCAACAAAGCCTCCCCCCACCATGCCTTAGATAAACCAGCAGTGTCCAACATGGCATTCACCAAGTCGGTCAGCGTGCGGTTTTTCCTCTCAGCAACCCCGTTTGATTGGGGAGAATAGGGAGGCGTCCTCTCATGAATAATACCATGTTCCTCACAGAATTCATCAAATATTGGAGAAATACTCGCCACCACGATCTGACCTAAGACGTTTGATCTTTCTCTCTAATTGATTTTCTACTTCAGCTTTATAGATTTTAAAGTAGTATAGCTTCATCTTTAGTGTGCAACAAATATACATAACAGAACCTAGTAGCATCATCGATTAAAGTCATGAAATATTCTTATCACCTTTTGTCAACACGCCATTCATCTCACATAGATCCGAATGTACGAGTTCTAGAGGTGCCAAGTTTCTCTCCTCGGCTGCCTTGTGAGGCTTTCGAGGTTGCTTAGATTGCACACAGCTATGGCACTTAGAACCTTTGGCAATGGTGAAAGTAGGAATTAAACTCAAGCTGGAAAGTCTACTCATTAAACCAAAATTAACATGACATAAACGAGAGTGCCACACATTAGCATCCGAATCCACACTGCCACAAATATGGTTTACTGACTTATTACAAAAATCCGATAATGAAAAGCGGAACAAGCCTCCGCACTCATACCCTTTACCAATAAATTGTCCAAACTTTGACACAACTACTTTATTGGACTCCAAGACTAATTTAAACCCATCTCTGCATAGAAGGGAGCCGCTAACGAGATTCTTGTTCATAGTAGGGACATGCTGCACGTTCCTCAGCTGCACGATCTTCCCCGAAGTAAACTTCAGATCTACCGTGCCAACACCACGAACAGAAGCATGTGATCCATTCCCCATTAAGACGCTTGAATCTGCGACCTGATAAGAAGTGAACATAGAGATGTCAGCACACACATGAACATTAGCACCCGTATCAATCCACCAACATGGAGATTGAAATACTGAAAGCACAATCGGTAAATTACCGTACCCATCAGCATTGCTAGCGGTCACGACGTTGACATGCTTTGCTTCTTCCCTTTCTTGTCTGCACGATCTGGGCAGTCCACAGAGAAGTGTCCGGCTCTCCACAAGTGTAGCACTTTAGCTCAGATTTGTTCAGCATCTTCTTCTTCTTCTTGAAAGAAGTAGTCTTGGTAGGCATGTTGAAGGGGCTTGCTCTTTGCCTTGTCTTGCCATGGTGAAAGTTCTTCTGCACCATATTGGCGCTAGACTGACCTTCACCTCTCTCAGCAGTGTCCTTAGCCCGAGCCTTCTCCTCAACATCAAGAGACGCTATCAGGTTTTCAACCGATATCTCCTGTCTCTTGTGTTTGAGAGTTGTGGCGAAGTTCCTCCATGAAGAGGGCAACTTTGCAATAATGCATCCAGCCACAAACTTGTCAGGTAAGGCACACTTAGCGTGCTCAAGCTCCTTAGCAATGCACTGTATCTCATGAGCCTGTTCGACTACAGAACGGTTGTTAGCCATCCTGAAGTCATGGAAGCTCTCCATGATGTACAGTTCACTGCCAGCATCTGCTACACCGAACTTAGCGTTCAGTGCCTCCCAGAGCTCTTTGGCATCTGTAATGTGCATGTACACATCAAACAGCTTGTTGCTAAGAGCACTCAGAACGAGTCCCACAAAGGCAGTATTGGTTTCCTTGAACTTGTTCTGATCCTCGTCAGATATAGTTCCTTCAGGTAAACCCTCACTAGCCTCGAACACTTTCAGAGA
Source organism: Poa pratensis (assembly GCA_947311845.1). Taxonomy (NCBI): domain Eukaryota; kingdom Viridiplantae; phylum Streptophyta; class Magnoliopsida; order Poales; family Poaceae; genus Poa; species Poa pratensis. Next base: position 38,267,881 of record CAMZMU010000107.1, read on the forward strand.
TCGCAACCACAGTGTGGTCTTGTACTGCCATCTCTTAAAGTCCACACCGGTAAACTTGTCCGGCCTCAGCGCATCAGATAGATGTCCCATGTTTAACTCAGGAAATTGCCTATAACAAATATTAGGTTTTTGGATTGTTGAATTACTAGGCAATAATTCCATGATTAATTCTAGAATATTAAACATGACAACCACAGCTACTAACATGTGAAACACTAACATACTAGATGTACTAATCAACATGAACAGTAGCAAGATATCACACAACATGTAAACAGAAAACATGCTGATCCAAGTAGAAGATATCCGACGCACGTACTCAACGATTGTAGACGTAGTAGAAGTGGTCGATGCAGCGATGTAGTTGGCGACTTTCTTGGCGAAGACTTGTCGCCACAGACGGTGCTTGCAGCGGCGATCCGCAAAGCCGGCTGGAAGACGACCCGTGGTGGAAGCGGCGAGCAGTCGCGCGAGGCGCTTCCCAAAAACCTAATTCGCCCTCTCCCGTACAGGATCACAAAGGCGAGTGGTTCCGGAGACCTGCTCTCCCAAACTCCGGTGCACGCCGGCGCTCGGGATGAGGTAGACTACGGTGGCGGCGAAAGGCACGAGATTGGCAAAACCTAGATTGGTTCGGTGTGTGACGGCGCACGGCAGTGCATGACAATATATAGTGCGGTTCGGAAAACCCTAACGGGTACAACGTGGGCCGGCCACGTCGCACACGTTCGAGTCGGTTACAGCAGCCCACGATCCGGTAGCGATCCGAATTGGCTAAGCTGTACACGTACGCTAACACGACTCGTTTTCCTGAACTGCAAAAATATAGGCATCGGCTCGGCTCATTCCCGCAAACCGCGGCATGACGAGACGGACGGACAGACGGCGGCGGAGGAGGAGGAGTGCGCACGAGAGAGCCTTCTATTCTCAACCAGCACACCAAGTGGTAGAACACTCCACTATATAAAGTGGTGCAGCTCTCTCTAAACTAGCATTGTGGGACTAAACTTTAGCACCACGTTGCACCTCCAAAATTCTGCCATGCACATGGGCCAATTCGAGATTTCAGATTTGCTTATTTGGGCTGCCCCATATTGGGCCCAAATTCTAACAGCCGGCAGTACTAGAGCAGAACGAACAAGAGCATTGATCGCTCGCTGCTTCTACTGCTCGCTGCGGCCGTGGAGGTCCTCGACGTCGCCAGCTGCTCCGGCCACGCGCGTCTCCGTCGGCCGCGCTAGCTCGAGGCGAGCGAGCTGTTCTGGAAACCGTCATCGCTCGTGCCACCTCGAGGTGTCCCAACGTCGACGCTCTTCCGCGGCCACATCCCCCGCCGACGAGCCGACGCGCGCACCGTGCGACGCGCCTGCCGGCTCTGCGTGGGAGTCGAGCGGCCAAGGAGGACAGGACAGCATGGAGGTCGGCGGGAGCTTGAAGGTCGGCCGGAGGATGTGGAGGCCGACAGGAGCTTGGAACTCGACACCGTCACAAGCTCTTTCTTTGCTGCCCACAAGCTGTTTGTCGACATGCATAAACAATTGGGGGGTCTGCTTTTGGGTGTGCCGCTGTGGACACCCTTCAAATTTTGTCCAGACGTGTGTCCGGCACCCCCAAACAGAGCTCAATTGGAGGGTGCCGGCCACATATTTGAGGTGTCCCGGTGGAGATGCTCTAATCGTGTTATCTTCAGGGCACCTCCAACGGGCTGGCGCAAACGGACCAGCCCAGTCCGAATCTGTCCGAACGGACATGGGAGGTGCTCCAACGACCAGGCGCAAAAGGCCTCGTGTCCGCGCGGACAGGCGATCTCGACCCAAACGCGGCCCAATTTTGGGCCAGCTTTGGGGAGACGAGGACACGCGCAGTGTCCTCCCGTGTCCGCCCCTGGCCCACGTGCCAGCGACCGCGGCCGCCCCTGGTCCTTTTTAAATGGGGACACCAACCCGACGCGTTCCCCACCCGTCCCTATCCCCATCCCCACTCACTCGACGCTTCCACTCCACTCCAACCCTAGCCACCGCCGCCGGCCGCCATGACGCCAGGCAGGTGGTTCTTCAGCAAGCCCGGCCGCCACAATGCGGAGGCTAGCAGCTCGCGCGCACCTCCGCCATCCGACGCGGCCCGCCGTGCCGCAGATCGACGGCAGGAGCTGAGGGCGGCTCGCAATGCCCGCCGCCGTGCCGCGCGAGCCCGCGTCTCCAAGGGCGTCGCGGAGATGTACTGAGAGATCCGCGCGTCCCTGCCGTGGAGAGATGTCCATTTCCCAGATGGATGGCATCTCGGGCCGCAGCGCGTGCCCGTGCCTGCGGTGCCTCGCTCCGGCAGGGCGCGGTCGGAGGAGATCCTCCGGCGGCGCAGCTTCCTGCCGCCGGAGTTCGTCAACGACCCGGCCTACCACATCGAGTCGCCGCTCTGGGACCGCTGGTTCGAGGTGGAGCACGACGCGCGCCGCCGGCAGGCCTTCGCGGGCTACCCGCCGGAGGGGTACCAGGCCCCGCAGGAGGAGCCGGCCTTCGACGACGGCTCCTCCTCTTCCGACTTTGATTGGAGCGGCGACGAGATGGAGGAGGTGTAGGCCCCGTCGCCGAACTGGGCAGCGATGCCGAACCCGACATCGCCCATGGAGGACGAGGAGGCCAACCTGCAGGCCGCCATCGACGCCTCCAACCTGGAGGAGCTGGGCCAGTGGCCTCACCTCGCGGAGGTGCTTCGGGAATCGGCGGAGGCGGCGGCGGCGGCGACGGCGGTGGAACAGGAGCGTGCGCAGCGGAGGTGGAGGGGTGGGTCCTCTACGACGAGGCGGAGGCCTGGCGTCGCCAAGACGAGGTGGATGCCTACAACCGCCAGCAGGAGGAGGAGGCGGCAGCGTACGGGCTCCGCCAGGCGCCGTGGTCACCGTGGCAGCCCCAAGGGCCGTGGCAGCCCGCTCCGGCGTGGCCGCAAGAGCCCGAGGCGTCGGCTACGCCTCCGCCAGCGCCTGCAGGGCCACCGGCCCACTTGTTCGAGGTGCCGCCGTACGTCATCCTTTCGGATGACGAGGAGTAGAAGGCCACGGCAAGCACCTGGCCGCGGCGGCGCCAACTCCGGCAGCCAGCCCCACCCCCAAACCCATAGCTAGGGTTTTAAGTTTTTTTTCTCGAGTTTGTGTCACTGGCCCGTGGGGCCCTACTACTGAACCCTCCTATATATGTAAATTATTTTAATTTTTTTCGCCTTGTCAATTTTTTTGCGCCACGTCGTTGGGGGCACCTCCACCCCAAAGCGAAAACATGTCCGCGGTCCGCCACCAAACGAACCAAAAGGGACACATTGGGGTGTCACTTTGCGCCACGCCGTTGGAGGTGCCCTCGAGGACTAAATCATGCCGATCGACTGCACTGGGCTGTTCAGGTTGGTACAAAACACAACCTACCACCCAACATTGTAAAAGTGTACGTACCAGAAAACAGAATCTCTAGATGCGACGCAAAAGAGAATCCTGTGTCTGAGACCAGCTATGCAGGTAGCCCACGAGGGCCACGAGCACCACGTGATTTTGCAGATCGAGCTCCAGGGTCCACCATTGACAAGAATTGACACCGACGGTATCACAATTCACAAGGCGGCAAGTTGAAAACAAGCTAGAGGATCCACCGGTGGCTTGAAATTGTGCTGGGCACCCTCGAATTGGTATCTGTTGGGTTGCTAGACACATGTCCGACCAAATGAGGGAGCTGCTCCTAACGACACCCCCAATCTACCGGCCCTATCAATCGGCCAATCTTGTTTCTGTTTTGCATTTGGAAGAAAATAAACAACAAGTTTGTCTATCAATCGGCCAACCACGAAAATGCATAACATCAAAGTCCATCCACCACAATAGTCACCAAATTAAAGTATCGGTCAACACCAAGTCTTGCCACCAAAGTGCTGCCAAGTCTGGCCATATTATAGGACATCATAAAAATGCATAAAATCATTCTTTGATGCACTCGAACTTTTTGGCAAATCATGCCTTCCGATTGGGGCACAAGTTTGTCTAACAATTTTCTTTAGTTTCCTACCGGCAGCCATCATGTTGAGGTTTTGGCCTTGCACATCAAAATAGGTGGACCACCTTTATTTGTTTTCTCGGTGCATCAACTCTTTGCGAGACGTGAACGATGGGGTCTACTTCGTATACTCAACAAGTGAATCTTGGAGGATGATAGATTATGCCGCGTTCTTTTTCGTCTTTTTGCATATGTCCTAAACTCCTAATTGGTCAATCTCAGCACACCCCCTGACATCGGCTATTCTTGCAAATCAGCACACTCACGATGACCTGTCTGTCGCCTCCATTCACTCCACAGAATGCTTTTAACATGTTTGCCCATTTTTTCTGCGTAGCAAAGTCACATGCTAGATGTGCATGTCGGTCTGCCTTTGTTACAACTTGCCATACGAATAAGTCCTCCTCGAGGAACTATAACTAGAATGCCGAAAAAATCCTCTTAAATTTTGGAAATTCACGCCTTAGGGTGACGGTATCGTGCGGGTTCGGATCAGAATAGATCCCTTAGTGAACTCTTCCGTGGCCACATGGTCGACAGGCTGAAGCACCAAGCGACAGGTTGCAGGTTCGAGTCACACTTTTGCCTTAATGACAAGCTCGGTGGCGTCTCCCCCTTGGTCTTGTTATTTTGTTCTTCAGAAAGAATAGATCCCTTAACTCGTGGTAGAAAAAAATATGGTACATGTTATCTGTTCGCACAGGATCCACGCGACACCACAGAATAATTTTCAGGAAAATATAAAACTACTTTACGGTATGTCTTTCTCCGTGATCTGTAGAGTTGCTCTTAGCATCCGGTCATCTGGCCGGTTTGAGCCGCACAATTGGTGGATGAGCTGCAATCCTACACCAGTGTCCTGGTTCGACTGTTAAGCCTCGATTGGAATGTCGGTTAGTTTCTCTCCAGGTATTTCTCCACCCGGTTGGCGCAGTAAATTATACGGACCTCAAGAGCTCCGTTTTTCTGCCTAACAGTTTACGGTCCGAATCCGGTAAACCAAACGGGCCCTTAGTGATTTTAAATTAGCTAAGGCTAGTTACCTTTGCTAAAAGAAGTAACTCCAGCTAATCCGACGATCGATCGGCACCATAAACAAACTGCGGGCGCACATGTACTCGAGCTAGCGCACGTTTTCTTGCTGGAAAGTTGCGGACTTGCAGCTATTGTAGCAGTGGAAGTACAACACCGAGCGATTGGAGCCACACGGATATCGATGCGCTGGTCGAGAGTACTTCGGTATCTCCCGTCGCGACTCGCGTACCTCTCTTTATAACACCAAACCAACACCTGATGTCCAATTCTTCAAAAGCAACGTCCTCAAAAAGGAAACAGTGCCAGACACAACCAATTAAGTCTAGACCTTGGGTTTTCACCCTGAAGATAGTCCCCGCTCTCAAAACAATATGTTCAACAAGATCATTGTCAGGCACAACCAATTAAGGCCATACCTTAGATTTTCATCCTGATAGGTAGGACTTTGAACTTCACCTGTATTGTCGCCCCCGCTTAACATACTGCTGCCGCTATTCCTGAAACTCCGAGCCAGTTCCTCAACAACGCAAAGGCTCCAAACACCATTGGCAGCGCTTCACTCAGAGCTTTCATGACATTCTCCCTCTGGCTTCACCATGGATTTGCCCATGATAGCAATAGAGTAGAGCTTCACGCCACTACCTCCGGCACGGCCGAATACCACCCGATCCAGCAGTATCTAGGCATTAGCCAGTTGGAGATCGCCAGCGGAGCCTTCCGGAACCCGACATTCTGGCCAGATCAAAGAGGACAGACGCGCAGTAGTTCTTCGTCTTGGCGCAAGAGTAACCCTAGGACCACCGCCATTATTTTTCAGCCTCGCAGGCCCCGACGCCGCGAGACTGCTCCTAGCAGGAACGACAGCATCAGAGGGTTAACCAGTGCACAATTTGGCCGGCGTGGCTGAAGTACAGTCAAACCACCGCATTGACCTGGCCGGACCTCACTGGCCCAGATCAAAGCCCAACAGGCCAGATCGAGCAGCGAAGCCGGAACGACCCGCGCGTCCGCCTGTACGCCATGCGTTGAAGAAGACACGTCGGAGCCCCACCACCTTCGTCACGCCGGGCCGCCGGAAGCCGGAGCGCATGCGACCCCGTGCGCCGAAGCCACTGCCGAAGCAGGTCACGCCGACCCCGGAGATCCGCGCCGCCTCCCTGCCATGCGCTCCCGATCCAGCACCTCTGCTCCGCTCCCAGAAGTTCCGGCCATGCGCGCCCACCATGCCCTCCGTCTTTAGACAGGCAGGGCGCCGCCACCGCCGTCGGTGCCGACGACGGCGGCAGCCGGAGGGATTTGATCTAGGTTTTTTTTGGGGGCTACGGGTTGGTTCCTCCGGAGTCGCCCAAGGGAGAGCGACCCGGGAGGCAGTTTCGACCTATCGACCTAGTGGTGGTGGTGGTGGTTACTGGTTACTCGCTGAGCGTCCCTCTCTCTATACACAAGTATCTGTATAGACGTCGTTTCGGTACCAAAATAGTAGGGGTTGTTCTCCGGCTAGAGGTGACCGACTAGAGGGGAAAGGAGCGAGGTTAGGTTTGACACTGTATCGCACCTCCAATATTTCGTCTCTCACCATCTTCTATGCTGCATCTTCAGCATGACTTCTGCTCACACAGTACACTCTTGTGGACCTGGATCTTGAGAAACGGCCGATAAACAATATGGATCCACCGTTAGTCATTTTACAGTATAAGTCTCTGCTAATAGAGATAACTCCAGCTAATACGACGATCGATCCGCCCTATAAACAAAGTGCGAAAGGACATGGATTCGAGCTAGCGCACGTTTTCTTGCTGGAAAGTTGCAGACTTGCAGCTGTAGTACCACTGGAAGTACAGCACTCAGCGATCGGAAGCACACGGATCTCGATGCGCTGCCTGGTCGAGAGTAGCATGGGGCAGCGCGTGCATTCCGTCGCTACTCGAGTCCTTCTCTATATAACGGGATGTAATTAAGTACCCCTATAGGCGTCGTTCTTGGGGCGCCATCAGCCCATCACACTGTATAGCACTCGTAAGCTCAGTGTTATAGCTCTCGTAGACCTCTCTCACTCAGGACGCATAAGCTAGATCTGCTATCCTTCGTAGTGGTAGGCGAATCAAGGGATGGCTTCACCGGCAGCGGCCGGCAGTGGTCATGGTGGCATTGCGGGTCGTCTAGCCGATCCGCTGCTGGCGGCGACGAAGGACGACGAGGACGTTGTGGTCGGCGCGAAGGACAGGTACTGGGTCCCCGCCGATGAGAAAGAGATTCTGCCGTCGCAGGAATGCGGCGGCGACGAATGCCGGCCGCCGCTGCTGTACCGTACGTTCAGGGTCAAGGGCTTCCTCATCAATCTTTACAGGTGCGTGCCTTAGCTCTGTTCATCCTGTTGAGTTCAGCAAGTCTGATCTAAGAAATGCACTTCACATACCTGGTACTCTGCCTGAATCTGAATGCACACAACACACACAGTGCTTGCCTGAATCTTGATCATGATGCGCACTGTCGTAAGTGCTACTATCATTAGTAATAGCAACATGCTGAGATCTTGGAGGCAATCAAGGATTATCGACAGGGCAGAGTTAGACTAGACAAAAGTTGCAAGTACTCCAATCATATATACTGCACTGCTTATTTGCTTAAAACTGTGCCGCTCAGGCGTGCGTCGGCTAAAAAACAACGCAAAAAGGACATGCACCGACGCAGTAGGCAGCACACCAGTAAGCTAGCTCATTGTAAGACGCCATCTAGGATATTCCATACTAGTAAGGAATAATAATAATAATATCACTCTATTTTATTAGGTTTAGATTCTAACGCTGGAGAATGCAAATGTTCAAGTACTTTGCTCATCTACATACACTTAAAAAACCTGCATTTCTGTAGCCAGTGCAGTGCAACAGAAACATACGGTCCGAAGTATCAGCTTGTTACCAAAGTTGTGTGCACTTTTTTACGACCCACCACCATGGTACAAACTTTCTGAAATATACATCCATAAAGTACTAGTAAAATTATTTACAAGTGTTAGTTTTCATGAAAGTATTTTATATTTAAAAACCATTATTTTAATCGAAGAGCACGTGAGCTTTGCAACTTGACCACTGGATTCTACGTAACTAATAGCATTAAGTACCATAAAAGTATTCTCATTAGAATATGTACTGATATCATTTCGTCCACGCGTGACAGGTTGTTGACATTGATAAGAGTTATGGTGGTCATTCTATTTTTCACTTGGCGCATGGATCACCGGGACTCAGACGCAATGTGGTTGTGGTGGATCTCGGTGGTAGGGATGTTTGGTTTGGGGTAACTTGGCTACTGAACCAAATCACTAAACTCAAGCCTAGAAAATGCGTTCCGAAACTATCAACACTCAAAGAACAATTCGATTTATCTGACGGAAGCTCTGACCTCCCCATCCTTGATGTGTTCATCAACACTGTCGACCCAGTGGATGAGCCTATGATCTACACCATGAACTCCATCTTGTCGATCCTTGCTACGGACTACCCAGCCGAGAAGTACACAACATACTTCTCGGACGACGGTGGATCGTTGGTCCACTATGAGGGGCTAATCGAGACTGCAAAGTTTGCTGCTTTGTGGGTTCCATTTTGCCGGAAACACTGTGTTGAGCCAAGGGCCCCTGAGAGCTATTTCGGAAGGAATGCAAGCCCGTACACAGGGAATGCGCCTAGTGACATCCTTGATGACCATAGGCGAATCCGTAAGGAGTATGGAGAGTTCAAGGCACGTTTGGATGGGCTTTCTGCCGTCATTGAGCAACAATCGGAGGCGCGCAACATTGCGAACACGAAAGAAGGACATGTAAATGCAACCTGGATGACAGATGGAACACAATGGGAAGGAACATGGATTCAGCCAGCCAAGGGCCACAAGAAAGGACATCACCCTGCAGTTTTTCAGGTAAAACTCATATGATTTGCCGGTGCAAAATTCCTGTGTATGTTCATACAGGTTCTAATTTATTAATTGTTCGCTGACATATCATTAATTGCTCAACAGGTAATGTTGGATCAGCCCAGCAATGAACCTCAATTGGGTATGCCAGCAAGCTCCCACCACCCTCTGGACTTTAGCGCCGTTGACGTGCGCCTCCCGACGCTGGTGTACATTGCCCGCGAGAAGCGGCCGGGGTACGACCACCAGAAAAAGGCGGGCGCCATGAACGTGCAGCTGCGCGTGTCCGCGCTGCTGTCCAACGCGCCCTTCATCATCAACTTCGACGGCGACCACTACATCAACAACTCGCAGGCCTTCCGGGCCGCCATGTGCTTCATGCTGGACCCGCGCGACGGCGACGACACCGCATTCATCCAGTTCCCGCAGCGCTTCGACGACGTCGACCCCACGGACCGGTACTGCAATCACAACCGCATGTTCTTCGACGCCACGCTTCTGGGCCTCAACGGCATCCAGGGCCCCTCCTTCGTCGGCACCGGCTGTATGTTCCGCCGCGTCGCGCTCTACGGCGCTGACCCTCCTAAGTGGCGGCCTGATGACGCCAAGGACAAGGTCTTGCAGAGGCCAAACGTTTTTGGCAAATCGACGGCATTCATCAACTCGATGCCGGCGGCTGCCAACCAAGAACGATCCATCGCGTCGCCGGCGACACTCCAAGCGACGGCGGCGACGACGGAGCTTGCCGACGTGATGACGTGCGCGTACGAGGACGGCACGGAGTGGGGCAACGATGTTGGGTGGGTGTATAACATCGCGACGGAGGACGTGGTGACCGGCTTCCGGCTACATCGGAACGGGTGGCGGTCAACGTACTGCGCCATGGAGCCAGACGCGTTCCGGGGCACGGCGCCGATCAACCTCACAGAGCGTCTATACCAGATCCTACGCTGGTCTGGTGGTTCCCTGGAGATGTTCTTCTCCCGTTTCTGCCCGCTCCTCGCCGGCCGCCGGCTCCACCCCATGCAGCGCATCGCCTACGTCAACATGACCACCTACCCGGTCTCTACCTTCTTCCTCGTCATGTACGACCTCTTCCCGGTGCTGTGGCTCTTCCATGGCCAGTTCTGCATCCAGAGGCCGTTCCAGACGTTTGCGCTGTTCGTCGCCCTCATAATTACCACAGTGGAGCTGATCGGTATGGTGGAGATCAGGTGGGCAGGCCTAACGCTGCTCGATTGGATCCGCAACGAGCAGTTCTACATCATCGGCACCACGGGCGTGTACCCAGCGGCCTTGCTGCACATCCTCCTCAGGGCCCTCGGCCTCAAGGGGGTCTCCTTCAAGCTCACGGCCAAGAAGCTGACGGGCGGCGCGCGGGAGAGGTTCGCGGACCTGTACGACGTGAAGTGGGTGCCGCTGTTGGCGCCAACGGTGGTGGTGATTGCCGTGAACGTGGTAGCCATCGGCGCTGCGGCCGGAAAGGCCATCGCCGGGCGGTGGTCCGCCGCGCAGGTGGCCGGAGCGTCCACCGGGCTCGTGTTCAACCTGTGGATGCTGCTGCTGCTCTACCCGTTCGCGCTGGGAATCATGGGCCGCTGGAGCAAGAGGCCCTACATCCTATTCGCTCTGCTAGCGGCCGCGGTCGCTGTCACGGCATCCGTGTACGCCGCGCTCGCTGGCGCCGTGCCGTATGTCCATTCGGGTTCTTCTTTCCACCTGAGCTAGGACTAGAAGTAGAGTTCATTTTTGTCAAATAATGCTCCAAACTCCGTAACGTGTTTGGGCCAAGCAGTTTATTTTTTCAGATGCAAGCAGCTTATTGTGAAGTATAGAAATCTTGCAGCAGCTCTGCTTAGCCGGATAGATATGGATGGAGGTAACGATTTATGTTTTGATTTCTTACGAAATGGAGAAAGCAGCTGATCTGAAACTCTCAACTGGCACGGACTTGCTCCACCTGCTTGTCATACTCATCTACTGTCATATTGGAGACATAGATGTATGTGTGTGTCGTGTCTCGAAGGACGGACACCGGGATGACAGACACCCCTTTGTAGATTCGGTAGGGGCGCGAAGGAGGCTGGAAAACGTCTCCCGTGGAGGGATCGCCAGCAAGTCCTCACTCTCTCTCGATCTCGACGTGTAGAGCAAACAAGCAAGGAAGCAAGGGACACAACGATCTACCCAGGTTCAGGCCGCCCGAAGGCTAACAGCCCTACTTCTGCATGTCTGGATAGATAGAGGAATTATGGTGTGGCTACAATGGTGTCTCCGGCGAGGTACTCGGCAGGGGTTTTGGCTAGAGGAAGAGGAAGGACAGATCATTGCCCGGAGGAGATCACCTTCCCTCTCTTCCATGCCCTAGCCTAGCTCTATGATGTTCTTGCTCTGCTAGCATGTCTTCTACCTTGGATTCGTCCTGTCACGTCCTCGTCGCCATGCCTTGGTCCTCCTTTTATAGACAAGGGGATGCCACAGAGATCATGCGAGGAGCGTGAGGGGGTCTTGGCGGGAAGAATCCCCTCTCTATGGTGGAGGAGGAGACGTGGCCTCTCCTCCTCCAAGTATCATTCGCTGGTTTGGTGAGATCCCCACCCTTTGGGGGAAAGCGATGTGGGTAAAGGCTGGCACACCGCAGGTGGTGTCTCCTGCTTGCGCCTTGCTTCCCAAGTCTTCTGGGCTCTTCTACCATCTTCTGGAGGGTGGTAGAAACCCTATCTTCGGCTTGTACGGATTGGTACCCGAGAGGGAGCCCGGTCCTGACAGGGTCTCGCACTCTCGGGGTCCTCCTTTGCTTCCGGGGTGCGAGGGACCTGGGGGTCCTTTTGCACCCGGTGGTCTTGGCTGGCGTGCGGGGTGCCCGCCAGGTCTTGCGCCGTGTCTTGGTCATGTCCGTCTTCATGTTGGGCCCACAGGCGGTGGACCCACTTTGGCAGCACTAGGGGAACCCCATGCTCCACTGCTGCGACAGTAGCCCCCGGGCATGGTCCCGGCGGCTTTGCTTCTGCTGCTGTCGGGGCTATGACAAAAAAGAGGTCAAAGTGGGTCCACGGTGCCTGGTCTTCTTGGAGTTATTCCGCTTGGGGGAGTAACTGATCTGGCCTCCTCGATTCCTGGTAACGGAAGAAACGAGGAGACCGCCGTTGGGGTAGGAGCTCGCACTATAAAAGCGGGACGGGCTCCTGAGCCCCTTAGCTATCTTTCTTGCCTTCCGCTTCCCAATCCTCCGAGAACACTGTTGCAATGGCGCCGACGAGGAGGGGAAGAGGGCGTCCGCGTGCTTCTCCAGCTGTGGTGGAGGATGGACCGTCTGTCCGGGGTCGCCCCTCCTCCAAGGAGCTCAGTCCATACGGGCTTTGCTCCATTCGATTTCATGGTGGATCTGGACCGCAGGCTTCGCAGTCGCTTGCGCCTTCCGGATTCCTTCGCGATGGCTCTGGTGGAGGGTAAGCCCTCTGGCTTCTGGCTGCAGGTCGAGGGCTGCCCCAATGGCCCCTCCTGGGTCTGGGCGGAGTACGCCGTCGACGACTCCATGCTCCTGGGCCATGGATGGAAGTCATTCTCTCGCTCCCGGCGATTAACCCGGGGGCAGAGTGTGACATTCCTGTACGACGGAGACGCGACGCTCTCCGTGAAGATCTTCATCGTCACCGGAGGACGCGCGGAGTGCTGCAGGGAGAGCAGCAGCAGCAGCGGCAGCTCCAGCTCCTTCGACGAGGATGAAGATGAGGAAAGCTCATCTGGCATCAAGGCGGAGGAAAGCTCGTCGCTCTGAAGATGCGGGAGGCCCAGAAGGAGACGCCGAAGATCTCCTTCACCTCCTTCTTCGCGGCCTCGTAAACGTACTTCTGGAAGTAGCGCCTTCCATTGTACGGTGGCGCTCCCGGGTCCTCGGGAGCGGAACCTTTTGTTGTAAAAAGTAGGATCCCGTTGTAGTCTTTGTACTTGTCGAAGAAGAGCTTGTCTCCATTCTATGCCCTTTGCCTTGTACTCCATGTGAATGTGAAGGTTTTTTTTGCAAAACGCATCCCCATTACTGCGGCACTCGGAACGCCAAGCGGTAGGTGGAGGGTGGAGAGCCTATAAAAGCTCCATAGCCCCCAGCCTTTTCTGCGCACTCCTCCCTTCCACTTCACTCGCCTCCGCTTCTCCTTTCCGCGGACCACGAGTTGTTGATGATGTCCGGCGGCGCGGAGTCGATGTCCGACGGAGCAGCTTCCGACATCTCAATGGCGGAGTCGGCCTTCCGGGGCGCTGCAGACGTGCCCTGGGCTGCCAAGGCATGGGCGGCTGGACAGGGAGAGGCTTCCCGCGCCTCTGCTGTCCAAGCCCTGGACGATCTGGCGGCCATAACAGGCTCTGCTGCGCAGGAAGAGGCCCGGGTGAGGGCCATCATGAAAGCTTTCCTGATGACCTACCTGAAAGAGAAAACTGCCGGGATTCCGGGACTATCCCAGCCTCTAGCCGAGCTCGAGGCCATTGATCAGGTAATGGCGTCCCCCTTGATTCCTTCTCGGCTTGTTTGCGGCCAGCTTTGGCCCTAACATGCCAGCACCTTTTCTCCCCAGGCGGAGAACCAGGCCGTAAGCGAGTTGATGAGGGGCATGGTTCGCTTGTTCGGACGTGGAGTCCCGGTACTCCAAGCAAGGCCTTCTGCTCCTCAAGATGCGTGAAGATCCTGCGCGAGAGTCCCTCTTCCTTCCAGGTGTCCCCGGAAGAAAGAGTTTTACCCGACAGGCAAATAAACCAACAAGGACAACTTTGCACAGCCAGGGCGCCTGGACCGGCCTTAGTAGCATAGGCTAGATATGTTCATAGGATGCTTCTCTGAATGTAATGCAAGAATGTAATTTCGAAAATTAAATATGAATGCAGTCCTATGCTCAACTCCTGGGGCCATTCCCCAAATCTTCCCTTGCACTAACGCGCCATCAAGTTTATGAGGAGATCTCCTCAGGTGACAAGTATTCTAACTGTCTGCTGCAGTAGTATACCTTCCGGGGACTCACTCCACTGCCTCAGTTACTAGGCCAGAGGGAAACAGACCGTTCACAAGGGAGGACACATTGCCCCCCGCAAAGGCTCTCATAGACCGTCAAGCATGCTCAGGTTGATAGTATATTGACTCCAAGCGAGATATTATGCCTAAGATGCAAGATGCAAATGCAAAGACTTAGCTGTTTTTGCTGCTCTTTTGATATGCTGGGCCTCTCTCGGGTATCCAGCTCCTTATCCACTTTTCCTTCGCAGGTTTCTGTCCCGGGGAGGCGCTACACATAGCAAACTTTCAGTAGGAAAAGAAAGGACCCTCTCTTCGTGTCGTGAAAATGTTTACCCAAAGCAAACCACAAGCAAAGTTGACTGTGCATTTTCGTGCTTATGTGCCTTAAAGCACAACACTGCCCAATTCCTCCTTTCTGCGGCAGCACGACATGACTGGGTGGCAGCTCCTACTGATAGGCGTGCTCACGATCGACCCATCAGCCACCGACACATATCAGCCCCCTGCTTGTGGGTTGTTGCGGGTAACCAATTTTATGACAAAAATTGAGGCTCACGGAATTGAAAACTTATCTTTTATTCCTTGGCGACGATTCTTACACCATATTACAGAACACTAGCCCCTCAGGCGTGCTTAGTCGATGCAACTATCTGCGATTCGTGCTATTAATCAGGGGTAGAGTTTGCGGAAATTCTCGATGATCAAGGCGTTGCCTTCCAGCCTGCCCTTCTCATCCTCCAGGTAGACTGCTCCAGGCCTCAGGGTATGCGTCACCCGATATGGACCTTCCCACTTGGATGACATCTTGTTCATGCCATCAAGTTTCTGCTTTTTCCGGAGGACCAGGTCTCCTAGCTCCAGTGCCCGTGCTCGCACATGGCGGCCATGATAGCGTCTGAGCACTTGTTGGTAACGAGCGGATCGCAGGGATGCTCGACACCGCACTTCTTCTAGGAAATTGATGTCATCAATCCTTCTCTCCACTTGAGCCTCTTCGTCATAGGCAAGTACCGGGGGGATCCATGCTTGAGTTCTGTTGGTAGAACTGCTTCTGCTCCATAGACCAGGAAGAATGGTGTTTCTCCAGTGGCTCTGCTGGGCGTGTTTCTGAGTGACCAAAGGACGCTTGGTAGATGCTCGATCAAGTTCTTGCCCCGGTCTTCTAGCTTATCGAATGCCTTGGTTTTCAGACCCTTGAGGACCTCCGCGTTGGCTCGCTCAACTTGCCCATTGCATCTTGGATAGCACACCGAGGCAAAGCACACCTTGATGCCCATGTCTTCGCATAAACTGAGGAAAGCACGACTGGTGAACTGGGAGCCATTGTCCGTGATGATCCTGTTGGGCACTCCGAACCGGAACACGATCCCCTCGATGAACTTGATGGCGGCTTGGCCCGTCTGTCTTGGCACTGGCATCACCTTGATACGTCTCTAACGTATCCATAATTTCTGATGTTCCATGCTTATATTATACCAATTGACACATGTTTTATTTACATTTTTATGCATTTTCTGGGACTAACCTATTAACAAGATGCCAAAGTGCCAGTTCCTGTTTTCTGCTGTTTTTGTATTCCGGCAAAGTTGTTCTGGAAATATTCTCGGAATTGGACGAAATAAAAGCCCACGGTCCTATTTTCCTGTCACGTACACGAGTCCGAAGGAGAGACGAAGTAGGGCACCGAGGCGCCAACACCATACGACGGCGCCCCCCTTCTGCCTACAAATTCATCTATTCGGGAAAACCCTGGACACCCGAGCCATTATCCACGAAAAGTTTCAGAGCCGCCGCCGCCGTGAACCCTAACTCGGGAGGGTTCTAAAGCTCTTCTCGGCACCCTGCCGGAGAGGGGAATCATCACCGGAGGGCTCTACATCGGCATGCCTGCCTCCGGAGTAATGTGTGAGTAGTTCATCCTTGGACTATGGGTCCATAGCAGTAGCGAGATGGTTGTCTTCTCCTCTTGTGCCATCATGTTTAGATCTTGTGACTGCTTATCATGATCAAGATCATCTTATTGTAATGCTACATGTTGTGTTTGCTGGGATCCGATGAATATTGATACTATGTCAAGTTGATTATTGAATTATTATGTCTATGTTATTTATGATCTTGCATGCTCTCCGTTGCTTGTTGATAGTCTGGCCAAGTTGATGCTTGTGACTCCAAGAGGGAGTATTTATGCTAGATAGTGGGTTCAGTCTCCATTTAATCTGGGACAATGACAGAAAGTTCTAAGGTTGTGGATGTGCTGTTGCCACTTGGGGTAAAACAGCGATGCTTTGTCTAAGGATAATTGTGTTGCTTATATTATGCAATTTATTTAATGCAATAGTCTGTTGCTTGCAACTCAATACTGAAAGGGGTGCGGATGCTAACCTGAAAGTGGACTATTTAGGCACAGATGCATGCTGGATAGCGGTCCGTGTACCATGTTGTAATGCCCAAGTAAATCTCATAGTAGACACCATAACTTGTACATGCATTATTATGCACTTCTCAATATTGACAATTGCCCAGCTGTAATTTGTTTACCCAACATGTTAGTTATCTTTATGGAGAGACACCACTAGTGAACTTAATACAACCTACTGCAATCATTGTTCTCTTTCATTCTCTGCAATTAAACATCATTTTCCACACCACACTTTTAATCCTTTGTTTTCAGCAAGCCGGTGAGATTGACACCCTCACTGATTCGTTGGGACAAAGTAGTTTGATTGTCTTGTGTGCAGGTTCCACGTTGGCACCGGAATCTCTGGTGTTGCGCCGCGTGTCGTGGGTTTTTCACGTCAGGTGTCATAGATGACTTCGTAGGTGTGGGATTACGCGAGTCAAGCATCTCCGAGCTTGGGATCGCAGGAACAAAGATCAACACAGATTTACCCAGGTTCGGCCCCCTCAATGTGAGGTAAAAGACCTACTTCCTGCCTACCCTAGATTGGTATTGATATGATAATCGAGGTGTTACAATGGAGGCGATCCGATCTGGTACTCGCCGTATGAGCTAGGGTTTAAGGGCTTGACCCTCTCTAAGTCCTGCGAGTCCTCTTTATATACACAGAGGCTCGTCAGGTTACAAGAGTTCTACACGAAGCCTGATTATCTTTCTTGTCTTCCAAGGCAAGTTTGCACCGACCTTCTGGAGCTTTCCTTTATCGAGTCACGATGCGAGATTGGCCCATCTTTCTCGTGGCCCAATAATGATAGCGCAGCCTTAAGTCGCTGTTTTTAAATTCGAATAAGTCGCGGGTTAATCATTCCCCCGACATTAGCCCCCAAGCGTGGCCTGAACTTCATAGTATTTCTTGATCTTGAATGTTTAGGCCGCGCTTTTCCTTATTTCGCGACTTATAATTGTGCTGGATTGGCCTTGACTCGCACCTGGAAGATCATCTGACTTCGTGAGCTTCTTTGTTAGAGTAGCCTGATAGCTTCAAAACTTGATGACGATCCATCTTCAAATTTTTGATGATAATATGATGTAGCCCCCAAGGATTGAGAGGATGTAACGTGAAATCATCTCAATTCTTCTCAGAGAGTTTTGAAGGTCGTCACCTGTAACTTGATATCATGAATAAAACAATTGTTAAGATACAAGTAATTGTAATTGGTGTTGCCGTACTATAAGCAGTACATCGACCTCTAGTTAGGCCATCTGAATCCTTAAGTGGGCACTCGCGCGACTCAGTATTTCCTAGGAACATGTGTGTTCAGGGTCGAGAGCGGCCATGATAGGCAATCAAGCTCGATTGACGCCACACCCCAGTACTTTGGCCACATAATGCGAGTAGCAATCCAACTTAAGGTAAATTTGATAATTGCCAATAAGTTGGCTGTTTCAGGGTAACAAAGACCCCAAGAAACATAATGATATGGCCATGATAGGCTAAGCTATGATAAGCTTTGATTATGATGACACATAAGGTCGCGCCTTGGTGGCAACCGAGTGTTATACATAGGGTTGGATCGCGCGTAGGTGGCGATCCATGGTGATACATGGGGTCGGTCGCGCCTAGGTGGCGACCAGAATGATACAAAGTTTACGGCCGCGCCTAGGTGGCAGCCGGTTTCTGATACAAGGGTCGATCGCGCCTGGGTGGCGATCAGATGTTGCATAGGTCGCGCCTAGGTGGCGACCAAAGTTGAAGTTCTAGCCCTGAGTGGCTGTGATGATACTCAGCTATAAAGCTGGAAAGGATGATGCTTGGCTCTAATTAGCCTTTTCTTATGTATAGTACGGTCGCAGGTGTGCGACGTTCCAAGGGCGAGGTGCCTCGAGACGATCCTCGAAATCATGGCGTTCGCTGCTTTCTTCCCTTACATCCAGCAGATAGTACGACCCATTGTTTAGCTTCTTGCTGATGATGTAGGGTCCTTCCCATGGAGAGGACAGCTTATGCATTCCCTTGTGATCTTGTTTAAGTCGCAGTACTAGGTCGCCTTCTTGAAAGGTGCGGGTTTTGATGCGTCTGGCATGATAGCGTCGCAAGTCTTGTTGATATACCGCTGACCTTGATGCTGCCAAGTCTCTAACCTCTCTAATGTGTCCACCGAGTCTTGCCGAGCTATCTCATTATCTGTCTCGATGTAAGCCGCAACTCTTGGTGAATCATGTATGATGTCGCTGGGCATGACTGCTTCTGCTCCATAGACCATGAAATATGGTGTAAACCTGTGGATCTGTTAGGGGTTGTTCTTAAGCTCCACAGTACTGCTGGCAATTCTCCACCCAACATCCTGGAGATGCTTCGACCTTTTCAATAAGGCGCGGCTTAATTCCATGGAGAATTTCCTGGTTAGCTCGCTCAGCTTGTCCATTGCTCTGCGGGTGTGCTACTGACGTGAGGTCCAATCTTATCCCATTGTCTGCGCAAAATATCTGTGTAGCCCTTCAGAGGTGTTGCTCCCGTTGTCTGTAATGATACTATGGGGGTACCCAAAGCGGAATATGACCTTCTTCAAGAACTTGACTGCTGTTTCAGCCTCGCAATCTCCCACAGGTTCTGCTTCTATCCACTTTGTGAATTTGTCCACCATGACCAGGAGGTGAGTTTTTCCGTTTGAAGACCGTCTGAAGGGCCCTACCATGTCAAAACCCCATACGGCAAAAGGCCATGTGATGGGTATTGTGCGAAGTGCTTGAGCTGGCATATGATCTTGCCTAGCGTATCTTTGACATCCATCGCACACTCTGACAATTTGCTCTGCATCTGCTAATGCTGTTAACCAGAAGAATCCATGTCGGAACGCCTTTGCCACCAAAGATCTTGACGAAGCATGATGGCCACAATCGCCTGAATGAATTTCGTGCAAGATTTTTCGTCCCTCTTCTGGTGAGACACATCTTTGGAATGCTCCTGACACGCTGCGCTTGTATAATTCGTTGTTGATGATTGTATAGGCCTTTGATCGCCGTATGATTTTGCGCGCCTCAATCTCATCGTCTGGCAGCACTCCGCGACTTAAATATGCCATGTATGGCTCTGTCCATCCTGGCTGTTCATGCAGGGCTGCGACTAAAGTTGAATCGTCCTCTGGCTCTGCAATGTCAATCTCTGCTGGAGGTTTGACTGATGGATTGTGCAGTTCATCCAGGAAAACATTGGGTGGGACTGACTGTCTATTGGATCCAAGGAGACAGGGCATCTGCAGCTTCGTTTTGTCTCCGATCAATATGTTCAACTTGGTATCCAGTGAAATGTCCAGCAATTCTGTCCACCTCTCTTCTGTATGCAGCCATATTCGCATCCTTGCTGTCCCACGTTCCAGAGACCTGCTGTGCCACCAAGTCTGAATCGCCAAAACAGCGTATGCGACTGATGTTCATCTCCTTTGCTATACGTAGACCATGAAGCAGTGCCTCGTACTCTGCCACGTTATTTGTGCAGTTGAAGTGTATCTGTAGCACATACCGCAGCTTGTCTCCCTTGGGGATGTTAGAACAACTCCAGCCCCCGAGCCTTGCAACTGTCTTGACCCATCAAAATGCATGGTCCAGTATTTGGTTTCTGCCATGCTAGGAGCGACTTGGATTTCTGTCCAATCGTTGATAAAATCTGCGAGGGCTTGCGACTTAATTGATGTGCGCGGCTCGTAGCTGATGTGATGTGGTCCCAACTCGATCGCCCACTTAGCGACTCTTCCAGTAGCTTCTCGATTACGGATGATATCTGCCAATGGTGCTGAACTAACCACAGTTATTGGATGTTCTTGGAAGTAGTGCTTCAGCTTGCGACTCGCCATGAACACTCCAAACACCAACTTCTGCCACTGTGGGTAACGCTGTTTGGAAGCTGTGAGGACTTCGCTCACGTAATATACTGGTCTCTGGACAGGGTATTCCTTTCCGGTTCTTGTCTCTCCACAACCATGACAGCGCTCACAGCACGGGAATTTGCCGCTATGTATAGTAGCATGGGCTCTTTATCCTTTGGAGCCGCCAGAACTGGAGCATTTGTCAATTGATGTTTCAAGGCTGTCAGAGCTTCGTCGGCCTCTGCATCCCAAACGAAGGTGTCTGATTTTTTCAACAGTCTGTACAAAGGTAGTGCTTTCTCTCCCAATCTTGATATAAAGCGACTCAAAGCTGCGACGCAACCGTAAGTCGCTGCACATCTTTTATCTTTTCTGGTTTTGGAGATCCATCACGGCCTTTATCTTGTCAGGGTTGGCCTCAATGCCTCTTTCTGATACTATGAATCCCAATAGCTTTCCTGCTGGTACTCCAAAGACGCACTTTGTGGGGTTGAGCTTCATGTTGTATTTTCTGAGATTTGTGAATGTCTCTGCCAGGTCACTAATAAGATCCTGGCCAACTTGCGACTTAACCACAATATCATCCACGTAGGCGTGAACGTTGCGACCTATTTGCTCATGTAGACAATTCTGAATGCATCTTTGGTAAGTCGCACCTGCGTTCTTCAACCCAAAGGGCATGCTGACATAACAAAAAGCTCCAAAGGGTGTGATGAAGGACGTCTTTTCTTGGTCCTCCCTCTTCATCTTGATTTGATGGTAGCCTGAATAGGCATCCAAAAAGCATAACAGCTCGCACCCAGCAGTTGAATCAATCACTTGGTCGATTCGCGGCAAAGCAAATGGATCCTTTGGACAAGCTTTGTTAAGACTGGTGTAATCAACGCACATTCGCCACGTACCGTTCTTTTTCATAACCAAGACTGGGTTTGCCACCCACTCCGGATGGTATACCTCCGTGATGAATCCTGCAGCCAGTAGCGAGCTATTTCCTCCCTATTGCCTTTCTTCTATCATCGTGGAAACGCCGTAGTGGCTGCTTCACTGGTTTAGCCGCAGGGTTCACTTTGAGGCTATGTTCTGCTAATTCTCTTGGTACCCCTGGCATATCTGACGGTTCCATGCGAAGATGTCCTTATTTTCCTGAAGAAAGCGACGAGAGCCTTCTCCTGCTCTTCTTCCATGTGTGCTCCAATGCTGGTTTGCTTGGATGAGTCGCCAGGAACAAGATTTATCTGCTTGTGTCCTGGGCCGCTTTGAATTTCATTGGTGGCTCGGCAGATGGCGTGGTAACTACGCTCATGTCATTTGGGTCCACCTGCGACTTATAACCTTTTAGCTCTTCCGCGGCACAGGCAGATTCTGCGAAGGCCGCATCTCCTTTTCACATTCTATCGCTTTTTCTCTATCTCCGTACACTGTGATGACCCCTTTTGGTCCTGGTATCTTCAACTGTAGGTACACGTAGCATGGCCTGGCCATAAACTTAGCAAAGCCTTCTTCCAAACAAGGCGTGATATGGGCTTTGGAATTTTACCACTTCGAAACATAGGAACTCGCTTCTGAAGTTCTCTTCTGTCCCAAAAGTTACCCCTAGGGTTATTTTCCCCGCTGGCTGTGCGGACCTTCCTGGGACAATGCCGTGAAACACGTTGACGTGGGCTGCAGGCTGGAATCCTTGAGTCCTAGACGCTGGAACGTATCGTAGTACAAGATATTAATGCTGCTTCCTCCATCCATAAGCACTTTGGTCAGCTTGTATCCTGCAACGTACGGTGCCACAACCAGCGCCAACTTGCCAGGTTCCCGTACTTGTGGCGGGTGATCGTCGCGACTCCAAGTTACTGTGTGCTCGGACCACCTTAGCCAATTGGGCGTTGCTGGTATCACGGCGTTCACCTGTTGACTCCTGCGACTCAATTTCTCTTCCCTTTTGGAGTGTCGATAACTATTGTGTGATACTGCCCCGTTTGCCTGGGGTTTCGCGCTGTGCTGCCCAACATTTGTGTCATGAGCCGACCAGGGTTTCCTTCGTGGGAATTTCCCCTGTTGTGCTGGCTCTCTTCTTTCCACTTCTTGTAATAGTGCATTGTGCCTTGGTATGGTCCGCTGGCCGTCCATCACCTGTCGCATGAAGGTCGCACGGCCGATTAAAACTTCTTGCATATTGATTGGACGGGAGCCGTATCCTCGACCCCTTCCTCGCTGGCCTCTGAATCCTCCACGCGTATTGGCGACGAGCCCTGAGTGACCATCTTCGTTTTTGCGTTTGTTTTGATTCGCGTTGTTGTGGCTTGTTTGCTGCTGCTGGGGCTTGTTGGAGTTTTTCTTTCCTTTGGCAGCAACCTCCTCTTCTTCTCCGTCTGACGCGTCTCTGGTTTTATCCGAGCCGGCATATTTGTTAGCCGCAGCCATTACCTCGCTGAGGCTCTTGACTTTATCTTTCATGCGACCCAGCTTATGAATCAGCGGCTCGAACTTGCAGTTTTTCTCCATTACCAGGACGGCTGAGCTTGGTGGTATATTATCTGAGGAGTGTATTATTTCTGCCACCCTTTTCATCCAATGGCGACTTGACTCGCCTTCCTTCTGGACACAACGCTCGAGATCTTCTATATTGCAGAGTCGTTTGCAAGTTCCTTGGAAGTTCTTAACGAAGGCATCCTTCAGTTCCTCCCAAGTATTTATAGAGTTGGGAGGCAAATTTTGCAGCCATATGTGCGCTGCACCTTCTAGCATCATGTTGAGGTACCTTGCACATATTTCCTCTGAGGCGTTCAAAATGCTCATCCCCATCTCGTAATTGTTCAGCCAGGTGGTTGGATCCATGCTGGCGTTGTAGTTTGCCACCTTGCGTGGCCCTTTGAAATCTTCAGGAAAAGGTTCCGATCTGATCCTTTCAGTGAAACACGCGGGCCCTTGAGCCGCGAGGACAGGGTTGTGGATGTGCCCGTTGGATTGTTGACTTCTGCGGGCCGCGTTTGCATCACTGGCATATTCGCCTGCGCTTCTGCGACTTGCTCCTGCTGCCTCTGTGCGACTCCTGATATGTTCTCTGGTGGCCTGCTTTGGACGCTTCTTTCTGCTGCAATCCTGTGATTGGCTGGTACGAGGGGCAGCTGTGCTTCGGCTTCTGCCCTATTGGCTTGTTGCAGGACTGCCGTACTTAGCATCTGAATCGCGCGCCGCGCCTCAGCATTGACCGGGTCATCGCCTGTTGGTACCATCTGAGTCAAGATATTAGCCGCAGCATACATATTATCGACAGGGTTTGGTAATGGCCCTGCGGGGTGTGAAACCTCCTTGGTTGTTGCTGGGTCTCTTGATTTGTTGGTCCCCATCCTTCCGCAACTGTCTGGATTCCCGCTCCCGCGGCTGGAGTAAGCGGGATTTCCACTGTTGGTTGAGTCGCGCGCAGTTGTGTTTGCGAGTCAACCTGTCGTTGAGTCGCAGCCAGCGCGGCTACTCTTTGCCGCTCCTGTTGGATTCCTTGGTTTATCTGATCGAGCCTGCGGCGCTCTTCTTCCATCCTTCGAACCTCATACAGGAGCTCGGCCCTGGCGGCCTCAATTTCTGTTGCACGGAGGGCGGCGTTCGTGGCTGACACAGGGACAAGAAGTGGGTTGCTTGGGGGTGCCGATGCCTCGGCTTCTCCAGCAGTTCCTGATGCACCAGCTCCTCCGGTCGTGTAAACCGCGACTTGCGCCGTCTCTCGATCTGGTGATAATGCGATTTCTGGTGGGTAACCCCAGCAACTTTCTTCAAAGGCAGGTACAATGGACCCAAACTCTTGCGAGTCCATGCTTTCCATGGATTCTTCCCCATCATCGGCGACTTCTTCTACTGAGTCGCCTTCTTGGACCGAGCTAATGGACCTGCCACCGATGAAGCCAACGAAGACGTTGATGGATCCAAACGGGATGACGTGGCCGGTCTCCAAGTAATCTGCTTCCGGCCCCCAGCTTGAATCGTCAATGAGGGGTGTGCCATTGACCGTGATGATACGGCCAACAACAAGATCTTCAGCTCCCTTCATGGATCCTGCGCGGAACGTGACGCTCTTGACCGCAGGCCCCACGGTGGGCGCCAACTGTCGTGGGTTTGTCACGTCAGGTGTCATAGATGACTTCGTAGGTGTGGGATTACGCGAGTCAAGCATCTCCGAGCTTGGGATCGCAGGAACAAAGATCAACACAGATTTACCCAGGTTCGTGTAACACCCCGGCCACCCCCGGGCCGGGCCTGTCACCCCTGGCAGCTCGCTAGGATCTCCAGACTGGCCTCACAGATCAACACTAGTCTTTTCTGCGCACTTTGTCCTCACTCGTGCGCACCCGGGAACCAGTTCCCGGTCGGTCACCCATCCTTGGAGTGCTCCGGGCCAAGCACGCTTAACCTCGGAGTTCCTTCCAGATGAGCTTCCGGAAAAGAAGTTGCAACTTGTTGATATGAGTATTCTATCAATCCTGTTAAGCCCTGAGCCAGGATCTCACATCCTTCCCCCCTTAGAAGACCGACGCCCTCGTCGGTCAGCCCCCAGTCCAGGAACTTCCCCTCTTGGTACACGTCTGTGCGTCCAGTGCCGGCATATGCTCCACATGTCCGCGCCCCTGACCCGCACACGCCCGTGTTGCCGCGAAGGTCGGCTCTGATACCAAATTGTAACACCCCGGCCACCCCCGGGCCGGGCCTGTCACCCCTGGCAGCTCGCTAGGATCTCCAGACTGGCCTCACAGATCAACACTAGTCTTTTCTGCGCACTTTGTCCTCACTCGTGCGCACCCGGGAACCAGTTCCCGGTCGGTCACCCATCCTGGAGTGCTCCGGGCCAAGCACGCTTAACCTCGGAGTTCCTTCCAGATGAGCTTCCGGAAAAGAAGTTGCAACTTGTTGATATGAGTATTCTATCAATCCTGTTAAGCCCTGAGCCAGGATCTCACAGTTCGGCCCCCTCAATGTGAGGTAAAAGACCTACTTCCTGCCTACCCTAGATTGGTATTGATATGATAATCGAGGTGTTACAATGGAGACGATCCGATCTGGTACTCGCCGTATGATCTAGGGTTTAAGGGCTTGACCCTCTCTAAGTCCTGCGAGTCCTCTTTATATACACAGAGGCTCGTCAGGTTACAAGAGTTTTACACGAAGCCTGATTATCTTTCTTGTCTTCCAAGGCAAGTTTGCACCGACCTTCTGGAGCTTTCCTTTATCGAGTCACGATGCGAGATTGGCCCATCTTTCTCGAGGCCCAATAATGATAGCGCAGCCTTAAGTCGTTGTTTATTAAATTCGAATAAGTCGCGGGTTAATCATTCCCCCGACACCGCGCCACATTTCGCCACCAACCTTCGGAAGTGTCTTCATCTCCTACTGGTTCGATAACCTCGGTTTCATACTGAGGGAAAACTTGCTGCTGCACTCATCGTACCTTCCTCTTTGGGTTCCCAGCGAACGTGTGTCTTTCACGTCATCACACCTCCACCCATTTTGTGAACTTGTCAATAGCCACGAAAAGATACTCATGTCCCCCGACAGACTTCGGGATCTTGCCCACTATGTCCAGCCCCCAGACCGCGAACGACCAAGAGATTGGAATGGGTTGCAGATCTTGTGCTGGCTGATGAATATCCTTCACGTAGTGCTGGCAAGCTTCACATGTCTTGACGATTTGCTCGGCGTCGTGGCAAACTGTTGGAAAGTAGAACCCTTGGCAAAAGACCTTCCCCGCTAGAGACCTTGATGCTACATGACTGGAGCATGTACCCTCGTGGATGTCCTTCAGCAGCGCCTGGCCTTGCTCTTGCGGAATGCAGCGGAGTTTGACTCCGTTGTGACGCCGCCTATAGAGCTCGCCGTCGATCAGAACGTAGAGCTTGGCTTGGCAAGACACCCGCTCGGCGTCATGGTCGTTACCCGGAAGGGTATGCTCAGTCATGTACTTGACGATGTCCAGGGCCCATGGCGGGCAGCTTCTCTCCACTGAAAGCACCATTTGACAAGAGGAAAGCAAAGCTTCCTCCGTTGCAGGCGCCACCAGGTCTTGAGCTTCGGGCTGGCTTCCTGAGTTGTCGGGGTAGACAGGTCACCAGCCCCCAGCGCCGTGGCCGATCTTGTCTTGACCTTGTCGGAGGGCACCGACGGCTGCTTGAGCACCTCAATGTAGATCCCGGGAGGAACAGGTTCTCGTTGTGAAGCCAACCGCGAGAGTTCATCCGCGACCGTGTTGTCCACTCGCGAGACTTACACGGCTCTGAAGTTGTCGAAGCGTCGCTGTAGCTTCCAAACCTCCTCGACATACGGTGCCATTTGAGGGAACGCGTACTCTTTGTTCACTTGTTTGATGACTAGCTGAGAGTCACCCTTGACGATGATTTTCTTGATGCCGAGGCTGATGGCTACACGAAGCCCAGCAAGCAGGCCCTTGTATTCCATCGTGTTGTTGGAAATGCCTCCGAGGAAATGCATCTGGACGACGTACTTCAGGCGATCGCCTGTTGGCGACGTCAGGACAACTCCAGCCCCTCCTCGATTCTTGGAGAGCGAACCATCAAAGTGCATCGTCCAGGCGCTAGGATCTTCTTTACCGGGGAGGCAGGTTTCCTCTTCCGGGTCCTCCAATGTCGTCCTGGTCCATTCTGCAGTGAAGTCCGCCAGTGCCTGGCTCTTGATGTTGTCCGTGTGCTCGAATTTGAGACCGAAATCCTGAAACTCCATGGCCCACCATGATATGCGTCCTGTGGCGAGTGGGTTCTCCAGGGGGCTTCTCAAGTTGTACTTCGAGACCACTGTGATCGGGTGGCTTTCAAAGTACGGTCTCAGCTTGCGAGAGGTGATGAGGATTGCCAGAAGTAGCTTCTGCATCATGGGGTAGCGCTCCCGTGCATCGCGCAGAACTGAGCTGACGAAGTAGATCGGGTACAGCGCTTTGCAGGGGGGTCGGTTCTTGATCAAGCTCCACCTCTTCTTCCACGATGTCGACGTCCTGAGCTGGCGACAGCTCAGCCCCCAGCGCCTCAGTGCCATTGACACCGATGGAGATCGCCGGGGCGTCGAGGTCACCGGACCCCGGCAAACCGACGCCTTCTTCTTGCTGGGCTGACCCGGGAGTGTATCCCCAAGTCGCTTGCCCTTGACCTTGCTTGGCTTGCTTGGAGGAGCGTCGCGCTCTGCCACCAACACCGTGCTCACCACTTGGTTAGTGGCAGCGATGTACAACAACATGGGTTCCTTCTCGGTTGGGGCCACCAAGATTGGCGGCGAGGTGAGGTAGCTCTTGAGGGACTGAAGTGCTTCCTCCGCCTCAGGGGTCCAGTCGATGGGGCCCTCTTTCTTGAGCAGTTTGAAGAACGAAAGAGCTCGTTCTCAAGCCTTGAGATGAAGCGCCCGAGTGATGTGATGCACCCGTTGAGGCGCTGCATGTCCTTGATCCGCCGGGAAGCTTCCACGCGATCGATCGCCTTGATCTTGTCTGGATTGGCCTCGATTCCCTGATGGGAAACCAAGAAACCCAGCAGCTTGCCCGATGGCACCCCGAAACACACTTCTCGGGTTAAGTTTGAGGTTGACCTGGCGGAGGTTCTCGAACGTCTTGTGCAGGTCCTGGATGAGTGAATCCTGGTACCGCGTCTTGACCACGATGTCGTCGATGTATGCTTCAGCGTTGTGACCCAGCTGAGGCCCAAGGCACGCCTGCATTGCACGCTGGAAGGTAGCGCCGGCGTTCCGGAGGCCAAATGGCATTTGGGTGTAGCAGTAGCAGCCCTTGGGGGTGATGAAGGCTGTCTTCTCTTGATCTTCGACAGACATCAAGATCTGATGGTACCCGGAGAAGGCATCCAAGAAGCATAACAGCTCGCACCCCGCTGTGGAGTCCACGATTTGATCAATGCGTGGCAGGGGGAATGGATCCTTCGGACAGGCCTTGTTCAAGTCGGTGAAGTCGATGCAGAGGCGCCACTTGAATGTCAGGGGTTTGGGGACCACCACCGGGTTCGCCACCTAAAGAGGGTGAGGAGCCAAGCGTATGACGCCAGCTTCTAGCGACTTGTCAACTTCGGCGACGATGAACTCTAACTTTTCCTTGCTCTGGTTCCGGAGAACTTGCTTCACTGGTCGTGTGTCCGCGCTGACCGCCAATTTGTGCTCGATCACCTCCCTTGGTATGACGGGTAACTCCGATGTGTCCCACGCGAAGACATCAGAGTTTTCCTGAAGGAAGGTGACGAGCGCGCTTTCCTATTTGTCCGTAAGGCAGGCACCGATGGTAATGGAGCGAACTCCATCACTGGACAGTGCCACCTTCTTGGTCAGCTGTGGGTCGCCATGGAACGGCGCCTTCTTGTTGGAAGTAGATGTTGAGCCCCCGGGGTCAGCTCCTTCCCCGGAGTGCGCATGGAGATCTTCCTCCATCTCATCTTGAGTGACATCCGCTGTCGCCGCCACTGCCTGGTTCAGCTTCCGAACACAGAATATGGTGTCGTCGGTGTCGGCCTTGATCTTGATCACTCCCAATGGTGCCGGGATCTTCAGCACGTTGTAGGCGAAGTGGGAGACGGCCATGAACTTGGCCAGAGCAGGCCGACCAAGTATGCCGTTGTACGGGAGCAGAGTGTCGGCGATGTCGAAGACGACGTCCTCCGTGCAGAAGTTCTTGTGATCGCCGAAGGTGACCGGAAGAGTGATCTTCCCGAGGGGCCGCGTGATGCTTCCGTTCACACCTTGGAAGACGCCAGTGTCTGTGAGGCGGAAGAACGGAATTTGCAGGACGGCCAGCACCTTGGCCGTCAGCAGGTTGAGACTGGAGCCTCCATCGACCAGCATCTTGGTGACCTTGTAGTTGTGGATGACTGGGGACACGATCAGAGGCAAGGTCCCAACCCCGGAAGTGTTGGACGGATGGTCTTCCGGGTCGAAGGTGATGACCTGGCTAGACCAATCTAGGGGCTTCGAGGGGGTTGCAGCCTTCGGCGACATCGTCGTCGCGATCTTCAGGGCGATGACGTTCTCGACGGCGCTCGATGCGGGCGCGCATGTCTTCACGTTGACGATTGTTGAGATCATCGCGAAGATCATGCTCCTCCGAGGTCGAAGACCCAACGGAGATGGCCTTGCCTTGGTCTTGGTGTGGCCGGTTGGCCATCGGCGGAGCAGCTCAAGGTGGCTCCGTCTCCGCATGGCGCTCCCCACGGGGATGAGTCCGTGGTTCGCGCGCTCTGCCTGTCGTAGCTCCAGGCTTGTCGACGGTGGTAGCCTGAGTGGCTGCAGGAGTTGGCCCGCCATCGGCGTACTCGATGAGCTTCTCCACGCGAGCCCTCCACGCCTGGTACACATTGGGGTCGGCGGTGCTTGGTGGGAACTGCATCAGAGCCTTGGCGGTCACTAGGGCGTCGTGGCGAGCTTGAGCGTCTGGAGGTGTGTGAGTGGAGGACTTGCTCTTGGATGGCTGAGGACATCCAGCGGTCTGGTCCTTGGCCGCTCCGTTGCCGACGCTCTTCTCTCCAGACGGAGGAGGAGGAGGCCGGACGGACGCACGAGGAAGCGAGGCCTCCTTGGATCCGCTGCCATAGTCGCGGCTGGGTCCATCTGCGCCGTCTGGCACCGTCTTCTCCGCAGGTTGCGGGGGTGGCGTATCTTCTCACCGTGCGCCTGCGGCACGACGTTCAGCAGAAGCCTGAGTGCGCGAGGGAGAGACGGCCTTGGAGGCCGTAGCCTCGGGCTTCTTCTTGGGTGGCATGCTTGACGGAGAACTTGACGATGATCTCCGGGCTTGGTGAAGACGAACACCGGGGATGACACGCACCCCCTTTGTAGATTCGGTAGGGGCGCGAAGGAGGCTGGAAAACGTCTCCCGTGGAGGGATCGCCGGCAAGTCCTCACTCTCTCTCGATCTCGACATGTAGAGCAAACAAGCAAGGGACACAACGATCTACCCAGGTTCAGGCCGCCCGAAGGCTAACAGCCCTACTCCTGCATGCCTGGATAGATGGAGGAATCATGGTGTGGCTACAATGGCGTCTCCGGCGAGGTACCCGGCAAGGGTTTTGGCTAGAGGAAGAGGAAGGACAGATCCTTGCCCGGAGGAGATCACCTTCCCTCTCTTCCCTGCCCTAGCCTAGCTCTGTGATGTTCTTGCTCTGCTAGCATCCGTGGGTGTCTTCTACCTTGGATTCGTCCTGTCCCGTCCTCCTCGCCATGCCTTGGTCCTCCTTTTATAGACAAGGGGATGCCACAGAGATCATGCGAGGAGCGTGAGGGGGTCTTGGTGGGAAGAATCCCCTCTCTATGGTGGAGGAGGAGACGTGACCTCTCCTCCTCCAAGTATCCTTCGCCGGTTTGGTGAGATCCCCACCCTTTGGGGGACAGCGATGTGGGTAAAGGCTGGCACACCGCAGGTGGTGTCTCCTGCATGCGCCTTGCTTCCCAAGTGACAAGGTTATACCAAACGGGTACCCTACCATGAGGGTACCTAGTGCACGTAATGACTAAAGCCCAATTGTCAAACAGTCCGATAAAGCCCAGCAAGAAAGACCCAAGATGAAGATTTTCCTTTCACAAGCAGACGCACATCACTCTTCCAAACAACTCTCATGTTTTAGCCTTTTTATTTCGACAGACATATAGATATGCATTTCTACAGCGCTCACCATTTTTTGCAGTAAAACCATCATGTTTTCCAAAAAAAAACATAAATCGGCCCTCTGGAATAATTTTTTTTTGCATCAAAAGTCCCCGCACACCGCTTTTTGTGGAAAAGACCTCGCATTTCTTACAAAAAAAAACTCCTTACGCAGCTACAGTATCCAAATCTTAAAAACTTTCTAATTTGAACAACTTTAAAACCTAAACATCTTTAAACCATAAAAACAGTTATTCACGACAAAGAAACAAACATGTTTGGAAAATTCAAATTTCTCAACATATGGCAAAATTTTAGGAAAACAAATAACCAATTTGGACCATTTCTATCCAAAATTCAAATTTAAACCCTCCAAAAAAAAAACTCTTTGAAGCCCGATTATTTTATGAACGTGACATGTACGTTCCCACTTTCAACAATTTTTAATATCTAAACGTTTTTTAAAACGTAAATTTTCCCAGTAATAGCAATTCTCAAATTTGAGCAATCTCTAAAATCCTCCCTTTTTAAAGATGATTTTTTTTTAATTTCAATAATTTCCGAACTTAAACAATTTCATGATATTGCCATTTTCAACTTCTAATTTAAAAACACATACCATTGTGCACAATTAAAAAAATAGATGAATTTCCAAATTCAAAACAAAAAATCAAACTTTCCACACGACCTAATAAATGCCCATTGTATTTCCAAACAATATTACCCACTGCCAATTCGAAAAAAGAAAAAAAAACTATCGCGATAATTTCCAGACGATAAATATTTAACCGCATCAGATAAATTAACGTGAATCTCTTCTTTTCTAAAACATTTTTTAAAAAAGTTAAGTTTCTGACAAGTGGTACCCTTTTACTCCGACAATTTCCAGAAAATAAAAATCGTTCGAACTAACTTGATTTTTAAATTTCGACATTTTTAAATACAGCGGGTGCAGCATGTCGTTCCAGCCAATAAATATTTAACCGCATCACATAAATCTTTTTTAAAAAGTTAGATTTCTCACATGTGGTACCCTTTTACTTCAACAATTTCCAGAAAATAAAAACCGTTCGAACTAACTTTATTTTCAAATTTCAACATTTTTAAATACAGGGGGTGCGGCGTGTCGCCGCACCAAATTCCACTAGTATAAATAACTGCAGAACGATTCAGTAAGACCTCAACGGCCTGAGTCGAATCTGTCCAGTATGTTCCAGGTTCGAGCCCAAGGACTCGAATTTGATTGAAAGCTAGTAAGGTTTTGCCCGAATGTGCAGTTAACTGGTCTTGATCAGTCGAGTAAATCCAGGCCTACTAAGCTATAATCCTTTGTCAAAAACACAAATCTCAGTCGAAATAAAAGATATGAGACTTAAAAACATAGGCATAAGCATGGGACGTGCACTATCGAGTGAGTCCCTGCCTAATTCTACGAGTCAGTCATGCACTCGGGGGCTAATGACAAGGTTATACCAAACGGGTACCCTACCATGAGGGTACCTGGTGCACGTAATGACTAAATCCCAATTGTCAAACAGTCCGATAAAGCCCAGCAAGAAAGGCCCAAGATGAAGATTGCTTCCCAAGATAGGCATAGTCGGTTGTAGTTTCTTCATTTGAAAAGTCTAAGTCGGTTACGTACCCGAGACCCAGCCCCCTATATAAGTGCTGGGAGGGTGGCCGATCAAAGACACGCAACACCATAGCTCTCAAACCCTAGCGAGATCAAACCCTCGCTGGACCCTTGTAACCACATCATATTCCACAATCAATACAGACAGGCTGGAAGTAGGGGTGTTACCTCAGTCGAGGGCCCTGAACCTGGGTAAATCCCGCTTGTCAGCCAACGATTCTACTAGCACTACGCGTTCTCTACCTCGTAAATCTAACCCTAGGTACTCAACTATGGGTATTGCCGAGGATACACCTCGTCAATTGGCGCCGTCTGTGGGAACAGGTAGTGTTGGATTCACAGTTTCGCCGGTTCCATCTTCAAACGGCAACTCGCCGGTCACATCTACAAACGGCAACTCGCCGGCAAGCTCGACTAACGTCGGATCATCAGGAGATCACTCGCCAGTTTCGAAGATCGCATCACCAAAACGGATCAAACCATACTCGCCAGAAGCTCAAGAGGCCTTTGCCAGCCTCGACTCAGGTTTGGATCTAATCGTTGGAAAACACAATTTTTTCGTCGACAGGTTTGGTGTGCAGGACTTGACAGATCCAATCACGGTGGAGACACTCGACGCTCCTTCGACTACACCAGCAGTTATGGAAGCAGCGTCGCCACAGATCGACTCAATCTCGCCGCTAGGATCCCCAGCCTCATCCATGTCAACAAGGGAGATCGACGAGATCATAGCAAAAGAGTTCACAGGCGATGAAGTACAGTCCACCTATCAGGTTGGCACAGTCGAAGACGCTGAATCACATGACATGATCCTCGACTACATGCACTCTGAAGAAGCAAACGACAGGATCTGTCTCGCCGATTTCGGCGGACCAGAGATCCAAGCAGATCAAGAGTTCCTCTCCAACAGCAGAGACAATCCTGAGCGCACACTCGAAGCATACGTCGACACCGATGCACAGATCAGCAAAAGCAGTAACTCTGACATGAGTCTGGATGAGGAAGTTGAATCTATGACTGGCATAGACAGCACATACACCTGTCCTCCGATTATACCTCGCCAGGTCTACGCGCGATCAGCGCAGAAACCTCGACAGCAGCAGCCAGTCGAAGACCCATGGAGTTCCCGTGCACGGTCACATTACCAGATGGCATATCAACATTGACCATCACAGCCGAGATAGCAGCAAAGGTGGACAAAGTCATCAAGCAGTGCACAATGATGCCCGCAGATGCAACCCCGGAAGAGATGATGGCGTACAACTATTTCAACTGGCAAGAGACGTTGCGCCTAAATCAGTACAGGGCAACACTCGAAGAGCGTAGAAAGCAAGCCAGCATCTCGAGTGCGAGGAGGAGACAGTTATCCCTCGGCTCCACAGGAGGAACAGAGCCAAGGCACAAATCGCGATTCGCAAACATCCCAGAAGGAGAAAGATCGGGCGTCACTCGCAACTTAGAACACTTGTTCATGACATTAGACGCAGATGGGGTGCTCGTACCCAAAACAGCTGAAGGAGCCTTGCTGCAAATTGGAGCATACTTAAGAGCAACGGCACCTCCGGCAGGTGACCCGGCAGCAGTCGCACATCAACAGCAGATGAAGGCACTGACACTCGCAGCAAAAGGACTCCAAACGGAGAAGGGCAGAGAGCGCAGCAGGAGCCGCTCACGGCACACATCGCGAGACCGTCGCAGTCGCAGCCCTCATAGGAGCAACGCAAGAAGAGACTCATATCGCCGTCGATCACGGAGCAGGTCCAAGAGGTCGGATAGCAGCGATTCAGGAGACAATCGCGACACAGGGCCATGTGGAGCTCGATGCTTCACTCGACGCATCCGCGAAGCCAAGATGCCCAAAAAATTCAGCTTATCCGCAACGCCGAAGTTCAACTGCAGGCAAGAGCCATCAGGGTGGCTCGAGGATTACAAGTTAGCAGTCGTGTGTCAAAGAGGAACAACTACAACAGCGTTGTAGTACATACAGCTGATGCTCGAAGGCACAGCACGCGACTGGCTCAAAGCTCTACCCGAAGGGACATACGACTCCTGGGATCAATTCCGGGAAGATTTCATCAAATATTTCGACCCTTTGTGTGAAAGACCCAAAACATTCGCAGAACTGCAGGCCTGCACGCAGAGGTGGGATGAGACCCTAAGAGCATACATCAGAAGATGGACAACCATCCGCAACTCCGTAGGCACAATCTCCGAAGACAGAGCTATGGACGTCTTCACCCAAGGAGTCTTTCGAGAAGATTTCAGAGAAGCACTTGGTCGTCAAAAGCCAAAGTCCATGGCAGAGCTCATGAAGATAGCAACCGAGTGGGCAGACGGAGAAGATTCCATACGGGCTAAGCGCCCAGTCTCGCCGCGGAGCCACGAAGATCGTAGGGACAGTCGAGACCACCGCGACAGTCACAAAGATGATCGAAGGCGCAAACGCAAAGGCCGTTACAGCGACGATGATAGAGTCAAATTCATGGCGGCTGGTTTCACTCAGCCACAAGATAGTCAGGGCAGAGATGACAGGCGACCCGAAGAGCGTCGCGATAGTCGAAGCGACAGCCGCCGGGACAGTCGAAGCGACGATCGTCGGGACAGTCGAAGCGATGATCGCCGTGACAATCGAGACCGCGATCAGCGCACGGGTAGCTACAAAAGGCAAGAGTGGCGCAAGCGCACTGATCCAAGGCCAGATAGGACATTCGAGGAGAAAATGGACGACTATTGCAGACTCCACCTGTTCAAAGGAGACGATGGAAGGCTCATCTCCAATCACACAATGGGAAACTGTAGAGAGTTCGATCAAATGGCGATAGATTACATAATAAAGACGAGGAGAGTCGCACCTGCGACTGCTCAGCCAGTCCCCGTGGCAGCACCACCAGCACAACCGGTCCCCGCGCTATTACCTCCACCACAGCACAGTGCAGGAAGCCAGGTCGCAGGAGCCATACATCACGTACCGCAAGCGGCGGAGGAGCAATATCCAAAGCCTCAGGGGCAGATGTACATGATCCAAAAAGGACGTCCCTCTAACAGGCAGCAAAAGCTACATACTCGACACGTAAACATGGCGGTTATGGCGCCACCAGCTATACCAGAGTTGCTGAAAGGAGCCGATACTACGATCACCTTCAGTCGAGACGATCATCCACCCGCAGTCTACCGACCAGGCCACGCAGCCTTGGTACTCGACGCTCAAATTGGTTGATACGCCATGACCAAAGTCTTCATGGATGGAGGCAGCGGCATAAACATCATCTTCTCCGACACACTCCGCAAAATGAACAAGTCAGTCGAAAATCTCCCCAAATCTTCAAATACTTTCCATGGTATCGTTCCAGGTAAAGCAGTCAACCCAGAAGGCACAATACAACTCGACGTTACGTTTGGCGACGCCACTCACTTTCGCACAGAGTCGATAGAGTTTGAAGTCGTCGACTGGAAGTCACAATACCATGCCATACTGGGACGCCCAACGTTTGCTCGATTTATGGCAGTTCCACATTACGCATATCTCAAGTTGAAGATGCCAGGACCCAAAGGAGTCATCACAGTCAACGGAAACTTCCAAAGGTCCGATGCTTGCGACCGAGATTTCAGCAAAATCTCACAGATGTTCGGCATGGAGCAAAACTTCGCAGATCTTTCTCTCACCAACGACCATACATTCATGCCTGATCGTAAGAAGGAAGCAGTCGACAGGACGGTCAGCGCCACAGATGATGAAAGGAAGCACCAAGTCCATCCGACTGACCCGTCAAAGACAGTTCGGGTATCCACAAGCCTGCCAAACGCATAGGAAAGCGCGCTCGTGCGTCGCTTCTACGCTTAGACTCCTAGTCGATAAATGTAATAAGAGCACAATGTGAAACGGCCAGCAGGTTTCAGACGCACTCTTTTCCCTTACCAGGGCACCTAAGGGGACTGGAAGGTTTTTAATGAGGCGGCTTGCTGGTCTATATTTGGAATAAATAAGAATGTTCCTCTATGAGATTGTTTGCATAATTTCTTATTTCTCCATACCCAAAGACTCGGGGGCTGGATCATAAAACTTTCTCATAAATCATAACATAATCACGCCCTATCCGAATACTCGGGGGCTGGGTGTCAAACAAAAATGATAACACAAGTGGCGATATCAAAGCATAGTTCGATTACTCAAGATAAGGAAACAACTCAAAGTAAACAAAACGCACAGCTAACTTCACACACCCCACTCGACACGCTCGGGGGCTGCAAGCAACATGAGTTCAAAAAATATTATTTACATACCACCCACTCGACATGCTCGGGGGCTGAGGAATTACACAAATAAGTGATCATTGGTCACATACACCCCGCTCGACATGCTCGGGGGCTGGGTAGTTACACAAATAAGTCTCCATTTGTCACAACCACCCCACTCGACAGGCTCGGGGGATGCACATGTATAAACATTGTACTATACAAAGTACCAACATTACATAGGCTCGTCCTTCATGGGCAAGATCGAGCCAACTATCTGATCATAAAATCGCTCCACTAGTGTATTGGCGGCATCTACAGTCCCGTCTAAGCATGGTTGAGCAAGCCGCGAACCAATCGCAGGTGGAGGAAGCTGTAGTGTTGGTTTTCGGCTATGGACATAAGCCAGGGCAGCATTAGCTCCAAGCAAAACCTTTCGAGTTATGGCGTCTCGGATAGAGTCGACAGATTGAAAGAGATCAACTAGGGCATGAATCCCTTGAGGCTGTGGCCCATTGGGAAACATGTGGTAGTTGATCCGCAAAAATGCTGCCCTGCATCGCTCGAGTAAAATTGCACCACGGAACACTCGGTCCTTCAGCGTGGCCAACTTGTGGGCATGATACCTGTCCATCCAAAAGTGCTGACGGCCCGTAGTAGGGTTGTCAGTCGTATTATCAAGACGTTCATTCACACGTTCCTCTTCTTCTTTGAAGCTTTGCACAAAAACTGCAGAGAGCAAGTTGAGTAAGGGCAACAAAGATGTTAACCACTAACGCATCACGCAAAAAGGCAATACTTACCGTCCAGCTGGCTGTTAACAATCTCTATTTCGGCGAGTACATAATCTTCTCGCTGGGTGGCGAACGCTGGTTTTCCTTTGAGCATTTTCAACTCGGCTTGAGTGTTTTTTAGCTCTTGAGTCAGTTGCACCACCTTGTTCTTTGCATAAGCTAGTACCCTAGCATCGTTTTTTACTTGAGCAGGAGATCGAGTATCAACCCAAGGCGTTGAGGACTTGGTCGAGTTATGTTCAAGTGGCTGTCAAAGGTCAAAACAGAGCAGAAATTCAGAAACAGATACAAATCAAAGGGATGCACAAGAAAAGCAGTCAAAGCAAACAAATATTCATATCATAACATTCGTCCCCAAAAGAAGTAGCAAAAGCACACTTAATTCGTGTGAGTTATATTTATAGGCCATAGCAAGGAGCAGATATCTTAAGCACGTGACACAGACTCGGACCTAGACCTACGCGCCTGCGACTGAGCGGTTATCGCAGCTGATCTGCGCTCCATAGTAGAAATGCAAGCTTCGGCCAGTTGCACAGCGGTGTCATTGATGCCCTTGAAAGAAGCTGCCTTTCCATCTGGCTTTTTGGGGAAGTCAGACATAGCAGACTCATACTCAGCCACTACACCATGTCCTAGCAGAAGCTTAAGAGTATATTCTGAGCCGCGTACCGTAAGCTCGCGGGCAAACTCCGCCATTGTAGATGAATCAGGACCAAGGGCCTCGGCGAATCCTTCTGCAGTCGCAGGAACCGCGTCAGAGGGCAGCACTTCCGAGTGAACAGCGCCCAGCGTGCTTGTTAAGCTATCCAGAGTGCCCTTCGCCTTCGCAGTCGCAGTCTCTAGCTCGGAGATAGCTCGGTCAAAGGGTAAAGGTCCACTCGCAGTATCTACGGGAGTGGACATCTCGGCAATTCCTTCATAAAAATCAGCGTAACGATGTATCAGCACAAGGTAATCAAAATCGAAAAGAGGATAGACGTTAATTTTTTTGCTAACCTCCAGCAGCTCGGGCGAGTGTCAAGAGGCGTTCAGCATACTCTTTTTCCCGAAGTGCAGCAGCAGTTTGAGCATCTTCGAGTGCCTTTTTCGAGCTGGCTCGTTGGGAAGAAAGCTGTTCCTCCAGGTCCTTCACCTTTTTCTTCAAATCCTCGACTTCCTTCACAGCTGATTTCTTATCACCTGAGTAAAGGTGCGCGCAAATCAATTCATAAACCGTTACAAGTCTAAGCAGTTGTCAACTGGATCATAAATCAGCAAAACACTTACTGGCAAGTTCAGTCGAGCGTGAAAGGAGGGAGTCCCTTTCTTGCTCCATCTGAACGTAAGCTTGACCCCAAGTGGCCATATTGGCAAAAATAGGCTGCAAAAACTCATATAAGTCACATATGTTACTGGCATTGATACTCAGATGCAGAGCAAGGAAAAGAAAGCTTACATGCTCAGTCCAGGACTTGGGCTTTGAGGTGGAAGCTTCAGCAACCGGAGGCACAACAGCCTTATCCTTAGTCGCTTCAGAAATCACCAGGTCAGCGGTGGGCGAGGCAGCTTCAGGAGTGACTTTAGGCGAAACCACAGTCGATACAACTGTGGTTGCTGGAGGAGAAGGTTGCCTGTCCACATCTCTGTGCAGGAAAACAGTAGTAGCATCAAAGGCAAACATCATAAAAACACAAGGAGAAGCAACAAATATAAGCATAAAAGAAAACGTACTCAGGTTCATCTTCGTCAGAATCAGGTTCAGCGCCAATGCGCGGAACTCCAAAGCGAGTGGCCCTACCCGAAGCTGACGGAGGAAGTGAAGCCAACGGAGGAGCAGCCAAAGGAG
Organism: Poa pratensis; assembly: GCA_947311845.1. Taxonomy (NCBI): domain Eukaryota; kingdom Viridiplantae; phylum Streptophyta; class Magnoliopsida; order Poales; family Poaceae; genus Poa; species Poa pratensis. The sequence continues at coordinate 38,307,225 of CAMZMU010000107.1, forward strand.
AGGTCTGGGCAGGTGGGAATGTACCTGAGTTGACGTCATCTTGCAGATCCTCCTCATTCGACTCGCTGCTCGAAGAATCAGAAACAACTGTGCGCCGGCGTTTAACACGGCGAGGGCTGGCCTCAGGGTCAGCCGAACGCTCGGCATCATCCACAGCTTGTTCTACTTCTTCTTCTTCTTCATCTCCGTTACCTGCCTCTCCCAAAGTACCAGCAGGTGGGGTGTGGGCAGAGGGAAGTTCGGACTCGAGCAGCTTGGCCTCGACTTGCAGCTCAGCCTCCAAAGAAGGTCCGGCTTCGGGTAGAGGACGAAGAGTGGAAGCTGTCGAGTGGCCCTGTGCATATCAAAAGAAGCGCTTCGCAGTCATAAAAACAGTCGTCAAAAAAAAATCTAATGCATTAAGAGAAAGTTCACACTTACTTCGAGCAAAGGATTATTGGAGGAAAACAGAGCAATCGGGCCTTCCAGTTTACAAGGCTCTGTAGCCTTGATACTCATGATGGACCTCACCCGATCATCTAACTCCTCTTTGGATAGCTCCTCTGGGGTCATCCGGGTGGCGTCGAGTGGACCCTCGTATTGCCACATTGGGTGAGCCCGGAGACGAAGCGGACATACCCGCATCTTCAGAAAGGTACCAATGAGTTGGACACCTGAGACGGTGCCAAGCATATCAACAATGCGTGTCAGAAGGGGCGTCGCCTCCGCAATCTCTTCAGTCGACAGAGGATGGTCCCAGGCCTTGGTCTTCAGCAGCGGCTTGCGAACCGCAAATGCAGGGCTAACCGCCTGATCGACTGGCACATAAAACCATCGGCTGCGCCATCCTTGAGCGGAGTCGACAGCCATAAGGTTGAAATAGTTGACGTCGCTTCGCACTTGGATCAGCAGGCCGCCGACGGGGAACGGATGGCCACCTCCGTAGTTGTGGCGCACTTTGAAAATCGATTTCCAAAGCGGCCAACTGGGAGACACTCCCAAGAAACACTCGCACAAAACCATAAAAACGGCAATATGCAAGATCCCACTGGGAGTAAAGTCATGGATTTGCACGCCATAGGCGTACATCAACCCACGAACGAAATCATGGAGCGGAACAGAAAAACCACGAGGCAAGAACTCCGCAAAAACACACACGCTCGTTAGAGCGAGGTTCGGGGAATACCTCCTTCCTCGTGCGTCCGTTCAGCAGAAGCCTGAGTGCGCGAGGGAGAGACGGCCTTGGAGGCCGTAGCCTCGGGCTTCTTCTTGGGTGGCATGCTTGACGGAGAACTTGACGATGATCTCCGGGCTTGGTGAAGACGGACACCGGGGATGACACGCACCCCCTTTGTAGATTCGGTAGGGGCGCGAAGGAGGCTGGAAAACGTGTCCCGTGGAGGGATCGCCGGCAAGTCCTCACTCTCTCTCGATCTCGACATGTAGAGCAAACAAGCAAGGGACACAACGATCTACCCAGGTTCAGGCCGCCCGAAGGCTAACAGCCCTACTCCTGCATGCCTGGATAGATGGAGGAATCATGGTGTGGCTACAATGGCGTCTCCGGCGAGGTACCCGGCAAGGGTTTTGGCTAGAGGAAGAGGAAGGACAGATCCTTGCCCGGAGGAGATCACCTTCCCTCTCTTCCCTGCCCTAGCCTAGCTCTGTGATGTTCTTGCTCTGCTAGCATCCGTGGGTGTCTTCTACCTTGGATTCGTCCTGTCCCGTCCTCCTCGCCATGCCTTGGTCCTCCTTTTATAGACAAGGGGATGCCACAGAGATCATGCGAGGAGCGTGAGGGGGTCTTGGTGGGAAGAATCCCCTCTCTATGGTGGAGGAGGAGACGTGACCTCTCCTCCTCCAAGTATCCTTCGCCGGTTTGGTGAGATCCCCACCCTTTGGGGGAAAGCGATGTGGGTAAAGGCTGGCACACCGCAGGTGGTGTCTCCTGCATGCGCCTTGCTTCCCAAGTGACAAGGTTATACCAAACGGGTACCCTACCATGAGGGTACCTAGTGCACGTAATGACTAAAGCCCAATTGTCAAACAGTCCGATAAAGCCCAGCAAGAAAGACCCAAGATGAAGATTTTCCTTTCACAAGCAGACGCACATCACTCTTCCAAACAACTCTCATGTTTTAGCCTTTTTATTTCGACAGACATATAGATATGCATTTCTACAGCGCTCACCATTTTTTGCAGTAAAACCATCATGTTTTCCAAAAAAAAACATAAATCGGCCCTCTGGAATAAATTTTTTTTGCATCAAAAGTCCCCGCACACCGCTTTTTGTGGAAAAGACCTCGCATTTCTTACAAAAAAAACTCCTTACGCAGCTACAGTATCCAAATCTTAAAAACTTTCTAATTTGAACAACTTTAAAACCTAAACATCTTTAAACCATAAAAACAGTTATTCACGACAAAGAAACAAACATGTTTGGAAAATTCAAATTTCTCAACATATGGCAAAATTTTAGGAAAACAAATAACCAATTTGGACCATTTCTATCCAAAATTCAAATTTAAACCCTCCAAAAAAAAAACTCTTTGAAGCCCGATTATTTTATGAACGTGACATGTACGTTCCCACTTTCAACAATTTTTAAGATCTAAACGTTTTTTAAAACGTAAATTTTCCCAGTCATAGCAATTCTCAAATTTGAGCAATCTCTAAAATCCGACCTTTTTAAAGATGATTTTTTTTTAATTTCAATAATTTCCAAACTTAAACAATTTCATGATATTGCCATTTTCAACTTCTAATTTAAAAACACATACCATTGTGCACAATTAAAAAAATAGATGAATTTCCAAATTCAAAACAAAAAATCAAACTTTCCACACGACCTAATAAATGCCCATTGTATTTCCAAACAATATTACCCACTGCCAATTCGAAAAAAGAAAAAAAAAACTATCGCGATAATTTCCAGACGATAAATATTTAACCGCATCAGATAAATTAACGTGAATCTCATCCTTTTCTAAAACATTTTTTAAAAAAGTTAAGTTTCTGACAAGTGGTACCCTTTTACTCCGACAATTTCCAGAAAATAAAAATTGTTCGAACTAACTTGATTTTTAAATTTCGACATTTTTAAATACAGCGGGTGCAGCATGTCGTTCCAGCCAATAAATATTTAACCGCATCACATAAATCTTTTTTAAAAAGTTAGATTTCTCACATGTGGTACCCTTTTACTTCAACAATTTCCAGAAAATAAAAACCGTTCGAACTAACTTTATTTTCAAATTTCAACATTTTTAAATACAGGGGGTGCGGCGTGTCGCCGCACCAAATTCCACTAGTATAAATAACTGCAGAACGATTCAGTAAGACCTCAACGGCCTGAGTCGAATCTGTCCAGTATGTTCCAGGTTCGAGCCCAAGGACTCGAATTTGATTGAAAGCTAGTAAGGTTTTGCCCGAATGTGCAGTTAACTGGTCTTGATCAGTCGAGTAAATCCAGGCCTACTAAGCTATAATCCTTTGTCAAAAACACAAATCTCAGTCGAAATAAAAGATATGAGACTTAAAAACATAGGCATAAGCATGGGACGTGCACTATCGAGTGAGTCCCTGCCTAATTCTACGAGTCAGTCATGCACTCGGGGGCTAATGACAAGGTTATACCAAACGGGTACCCTACCATGAGGGTACCTGGTGCACGTAATGACTAAATCCCAATTGTCAAACAATCCGATAAAGCCCAGCAAGAAAGGCCCAAGATGAAGATTGCTTCCCAAGATAGGCATAGTCGGTTGTAGTTTCTTCATTTGAAAAGTCTAAGTCGGTTACGTACCCGAGACCCAGCCCCCTATATAAGTGCTGGGAGGGTGGCCGATCAAAGACACGCAACACCATAGCTCTCAAACCCTAGCGAGATCAAACCCTCGCTGGACCCTTGTAACCACATCATATTCCACAATCAATACAGACAGGCTGGAAGTAGGGGTGTTACCTCAGTCGAGGGCCCTGAACCTGGGTAAATCCCGCTTGTCAGCCGACGATTCTACTAGCACTACGCGTTCTCTACCTCGTAAATCTAACCCTAGGTACTCAACTATGGGTATTGCCGAGGATACACCTCGTCACCAAGTCTTCTGGGCTCTTCTACCATCTTCTGGAGGGTGGTAGAAACCCTATCTTCGGCTTGTACGGACTGGTACCCGAGAAGGAGCCCGGCCCTGCCGGGGTCTCGCACTCTCGGGGTCCTCCTCTGCTTCCGGGGTGCTAGGGACCGGGGGTCCTTTTGCACCCGGTGGTCTTGGCTGGCGTGCGGGGTGCCCGCCAGGTCTTGCGCCGTGTCTTGGTCATGTCCATCTTCGTGTTGGGCCCACAGGCGGTGGACCCACTTTGGCAGCACTAGGGGAACCCCATATTCCATCGCTGCGACAGTGTGTTCAACGACACGTCAGACAATCATCGGACAGTACTAAATTCTACGCTTAACTGATGTACCAAGCTACGCAATAGATCATATACGCAAACTATATGATTCTTTTGCACATGATCTTCGAAAAATAGTCTGTAACTTCAGTGGCTCAACTAAGCCTATTTGCCTACAAATTACGTCAAGATAGAAGTATTATATTCACAAACTACATTCCATCTTGATAGCTTAAAATCTCAACCCTTCACTGCAATTACATTGACTACCAGTTTGATGATGTAAAAAACTGTAATATCACACCAGAAAAAAGATACCCGCCTCAATGACAAGACTTACAACACTACAAAATAAACATCGCCACCATAACTACCACAAAAAAAAAAACTACCACAAATATAAACAATATATGTCATATCACCAAACTTCCTCTTGCTGGCAACCTGATCGCATCAGCTTCACTGCAATTACATTGACTACCAGTTTGATGATGTAAAAAACTGTAATATCACACCAGAAAAAAGATACCCGCCTCAATGACAAGACTTACAACACTACAAAATAAACATCGCCACCATAACTACCACAAAAAAAAAACTACCACAAATATAAACAATATATGTCATATCACCAAACTTCCTCTTGCTGGCAACCTGATCGCATCAGCTGATCTGAAACTCTCCGCTGGCATGGACTTGCTTTACCTGTTTGTCATACTCATCCTCGACATCATATTCCTCATCGTCGTCGTTCTTGTGTTCCTCATCGGGTCTTTTTCCATCTTCTTGATCTTCCTCCTCTGCCCACCCAAAACCAGCCACTGGAGTAGATGATGGAGGTGGTGTGCGTGCATCCTCAACAATCTTCATAATCTCATCAACAGTTTGATCAGAGAAGATCGGAGCACTGTTGTCTTTCTTGTAGTACTTTGCTTGTACAGCTTCTGTTAACTCTCTAGGCAAGTTCTTCAGGAACCATGGGTGGTTTCTGATCTCCCTAATCGTTATTCTCTGCGTGATTTGGTAGAACTGTGTTATGGCAATGATATGCAACAAAAATGATGAACTTTTACAGCTTTCACTCCCCAACAAATACCTTTGCAGGATTTGCGACAAAGATCTTAGAGAGGAGTTGCCTACAATCTTGAGATATGTGGACATACTCTGGTATATTGTATTGAATTGACACAATTCTCTGCGAAAAAAAGGGGCACAATATAATTTGCAAGGCGCCCAAAGAGGGGTTTATAGGAAGAGGCAAGCGTATAATTACCCCGATCGTCTTTCTGAAATCCTTCGGATCATCGGGGTCTTCAAAAGGGTATCCGCCGACAAGCATCACATAAAGGGTCACTCCACAAGACCACACATCTGCCATCTGCGCAAGGAAAAAACCTCAATTACAGAATGCAAATGCTTAAAGTAGATCACAACAGCGATAAACATATATAGCAACAATATTTACAGTATAAAGGAAGCATGCCCCATTTCAGATATTTGAGATTTTGCTCAAAAGCTTGAGCTCACAATCATATGGAGACAGCAGTATATTTGCATCGTGGGCAAAATGACGGGGCACACATATTGTGACAGCTATATATTTGCATCATGAGTAATTTGATGATGCACATATTGTGTTGTGTCAATGGCTAAGAAATTATAAACTGAAGAATGTCCACATGTAGCAAAACTTCAAAGAAATACTCGTTACTTGCTCAAACATATGTGAAGCAGCGAAGTCACTTGGGACCGGGAGATGGTTATATGTGAACCGAGAAAATGACACTAAAAGTGATTCAAGAAACCAACGTCACAAAAAATCATCCCCATTTTCCAAACTAAACTCAATACTGCCCTACAGGAGAAAACCAATTTGGCATGCTGAAAAAGATTTTTTGTTAGTAGTTAGACTTGGCAGGACAGAAAGTAAGAAATAAGGTGGTGAAATAGCATCCCAGAAAGTAAGAAATTACCAGGGCGTGCAAAAGAATTATAGAAACTAAATGAGCAAAGGACAAATAATCGATGATATATAAAGGAAACAGCAATAGCTCAAAGGACCAACCAGATGTTCAGTTTGATATGGTTGAATCAAAAGAATAAGTCTGAGGGCCACATGATACACATAGTTCTCATCACAAGCAAGGATTTTTCGTGTTCTTTTTCTTAGTGTGCCTAGGCAGAAACAGTATATTGGAGTATTTTTTTTGCTATAATATATTGGAGCTTCACCATAATGGTTTTCCGTCGGTCAAAGATCACCATACAACAAAGTGACCAATATATATTTTATTAATCCTCACTTCAAGTAGATCGCTTAAATTAAGCATGGCAAGCAAGATCTGCATGAAAAGAATCTTGTGCTTTTCTCCGGCAAATCTAACTTTCTTTTGAGGTCATTACCTCAACAAGTAAAAATACAGAATTCCACCAGGTAAATCGATTGTGAACCCATTGGAGGATATAATTTTGCATGGACGAAAGTGGGCCATCCAGTGGGGCAAAGATCTCCGTCAAGCGTGATATCGTTATTTGATTGCTTAGTAGAAAGAAAATGTCCCAATGACAGAGTGAACATCAGAAACATTCGGTTACACTATCTCCCCCTGCTTCTTTTTGACAAAATTGTCAACACAGATAATTGGAGCACTTAGAACTTGGAATCCTCCTACAGCGATAGGAAACCAATACTGACATGCCCACTACCTGTCTACTTGACCTCAGAACAAAATTCCAAAATTCAAAGCCGTTAATTAGGGAGGTGCACTAGGGTCCTAGTCTAAGAGGCACAGATGCATCTTTGGAGCCATACACGACGCACCTGGCTCTTTCAAGCACTGGGTCTAGGAATGCAAAGAGGCAAATAAGACTTTGGAGCAGGCTGCCACAACCCTCAAGCATAGCCGATGCATAAGTGCATTTGTATATAAGGATTATTCATAGTAGGGCCTTATTGCAGTGATGTAAGGACAGTAAAAAAAAATGCAGTGATGTAAGCAAGAGATGTATGCTAAAATATCAAAACTAACCTTGCCGTCGTATTCCCGGCGAGAGAGCACCTCCGGAGCAATGTATGCAGGAGTCCCAACAGTGGACTTGGGTTTCGAGTGCAGCAACGATGACTGCGAGGAAGAAAATATTCCAAAAGAAAGGCGTGAGTCTAAAATAACAAACAGAAAATCATGCTTGGTTATTCAACTGGTGTCATTTTCTCTTGCTTTAAAAAAATATCTAATAGAACGATTTGTTAGTAACATGACCAAGTAAAGCTGGAGAAAAAAAGGGTAAATTTCCTTTGCAAGGCCATAAAGGCACGAGTTTGATAAGCACAGTGAGGAAGTCAAGAGAGTTTCGTGTCAAATTTTGCTCCTCCCAGCGTTCAAAGTTGGTATACCTCTTGAAGTAAGAACAAACGAAATATTTGGTACGAGTACCTTGGAGTAGCCGAAATCGCAGATCTTGAGACGCGGAGCTGGGTTACCATCCAGTAACGTGTTCTCCAGTTTCAAGTCCCGGTGGCAAATTTGCTGAAAGGGCACCTCATCAGCACACAAAAAATTAAAGATTTATTTTAGGAAAAGCGGTTACTCCGTTGCAATCCTCACCATGAAGTGGCAGTAGCTAACACCGCAAATTAGCTGCTGGAAGAAATACCTCGCCTAGAACACAACAAAAATGAAAATTATTAGCACACCAACCTCAGAGAACTTTGGACGAAGCAGGAAAGATACAGAGGAGGATGAGCGCGAAGTAAAATGATCACCTCATCCTCGCTGAATCTGCCGGCGCTGCAGATCCGTTCGAAGAGCTCGCCGCCAGCGGCGTACTCCATGACGATCGCGAGGTGCGTAGGCGTGAGCAGAACCTATGAACAGCATGTCCCAAATGGGGGGATACAAAAATTGATCAATTATTATTCTCCATCTAAGAAGAAGAAGAAATTTCCCCACGGTTTTACCCACCTCCTTGAACCGAATTATGTTGGGGTGCCGGAGCGAGCGGTGGTTGATAATCTCCCTCGCCACATTCTCGTCAATCTGGGTCAGCAGACACGTCAGTTTAGCCAAAATTAACCAAGAAACAACAGGAATTGGAGCGCGGGAGGGGGAATCCAGACCTTGTGGCCGCGCGGGATGTACTTCATGGCGACGAGCTCCTTGGTGTCCCTGTTCCGCATCAGCCGCGCAACCCCGAAGTTGCCGGAGCCGATGTCCTTGAGGAGCTCGTACTTCTCCATGGACCTGCTCGCAGCTCGCTGCCTGATCGGATTGGCGCGTTTTGGTGCTGCTGGGAAGCTTGCTTGCTTGCTTGCTGCCCGAGGGAGGGAATGGAAGAGGATTCGAAGCTTCAGCGGGAGGCTTCTTTTTTCTTTTCTTTAGTCGCCTGTATGTATTGTGTGTGCTTTCTCTTCCTGGCCTGGTTGGGTCTGGATTTGGGCGTGATTAGTTTAGGTGCTTTTGGGGTTAGTTTTATGCGGTGATTAGACGCTGTGGCGTGCCGAGGTATGCGTGCCAGCAGCAGCGGTTGGTCGTCGCATGATGACCAGCATAGCTATATGAACCTTCCACTTAACAACTTTCTGCAACTTAGCCCTTGGGTAGATAACCTTGCTGTTTTTTTTTCGAAACACAGTACAACTCACGTACACGTGCACACACTCACCCCTATGAACGCATGCACACCCTACCCTATGAGCACCTTCGTAATACCGAGGCGGCGGGTCGAGTATTGAGATTGACGAAGTCACCACGGGCGGCTCGCTGTCGACGGGAACGTCGCCTTTCACTGAAGAATATTCCGCCTAAATGAGAAACACTGACGTCAACCACCCTCCTAACCATCTTATACCACATATAAGTTCTCCATAACCTTGCTGTTGCAGCAGCAAATGAACAGCTGGTCGTGTCTTTTATTTTTTAGAAATGGGGAGAAAAAAATACATCGTAAATAGGTTGAAAACAAAATTTCCCGGACGACGAGGTTCCTTTTGTGAGATGGCAATCTAACTAGGTGGTGTGAAACATGAGGCGCTCACGTTGTCTCAGTTCGTTGGCAAAGGGGGTAAAATATCAGTCATGAAAAGGAACGTGGCACTGCCCCGTGTGAAGTGAGCGCGCGAGGACGGCCCCCGTACTTTGACCATTTCTTCCCTGTGGCATGACGAATTTGATGATGGCGGCGCTTTCGTCCATCCCCTACCATACTACTACGTACCCAGTAGCCTCATCTTGACCAAGGATTCAGCATCACCTATCTCGCTCCAGCAAGATGAAACGACCCCTCTCTTCTCCTTGTATGCCTTCTTCGGTTCAGTTTCTTCTGCAACCCTTAGAAAAATGAATCAAACCACTCATTCCACAGGTTCAAATCCCGCCTCGTTCTACTTATAAAGCTTCACTGAAATTTCAAATTTAACAACTGGGGTACAACAGTTCCCTTGTGTTGTGTTGTGCATCTATTCCAAATTGCCTGGTCGGAGGGTAAAACACGACGACAATCGACAACAGTGTCTAGCTCAGAGTGACACGATGGCAAGAGTGAAAACAACAGGCCGGCCATGAGCAGACCAAGTGTACTGTGTACGTGACCAAATTGTCAACACGGCCAGTACACGTGGTACAGGCTGCAACCACCATATATACTAGCGACAGCGGCTCTAAACAAACCTCTGGTTCCACCATGGTTCCGACACACTTTCACCATACAACACATACACGAATATCCTGCAAGTCCAACACCAAGTCTACAAGCAGTCAATTCATGCACCGCGACAGACAGAGATCTTAACAACTCCCTACTTAGCCAGCTTGCAGATGGAACATCTCAACGTGCCATCGTCAATCCCCAGATGGCCAGACATAGTAAGCGGTTGCAAAGATAAGCGCAATCCAATCTAATGTGCTCCTCCGGTGCTTGGTTCACAAAGGAAGAGAGAAAATGAAACGGGGGAGAAAAACAATTGACGATCCCTACGAGTGCAAGACCCCTATTCACATTTAACGGATGTGCACAGTACCTAGGAGCATTGCTATGTTAAGACTGGCTACTTGCTGGCTGGAGGATTCCCCTTGCTAGCCACATTTTTCACCACTAGGTTATATTGGCGATTGGCTGGTGGTCTAGTGCCGGGAGCCACATTCTTAGCTGGTGGTCCAGTACCTGGAGGCGCATTCCTGGCTGGAGCTCCGGCACCAGGAGGCGTATTCTTAGCTAGTGTTCCAGTGCCTGGAGCCGCATTCCTGGCTGGAGCTCCGGCACCGGGAGGTGTATTCTTAGCTAGTGTTCCAGTGCCTGGAGCCGCATTCCTGGCTGTAGCTCCGGCACCAGGAGGCGTATTCTTGGCTAGTGTTCCAGTGCCTGGAGACGCATTCCTGACTGGTGCTCCGGCGCCGGCAGCCATATTCCTGGCTGGCGGTGTTCCAGCGCCGGCAGCCATATTCCTGGCTGGTGGTGTTCCAGCGCCAGAAGCTGCATTCCTGGCTGGTGTTCCAGCGCCGGGTGCTGCATTCCTGGCTGGTGTTCCGGTGCCAGGAGCCGCATTCTTGGCCATTCCATTACTTCTTGAGTTCGCAGCATGCTGCTTCTGGGCCATAATTTCTTGGCACCGATTTTGCTTGGCTGTGGTGCCTGGACCGGTTGACTGCCCCCCAAGTGCTTTACTCAGCACACCAGCATTGCCTGTGCCAACAAGCCCACTAGAGGTGATTGTCTGTGGAAAGGTCACTCCATGCGAACCTAGAGTTTTGGCCCTCTTCACGCTTGCTGGTGCTCTAGCAAACACAGGGATGCTTTTCCCAGCTGTGGGTAGCTGTTTCGGTTGTTTCTTCTGGCTGGCGGTAGCACCTTGAGTTCCAGGAGCAATTTTGACACTTCTGCTCTTATCCAAATTATCCATCTTCAAGCATCCTTGGGCAACAAAGCGATCAAACTCCAGCATGTCAGCATCCTTGGGATCTATATTGTCCTCAGCCTTGGGATCTATCATCTCCTCATCCTTGGGCTCTACAATATCTGGCTGCTTCACATCTTCATGCTTCACATCTTCAGGAAACAGGTCCTCCATCGTGACTACACAATATGTGGAGTCGTCATCCATCTCCATACTGTCGCATGGGCCCGACACCGGTGTGGTGCTCAATGTTCTATCAGTTTCCAACAAATGTGCACTAGCAGATTGTTCCGGGGGATTAACTCCTGCAATTTCTGGCACAACATTGACTTGTTCGGTTGACTGTGTAGTCGAAACCTGAGGAGATGGTGTCGGGGCACTACAATTTGGAAGTTCTGGGTGTTGAGCACTACCAAGCTGTGTCCCAGACTCACCGGCCATAGTGGATGATTTAGAGCTTGTAGAAGTTTTTGCGGATCCTGTTCCTCGAGATCTTATATGCACAGCTTTCGTAGACTGTGCAGCTTTCAACAAGTCTGTAGCCACGCTGGGTGTGGCGATACGTCCACCAGCAGCAATAGCTGCGGCTTGTATCAAGGAAGGAGCATTTGTAAGATTTGCTTGTGCAGGTTGCTTTTTCGAGTTATTTCTTGACTTGTTTGAAGTATTTGACACTCTTAAGGGTGCAGCTTGGGCAGGAGCTTGTTGCACCTGAGGAAGTGGCATTTGCACTTGTACTGGCGCAGGCACAGGGACTGCAACTGGCACTTGTACCGGCAACTGGAATGACGAGGAGGATGTTGTTGCAGACTTTAACTCAGGTGTCCCAGTACCAGATACTGCAGCATGATGTTGAGTGTTTTTTTGTGAAATTCCTGAACGAAAAAGCTTAAATGAGCACTAAAAGGGTAGCACAAGATATAGATTGCCAGAATAGATTTACATCTGAGATAGTGAGATATGCAACGAAGCTATAGGTGGTTTGAGTTGTCGATAGTTCCACAAAGAAGTTTCATTGACAATGTACATGAATTTTGTAAATACCTGATCTTAATGCAGATAATCCAGGCCTCCCCATAGGCATATCAAGAGCCATAGAAAATGCCTTTTGAGTTGCTTTTATATCAAAATTCGTAGTGACTGGTTTAGCATTAGCAGGCTTGGTTGTTCCTTGACGCTTGGAAATTAGTGCCCATCTCTGAAAAGAGCAACATACATTACTATTCTACAGAGAAAAATGTGCATGGTGATAAGGATGGCACATCATGCTTATCATTACATTATATTATTATACAGCAATTACATGCAAATAAGAACTAATCAAACATGCCCAGCAAGTGGATTAACTAACAGATTACAAGCACAGCAATATAACAACTGCAACAAGAAGCACATGTGCTTGGAGCTTTGGATAAATACTTTGACAGATGCATGTATTTGCCTACTTATCTTAGCATATTTGCAAAGCATTTTAGCAATTTACCATAAGTCTGGCTGACTTGTGAAAACTACACTGATGTAAACAAGGATGAAAAGCATCAACATAACAGATGGTAGTGAGCAATTTACAAGGTAAGCAAAATTACCTGAGACAATTGAACAGCAGTTCTTGTACTATCAAAGTTATATTTATTCATAATGTCCAGCCAATTTCCTTCACCACACTTATGTACACCAGTCGTTAAGTCCGCATCTTCCTCTTTAGACCATGGTTTAGGCTTCTTCTTCTTTTTGTGGGGTCCATTTCCATCAAAATGATCAGGGGATAACCCTGTATGGGACGCCTGTTTTGAGTTGGAAACTGGACCTGTACCATTTGTTAGACGGTGACTCTGACTAAGCTGTTTGTCAGATGGAACACGCGGTATCTTTCCATTTGGAGTGTTCAGCACAGGAACTTCTGAGTTAACACGATGACTAGAAGCTTGTTCACGTGAAGATCCATATATTAAGATCTGCAATTTATATAACATTGCATGTCTAAGATATCAAGAAAATTATAACACAAATATGCGATACAGCAAATAATACATGGCACAATTGCATGACACTTGACATTGTAAGTAATATACGAAACTGCTAAAGAAACTAGAGATTTGCCTTTTCCATAAACTAAATGATATGGAAGACTATCATAAGAACTGCTTTATGTTAACAAATCCTTACGCCTTTTATATGGACTGCTAATCTACTGTGACCAGTGATAAGGATGACATTTCAGGCCAACACACTCAAATACTACCGTGATTAATAATTTAGATGGAGTATGAAATATATTTTTTCATTTTCCTGATTTAGATATTCACAAAAATCTTGACTCCAAAATTTTAGAAATTTTGACTGCACATATCCCATAGCTACACTCTTCCATAACTTTTTCTGGAGGGCGCAAACATGATGGCCACTCTTTTGTAACCATAGGGGCAAACATTATGGCATTTTTGTCTTTCTGCATATAAAGATAGAGACGGACTCATAGTTGCTGTTCCAGAATTGGTTGATCAATCAGTTTCTGCAGACACTACTTTAAGTTCTTGAAACTTGATAGAACAAGAAACTAGTTCTCATAAGAACTCAATCTTCTTTAACGAATTCATATACTTTTCATACAGCTGAAACCATTTTCACTACCCTATGATATCTAGTGAAACAACAAGCTTCCATCTGATAACAAGGCATCAATCAAGCTTTTGAGCGGAGCCAACATTGTGTGTCGATCATCTTCAATAGGCTCATACTGAAGAGTGAACTGCATCTGTTAAGGAGATTATATTATGTAGGCTACTCTGTGCCTTACAAACTTACACAGAATAAAGCCCAAAGTAGGGCACGGGCTACTATCGATCTATAACAAAAATTGCATCTAGTGTTCAACGGAACATGTAATTGTATTGTTTACAATGCAAATGTGAGAAGGAATTGGCACACATCATGTCAAGGTCACGTTGTAAAGGAAGACGTAATGGATTGAATTGTCTAACCACCCTTGATTGAATCTCTACTATTAAAACTGAACAGGTGACTGGTGATGTCACACTTCACTCCAATTTACAAGAAATGTAACCGCTCTTTGTATCCTTCAAGGCTTAACCTACACCCGCATCCTCTCCAATTAGTTCGGTCTAATTAATTTGTTCTGTTTAGAAAAAACTGGAGGTATCAATTTTGTGGGGCTACCGCCACGCTATTCTCTTAGGGACGCAATATTTTGTTAGGCACGAGGCATGCTTCCCATGCCTTTTGCACCCGTCATCCCACCTTTTAATCTTCATCTATGTCAAGTGATTTAACGTAGGTCCTGAGCAGCTTACCTCAGCGCTAACCTGCACACGTGGCACTTTGACCGCAGCCACGTAGCCAGAAGCTCCCTTGGCAGCAAAACTCATGACATGGCAGCATTCTGGCCACGTGGTGTCGTGGTTGTAACAAAAGCGCCAAGCGTGCCGTTGGGCTGCTCAAGACCCACGTTGATTCACTTAAGGTACTATGAGGGACTGATACGTGTACTTCCATAGGTTTGGGACTAACTTGATACGACCTCAATGCTTTTACGATGGCAGGTGCACTTTACTCTGTTGGATAAGTTAGTTGCACTCACGGCATTACTAGTAAGTAATCCAAGTAGGTCGCACCTTACAAATCCTTGTGGATAAGATTATAATAAAGTGTCTGCATGGACAAGCCAATAACATACATAGCATGATACTAGATACTGGTTTGGCACAATGGGACACAATGACCTTCGCAGATGCTAAACCAAATTCTGTGCCCGTATGGCACTTGATTCTGAATATGTTTGATCACAGAAACAAATAGAAAAAAGTAAACACTAAATACCCTGATGGTGTTTAAGCTAGTATAACTGGGGTGCTAAGGAATACATATAAATATGGTAACGGGGTGAAACATAAATTAGGCTTTTAGCATTCTATCCAAAAGGAGCATCTGATAAAGTGATAAACAGATAAGCCCCAGTACAGAAATATATATTTCTGACGAAAACAGAATGTGATACCTTGGAAAACCCTGAGGCCTCGGCTAGAGCCTCGCTGCTCGGGGTAGGAAAGGGTTCAATCTCACATTCCAAGTCGCTCTCATCGCCCTACCATCATCAATCAGGGCAACATAAGTACAGAATACCGTAGGAAAAGATAAGGCAACAGTAGAACTAAACGAATTTCTGTATAATGCTACTAGCTCTTAAGATCTAACTGTCCCTAAGGACGAGAACGATCCTGGCTAAAAGACACAACTGGAGCTAGTTGAAATTGGCGAAAAAAATCCGAGGGTACAAACCAGAGGCTGGGAGCTGTCGTCGATGTTCTCCACGAAGTCGTGCCGGTAGGCTAAGTAGCGCCAGAGCATCTGATATTCGCGGGCGGAGGTTATCCCCGTGGCCGTCTTGGCCACCAACGCCTTCCAGTCGATCCTCCTCTTATCCCCGTGCTGCGCCACCTCCTGAAGGGCCGTAAGGATCGTCGCCGGCGCGTACCTGCGGAAAGGTTGAGCGGCGCGTTAAAACCCTAGGGCGAACTTGGGGGAGCGGCTGGTGCACGGGGAGGGTGAGGAGAAGGACTGACTTGTGGAGGATGAGGTACACGTCATCCTCGGAGAGATCCCGCTTCCTCTTCCCCGCCGCCGGTGCCGCCGTCGCCGGAGCCGCCATCTCGAAGTTTGTTGACTCGTCGGCGCTCCCACGGTCAGTTGGGGAACCGTTTCTTTTTTGTTTTTATTTTTATCTAGAATAACTTTTGAGATTTCGAGAATGGATATGCCAGCCAAGGGGCAGCCAAGAGTTGTTCATGGGCTGCTACAGATTGTCATATCCGGCCCAGCCCGCATAAGTCAATCTGTACACGGTTTTAGTCTCTCTTTTTTTGACGAAAAGTCAGCGGGGCTGTTTTTTTTTTTTTTTTTTTTTGAATACGCGGGGCTGATTTTCATTATTAAGTGAGAAGAAGCAGAGCACATGTCAAAAAAAGAAGAGAGAAGAAGCAGAGCAGTAGCATTACAAACTAGCTGCGCTAGGTAAAAGAGTACAACCTCCGATCCATATTAATGGTCTCAACTTTATCTAGATACGGATGTATCTAGTTAAGTGTTTAGACTAGATGCATCCGTATCTAGACAATGTTGAGACCATTAATATGGATCGGAGGGAGTAAGAAAAAGCTACTACCTCCGATCCATATTAATGGACTCAACTTTATCTAGATACGGATGTATCTAGTTAAGTGTAAGACTAGATACATCCGTATCTAGACAATGTTGAGACCATTAATATGGATCGGAGTAATAACTAAAACAGAGGAAGGGCGAACGCCGAGATGGCCCGGCCGTACATCAAAGTTTCACA
Source organism: Poa pratensis (assembly GCA_947311845.1). Lineage (NCBI taxonomy): Eukaryota > Viridiplantae > Streptophyta > Magnoliopsida > Poales > Poaceae > Poa > Poa pratensis. The sequence continues at coordinate 38,323,841 of CAMZMU010000107.1, forward strand.
GAAGTAAGCTAGTCGGGCTCCTTGTCAGATTGTTGATGGTTCTGATGCATGCCTGCCTGCCGAGTTCCAGCAGATTGCTTCTTCTACGATCCGCGAGAAGATCATCTCGGGCGAGGCTCATACTATGCGCCAATGAATGGTAGATAAACTTTGTTTAGGCCTTCCACGTCTATATTGCATAGGGTAGTCACTATCATGGTCCATGGGTATGCTATGTTCTCTGAAATTTATCGAAAGAGTAAAATATTGTGTTGACCATAGATTGTACCTTGTTTTTCTTATGCCGATAATAGCGAGAGGCCCGTCGCAGCAAAGCGGCGTTGGTAATCTCTTTTCGAAATAGTGAAATTTTGCTGACTGACCCCGTGGTTACTATTCTCATTGAAGTGGGCTTTTCAACGTTTAAATATTGTGTTCCATGTGTTTGATCTAGTTCTCCATCGTTTTATTTTATGTATCGTTTATAATAACACGACTAATCGCAAATAAAATGAATGGGCAAACTTTTCTTATTCTTCAAGCTAGAAATATGATATGACTTTTCTATTTCCTATACTTCAGTCAAGATGTAAATAAGTGTGTAAGTTGCAAGTACCGACAATAGACGAGAGGAATGTTATATGGGTGTTTTGATTAGATGTGATGTCTTGCAAATGCAGGCTGTTTAGTGGGGACACTAGATGATTATTTTTCTTAGATGAAAGGTGGCATGAGATGAAAATGAGTGTAAAATTCTGAACCTATTTCCATTAATGAAGAACCGTGCATTTCCTTCACGTGGCTGCTTACCATGGACTGATCCACGATGGTGCAAGGGTGTGCAGATGAACACCCAAATATTTCCACGGACTATTTCATACATAGTGTACTAGAAGAGGAGGTAGGTGTGCTTTGCCGCACCCTTTTATACAGTGGCAAAAAAAAAGTTAATGTGCACGCCTGAAATCGTCTCAAATGAGATAAGTTCTCACAGGTGAGTGGCAAACACACGTTTACTATTCGAGAAATTCATCCCAAGGTGACGTAATAGCTCCATGTGGCAAAGTGAATTTCACAATTCCCTTGCGCCGCTTTAATTCAAGTGACCTGGTTCGTTCCAGCTTCAATGCTGATCCAACATGATGCTGGGACAATTTAATGAATGCGTCTAGGTCTCTAGGATACGCCAATCCAATCATTATCCAGTGAAGGCAGGTTTACAGTACACTAGTATATCAAGAATGAAACATCAGAGGATCTATCTATCCTACAACATCAAGCTACACAGAAAACCAACTTTGAATGAGGGACTTGCCCCATCAAACCAGTATTAACATCTAGAATTTCTCTATTGCTACTTTGCGATTGATATGCCATATCTTTGAGAGGAGGCACAATCTTCTTATTCTTGCCTACGCTATGCTACACATGTTATTTTTGTCAAGTTTCTGAACAATTTTGTTTCTCGGCAACAGATTTAGAAGAATTTCTCGAAGTCCTCAGCTGGCTGGCCCCAAACATCCATAAAACCTGAAAGCACCGAGATGGGGAAAAAAATCTTCAGCTCCAGAAGAAAAATGACCCGAAATGTCACCCAACAAACGTTTAGAAGTACACAAGGTTAACAATTATACATGCAAAGTATGTTCACCCTACTCTAGTCCAAAAATGTGGCATTTTGGCCCACACGAATAGAGCGAGAATGAGCCAATGTTTTGTCATTTTGTTGCGTATTTAGTGGGACAGTTGACATAAAAGTTCACCAAGTCTAAATTGCGTGTAGTATGAATCAAGCATGCAACTCTTTTCAAATTCCAAAGCAATCATAATTACCCGTGCAACTACTTATCCAATAATCCAAATCTTTAATTCCCAAGGTATTGAATATCAGGTATGAGTTTGCTATTAATTTAACTAGCACCCCAATACTATTATGGTATTTACTTTGGTTCTTAATCTAAGAAGATTGACTGCCAGATTCTAATGCAAATGTACCAATTTTTTTCACATTCCAAACAGATCATGTAAATCAGATAAAAAAGGTGCACACTCTAATTTGGTGGAGTAAGAAACCACAAACAGGAGAGGGCTAAGAATATTCCCTGCACTATATTAGATTATTGAATAAATTCCACCGTGGAGCATCCATTTACACAACAAAAGAAAAATTGTACCAGCTTTAATAGCATCACCACATTGCACCACAGTTAGACATAAAAAAAACTCACAAACCGACAGGTTGTACAAGACTCAGATAATTATTGTAGCTGTTAATCTCGTGCAGTGAGGTGACATTTGTTTATACATCTGGTTATTTGAAACAGATACATGTTCTACACCAGAATTCATTAATGATTATATAAAGTAGGGGATAGTGAGCAAAGGCAAAGATCCAGTTGTTTCTAAACTTTAAAGATAAAGGAACCACTATTTATAGTTGGTGATGGGATTTCTAAAGATGTGAAAAAGCATATTCTTTTCTTATTTCCCTAATTTAATTTCAAACAAACAGCACATCAGCATTCATAATTTGTGTAAACATGTGTGGATATGAAGTATCTGCAGAGGATTTATTATCTCTCGCAGCATATGTTACTACACTGAATACACCACTCGAAGCATATTTAAATACTGAATACACCAGACAGGCAACTGTGAGTATGTGACAACATCCGCACATTCTGACTTGTAAAAATATGAGCAAAGATAGTCAGAACAGAAATTAGGAACATTGAGAACTTCTTAGTACGCTAAATTTAGTGTGCAAGCATATGCCACCGAGTTGCATAGGTGTTGGATATCATGTGTGGTATAAGTAACTTCTAGATGTATACCTTGCAGAAGTACAACTACTTGCTATAATAAGCTTAGTAACTACTACACTGATATAGATGGCCCGTGAACTTACGGAAACATAGCTCAAGGTAGTGGAGTGCGGGGGCGCATGAGCACGAGGCCCCAGTTTGGTTTCTGCCTACACAGCGGTGAAAAGATTCTGTTGTTTTTTGTCAACAGAAGTTGTCATATAGAGTCCATAGGTTGCTTTGGAACCTGGTAGCTAGTAAACAGGTCAATGTTGCACGTGGCAAGCTGTCATTCTCTACATCAGGCCTAGGAAGGAGTTGATGGTCTAGGCTTCAAAGTAAAATGGAAGTTTAGATTTAGGTGATGAAAGGGCTAATGTGCCTGGAACCCAGGCAGATGGTGTCCTAGTTAATCCCTGAGCAAGGTGCAAAACCCATTAGAGATCTCAACTCTTTCTTGTAACGGAGAGAATTGCACAAGTACTTAGAAGTTGCTCAGTCAAGAGGCATTTATTACCAACAAGTATCAGGTACACCTTTTTCAGAATAGAATGCGAAGAAAATAGACCAAGATCCTGCCGTGGAAGTGGCACAAAACAGGATATCCTATAGTTTGGAAAAAGGCATTAGCCAATCCCAGGAGGCTCATGAGAGCTCGTGTGTCTTCCCGGAAATTACAGACACGCAAAGGTGAACCCAGAGGAGATTCAGAGGCCCAGGCGTACAATTAATCGGTGTATGGAATGACAAACCTTACTCTCCTCGGTCAAGTGGTTGACCTGTCTGTCCAATAAGTTTACCAAGTGAATGGGATAGTTTGACCAGCATGGGAAGAGTAGTCAGAGGCTATTCGCTAATATGGAGCTGTTTATATCGGCTTTCTTCCCTAAGGGGACATAAATTGAAATTCTAACCTTGAGCAAGTTCTCCAGGGCCTCATAATGTGTAGACGTGTTTTTTGAGCAATAAATAAAAATAGTGTATTTGGATTTTGTATTCCTCTTGCCTGATAATTTTTTCATATAATGGAAGTGAATTTGAGTTAGTATCCAACTTGCAAAAACTTGAGTATGTAGTACCCCCATTCATTCACCGGAACACTGGGCATTAACTGTGACCCCACTTTTAATTAATAGGAAAAGGTCAAGCACAGGGTGTGATGGATTGCCACAACAATCTGATTTAAATCTTGACCCAATGAGCGCATGGACAGCGGAGTCCGAAATACTCACTGTCTGCGTTTTTTATTTGTTGGGCTAATTGAGACCCCATGCACAGGCTTTGTGCAAATATAGTAATATAACATGACACCTCTCTCTATCTTTCCATAACAGAACATTACTCGAATTTCACCAGAATAGTGACCAGAAAATGGTAATACTCCTTCAGACAATAACAAAAGTCAAATGGAAGCAACATTTTGCCACAAACAAACAGATGCAACTGATATCAAATTAACAATCCGAGATTAATATAGAAAAACCAGACAAGAGGACATGGAGACCTAAAGCAGAGAGCTAAAGCAAATTAGGGGAACACAAAGTTTAGTCTCCAATACCTGGGATATCAGTGAGAGACCCATATATTGGATCATCCATCATAGGGATGCCCTGAAAGGGAGACAAAAATAATTAATATCTATCCTCTCAAATAGTGCAGTAAAAGACAAAATAAAAAAAAAATTCACTTGAACTTCACATTAGGGCCTCCACGTGGCAACTTATCTAAAACAGCCAGGAAGTCTTACCTCTGAACCGTTTGTACATATACCAGCTTGAAGATCTGGTTGCATTGATGTGTAGCATGGTATATCAGCCACGAGGTAATCAGAAAGTGCAAGATTGTAATCTTGAATAACAGGAAGATCGTCAGTATGTATGCCACGGTGCATCATGTCATCCATGCTAGAGCATATCATCTCGTTCCTGTTCGAACATTATATCATTATATAAGTAGAAACCCAAAAGCAGCCAGCTTAACAAACAGTGCTTGATATGCTAATGTAACAAGGTGAGGCCGACAAACTATTCAATAGGCCACCTGACACACTGAAACAAAACCGAGAGCAACACAGCGAATTTTTGAAGGACTACAAAGTAGTCCATAGATCATTATAACATAATATCATAGTATGAGCAAAAAAAAAATTTAGACAAGGAAATAACTACAGGGCAAACAACTCACTCTGCTTTTGAAGAATTATTAAAGCCAGCAACTTCAATTTGAGTGTCATCTTCTATATCAAATAATTGGACGGAGTTATTGTCCAATGGAACTTGGCATATATCAGTTGTACCACCGACATTGTCCCCTGCCCTAGCTCCAAAATCTTCTTGCAGCGTTTTATGTGGCTCCACAGAAGATCCTGGTACAGAGTGGCCAAACCCAGGATCATTATGCATTACGAATGAGCTGGATTGTTCCAGGTTTTCTTCTTCGGCATTGGCGATGGTTTTAGTCCTGGCATTAGGAAACAGTTTAACATCAACAGTGTTCTTTTGATCAGACAGGTCAATCAAGTCCACATCTTCTGGCAGCATATCAATATCACAAATCTGAGCTTCTTCCTTGAACTGCAAATTTAAGTTATCTTCATGCGAAGACATTGCCTGGGGTAAGTCAGTTTCTTGCATCAATCTAACTTCGTGATAAGTTATCAATGGAGATAGTTCAGATTCTTCAATCAAGCTATCATTGTGTGGATCAGCCAAAGAAGATAGGTCGGCTTGCTCAATCAAACTATCATTGTGAGGGTCTGTCAACAGAGATAGGTCGGTTTCTTCGATCAAACTGTCATTGTGAGTTTCTGTTAATGTAGATAGGTTGCTTTCTTGCATCAAGCCATCCCCGTGAGAAGCTGTTAAGGGAGATAAGTTGTTTTCTTGCATCAAGCTATCCTTCTGCAAAGTTATCAAAGGTGATACATCCGTTTCTTCTTCTTCGAATTCCTCGACAACAAGGAGTTGTGCATCCTTCCTATCTTCACTCATATTCTCAGTCCCAACTGATGTTTTGTTATCTTGAAGAAGCATATGTTGGATTATTTCGTTGCAAGATCTGCTAGAGCTAGTGTTTTCTTGGTAGATTTGATCTTCTCTGTTGTCTGACGGGATGTCAGTCAAAGATCTCTCATTTGCCTGTTCATCAACAACCATCTGGGAAGCTTCTCCAGAAGAAACTAGATCAACTGTTTCAATTGTTGCCTTTCTATTTGCACGCACTGACCTCGGCTTCGTCGGGGCTTTTGTGAATGCACATTGTTTAAGCAAACTGTCCACATGCAAACCATTTTCCAAATTTGTCATGTCATCATCCAAGGCAATATGGTCTAAAGAAGTCTCACACAAAACTTTGCCGTTATCTTCAGCTTCCTCGTCCACAAGCTTATCATCTAGCAAAAGCTTCGCCTCTGCCTCCATAACAACAATAGTTGAAGCGGTATTAACATCACCATCTGTGCCCATCCCTTGCTCCGCCACTTCCGATTCTAAACTCGATACCTTATCCTCTTCCATGACACCGTCCTCATTCTCAGACGGCACCTCCGGCTGAGCATTAGAATTCTTCCCAACATCACCATTGGAGCTCACTGCGTTCGATAGGACATCCTCCATTTCTAACTGCATTACAGCCTTCGCCATGGAAGGTGTCGCTTCCCTCACCTCTTCCGTGACACAACTCCTGGCCTCATCATTCCACCCACTGCCTGACCGATCCTTCCGAAAGCCAGGAGCACCATCCTCATCATTATCTTCCTCATATCGTCGACCATTGGAACTCGGCCTTCCTTTCTCCTGCTCCCTCTCCCTCCCCCAATCCAAATGCCCCCTTCTGTACTCTCCATACTTCCTCTTCCCCCTCCCATTGTAGCTACCACCATTGCTGTAATCATAACTATCTCTGTTACTACTGCTACTAGTGCTAGTGTTCCGCCTAGGTCGGGTGGCAGGGTTGTTGGAATATGCATCGTCGTACCTCCTCCGGCCATAGAAGGCCGGGGGTTCCTGTTGCTGTTGAGGCAGGGGCGGCGGAGGAGGAGGAACGGCCCACGCGTCGCCGCCTCCGCGCTGCAAGGAGGACGGCGGGAGCACGCCCGTGGATACCAAGTACTCGGCCGCGAGGCGGCCAGCCTCCATGAGCACCTCGTACCTCCGCTGCGGCGGCGGTGGAGGCGCAGGAAGCTGCGGCCGACGAGGAGGAGGAAGAGGAGGAGCGTACAGCTGCTTGTGCCCGCGGGGGTAGACGGCACCACCACCGCCGCGGCCGTACGGCGGTGGAGGCGGCGGCGGCGGCAGGCGGCTGCGGTGGTGGTGGTACTGCATCGCGACTGGTCACGCCTTCCTCGCCGGAATCCACGAAAAAAATCACCAAAATTCTGAAGAAAAACAGAGAGGAAAAAAAAAAGGACGGATATTACGATTCCTGCAACTTTTCCTCGAGGCGAGGAATCGGAAACCCTAGGCGGAAAATCTTAGCAAACTCACAAATCGGGACTAGATTGGCGATCGAGCCATGAGGACGGAATCTCCAATCGGGGCCTCCTTGTAACACGGTTCTTCGTTTGCCTCAACTCGCTGTCAGTATGATCGAAGCGAAGAGGGGAAAACACCCCCAAAAAAAATAGCAATAATTATATCAGAAGCACGCGGCGGTGAATCTGAATTCCTACGGCAAGGAATTCGTGGATTTTAATACTGTAGGAAAAGCAAAAAGGTGGGGAGATTAATGGGTGCCTTTTGGTGGGTCGGAGTTTCGGATGCGGGCGTGAATGCGCGCGTGGATTTTAATGGCTCTATCTGCTGAGAGCTGTGCGCGAGGAGGTTTTCTCTGTGGCTGGTGCGCGAATGACAGGTGGGCCCAGGGGCTACTCAGCAGTCACTAATAATACTAGAGGAATGGGATTATCATCGTCGCACACGTTACACGTGTGATGGCAGGCACGTTGTATGCGATGCACAAGCCGGTCAAACGCGATTTTGGTGGCGCACGCGCTTCGCTGGTTCCTCTAGCACAACGATTGTCTAATCGATTTACCTCATATTTATGTCTCCTAAATATTGGTAGTATGACACCAGGGCCGGTCCACACATATTCGGGGCCCTGGGGCGAGACAACAAAATAGGGCCCTTGTAGGCAAATAAAAATTTAGAATGTATTGTATTTCAAAAGCAATTCGGTATATAACATAGATCGACCGATGGTGTTTGAACAAGGACAATAAAGTACGCACCACAAATTATTTATTTGTAATGGTCTAGAGAACTACATCATAGTGTAAGGAAACAATATATCTCTATAAAATGTCGCTCTTCTAAGTGGTACGAACAGACCATAGTTCAACTCGCTTTTTGCTCTCTTCCCTTTCTCACTACCAGATAAACAATTTTTAGAAAACAAGAACAAAACCACCTGGATATGAGCATATGCTCGATGTTGAATTGTCGATGTAGGTTCCTCACCCCAAAGATGAAGGAGAAGATTGCTCGCTCATTCCTCGTGCCCCTTTCTCATCTCTTGATCTGCTGACGGCTGAGCACTCTCTGTCTCTCTCAGCTTTGAGGAAGAAGGGCGGAATTGGAAATGTCATATGTAGAGGTGGAGCAATCATAGCCGGGCTATTTAATAGTGATTCAAAATGAGAAACTATATTAGGGGAAGTAGGGAGACGTACAATATTTGATGCATTAAACGTTATGGGGAATGAGAATGAAAAGAGAGATAATTGGGGAACCAAATAAATCCATTTGTCTTCATTAATGGCTCAAGACGAGCCGACGACTAGGGAGTATAGGGAGTACAGAGGAGATCGATGCGGTGCTGCACAGCCTGGTGATCGATTGATTTTCTATCTGTACCGATCCGTTCTTTTGATCCATCTAGCAGTATGGTGGGCTTGGGCCTCTTTTTTAGTTTCGTTTTCCTGGACTTCAAACGTAAGTATATATACTGGACTATTACCTGGGCTGGGGCCCCTAACTCCCAGGGGCCCGGGGCGGACGCCCCGTCGCCCTGGCCTATGGGCCGGGCCTGTATGACACTTGTAATAAAAATACAAAAACTAATGATATATTAAGGCTCACATACAGTAGGTTCGTAGATTACAATTATGAGGAGACATAACATTCTCGTACTTCACGTACCAGCAACGAGATTCACAATATTATAATTTAAGGAGTATACTTCACATCCTCACCTGCTTCATGCCCACAACAGTATTCACATTATTTTTTATGCACCAAACTCTGACACGAGTGGTAAGAGGATGCAGAATTCACAGCGAATGACATCACAATGTTCTGATTTGGAGAACTCCCTAGTACATATTCCAAATATACTTGCAAGTCGTCAACAATATAACAAGCGAAATCTTAGCCATATGACATGTCATAAATTAATAAAGTAGCATGACTTATAACGAGACCAAACTGAATAGTTGGGTTTAAGTTATTTGCTTACCTTTGAAGAGAAGGACACAACACAACCGAAATGGCATTGTCATTTCTCACATTTGCAACTATCAATTTTAGTCTCTCACGAGCCTCGGGTATCTCACAAAAATCTCAAACTCTCATCTTGGTAATGGCACAACCATTTTATTAAATAAATCCAATTTATTAGTTCTCCCAACATAGACAGATTGAACTTACAGTTGGACCTATCGAACTTTTGTCCCTTAACCCAGAGACAAGTCTAATTTACTAGATTTAACTCTCGAGAGGTTGCATACTTTCATCAGTGAATTGAAGCTAGTCTCGCTTACCCGATACATCGGTAGTAGAGCCTTCCACCAGACCAAACAACTTATGCTTCCAAGATGGTTCACAAAACCAAAACGCTCATGTTGACCTACCGAACTACCCAATGGGCCTGCTATTGTGAACAAGAGAAGGTAGTTTTCTACCTATCTATTTATAGAACTTAATCTTTAGGGACCCTCATTGACCGAACCCCCGTCTCACACAAAGTAGCACCAACTAGACGTCTAGACCTACAACAGGGTAGAGCGAACATATTGCTTGATAGGCTACTAGCTACATCATGGTTCTCCTAGAAGAACACTCATGGTTATGCTTAGTTAAGTTCAATAAGTGGCATGTAATCCAATCAATGGAGTTGATTATTATTAATCAAATTAAGGTAACACATCCATCATATGATATGTAACACGTGTTAGTCACATAGGCACAGAGAAACAATATCGGAGTTTAATGTTCAGAAGGACTTACTTTAACCCACCGAGATGAAACCTCTAATTGATTTAGTAAGGAGGGGAACTCAACTCACATAAATGTGTTTATCAGAACTATATCAATGAAACAAGCATGAGGAGGACAACTGTAGGGATAGCAAGGCATCATCCGGCATAAAGTACCCGCAAGGGAAAGTACACATTGAACAAAGACATCCATCTAATCGAGAATTCACCCGAGGTGGTGTAGTTATCTTGAGAAAATGGTTCTCGGGTCCAAAAAAATAAAGGGGGCATGCTCCAACCAAATTTTGACGGAAGACAAGAACCAAATAAAAACAAAATGCTCCTGAAGTAAAAAAATGGTAGGCATAGACCAATCAAGCTTTAATGGAGGAGAAGGTCCAAGCAATCGAAGAATAAAGAGAAGAAAAGGGCCAATCCACTTGGAAAATCTCTCGACGTGGTTTTGCATTTTGTCCAAGAATAGCCAAACAATAAATTCATACAACACAGTTCAAAGAAATACATACAATAAATGGAACAAGGTAGTACAATAATATACATAAGTATTTCATCATAAGATTTACCACTAAAATGCAATGTATAAATTTATTTTGCACTAGCGATATAAAATACATTATTCAAACAATTCTTGAAAAATCCAATAAATTCAGAGAAGGTATGGGTGGTTTTCCTTCAACAAGTGGTGAGCTCACAAAGTGGTTTCCACTTCCTTATTGAAGTTTTCCTCTAAATAATGAAAGAACATGAGTTAAACCTTTATTAATATATGTAAATGTTTAAGTAAATAATGAGCTCCAAATTGAGTGGATAGACATTTAATATATGATCCAATGTAAAACAAATCACTGGATTTGGATAAAAAATTGAGCAAGTTATGGTATTTCCAAGTTTCTTAAACTTTTTTCTGCTATATTCTGGATTTAAATAAATGCAAATACGATTTCGAATGAGAAAAACATAAACCAACGGAGCAAAGGGTTTTTCGTTAGTGATTTTCATGTGTAATCCAACCTTCAGCTAATTACATGTCTAAACTAGCTTCTTCCTTAGTTTTCATGTGTAAGCCAACCTTTCAGCTTTGCTCTTACCATTTGGACAACCGGGTTGTAACTGTAGTTGGAGATGAAGAGTGGGCATTAGGTGTCGTGCATAGTCACATAAAGGTTTAATGGGGATAAAAGACTTCTCTAGTAGAGATTCCTTTCAGGATGGTAATAATCTAAACACTTGTTATTTTGGAGGATGACGGCTTGGTAATGCACCTATCTATTAAATACCCATCAATGTAAAATATTGTGCAACAAAACCAAGTTTCGGTCCCAAGAGTTATGACCGGAGGCCATCCAATTTCAGTTTTAATTTTAGGAGGGCTCTAACCGGAAACAAGTAGTCACGTTTGTTACACCTTGTGGAACATTGATGGCCCTTCACGTAGTTGTCTGCGTGAAAAGTAAATGAGTTAGGTTGAGACTCCAACTGCAGAGTGTGTAGTATATGGAAGACGGTTTTCCCCACGAGGGGTGACTCGAGGGTTTAATATCGAACTCTCGGGAATCAGTAGTGAAAGATTTATCTTCCTATCCTTCTCTTGGTTACCTACAAAACAAAGTAAATGTTTTGATCCTCAACCTCACCTAGTGGTTGTCAAGCACAAGGTGTGAGAATAATATGAAAATAATATGTAATGCAAACAAGAAATAAATATGCAGTGGTGGTAAATAAATACGCAAGGGTGGTGGAAACAATGATAAATTAATTTTTTGGGTTTTATATGATGTATGCAAGATTTAAAAGTGTTTTTGTATTTTTCGGATTTTTAAATGGCAGAAAATGTAAAAGTGGTAAAAGTGGTTGGAAAGGTGTTTCTTATGATTAAAAATGGACCGGGGTTCATGGTTTCACAAATGCACTCTCACTTTAATAAAGTGGTAGACAATGGAACACTAGAGTTTACATATGAGATTGCAACATACAAGTTTTATGACAAGTTACTAGTTATATGGGCATCACGTCCTAACATAGAGACATTTTGTTTATTAGTCTCTCTTATACTCCACCAAGATGCGAACTAAATCATAACACCTCAGTAATTAAGATAAATCTGAGCATAACATTAAGTCTTTTGACATGAAGTTAAAATAAGAACATGCTAGATCTAGTCATGGAGAAGTGGCAATGGTCACACAACCCCTGTAGCAAGGTATTTTTCTTTATCCCCAGTGAGGCAACAAAGTAAGGTGAAACACCCAAGTGGATCGCGATATTTCTGTGGTCAGCTTACCGCACTAGCCACTCCCCGTTACTCCAACTAATGCACACATCACCCACACACGCCCTCATAAACATGCTTGATCAAAACAAGTGCACAAGAACGGGGTACATAATATGCATCCACTTTCATAACTGAAACAAAACTATTGCAATCTCAAACATATAAAAAGATCCACCACATATGTATTACATAGATGACCGTAATCATGTTCAGCAGCTCATACGGTACTAATTAGTGAATCTCAAAGAGGGAAGAGATACATAAGTTACTTCCACAAACCCATAGTTCAGGGGTGGACTACTCCCTCTTCATCATGGAGATGGTGGAGAAGTCGTTGGAGAAGATGGAGACCACGCCGGCAGCGCCCCGACGGAGTTTCCCCCCTCCAATCTGCAGCTCCAGGTCTTTGTTTCTGTGTTTCGGTGGCGCTCCTTTCCGAAGGGCGTCGGGGACTATTTTTATAGTCGGTTTTAGGTCAAGACGGAGTCGGTGGAGAAAAGATCGACGGCAACGGAGCTCCGAGGCCCGAGATGGTGGGTCCCACGCGGCCGGGGAATCTGGCCGCGTGGGCCACCCTCTTTTGGCCCACGGGCCTCCGCTTGTTCGCTTCCTTCGCTCCCAAGTCTTCTTCCTTCCAGAAAATGATGCTCGTAAAATATTAAGTCATTTGGACATCGTTTGGGTCCCTGAAACATCAAAATATAGAAAATAGAGTTTTCTGCCTGCGCAAGGTTAATTCCATAAAAATAGGAAATCAATAAAATATTTCCAAAATCATGATAAAACATTGATATAACCCTTATATGATGCAAATATGACTGGAATACAAGTAATATAATGCAAAGTTCATGTATGCATTTTACATGCATCAACATCCCCAAGCTTAACCTATACTCGTCCTCGAGTATGAAGGTCATAAAACTAACATGGACTTTGCAATTTAATACTATCAATGGATATCAAAGATGATTATTATTGCTACATAGAGTCAAATGATTCATTCTTAAAAGGAGTAGCAATATGCAAGATAGTTTATGAAGTGATATCAAGTATTCAATGCAAGGATTGTCGTGGTGGGATCACGGCAGATGCCATGGGTATGGCTTAGTTGGGGCCGAACGGTCGTTGGGGGAATCCGGGGAGGGTTTATGCACTCAAGACGTGCACAAGCAAGAACATGCAAGAAACCACAAGAACATGAACAAGAAACCAAGAAAGCCAAGAACACAAAAGACACCACGATGTACCCAGGTTCGGGGCCTTCGTGAGGAAGTAAAACCCCTACTCCTGCCTTGCCTCTCTCAATATATCAGTGTGGTTCTCAGGTACAAGGTGCTCCTCGAGCTGTATTGCTACCCAAGTGAGAGCTCTAGATAGAAGATGAAACTACGAAGGGGGAAATGAGCTAGGGTTTGTGCCTCTCTCTCCTCTGGAGGTAGAGAAGCCGCATATATACACAGGCCGAAGTACATTTTTACCCCTGCCTACAACTGACAATGGCATGGCCAAAAGGTAGAAGACAAGCCTCTGCCTCCTGCCAGCCCAACGGCCGGACTGTCAGGCCAGCCAGGCCTAGCTTTCCTCTTCGGGTCATACTTCAGTAGCCTGCCGAGGTCTAGCCTGTAGACCTTTCCCGAAATGGCCAAGTCAGCTCCTAGGCCCCCGAGCTTCCGGGAATCCCGTGGACGGACCTCGCCGTCCTCTGAAGCCTCGGGCTACGAGCTCTGCGGCACCCGTGACCTCTCTGACATGCCTCGATCCTTGCTGCCAACCTCGGATAACACTCCTGATCATATACCTCGGTGGAGAATATCTTATTCCTGTGGTAGCTAGCTGACTGCCCCGAGGTTGATACATACCTCGGAAAGTATACCTCGGACGTACACCTTACGTCGGATGACGCCTCCTGCGTCCTTGCTCAATCGTTCCCTCGGACAGCTTACTGCCTTAACCTTACATGTCTTTACCTCATCATTACCCTACCCGGGGGTAACCCCCCGACAGTAGTCCCCGAAGCTGATGTGGTCTCGCAGCCTCGGATGAAAGGCCGCATCAGGTTCAACCCGAAACCACATGCGCTACGATGTTTTGCAGGTTACCGAACCAATACCCGAGAAATCCATCGGTCTGTTCCTCGGGCCATGCTGCTTTTCCGAGTATCCGCCGAGATCTCGGACGTCAACCCCTCGATTTCTGCATCCTTACTGACTTCGGTCAGAGAACACTGTTCACGTGTCCCATCCGTCACTTCCTGGTCCACGATAGTCAAAGCACTCGAGTGCTTTCCACCACGCGGCCCACGTCAGCGGAGGTTTCCCGCTTGCGCCGCTTCGCGCTCCAGTAACCGCGCCGCACGACGGTTTGCCTCCTGCAACCGATCCTGTGGCCTGCTCGCCCACCGCTATCTTCGTGCCACGTGGGCCATTGTGCACAAACGATCCCACTCGCCGCTCCGATAACCGCGCGGTAGTGCGCAGTTACCGCCCGCGGTTATAAATATGGGCCCAGGGCAGTGCTTCCCTCTTCTTCCTCATTCACTCGCCGTCTCGCCTCCATCGCCACCAGCGCCGCCGCTTCCGGTTGAGAAGAAACGCGTTCCAGCCGCCGCCGACGAGCAGCTCCTTCGTCGCCGCTGCGACCGCGTCACCGGCGCCGCCCTTCAGCACCTCGTTTTCACGGTATGTACTCCCTTTCTTGATACCCTAGGCATTGCCCTAGGTTTCTTCCTCTTCGCGCTTTGGTTCTTCATATGTTCTTGAATAAAATTCTATTTACCTCCTCCGGTAGATCTTACTCGCATACTTTTTTGGGTAGAAATGAGTTTCATACCTCGGACAGACGTTCGCCTAGCATATATGTGCCTCTATGTACATTAGATAGCCGTCCAACTCCTCCTGAGTTAGCCAGATATAGCCTTAGATTCCAGATTTACTTTTTCCTTTGCTAAACTTCTGTGCATTCTCTGCAGATTGATTCTGCCGAGATGTCTCCTCCTGAGACTTCGGAACAAACCGAGGTTCCAGACCTCGAACTGGAGGTCGGAGAACGAGCCGGCTGGGAAGGTTCGGATGTAACTCCGGACGAAATCCAGTGGCTCAGGGCGACTCGGCGGATTCCCGCCGGGGTAGAATGTCGCCTGCCAGAGGGCGAACTCGAGCCTCAAGTCAAGGAAGGGGAACGGGTGGTCTTCGTCGCGCACTTCCAGCGCGGCTTCGGACTGCCCGTTAGTGATTTCTTCCGGAGCTTCCTCGACAAGTTCGGACTCCAGGTTCATCACCTCCCCGCCAACGCCATCACCACTCTCTCCTGCATCGTTTCCTTCTCTGAGGGATACCTCGGCCTCAAAGCCACGGTAGACCTCTTTTCTCGCTACTTCCAACTCAAGCGGCAAGTGATCCCGGATCCAAAGAACAAGGATCTGCCCAAGCAATTAACCGCCTGCGGAGCTGCCACCGTAGCTCCTCGCCGAAACTCCATCTTCCCACGTATCACTACTCCGGACACCGTTCGCAAGTGGCTCCGGACGTGGTTTTACGTGAAGAACTCCGGCGAAGAGGACCTCCTCAACCTGCCGGCGTTTAACCTCAGCCCTCCTACAGAACAGCTCAACTGGGACTACACTCCCCCTCACAGCGGCGAACTCAAGTCCATCCATGAGTACATTGCGAAATGGCAGGACCCGGAGGACCCCGGAAACGACGGGAAAGTCCTGACGGCTGATGACCTGGCCTGCACATTCGTGAAGCGCAGGGTCTCCCCTCTCCAGGCGAGGTCTCACAAGATCTGCCACATGAGCGGTCTTTATGACCCCACCCGCCATACGCACGTTGCACTGGACAACGCCGCGGTAGCTCGGCGAGTCCGAGCTATCACCAAGTCCAAGATCCCTGACGCTTGGACATGGGGAAGGGAACCCCACTACCGGACCAAGCCAGCGAAACAGGTACGCTATTCCGACGTTTTCTTCGTACTCCTTTACCACCGAGGTCTTGCTACCGACGTTCATCTTGACAATTTTCTTCCTAACTCCTTTTCATATGTCTGCCATACAGCTGTTCTCCCGCCAGACCGCCGAGGATGGAGTCCATCCTGCGGACCACTTCGGCAAGGATCTCCCTGTCGAGGACCCACCATCCAACGTGGACCCTGACAACGAGGATTATATGCCCATTGCCTCGGCCCGCATCACCACCGCGGGTAAGCCTCAAGCACAAGCTTCAGTTCAAGAGATTTCGGATGACGAGGAGGGGTTTCTCGTCATGGAACCAATAAACGCGGTACCTATCTCCTGCCTTCCTCACCTTCCGAACTTTACTCCAGCAACCAGCCGGAAACGCGCTGGTGCCGCAACTTCGGCCGCCGAACCATCCGCCACTGGAGCCTCCGGACCCACTGAGGCTCCGGTCAAGAGACGTCGGCTGAAGAAGTCCGGAAATCCTCCTCATGCCCGAGGGGGCAAGAGGTTTCCTACCTCGGATGGGTAATGCTTTGCTTCTATAGCCAACAATGTTTGTTGCTTAAACATATTACCTCGGTATTAACACTTAACCATCTTCCTTCGTTGCAGTGACCCCATAGACGTGGATCAGGAGGTATCCTCCATGACTGCACCCGTTGGTGCCTCTGAAGCCACGACCACCCCGACGAACTCTCGCCCCGGATCTCCTCCACCGAGGTCTGGCCCGGCCTTGGGGAAATCTGCCCCCACCCGAGGTCAGACTTCTCCGCGTCCTCAAACGGATGCGGGGACCAATCGCGCCAGAACTCCGGCTACCGCCTTGCCGGAGCCTCGACTCTCCCCCCGCAGCCAGACTGCCCGCAACCAACAGCAGCAACAGCAGAAGCATCAGCAGAAGCAACAGCAGAAGCAACAGCCCAAGCAACAGCCCCAAAAACCAGTTCGCCAGACTACCTTGCCGTTGGAGAAGGGCAAGGAGAAAGAGAAAGAGACGGTGAAGTCTAAGGTCACCCCCAAACCAACATCTGGGTCTGGCACCCTGACTATCTCTTCTCCTTCAAGGATGCAACCGAGGTCTCCTCCCCCGGTGACACGCCGAATTCCTCCATTCGCCGCACCCGTTGATGAGACTGCCCCTCCGGCCGAAGAATATGCTCGGAGGGCATCTCTTATATTGGATAACCGGCCTGCTTCAAGCTCCGAGGCTGCTTTGGCCTTGGAGGCCTCGGTTAGGGGCATCGAGCAGGGCGGACCGTGGGGATTTCCTCCTCTGCGCACTGACAGTGACCAGAGCCTCGGCTCCTTGGAACACTACAATGCAGACTGGAATTCTGCAGACGAGGTCTCCTCGGCCTCCCTAGCTGCTCCGGTGGCTGAGCATCCTGCGGGAAACAGCGCCTGCGGCCGAAGCGTATATGATCTACAAACTGCTGCCCTGCGTGCTGCTCAAAACATCGACGTAAGTCCTATTCTCTTTACTTTCATGCAGTATCTCATCTAATATCCACCATTCCCAGTCCCCGAGATTCGAGGTAAACTATTGACGCTCCGCCGGAGTTAAAATTGTTTGGCTTGAATCTCAACTTTCCATTTTCATCCGACGTATCCAAACCATTTTATCTTACTTTAGCATGCACCTCGGGTACGAGTCCCCGAGACTCCTGTCGAGGCATACCCCGGCAACATTTTCCCAATGATTTGACTCCGAGTCCCCGAGACTCTTGTCGAGGTATAGCCTTTCTAACCGAGCTATGTTTTTCTTCCTTGCAGAATACTATGAACGTCCGCACGGATATCTTTCATACCCTCTTGTTTGACCACAAGAAACTCCACGACGAGCACAAGGCCGTCCTTGCAGAAAAGAACTCTTTGGACGAGAAGCTACAACAAGAGAAAGCCGAAGTAGCTCGTCTGGTAAAGGAGCTCAAGCGCATCACTGAGCTGCGGACGTCTGAAAAAGAGCAGCTGCAGGCGGAAAAGGCCAGTGTTGTCGAAACAGAGAAGAAACTTCGGGAGGATGCCGCCAAGGATCACCAGGAAGCGCTCCAGTTAGCCGAGACCCGCGCCACCTCGGCCACAGAGGCTTTGGAAGCTCTGCAAGCGCAGGTCAACCAGTTTCTCCCGACGCTGCAAACTATCAACCGCGAGATGGACGGTAAGTTTCTTGCCCCCTTAGCTTTGCTTTGTCCTCAACAATACCGGCTCTTTGCCGAACTATCTCTTTCATTATTAACATGCTATCCTTCTGCAGAGCATTTCACCTACACCCAAGTCTCGGCCCGCAGTATCACTGCTCGGCACAGGGAGAGGCGTAAGGAGACGAACCCCGTCTGGACCGTTGAGGACCACATCGTGGCCATCAAGGCTCGGATCAATCCCTTGAAAACCATTGGGTCGGAACTTCTTGATGCAGGTGCGTCTGCTTTCCGAGCCTTATGGCCTCTTGCCGACGCTCCCAAATCTACGCCCGAGCTCGCCGCCCAGCTTCGCGACACCGAAAGAAGATTGCGAGAGTGGCGCTCATCTTCAGCTCGCGCTGGAGCTGATGCCGCTCTCAGGTTTATCATGACTTGGTGCGAGAAGATCGACCTCGAGAAGATGAACACTCTCCGGCGAGGCTCACCTTGGTCGTCCGACCCGATCCTTGTCGCGCGCCGCCAAAAGATGGCCAACTACTTTGCTGGATATGCCACACGAAGAACTTGAGCGAAGGAGACACCTACTCCGACGCCGAGGATTACGAGCCAGAAGACGAGGAATACGAAACAGAATCCGACGTCGAGGCCGAGCAAGGTGACGGCGGTGAAACCCGCGAAGCAGAAACCGAGGCTTCTCCACAACCTGGTGCCGAGGTTACTGCCGACGTTGCCAGCACTTCCCAGGCTACCTCGGCTCCGGACGAAATCCCTGCTACATCGGCTGCTGCCGACGTAATTCCTGATGCCTCGACCTGAACTTATGCTTGGCCAAAAAACTTCATTAAATCCCCGGTATGCCGGGACGCAGATGTAATCAAACTTAAGTAGTTCCTTTGCTACCTCTATTACTATCATGCTCATTCGAACCATGCTTTTCTAAGCTTTATGTCGAATCCTTTTGAATGATTGCTCGAGTTTACTTTCGTGTTTACTATATTTGGCATTCTTTGCTCTTGTCTGCCATTCTGGCGTTCGACAGTCGAGTCACAAGATTGTTGTTCATAGCATACAGTACTTGGTAAATTCCGAGGTATGTTTCAAAGTCATCCGACATAAAAAAGAAGTAAAAACAGGGGTTAGTAAACGACATATGCCGAACTGTCTTTTTGGACCGAGTCCCCGAGTTCATTTTCATGTTTCCCATGTTCTTTCGTCTTTGCTCTTGACTGCCATGCTGGCGTTCGTCAGTCGAGTCACAAGATTAGTTACATAGCATACAGTACTTGAAGTTTGAGACGAGGTTCAAAATAGTTCGGCATACGAACGAAGAAAGAGTACAAACAAAAAGAAACATGCAATCATAAGAGCGAGGCAGTCCCCGAGCTCACTCTCGAGGTGCCGAAGTTTTTATTTAAAGATCAGCCGAGGTACATACATTACTTCCTTCAACAGTAGAAGGGTCGGAGTAGAGCTACATTCCATGGACGCTGAAGCTCCATCGGGTCTGTCCAGCCCATCTCCCCTTGGCTCCTGTGCATCTATAAGATAGTACGAATCATTGTGCAAAGCTCGGCTCACAATGTATGGTCCCTCCCATGGAGGTGACAACTTGTGCCGACCTTTGCTGCGCTGAACAAGCCTCAGCACTAGATCTCCTTCATTAAACTTTCGGGGTTTTACATGCCGACTTTGATAACGTCGGAGACCCTGCTGATATATTGCTGACCGAGATAAGGCCAATTCTCTTGCTTCCTCGAGCAATCTACAGCATCTTCCCGAGCTTCTTTAGCCTCGGCTTCTGTGTACATTGCCACTCTGGGCGCATCATATTCAATGTCGGTTGGCAGCATTGCCTCGGCCCCATAGACCATGAAAAATGGCGTATAGCCAGTTGATCTGTTCGGTGTGGTCCTTAGACCCCACAGAACTGCTGGTATCTCATCGATCCAACACCCCGGTGTTTTCAACAGTGGTTCTACCAACCGAGCTTTGATTCCGGCCAATACCAATGCATTTGACCTCTCTACTTGCCCATTAGCCTGTGGGTGAGCCACCGAGGCTATCAAGTCGAATTCCCTTACTCATGCAGAACCGAGCAAACTCTCCGACAGCAAAGTTCGTGCCGTTGTCTGTAATGATACTATGAGGATATCCATATCTCAGGATTATTTCCTTCAAAAAGGTCACCGCCGTATGACCATCCACTTTTCGGATTGGCTTCACCTCGATCCACTTAGTGAATTTGTCCACCATCACCAGTATGTGAGTCATATTGCCTCGGGCTGGCTTGAATTCTCCCACCATGTCCAGACACCAAACTGCAAAGGGCCACGTGATAGGAATGGTCTTGAGCGCCGAAGCTGGCATGTGCTGCTGCTTGGCGAACCTTTGGCACCCTTCACATTTCCGAACTATATCTTCTGCATCGGCATTGGCGGTGGGCCAATAGAACCCGTGCCGGAACACCTTGGCCACCAGAGCTCTTGTGCTGCAATGATGTCCACATTCTCCTTGGTGGATTTCTAAAAGCATCTCCTTGCCTTCAGCTGGTTCGACACACCTCTGCAACACCTCGGTCACACTTCTCTTGTATAGCTCCTTGTTGATGATGGTGTATCCCTTAGCTCTCCTCTGGATTCTCCTTGCCTCGGTTGTATCACTTGGCAAACTTCCATCGGCTATGAAGTTCATGATCTGCTCCGCCCATTCCGGCACTGGATGCAGAGGAAAAAGCCTCTCATCTATCTCCATTGGTTCGGTCGCCATGATCTCCTTCATGATTTCCTCCACCATTGCTCGGCCAGTCCCCGAGTGTTGGTGCGAAGTCCCCGGGTCAGACCCGAAGTTCCCATCATCTATCTCCATAGGAAAAGCTCCATCAGTCCTCGGATACTGCGAAGCAGTCCCCGAGTCCGGCCAAACGCATCCGACGTCTACCTCCATAGGCTCAGACTCCGAACTTGGCGGTAAGAAAATTGACTCGGAGTCAGGCGAGGGCTTGATTGAAGGAGTTCTCAAATGGTTCAGCGCTATCCCCGGTGGCACCGGTTCTTTGGATGAACCGAGCTTGGACAATACGTCGGCGGCTTCATTCTCCCCCCGAGGTATGTGCTTGTACTCACATCCTTCGAAGAACCCAGACACCTTTTGCACATGAAACCGATACAACTCCATGTTCGCATCCAATGCATCCCAAGTGCCGGTGGATTGATGCACCACCAAAGCTGAATCGCCGAAGCATTCTATACGCCGGACACCTATCTCCTTTGCCACCTTGAGCCCATGGATCAGGGCCTCATACTCCGCCACGTTGTTCGACGCCGAGAAATGGATTTGCAGCACATACTTCAACTGGTCTTGCTTCGGCGAGGTTAGGACTACGCCGGCACCTAATCCGACCTTGGTCTTGGACCCATCAAAGTGCATCTTCCAATAATTATAGTCCGGCAAGGGCGGCTCATATTGCATCTCGGCCCAATCGCATAAAAAGTCCGGCAGCGCCTGCGACTTGATTGCATCTCGCCTTTCATAATGCGGAGTGTATGGAGATACCTCGATCGCCCATTTGGCAACTCGCCCAGTTGCGTCCTTGCATCCGATGATCTCCGAGATTGGAGCATCACATACCACCGTCATGGGATGCTCTTGGAAGTAATGCTTCAGTTTCTTAACCGCCAGGTATACTCCGTACGTCATCTTCTGGTAGTGGGGGTAGTTTTGCTTCGACGTGGATATCACCTCGCTCAGGTAGTAGATTGGTCTCTGCACCGATTTGCCTCCTTCGTCTCGCTCCACCACCACTGCAACACTTACGACCGGTTTGTAGCCGCAATGTATATCAACATCGGTTCATTCTGCAAAGGGGATGCCAACACCGGAGCAGTGGACAACATCTTCTTCAGCTCATTGAACGCCGCGTCCGCCTGCGGGGTCCAAGTGAAACTGGTACTTTTCTTCATAAGTTGATACAATGGTAAGGCTTTTTCTCCTAGCCGACTTACAAACCGACTTAAAGATGCAAGGCATCCCGTGAACTTCTGCACATCTTTTAAACAGTTCGGCAACTTCATTCTTTCGATAGCTCGGATCTTAGCCGGGTTAACTTCTATACCTCGGCTCGATACGAGGAAACCGAGCAATTTTCCAGCCGGGACACCAAAGGTGCACTTGTCCGGGTTAAGTTTCAACCGATACTTTCTTAAATTTGCAAATGTCTCTTCGAGGTCTTCGATGAGAGTATGCTTCTTTTTAGTTTTGATAACAATGTCATCGACATACACTTGCACATTCTTGCCCATTTGAGAATGTAAGCACTTCTGCATACACCTTTGATAAGTTGCCCCGGCATTTCTCAAACCGAAACACATGACACGATAGCAATACGCCCCGTACGGGGTAATAAAGGCAGTCTTTATTTGATCATCAGTGTTCAGTGGGATCTGGTGAAAACCAGAATATGCATCAATAAAAGACAACAGCTCACATCCAGCCGTAGAATCGATCACTTGATCAATCCGAGGTAAAGGAAAGGGATCCTTCGGGCACGCCTTGTTCAGGTTGGTGAAGTCAATGCACATGCGCCACACCTTGACTACCGCCGGTTCGTCCTTCTTTTTCTCCACGAGGACTGGATTAGATATCCAGTCCGGATGCAGCACTTCCATGATGAAGCCTGCAGCCAGTAACTTCGCCAGTTCTTCGAGTACCACCTTTCTTCGGTCATCTGAGAGCCGCCGCGTCGGTTGACGCACTGGTTTCACCTCTGGCCGAACAAACAAAGAGTGCTCTGCCAACTCCCTCGGAACACCTGGCAGGTCTTTAGCCGACCATGCAAAAATGTCCCGATTCTCACGGAGGAAGTGACAGAGCGCGCTTTCCTATTTCTCGTCCATGCCAGTACCAATGATGGCGAAACGCTCCGGGTTCTCCGAGTCCAGCGGGATTTTCTTGGTCTCCTTGGGCACCTCGAATGAAGCGCTCATGTCCGGAGTAATTAGTCCGGACATGCCGAGCTGAGTAGACTGCGCCATTGCCACCACCTTCTGAAGTTGCTTCTTCTCCGCCGCGATCACCAAGGACTCGGCTAAACTAGATCCCGCCGAGGCACATTGCATAGCCTTCTTGTAGTCACCAGAAATGGTTATTATTCCCTTGGGCCCCGGCATTTTCATCTTTAGGTAAGCCACATGAGTGGAGATCATGAACTTGGCCAAGGCTGGCCTTCCCAGCAAGGCATGGTAAGGGCTCTGCAAGTCCACAACCTCGAACTCAAGACTTTCAACTCGGCTGTTATCTCGGGTACCAAAACCCACGTCGACCCAAATCTTTCCCATAGGTGCACAAGAGACCCCGGGCACAATACCGTGAAATGTACAGCTGCTAGGCTGCAACTGGTTCGGTGAGTATCCCAGCTTGACCATTGTGTCTCGGTACATGATATTTATGGCACTCCCATTGTCCACCAAGACTCGGGTGAATCTCACATTGTTGGTCGGCCCACAAAACGTCGGATCCACCACCAGTGCATAGTTTCCAGGGCTCGGCATGATCCGAGGTGTATCTTGCCTGCTCCAAGTGATCTCTTGCTCGGACCAGTTCATGTATTTCACCACCGCCGGAGATACTGCATTCACCTCCTTGGCACGCCTCAGCATACTCTTCTTATCAGTTGACTCAGTCACAAACACCACGTAGCTCTGATGTACTTCCCTATAATCATTACCGGGGTTCTCATACCTCTGATTCTCAAAGGACCACGTTTGGCTTTGGCCGGCACCACCGTTGTTGTTGTTGCCCTGGGCACTCACTGCATTCACCGGTTTCGCCTGCACCGTCTTCTGGTTTTGGGCCGCATGCACCGGGGTTGAATTTGCTCCGGTTAAGCTCTGATTCTGCGCCGCTATGGTCGGCTTATGCTGCTGCGTGTTCGGATATTGAGGTCTACGCCATTGGTTCGGTGGCCCACTCCGGTTTGCCCCAGCTTTCGCCCCTTCTGCAGCGGTTCGGTGATGAAAACTACACTGCAGAGTGGTATGGTTGGGTGTTCTGCCATTCCTGCCATGATAGATACATGGTCCATTCACCAATGACTCGTAAGTCACAGGTGGTCCGGCCTCCTGCCACTGCTTCGCACCACCTCCCTGATTCTGGTTCTGGTTCGGAGTCCACGCCTGACCCTCAGTCTTCGGTTTCTGGGCGCCTCCAGGTCCGGACTGACTTGGGTTTACAGCATTGACTTGGAAATCTGGTTCTCTCCTCTTCTGCCCGAACTCTTGACGGTTATCAAACCTCGGTCCGTTGTTGCGGTTGTTCATCGGATTCCTCCTGTTCCGGGCATTCCCATCCAGCAGAGGCTGCATCGGATCGCCAAGGGCATAGGAATCAGCTATCCGAATCGTCTCGGCCAGAGTCTTTGGCATATCTCTCTGGAGCCTCTGCCACAACATGCTACCATACCGACATCCATCAGCAAACCACGCTATAGCCTGTGCTTCGATAACTCCCTCACAGGAGTTCCGAACATTGCTCCACCGAGTCAAGAATTCTCGGTCAGTCTCATTGTCCTCCTGCTTGCACGCCTGCAAAAGCTGAGGTCGGTTTGGCCTCCTGTAAGTGCTGGCGAAGTTGCTATTGAATGCCTCCTCTAAATCCAGCCAGCAATCGATGCTATTCTCCGGCAATTGTTCAGCCAGATCCGAGCAGGACCTTCCAACATGTGCGGGAGATACCGGACCGCCCATCGGCGATTGCCCCCCGCAATGTATACTGCTGAAACATAATCAGCTAGCCAATCTTGCGGCTTGGTGCTCCCATTGTACGGCCTGGTACTCCGACCCAACTGAAACTGAGACACCGGTGGAGGTGGTTCCTTCATGATCCGAGGTCCAAAACACGCCGGACCAGGAGGGCCTTCCTCCTCCAACTTCTCGGACATGTAAATCCGATCTAGCTTGTAGCGCGCATCACCTGTAGGCAACGTCCGAGCTCCGATACGTTCTCCCAATGCACCATCCACTCTATAGAATCCAGCCCGCTCCATGGCTGAATTTCCATCATCATATCGGTCGCCACCTCGACCGACGTTCTTCGGCTGCGGAACATACTCCGGCTCTTGCTGATACTGCTCCTGCGGCCGGGGTTGCTGCTGATGCCTCGGGGGCTGAGGTGGTTTACCTCGGCCAGCCGACGCTGCTTGCCCACCGTTCTGATTTCCCTGAGCTGAACGGCCTTAGCTCGGCTTGCATCACCTGGGCCGGGGTCTCCATTGGCTCGGCTAGCGTTGCCGACCTTTTGCTTCCCAGCTAACACCGGATCGTACACTTGCAGCTGCATCTCCTTGTTCCGACCTGAAGTGACACTCCGGGCACGATCGGCTCCTCCGACGTGTGGAGACGAGGCTTGCCCCTTGGACCCCTGGCTAACTGGCCTAATCGAATGGACCGCCTGCGAACCGCCAAGCCCGGCCTTGCGGAGGGCTTCATTTTGCTTGCTGGCCACATGCACTAACTCATTGAGCCGCTTCTGCTGCTCACGCCATGCATCTCCGGTCAACTCCGATAGCCCGGCCCTTACTGCTTCGGCTGCTCTAAGGTTCTTAGCTGGTGAACTATACACCGGCCTACCAGTAGCCGACCTGCTACTTGTTGCCTTACTCGAGCCCGAGACTGCAGCCCTAGCCATCTCCCATAGAGGTCCTTGCCTCGGTTGAGCAGAGCAGCTTTCTTACGCCGCACAACCGGAGTAAAACCATCCTCTATACCATGTGCAGCATTGTACTCCTTCTGCTCCATATCGAACTGCTGCTTAGCCTCGGCCAGCAACCGAGCTTCTCTCAGCACCCTCTGGCGCTCTGCCTCTAACCCGGCCACCGTATGCTCCACACTTGCCTCTACTGCGAGTGGCCGAGCTAACCTATCAACGATAGCTTCTAAGGGAACTTCTTCCCTTGGCATGCCCAACTGCTCATTCTGACTAGGTTTCTCGTACGGAAACTTCGCCGTCCGACCTGATTTCTCAGGCAGCGCGGTTGGCGTCGCCTCCACCTCGGCTAGCGCGACCTTGCCAGCATCTGCCTTGCTAGCTGCAGGCCTGGTACCAGCCATCATCACCTCCACACACCTCGGAGGGCGAGTGACACGCCGACCCAAAGCCGCCAGGAGAGGAGTTTCGTCGTCCACGAGCACCTGCTCCGGGTACTCGCGAACCACCTCGACAGCAACGTAGTGGGGAAGCTGCCGAGCATCATGAGGAAGCCATCGGTGGGGAAAGGCTTGCCGGCGAAGCACCCCGCATTGTCGCTCACAAAGGCGAACTCGCCGATCTTGGTAACAAGGCCAGAAAGAACACACTCAGAGGAGCCCGTCCGGATGGAAACTCCACCCAACGCCTCAATCTGCCCCACGGTGGGCGCCAACTGTCGTGGTGGGATCACGGCAGATGCCATGGGTATGGCTTAGTTGGGGCCGAACGGTCGTTGGGGGAATCCGGGGAGGGTTTATGCACTCAAGACGTGCACAAGCAAGAACATGCAAGAAACCACAAGAACATGAACAAGAAACCAAGAAAGCCAAGAACACAAAAGACACCACGATGTACCCAGGTTCGGGGCCTTCGTGAGGAAGTAAAACCCCTACTCCTGCCTTGCCTCTCTCAATATATCAGTGTGGTTCTCAGGTACAAGGTGCTCCTCGAGCTGTATGATGCTACCAAAGTGAGAGCTCTAGATAGAAGATGAAACTACGAAGGGGGAAATGAGCTAGGGTTTGTGCCTCTCTCTCCCTGGAGGTAGAGATGCCGCATATATACACAGGCCGAAGTACATTTTTACCCCTGCCTACAACTGACAATGGCATGGCCAAAAGGTAGAAGACAAGCCTCTGCCTCCTGCCAGCCAACGGCCGGACTGTCAGGCCAGCCAGGCCTAGCTTTCCTCTTCGGTCATACTTCAGTAGCCTGCCGAGGTCTAGCCTGTAGACCTTTCCCGAAATAGCCAAGTCAGCTCCTAGGCCCCCGAGCTTCCGGGAAACCCGTGGACGGACCTCGCCGTCCTCTGAAGCCTCGGGCTACGAGCTCTGCGGCACCCGTGACCTCTCTGACATGCCTCGATCCTTGCTGCCAACCTCGGATAACACTCCTGATCATATACCTCGGTGGAGAATATCTTATTCCTGTGGTAGCTAGCTGACTGCCCCGAGGTATCACATACCTCGGAAAGTATACCTCGGACGTACACCTTACGTCGGATGACGCCTCCTGCGTCCTTGCTCAATCGTTCCCTCGGACAGCTTACTGCCTTAACCTTACATGTCTTTACCTCATCATTACCCTACCCGGGGGTAACCCCCCGACAAGGATGTTCAATGATAATTCACAAAGTGTAACATGAAAGAAAGTACTATGGACCACATGTATGCATAATGAAAAGTAAGAACATCCTACAATGGTCATAGAGTATTGATGAAAATCTGAATATAAAAGGTGGACACTTTGGAAAGATATATATATATATGAGTAGAGGGTAAAATATGCATAAGTTTCATCTAACTTCCAAACTCTTCTACTTAAGTTAATGATTGCAATGTGGTAATCCTTGGTGTCAAGCTCTCATTACCCCTATCATAGCATCTTGAATGATTAAGGTTTAAAGTGAAAGCAAATATGAGTAGTGTGCTTGACAAAGTATAGGTTGAATGTCTCATGCCCCTTGAATACAAGTACCTACACCATGGTGTTACTCAACTTGGGAAACAAAGCAAGCTCAAGTTAAATATCATTGTAAGTAATAATAGCATCATCAAGAGCGTCAACTGGGGTACCTCTTGTCCCAGGATATGAAACAATCTCAACACCCTTTTTATTTACCATTGGGATAGCTTTTTATTATAAGGTGTATCACTGATGGTTCAACATAGTATGTGATACATCTCAAACGTATCTATAATTTCTGATGTTTCATGCTTGTTTTCTATGAATGTCACATGTTTTATATGCATTATATATCACTATTATACATTTTCTGGGACTAACCTATTAACAAGATGCCACAGTGCCATTTCCTGTTTTCTGCAGTTTTTGGTTTCAAAAAAGTTGTTCAGGAAATATTCTCGGAATTGGACGAAACAAAAGCCCAGCCTCCTATTTTCCCGAGACGTACACGGAGCCAGAAGGGCAAGCCCGGGGGAGGCCCACGGCCTCCTCACCATGTACCCGCGCAGGGTGAATAGTGGCGGCGCCACCAGGTGGTGAGGCCGACTCGGCCACCCCCTCGCGCCGCCCTTTCGCCTATATAATCCTCCTGCCCCGAAAACCCTAAAACAATCGACGATATTCCAGAAGGAGTCCCGCAGCGCCGCCGCCATCGAAACCTAGTTTCGGGGGTCAGAAGGTCCTGTTCCGGCACCCTGCCGGGACAGGGATCGACCCCGGAGCCTTCTCCATCGACGCCACCACCTCCATCATGCTCCGTGAGTAGTTCCCCCATGGACTACGGGTTCTAGCTGTAGCTAGTTGGTACTCTCTCTCCCATGTACTTCAATACAATGATCTCATGAGCTACCTTACATGATTGAGATCCATCTGATGTAATCGGTGTTGTGCTTGTTGGGATCCGATGAATTGTTACATTATGATCAGTCTATCTATAAGTTTGTGAAGTTATTGTTGCTGCAATCTTGTTGTGTTTAATGCTTGTCACTAGTGCACAAGTGGCATATGATCTTAGATTTAAGCTCTATAATTATTGCTTAGATTGTATCTACAAGTTGTTTGCACATGTCTCTGTCCGGAGCCCGAGGCCCAGAGTGACAGCAACTGGGATAACTGGAGGGGATGGTTTAGATATGAGGATCACATGTTTTCACTAAGTGCTAATGCTTTGCTCCGGTGCTTTATTAAAAGGAGTACCTTAATTACCAGTAGATTCCCTTGAGGCCCCGCTGCAAACGGGCTGGTAGGACAAAAGATGTTGTGCAAGTTTCTCATTGCGAGCACGTATGACTATATATGGAAAATATGCCTACGTATGATTAATAGACTAGATGTTCTGTCTTAATGCTATTTCAATTCTATCAATTGCCCAGCTGTAATTTGTTCACCCAACACTTGTTATTGGAGAGTTACCACTAGTGTAGATAGCTGGGAACCCCGGTCCATCTGTCATCATCAAATACTCATTCGGTCCTATATGCCATTAGAAGTAGTATCAACTATTTTCTCGTGTCATTGCCTCTGTGTTACTGCTACTGCTGCTGTGTTACTGTTACTATTGCTCTCATATTACTGCTGCTTTCACATCACCCCTGTTACTAGTGCTTTTCCAGGTGCAGCTGAATTGACTCCGCTGTTAAGGCTTATAAGTATTCTTTGTCTCCTCTTGTGTCGAATCAATAAATTTGGGTTTTACTTCCCTCGAAGACTGTTGCTGTAACGCCCCAATTTTGGGAAACTAGAAAAAAAACACAGTTGTTGTAGAGCCAAAAATCAGAGTCAACAAAAACTTTTTGAAATGCTTCACTAATGCTTGTGTTTCACCCCTGATTTCTCTGTTTAATCTTGTCTGCTTTGTTGATTGAGTTAACAACCACTGAAAACACTAACCTTTGAACTCAACTAATTTAACATGTCATTTAATTTTGGTGATCATGTCATGACAAGAAATTATCCATGCATCTTCTCCAATTTTATTTTGGTCAACCTCTTTTTCAAAGATGTCTTGATTCTAGCAACAACCCAAAAACCTACTAATTGAGAAAAGTAAAAGTATTCCAAAAATTTAAGTGATTCCAAAAACTATGGAGATGTATATAATATCTCCTACTAAACAATCTAACTATGTAATTTTGTAAGTATCAACATCCCTTATTTCAAACTCTTATTTTCAACATATTTGAAAATAAAACAAGTGGGAGATATATTACTCCTATATTTCTATTTATCAAACCTTTTGAAAACTAGGAAGTTATGAGTGGAGATATTTTTAAACACCACCTTGTCATGATTATGTGTGATCCCTATATCACTTAATTATACTAAGGGTTTAGGATGTTGTTGATTGATAATTGTTTGCGTTTGAATTGCTTGACTGAAGGGTGTTATTTAATGAGTGTTCATGTGGTGATTTATTGTAGCATCATTGGATGCACATGATTTGATTTGGTATCTAAATATTTGCTATGCTTGTCTTGTTTGAGTGGAATGTATTACCCCTTTTAGAATTATGGTGTTAATCTAGAATTTTCCAAAAATAGTAAAAACTTTTGTTTGATTTTAGTCAACTCTTGCTTGGTTGATTTAGTAGATTTCTTTAGACCTCTAGTTTTGTTTGAAACCTATTAGTATCACTTTTATTAATTCTTCTAGATAAAAACTTGGAGACTTTGATCTTCTTGTTTGTTAAAGCATAGCCAATCTAGAGCCCTAGATTAAGCAAACCTTGTGGGGTACTTGACCTGTACCACGACCAACTTGTTCCTTAAACTTTCTACTTTCAGTTCTTGCTTGTTTCAATTGTTTACAAACTTGGCTGAGCACAAAACCATCTAGGTTTTTGGACCTAATCCGAACAGTGACCATTTGGTCATTTTTCTCAATTTGCTTAGTTTTAAAAATTCTTTCTTCACTCCTCTTAGCTAGCAAACTTTTGCTTCACCTCAATTAGGTCACCCCTCTCATGTTTGTGTGCAGCACTTGCGTTGTCCATGTTTAGCACGATTAGAAAAAGAAGTGTTGCTATTAGTGTTAGATTAAAAATCCTAAAACTACCCTTAACTAACCCTCTCCCCACTCCATCATCCCTCCCTCTCTCTTGTGAGGGCAGAGCAGCACCCCTCTCCCCTGGACCCACTTGCCAGCCTCACCCACACCCCACTCCACCACTCACCTCTCCCCTTTCCACCATGGCCCTATGGGAGCTCACTCCCCTCTCCTCCCACTGGCTAGGACACGCCTGCCCGACCACCCTCTCTCTGTCCCCCTCTCCACCGCCCACCTGAGCCAATGGGAGCACCCCAAGCTCACCCCTCCCCCTCTTAACCCGAGCCAAACCCTAGATTCGGACCCCAGCTCATTTCTCTCTCCCTCGTGCTCCTCTGGCTCTCCTTTCTTCTCCAGAGCACTCCCCTGCACCTCCTCGCCCCTCCCTAGAAGCCGAGCATCCTCCCGAGCCTTCTGCTCCACGAGAGACGCAGGTTGAGTCTCGGTGGCCGCCGGCGTCGAGCCGCGTTTGCCAGCGACTCCCTCCACCTTTCTCCGCCATTTTTGGCCCACGAAGCTCCCCTCTGCGAGCCCTAACTCTCCCCCCTTTCTTTTTGCCCAGAGGCCGCCGAGAACGCCGTGCCCGTCCTCGACCCGAGAAGGCCGCCGCCGCCGTCGCCATGGATTCAGGCCACCTTCGCTGAAGCTGTTCGTGGCCGGGCCCCTCCCTCGACCTCCTCCGCCGTCCACAACCCTCCGCCGCTGCATGCAACGCCCCTAGGTGAGCCGTCCGTCGCCGCCATTTCCTTTCTCGACCTCGGGCTCGCTCCCGCGCGTCGCGTCGAAGGCGATGAAGGGGAGCCGTCGATCTGCGAATCGACGGCCCCGTTTGAATCTCGCTCCGCGGGCCACTCCAGCGCGCAGCGCCGCGTGAGGCGCGTCGAGATGGGCCGGCCCAGTCCATCTGCGGCTCAGATCCGCGATAGCCTCAGCCAGATCTGGCCCAGCGCAGCCCATTTAGCTTTTTTTTTCAGATCCCTTTTCCATTTTCTGTTTCTGCTTAATATGCTTGCTTAGTTTAATTGTTTTGTGATGGATCTGTTAGGGTAATTTAATTGGGGTAAATTTTATAGTGCTCTGGAGTGTTTGCTTAAACATGCAGAAGTGAGTTTGCTCAAAAATGATTAATATATTTTGCATGCCATTAAATCTTGTGCAATGTGTCTTGTCTAGTGTTTTATTTTTAGCAGGAGCTAGGAATGTCCTTTTTGAGTGAATCCAATTTCTACAGAAAGCTAGAAGCAATACCTTTCCCTAGGATTTGACCTTGCATGCAGGAGATTCCTAAAACTAGAGTTTCAAATCTTTTGGTTTTGATGCCAGTAGCATTTGTAGGATTTTTAACTCTTGTTTGATGGAAGTTTTTGATGCAAATCCAATTTTTATGGCTTGGTATAACTACTAGGTGTACTGTGGTAGAAGGATTTAATTTTTGGAGCATTATTTTAGGACTTGTGCTTGTTTACTCAAACAACAGCAACTTTGCCACTTTTAGAGGGTTTATTTTAATTGATTGTCTTTATTTGCTTGTGCTTTGGAGTGTTTAGATTTATGTCCAGAGGGTGTTTGAGTGATGAAATGCTTGCTTGTCTTGTTTAAGTACTTTAGATTGTTGTCAACCCGTTTCTTAGCGTGACGGTAGCTACGTTTAATTTTTCCGGTACAATAGAACCGCAAGAGGAGGAGCAGTACGTGGGAGCTGAACCCGTCTACGAAGAAGAACAAGTCCAGGGACAATTCGCTGAGCAACGCAAGCCACCTCACCATACCCTACTGAAATCCTATTATTTCATTAAAGCATGTTTTGTTTTCAAAATAAAATAATGCATGTTTTATTTCTTCTGTGGCACTTGGCCACCCAAAACTATTTTTATAAAATATGGTTTGGCCAAAGATATCTACTAGTATATAATAGGTTTATAAAAATAGATCTTTACTTGAGAAGCCTTCTACTGAAGGTGCCATCAAGAAAATTATATTTTCTGGTAGTATATCCTTATATCTTTATCTCGAGACTATAGGATGGGAGCCTGGTCTTTGGTAAAATATTTTCAGAAGAAAAACCCGAGTCGCTGGGAGCGATCGGCGAGAAAGTAATTTATAAAACCCATGTTGCTGGGAGCAAATGGAGATGTTTATGAAAACCCGAAGTGCTGGGAGCATTCGGAGAGTTTGTGAAAACCCGAGCAGCTGGGAGCAGTCGGAGGTGGAGATGTTTTTGAAAACAAAGTACAGCCCTAGCGGCCGCACTGAACAATTAACCCGTGCAACCACGTTACCCCCATATGGGACGGGGCTTGACCGGAAGCTTGTTTGTATTAATATGGAGCTACCTCAATTTGCTTAGGGGGTGGCTATGGCCCCTGAACTGGTTGTCGCCTAAGAGAGAGGGACATAAAGAGAGTGGGATTAAGTTCGCCACCAGTTGCACCGATTAGGTCCCCTGTCATGGCGGTCGGACACCATGGGATGGGTCCAACGGTGCCGGGGGGAATCAACCTAGTTGAAGAGGTATCTCTGTATTAGTATGAACATAGTGAAAAGTCTTGATTAGTGTCCCGACGTTTGACGTATTGTCGTCTGGCAATCCGTGGGATGATCCGCGGCGATGACCTATTTGATGTGGTGAAAGTGCACCACCTCTGCAGAGTGTAAAAATATTCGAATAGCCGTGTCCGCGGTCATGGACGGTTGGAAAGGCCACCGATCTAGGCGTATGGCTATTTTATGTTTTAAAAATAAAACTGTTTTCGGAAAAAGGAGCAAGGAGGCATCAAAAAGGTACCTGGGAGGTACGGAGTTTGGGAGAAGATGGTTGGTCTCGGGGAGTCAACCAGTCGGAACCCGGAAAGGAAAAAGGGGCATCCCTATCCTAGTGATTTGAAAAAGTTTTACAAAAGTGTTTTCAAACTTGGAAATGGTTTCTGCCATTTCTAAAAGAAGGAGAATTATATCTCCAAATGCCTTTTTCAACAAAGATATATAGATGTTGTATTCTCTATGTCTAAAAGCATCGTTTGCGAAAATTAAACCCTATAGTCATATATAGCAGCTATCCCAGTTTTCGGAAATGTTTTATTGCATTACCATGAAAAACTTAAGCCTTGAGGTGGTCTTGCGAGTACGTCATTGTACTCATGGCTGTGTCCCTGGATATTCAAATGTCCAGATTTCTACGGGGAGGCCTATGCCGAGGAGGAGGAGTACGCCGACGACTACGCCAACTGAGTGTCACCGGTCAACTGCGCTGTGGGATTGCGTCCGTTGGAGACGAGGGCCGACGTTAGCCATGAGCTTCCGCTGTATCGTAGTTAATTCCGTCCTGCGCGACGATGAATTGCAGACTTGGTCATGTGACCACTTTGTGTTGTAAGACTTTTATTCGTACGACTTGAATGATGTAACTCTTGATACCATGTTGGTTATGTGATTGCGATGCACTGATCATTGGGATCGTGATCTATTTTACATAACGTGGACATCTCGGACTGGTGGTCTGAGGGGTCCTTACAGTTGTGATCCCCTATACTTGTGGGTTATCAAGACTATTTTCTGGCGCCGTTGCCGGGGACCATAGCTCTACTCATAAGTTCACCTGGGGAGTACACTCTACCTCTCTCTCTCTTTTTATTTTATTTTGTCTTGTCTAGTTTACTTTTGTCTAGTTTATTTGTGCTTAGTTTATTTCTTTTTAGTTGTGTTTTGCTTAGTTTACTTTTGTCTAGTTTATTTTTGTCTTGTTTTATTTTTCCTATATACCCAAAAATCCATAAAAATTTGAAAAACCGAAAATCTAAAAACTTGTGCTATGGATTATCTCCATGAAACTAGAGCTAGATCTTGTTGGCAAGGCGGGTCCACGGAGGGTGAACAAAAATATTATATGAATTACCGCTTGTCAGATAAAGGGATATACTTATGGGAATTACTAAATCAACTGGAGATGTATGCTAAAAATTTATGCTTTATATTTGGCAAATCTTTTTGTTGTGATGAATCTGGTTGTCATGTGAAGTTTAAGCATTTTCCTTTCCAATGTGCTTATAATGATAATGAAACCTTAGCTTCTTATGTTAAAGGTTACTATAATGCTTATCTATACTACTATTAAAAGAGCAAACTTGTCTTGTTAGGACACTTTAAATCTGAGCCGTTCAATATCTGATCAAAAGGCCCAGATCGTCTCAATGTTTGACAACTCAACATTGTCCGTTTTGGACCGTTTTGCCCTCCCACCAAATCACATAATACTACTAAATTGTCACCGTACCCCTTCGTTCTTTTATTTCTGCTCTATATCATACCGGGTTCATCGTACCGGATTTGGCCGCCTTTGTCTACTTGTGTCCCGAGAAGCCACGACTCCGGAAGTACACGGCCGATGTCGCGGCCGGGCTTGCGTACCTCCACGGGGCCGGGATCGTGCACGGGGACGTGAAAGCGAGAAACGTCGTCATCGGCGCCGACGGCCTCGCCAAGCTCGCGGATTTCGGGTGCGCGAGGAAGGCGTTCTCTGGTGGCCCGATCATCGGCGGCTCGCCGGCGTTCGTGGCGCCCGAAGTGGCGCGCGGGGAGGAGCAGGGTCCTGCAGCCGATGTTCCTCTCCGTCGATCTCGATCGCCGCCTCCTCCCACCAAAACCCTAGCGCCGCCTCGCCTTCCACTCGCCGGGATCACGCCATGCCGATCTCCTGCTCCCTCTCCGCGCGCCTCGGCCCCGGTCCAGCACCCTCGCCCGCTCCCGCGGCCCCTCGGTGGAGCCCTTACGCTCGCCCCTCTCAGCCCCGCGGAGGCGGCTGCGCCAAGGCCTGCCGCCCGCCCCTCCGCCTCGAACCCGCGACGGCGAGGATCCTCGGCCCCGCCCTTAAGGCGCCAGTCCGCAGTTCGATTTGCCGCCCGGAGGCCGCCGCGCCCGACGGTTCCGCCCCTACACGACGGCGGCGTGGGGACGAGAAGCCGGTCCAGAAGACCGATCCGAAGCCGGCGGAGGCGAATCCAGAGCCGAACCGGGAGCCGCGCGTACAGGAGAGCCTTAGCTGCGGCGGTTTCGCTTTCCTCGGCGCCCTCGCCGGACATACGGAGGTGCGTGTTTCCCCTGCCCCTGTTCGTGTTCGACCTATCGTTGTAACTCGTCCGCTGTTCGACCTAGATAATGTATCGCGTGAAATTAGCCCTTGCAATGGGCTCTTATGAATTTGCTATGTATCAGTAATTATGCATTGCGATGGGCTCTTATGTTTCTTGTCGGATTCTGCAGGCTATCACCGAAATCTCTATGCCCTTGGGGTCTGACAAGCTCTACTCTGGCAGCTCAGACGGCTCAGTTCGTGTATGGGACTATCATTCTGGAAAGGTAGCTGGACTATCCGCTCTCGGCATTTTCCTCAGATTCTTTGTGCACTGTTCAACTTTGGGTTGCTTCTGCGTCGATTCTCCTATTGCCTGTGGTGGTTCATTTGTGCTGCCAGCCTGATCAATTGGGGAACAGCTCTGATTGCTTGAGGTGCTCGATGTGTTGGTGGGCTCAAATCGTGCATTGCCTGTGACGGTTGCTGTGTGCTGCCCGAGTGATCAATTGGGGATTTACTTGTTCCTTACGGTGGTTGGGTTCAAATTGGGTTGCCGTTTGTCACGCCTGCAGTTATCGAGATGCCGGATTGATTTTTCTTGAGGTTCTTCACCTGTTTGTGGTGCTCAGTATGCCCATGATCAGTTTCGGGAGGCCATCAGGCTGGTTGACTGACAAAGCAAGGCTCGATCGGATCACAGTTCTCTCAGTGTCACATGACTATGTGTTATAAGAATATCAGTAGTGAGAAACAACAGGAGTAAATAGATGGAAGATACTTAGAGAATATTGTTGCATAGCAGAGCAAAAAAAGGTTCTAATCTGTTACCATATTGCCCTTTTCATTCTTAATGTTTCTGCAATAGTGCGTTGATGTCATCAAGATGAGAGGCAAGATCGGCTGCATGATTACTCACGACAAGTGGGTATTTTTTGGAATCACGAAATCCGTGGAGGTAATATTCTTAATATTTGATTTCACTATGAGTATATGCCAATTTTCTGCTATTTACTGTGGCTCTATTGGGTGCTGAACTATCCGTTTTCGCTGTTCCTATGACTTGCAGGCATGGAACGTACAGACAGGGATGAAACTAAGCCTCCAGGGGCCTTCTGGGCTTGTTTGTTCTATGACGATGAAGGATGAGATGCTATTTGCTGGCACAGGAGATGGTCGCATCATGGTTTGGAAATTTCCTGCTAATGAGAGCAACTTGGGACCAGTGGCAATCCTTAGTGGCCATGAGCGTCAAGTGATTTCGCTATCGGTCTCAGCAACGAGGCTGTACTCTGGCTCAGTTGACAAGACAATCAGAGTACGAAAATGCTACAGACCTGATTATTTATGTTGGCTACTAAATATTCTGTTTGTATCTGATAAATTCTTGCTATTTATCAGGTATGGGATCTTAAAACTCTTCAGTGTGTCCAAACACTCTCTGAGCATAAAGCTGCGGTTACTTCTGTGCTTTGCTGGGATCAGAAGTTACTATCTTGCTCTCTGGACAAGTCAGTAAAGGTCTGGTCTGTTTCACAGTCTGGAAACCTTCAAGTTATGCATACCCATTCTGAGGAGCATGTAAGTTCCGTACACTTCCTTTATAAGAATTATGCCATCAGTGTTATTTTTTCAAAACCTAATCGAAGTTTCGAACAGGAAGGCTTATATTAGCTACAAATTTGTGTTCTTTTCAGTGCTATAACTATCCTTATTTAGTTTGACTAAGCAATGTAAACAGTTTGTGTTGAATAGTTGTGGCATCTGTATACTATCAGGTGCAGGAACTAAAATGATATTTGTACTAATTTAGTACTCATACTAGGTTAATTAAATATTTCTTGGTGAATATGAGTACTGGCAACTAATCTGTAGGCAGAGAATATGAGTACGAAATTGGACTTTCTACATATAAGTACGCTGTTATATACTTTGGTTTCTTTATATTATTTAATGCTTGCTTGATGTGTGCTACTGGATTGAGCAGCTTCTATCTGTTCTAAAGTGATCACAATTCACAACTCAACGGTAGTCACAGTTTCTTCTCTAAGATCATGTTTGCTTGATGTGTGCTACTGGATCGAACAGCTTCTATCTGTTCTTGAGCGATTTCACAATTCAACGGTAGTCACAGTTACTTGTCTAAAATCAAGTTGAAGGTCTTTTCTCACAGTTCTTATCGCTGGATCAGTTTTCTTTTGTTATTGCTGTCGAGGCATGAAGGTCTTCATTGCTGGAAGTTGTGATCATTAAAGAAACAAAAAAAAATCTGCAAAAAGTAAGGTTCAAGAAAACTTTGCATACACACGTATATTTGGTGGATTTGTGGAGACGTGCGTTGCACGTACATGCCAACTAGTGAGGTAGAAAGGATTGAAGAATTTATTGCCTTTAAGGGTGCCCTAGAAATTAGTTCTTATCTTGAGCATAAAATTGATGCCCCTTATAAATCTGAAAGTCTCTCTATACTTAAATATTGTTTTGATAACTATAAGGATGAAAATTGTTATATTACTGGACATTTTAAGAGTATGTTTTCTCAGAAAGAAGAGACTAATTCTTTGCAGGAACCTGTGAAAGAAGAAATTGCTGAACCTGAAAGCTCATTAGATGAAAAAGAGAAGGAGAGTGATGAACAAAAGGAGGAAGAATGGATTAGCTACCCATGCCTACCTTCCAATGAGAGTAACTCTTTATCTCTTACACTATTTGATTGCCCTCCATGCTTACCAAAGGAGGATGAATGTTATGTTCCTGTGAATTCTCTTGAAATTTTTCCTATGAGTAAAACTTGTGAGAATAATTATGCTACTGTTATTTATGATAATCCATGCTATTTCAAAAATCTTATGATAATCCTTTATTTGTGCCTAACTTCGAA
The DNA here is from genome assembly GCA_947311845.1 of Poa pratensis. Taxonomy (NCBI): domain Eukaryota; kingdom Viridiplantae; phylum Streptophyta; class Magnoliopsida; order Poales; family Poaceae; genus Poa; species Poa pratensis. Next base: position 38,362,904 of record CAMZMU010000107.1, read on the forward strand.
ATGCATGGTACTAAAGAGTTTTGCTTAGAAAATGTTTATGATAAAGCGCTAGATGATGGTCCTATGTTACTTGATAATATTAATTGTACTACTAATGAAAATGGGATTGTCTTGACTTTATCTAGGAGTCCCATATCTTTTGATATTGATCAATCATCTTGTTATAAAATTGTTAAAAGTGAGTTTGAAAGTTTTAATCCCACTATTTTTGAGCTTGATAAAAATTATGTGTTTGTAGATCATGAAAAGCATGCTTTATGTGATAATTTTATTGTTGAGTTTATTCATGATGCTACTGAAAATTATTATGAGAGAGGAGAATATGGTTGTAGAAATTTTTATGGTATTAAAACACCTCTCTCTATGCTGAAAGTTTTGAAGTTACTCTTGTTTTATCTTCCTATGCTTGTCACTTTGTTCTTTGTGAATTTATTTGGATACAAGATTCCTATGCATAGGAAGTGGGTTAGACTTAAATGTGTTTTGAATTTGCTTCTTGATGCTCATTTTGCTTCATTTTCTATTTTCATGAGAGCATCATTAAAACTATCAAGCCTAGCTAAAAGGCATTAAAGAAAAGCGCTCTTGGGAGACAACCCATGTTTTGTTTCTGAAATTTTCTTTGCTTTTTGAGTCCAGGAGCTACTTACTTCTGTAACAACTCCTTTGTATCTTTACTTTTTCCAATTTTTGTGCCAAGAAGAGTCTCTAATGATTAGATAATGGTAGATTTGGATTTCTGCGCAGGGGGCAGATTTTTGCTGTCCACCGTTTTGAGCTGTATAAATTTCAGAAAAATTGAAAAATTCTGAAAACATTCACGCGTGATCCTCATATATGTACGCATCTTTCATTAGTTTCAAGTTTTCTGATTTGAGCAACGGAAGTGCCTCGAAAAAATTCATTTTTACTGGCTGTTCTGTTTTGACAGATTCTGTCTCTGTTTTTTTCATTGTCTCTTGTGGGCTTTAAGCAAGGCTCTCTATCATGGAGGCACTAGTACAGAACGACACATCGGATACCCCTCTATGGAAACGGCAGGCGTTAGGCGACGGAGAATCGCGCTTTTCGCGCGGCCAGTGCGTACAAACCTGACCTGGGCCGTGGCTGGCCCGTCAACATAGGTACCGGAGAAAGTATTAACTCCGTTACCCATATTATTGGCAACGGTCTTAATTCTGGCTCCGTTTCCGATATGTGTCTCTATAGCAACGGAGACTTTTGTGTGTCCGTGTGCAATGTGGACACGTTCCATCTTCGTCGAATTCGATGCGAGCGGAGTAACTGCTATGGCGTAGTGGCGCCGCGACACCGCCCACTACTTCTTAAAAACCCACGATCTCCCTGCTATATCAGTACGCCACTTCGCCGCAGCCATGGATAATCCTAGCAACTCCTCGGGCGTTCGCCGCAGCAGTTTCCCGCTTTCGCTGAATTGGAACCGCGTCGTCGTGCCGGAGGCCGTCGCGCAGAGGCACTGGCAATATAGGAGGTCAGTGCCCTGGTCAAATGTTAGCCTCCCCGCTGGCTGGCGCGTCAACCACAGGAGGGTGCCTATGCCGCCGGAAGAGGACGCGGGATCCTCGGGCGCCCGCGACCGCAGCCGCTCGCCGCGGCGGAGAGACGCTCGTCCGCGGTCGTCTGGATGGAACCGCGTCATCGTCGGGCAGGCCGTCGCAGAGCGGCACTGGCAATATAGGAGGCCAGTGCCATGGTCAAAGGTTTGGCTACCCGGTGGCTGGCACCTCAACCGCGCATCGGTGCCTATGCCGCCGGAAAGAGTTGAGCTGCTTCAGAGCCGCCGGCTCCTCCTCCCGCCGGAGCTGCGCGACGATCCTGCCTACGACGACGACGAGATGTGGGAGGGGCGCACGGGCGGCGATGACATCGTCGGCGAGGAGCCGCGCGACGACACGGACGACTACGCGGCTCTCCTCGCATACGAGCAGGAGAAGGCGGAGGCCGAGGAGTAGTTATAGTTATTTATTTTTATGTTCTTCAACTTCAATACTAGTAGAGATCAGTATAAGCCCAGTGTGTCAGTGAAAAAATCAAAGGAAACGGTTGTTTATACCCTCCGTTTCCGATGTTCTACTTTGCTATAAATGCGCCCTTCTCACAGCCCTAAACTCCATCGCTCTCACTCTCAGCCTCACTCTCAAAGTGTGGCCGCGCCTCCACGTAGCACCAGATCTTAGCTCCACCGTGGCGGCGCGCATCTCCCTCCCTCCGACCGTGGCGGCGCGCATCTCCCTCCCTCCGACCGTGGCGGTGCGCATCTCCCTCCCTCCGACCGTGGCGGTGCGCACCAGATCCAAAGGTAATACATCTATTTGTGACCGGCCGTCGTGCCGACGAACTAGGGTTGTTGTCATTGTTCTGCTTAGGTTTTCTTCCATAGGACACTCATGAATAGAACTAGAACTAGGGTTGTAATACATCCGAGGACGATGAGGACGACCACTGGCGGATCCACCTTGAGCCAGCCGGGTGCACAGGACACCGGGAGAAGGAATTTTTCTTTGTAAATTAGCAATTTTTCATCACATATGCACCCCTAAAAATTGTTTTAAATGTATTGTGGTAACATGTGTGCATCCTGGTTCAATATGTTCTAACTCTGCCACTGAGGACGACTACGTAGTGTCGCTCGAAAAGAACATAACTAGCACAAATCGGTAGTGTATGAAACTCATGGCTGACTTATCTCCTTTGCAAAACAGATGTACATTTCGGTGACACTGTATAAAAAGCCAGGTCCTTAGCCAAGGTGCGCTTGTCGTCCGGCATAATTGTTGGTACACAACAACTTTGCAATGGATTTGTAAGTTTGTTATTCTGTCTTATGCATCCTTTTGTGTTGTATGTCCTTTATGCTAGATGTATAGTGAGCTAACATGGAGTCATATATTCTCTCTTTGCATTTCAGTGACCACTTTACAAAAGAGGCACCTTCAGTACATCAGCACTCGCTTATTGCACTATGTGCAGAGCATGGTGCTGATCCGTTTAGCTCATTTAAATGAGCTAAATACAAGGTCGGGGACAAAGCGGCGAGTTGATTATATTTTGGCGACACCGTCCAAGAAGAAGATTGAATTCATGAACTCTAACAGCAAGTCATGAAGATAAATTAAGTTGGAAATGACAAGGATAAATTTAGAGAGGTAAGACATAGATAGATTTAGCTAGACATGTCAATGATAGATTTAGAGAGGCATGACAATGAAGATAAGTAATTGGTTGTCTTGTGATGCAATGTATCGGTGACATTTGTTATACCTTATGAATGAATGAATTTGTTAGCCTTTTTGTGCTTCTGCTGTGAAATTTTAAATGTCCAGTGCCAAATCTATTCCTGCTCTAGGCTTATGAAGAAACCTCAATGCAAACGAGCAGAAACAGAATCTCCGTTACTGATGTTCTGACACATCAGAAACGGAGGTTGTGCACAACCGTTGCCAAACCGACGCCTCATCAGCGACGGTTTTTCGCCTCCGTTACCGATGAGGGCCTTCACATCAGTAACGGGGTCGGGTTCCGTTTCCGATGGGGTTTTTGGCCCGTTTCCGATGTGTCGTTCTGTACTAGTGAGGGATGTAGCTAATGTTTTATTGAGTTCTTGCAATGTGTCACAACAGAACCAAAGTGGATTAATGTTTTTGAGTACTAACCCCTCTAATGAAGTTTATGAGAAGTTTGGTGTGGCGGAAGTTTTCAAGGGTCAAGAGAGAAGGATGATATAATGTGATCAAGAAGAGTGAAGAGCCTAAGCTTGGGGATGCCCCCATGGGTCACCCAAGCATATTTCAAGAAGACTCAAGCGTCTAAGCTTGGGGATGCCCAAGGCATCCCCTTCTTCATCAACAACTTATCAGGTCATCTCTAGTGAAACTATATTTTAATTCTTTCACATCATATGTGCTGTTCTTGGAGCGTCTGTGTGCTTTTATTTTTAGTTTGTTATTTTATTTTCTGATCATATCAATGTCGGATCTATCTATCTATCTTGTTTGGGAGAGAGACACGCTCCGCTTTTTCATTTGAATACTCCTATTCTTCACTTATATCTGTTGAGTATTCAGTTTTCGCACTGTTTAGCTTCTAGCTCTTGGTTTTCATGTATCTCTTGTTCAGAGCTATTAGTTCTTTTATAGAAAGTACTCTCTTACTTCACTTATATTTGTTTTGAGAGTTGCTTGGTTGATGTGTTGGTTCAGAAAATGTTGCATGTGGTAGTGGTATAATGAAAAAACTTGCATAATCTGTAGATCATTGAACTTTGATAACCTGATTCTTTGCAAACGTTTTGAGGTATTTAGATGGTAAATTTGCTGGTTAATTAAGTTAAAATCATTAGTATTGTTGTCTTTAAGCTTGTACCGTACTACAAACTCTAAAATTGTTGAAGGTGTAGTTGGACTTGATAGCTTTCCATGTCTAAAGGTAATCGTAATAACTGAGTTGTGCTGAAGGTCGAGGGATCTAGCGGGGTACTTGTGCCGCCGTGAACGGCCCTTCTTGGAGTGAATTTTAATCATGCTCTTAATGTTGAACCTGCTAGTTGTTTGCAATAAGCTTGTGAGTTCTTTTTGACTAATGTTAAGCTACGGTTTTTGGCACTTCCACCATCCAAATTTGCTAGCCTCTTCGGTGTTGTGCATTGCCTTCTGCTCACATTGAGAGTTGTGCATACTTCGCCAGTACATCCAAACCCGTGGGAGGACTTTCTCTTGTTCTCCTACACATAAGCCCATACATCTTCCTCAAAACAGCCACCATACCTACCTACCACAGCATTTCCATAGCTGTCCGAGATATATTGCCATGCAACTTCCATTTACATTACATGACTTGTTGTCATTTATCATTTATATATTGCTTTGCATGATTCTATACAGCTGATGTGTGGTTTACCCATGTTACGCTAGATCATTGCACATCCTGCTACACTGGCAGAGGCATACAGTTTCATACATCATGTTTTGTTCATTATGAGTTATTTGTACCAAAAAGTGTGTTGTCATATTAGATGTTGCCCCTAAAAGTGAAAAGAGAAACAAAAAAAGAAAAAAGAAAAATATAAAAAAGAAAAAAAAGAATAAAGAAAAAGGGGCAACATTACTATCCTTTATCCACACTTGTGCTCATGTTTCAGCACCTGCAGTATTCATAGTCATCATTTGTGCTCATGTTTAGCACCTATACTCCATGTGAGAGAGTTTTCATGTTTTACTAGTATAACTATGTGGGGAATTTACACTATAGAACTTGGGTTGTATATTCCAATGATGAGCCTCCTCAAAAGTGCTCTAGGTCTTCGTGAGCAACCAAGTTGGATGCACCCCCACTAGTTCCATTGGAGAGCTTTCATACACATATAGCTCTATGTGCATCCGTTGCATGGCAATCACTACTCCTTCATAGCTTCGATTATAAGACTTCCTCTTGTCTAATGATCACCTATAGCTTTGTGAGACTATCTTCCATTGGCCTTCCAAACCCCCATTAATGTTCTCTTAGCCATAACATCCTGGTGCCAATACCAAATGCTTACGCTCACCGGTTGAGTAGGCTTCGAAACAGTTGATTCATGACGTTCATGTTTATTTTTACTTGACTGGATCCGTACTCTATGTTGTGAAAATTTACTTGATGCTTGGAATTGAAGGATAGAACTCCTACACTGGATACTTAAAATATCTTTAATGAACCTTGTACGGTTTCATGTCTTTAAAGCAATATTCATGAAAACTTTTAGCTTGTTTAACTATCTTGCTTTATTATCTCTTATTTAATATCAATTATAGACATTTGCTTTGATCTCAGCTCACATGCCTTACATCACTATTAGATCAAGATTATGTTGGTAGCATGTCACTTCAGAAATTATTTTGTTTTTATCGTTTACCTACTCGAGGACGAGTAGGAACTAAGCTTGGGGATGCTTGATACGTCTCAAACGTATCTATAATTTCTGATGTTTCATGCTTGTTTTATATCAATGTCACATGTTTTATATGCATTATATATCATATATATTTTCTGGGACTAACCTATTAACAAGATGCCACAGTGCAGTTCCTGTTTTCTGCTGTTTTTGGTTTCAGAAAAGTTGTTCTGGAAATATTCTGGAATTGGACGAAACAAAAGCCCACCTCCTATTTTCCCGAGACGTACACGGAGCCAGAAGGGCAAGCCCGGGGGAGGCCCACGGCCTCCTCACCATGTCCCCGCGGGTGAATAGTGGCGGCGCCACCAGTGGTGAGGCCGACTCGGCCACCCCTCGCGCCGCCCTTTCGCCTATATAATCTCCTGCCCCGAAAACCCTAAAACAATCGACGATATTCCAGAAGGAGTCCGCAGCGCCGCCGCCATCGAAACTAGTTTCGGGGGTCAGAAGTCCTGTTCCGGCACCCTGCCGGGACGGGGATGACCCCCGGAGCCTTCTCCATCGACGCCACCACCTCCATCATGCTCCGTGAGTAGTTCCCCCATGGACTACGGGTTCTAGTAGCTAGTTGGTACTCTCTCCCATGTACTTCAATACAATGATCTCATGAGCCTTACATGATTGAGATCCATCTGATGTAATCGGTGTTGTGTTTGTTGGGATCCGATGAATTGTTACATTATGATCAGTCTATCTATAAGTTTGTGAAGTTATTGTTGCTGCAATCTTGTTGTGTTTAATGCTTGTCACTAGTGCACGAGTGGCATATGATCTTAGATTTAAGCTCTATAATTATTGCTTAGATTGTATCTACAAGTTGTTTGCACATGTCTCTGTCCGGAACCCGAGGCCCAGAGTGACAGCAACTGGGATAACTGGAGGGGATGGTTTAGATATGAGGATCACATGTTTTCACTAAGTGCTAATGCTTTGCTCCGGTGCTCTATTAAAAGGAGTACCTTAATTACCAGTAGATTCCCTTGAGGCCCCGCTGCAAACGGGCTGGTAGGACAAAAGATGTTGTGCAAGTTTCTCATTGCGAGCACGTATGACTATATATGGAAAACATGCCTACGTATGATTAATAGACTAGATGTTCTGTCTTAATGCTATTTCAATTCTATCAATTGCCCAACTGTAATTTGTTCACCAACACTTGTTATTGGAGAGTTACCACTAGTGTAGATAGCTGGGAACCCCGGTCCATCTGTCATCATCAAATACTCATTCGGTCCTATATGCCATTAGAAGTAGTATCAACTATTTTCTCGTGTCATTGCCTCTGTGTTGCTGCTACTGCTGCTGTGTTACTGTTACTATTGCTCTCATATTACTGCTGCTTTCACATCACCCCTGTTACTAGTGCTTTTCCAGGTGCAGCTGAATTGACTCCGCTGTTAAGGCTTATAAGTATTCTTTGTCTCCCTTGTGTCGAATCAATAAATTTGGGTTTTACTTCCCTCGAAGACTGTTGCGATCCCCTATACTTGTGGGTTATCAGTATGTAAGTAAATTTTCACCATGAATGATGCATGGCTTAGATTAGCGGCCCAGGCGTCTCTCTAACCATTTATACAAACTCATTTAAACTTGCTTTGTCTCCACATTTATTTCACCCATGATAAGCATCCATAAACAAAAGTACATGATATCAACTAAATAAAATGAAGAGCATGTTGAAAGCTTGCCATGTGACAGCACATATGAGCTAACTCCCAACCCAAGACATTTGTCAAGCCCACAACATCATAATTTTAATCACAATGGGTCATATTTATTTAATGCAATAAAAGTAAAGTGTGCATCAAGTTCGTGAGAGCTCTATAACCAAATCACAATGGGTCATGTTTATTTAATGCAATAAAAGTAAAGTGTGCATCAAGTTCGTGAGAGCTCTATAACCAACTTTTCCCATAACAATCAACAACATAAGCATTTTCATTCAGAGGTATAGATAACACAAATAACATGATAAACATACTCGGAATATCATAAAGCTAATAGGTAGATATGGTGGACTCACTGGAAAAACTTCGGTTGAAGGTGTTGGAAACAAGTTTTTACTTGTTGGAATTTTTGGGCTAGCAAGAGGGAGAAAGTTGACCATATAAATGCATGCATGAGTGTCTATAGAACTAACCAATCCATGTTAAACAAAGTAAAGTAACATTCAGCATCAAAACATGAATAAAAGATAGCTCTTGATAAAAGACTTGCAAATTATTACTCATTAACAAGCATATGAATCATGCAACTATATGTATCTTTTTGAATCAACTCAAACACCCTTTCCCAAATTTCCAGTAGCTCTTTCATATATAGATGATAGTGTGGTGGTCACACAAAATAAAAATCAAACCAAATAAAAACAAACAAAAGACGCTCCAAGTTTATGCGATAAAGTGATTCGATCGAAAAACAGAAGTTAGACGTGTGCAAACCGAGAGTGTGTTGGTCCAGTGGGGTTGTCTTCACATCTCCAAGCTTATGGTTTTCACCATCCTTGGATAGCTCTTGGTGCATCTCCTCTAATCCCTGTGAAAAAAACTTCAAAACACTGTTTCTCCCATTTCTTTTCTGTGGGGTGACATTAGTAGTCATAGACAAATAGATTTCTTGCTGCATATAATAGTTAAACAAAAATTCATATGGATGTCCAGAAAGTATATAATGTTGTATGCCGACTCATAAACTCAATTGGATAAAAAAATATTCAAGTTAAAAGTTCAAAGCATGCATCAAACAAAATGGGACAAAATCTGTCAAGAAAAACAACAGCAGCAAATCGTATTTTTCTACCCTACTTAACTTTGTCGAAAAATTACGAAAAAATTCATGCATACAGAGATGAAAAGTTTCAACTAAATTAAAATATGAGCTTATTCGGAGTTACAGAATAAGAATTAAAAATCATACCGTGCACAGATTCGTGCAAGAATAAAATCTCTGAATGCTATAAGCAACTTTTTCAAACCAAAATGGGTAAAACTTGGCACTTTATTAAAAATTTCAGAAACCAAACTAAAAACTAAGTCTCTTGTTACAGCAAGAGGACACAAAGAAAATCACAAATAAAAACAACCGGGTTGCCTCCCGTAAAGCGCTTTCTTTATAGCCATATAGCTAGGCTTCTTACTTGTTGTTTATTGTAGATGAACTCATGAGGGAGCTTGAACTTTGATGTGCCCCTCTTCCTTGGGAAGTGTTCCATGCACTTCTTGTGTGGAAACTGAAACTTCACATTCCCTTCTTTTGAATCAATGATGGCACCTGTGGTATGAAGAAAAGGTCTTCCAAGAATAATTGGACTAGAGGTTTTATTCCCATATCCATGATTAGAAAATCAACAGGCACAAATGTCATATGCAACTCTACCATAACATCACTTACTTTTCCTAAGGCATGTTTAATGGAATCATCAGCAAGTGCAAGTTCAATAGAGCATTTTTCAAGATTCTTTATTTCAGGTACTTCATATAATTCTTTAGATAAAACAGAGACACTAGATCTAGATCAAGTATAGCATGGTGTGTCTCTTTTCCAATAGTTACTAGTACTTTGGGAATCCATATATCCCCAATCTTAGGTGGTATCATCCTCTTGGTTGTACCTAGCAATCTTTTCTTTTAAGACATGATTAGCAATATAAGAACCAAAACTAGCTTGGTTAGTGTTGATGGAAGGATCACTTGCAAATTTTTGTAAGATAGATATTAATTCATGCAAGCTACAATTCTCTAAGTCAAGCAATGGTTCCTTGACTTCACTAAGCATTTTAGCTTCCTCAACTTTCTTTTCCTTTTTAACCCAAACTTGTTTCTTAACAGGGAGTGCTTCCCCCTTCTAGTCTTTTTCTCAACATAGTGGCGAGGATCATTCTTTTCAGGAAACTTTTTCTCGCACATGTGTGGTTTATGCATAGAATTGACCAGTTTGTTTTCATGTTGCCAAACTTTAAAAAGGGGATAATATTTCTTAAGGAATGTCTTTTCTAGTTCACTCCAAGACTTAATTTCAGCAATGGGTAATGAACATATCCACTCCTTTGCCTCTCCCTTTAGCGAAAAAGGAAATAATTTTGGCCTTACAATATCAGGTTCTTTAAAATTTTGCATATTAAAAATGTCAGTAAATTTTTGAAGATGCTCAAGAACATCTTCACATGCTCTACCGCCAAATTGTTCCTTAGTTATCAAGTGTAATAAACCGAAACTCACTCCATAATTTTCAGCTTTTATCTCAGGTGTGGCAATGGGACTAGCAATAAATTGATCATTTGGAGTGTTTGTGTAGTCACACAACTTAGTTCTTTCTCCCATTTTAGCAAGTTTTTATGTGCTTTTTAATTTTTTATGCAAAACTGAAAATAAAATATGCAAACCGAAATATGATATGCAAGACAATGACAAAACAAAATAAATTGCTTTGAAGGTAAAGATGGATAAGATGATGCTCACGTAGGTGCAACCTCCCAAGCTTCGGTGTTTGCACAAGTTGGTGATGAAGTTGACTTTGTTGTGATATCCTTGGACAAACCTTTACATCAATGATTCCCCGGCAACGGCGCCAGAAAACAGTCTTGATGGCCCTTCACGTAGTTACCTGCGTGAAAAGTAAATGGGTTAGGTTGAGACTCCAAGTGTAGAGTGTGTAGTATATGGAAGACGGTTTTCCCCACGAGGGTGACTCGAGGGTTTAATATCGAACTCTCGGGGAATCAGTAGTGAAAGATTTATCTTCCTATCCTTCTCTTGGTTACCTACAAAACAAAGTAAATGTTTTGGTCCTCAACCTCACCTAGTGGTTGTCAAGCACAAGGTGTGAGAATAATATGAAAATAATATGCAATGCAAACAAGAAATAAATATGATGTGGTGGTAAATAAATATGCAAGGGTGGTGGAAACAATGATAAATTATATTTTTGGGTTTTATATGATGTATGCAAGATGTAAAAGTGTTTTTTGTATTTTCGGATTTTTAAATGGCAGAAAATGTAAAAGTGGTAAAAGTGGTTGGAAAGGTGTTTCTTATGATTAAAAATGGACCGGGGTTCATGGTTTCACAAATGCACTCTCACTTTAATAAAGTGGTAGACAATGGAACACTAGAGTTGACATATGAGATTGCAACATACAAGTTTTATGACAAGTTACTAGTTATATGGGCATCACGTCCTAACATAGAGACCTTTTGTTTATTAGTCTCTCTTATACTCCACCAAGATACGAACTAAATCATAACACCTCAGTAATTAAGATAAATCAGAGCATAGCATTAAGTCTTTTGACATGAAGTTAAAATAAGAACCTAGTCATGGAGAAGTGGCAATGGTCACACACAACCCCTGTAGCAAGGTATTTTTCTTTATCCTAGTGAGGCAACAAAGTAATGTGAAACACCCAAGTGGATCGCGATATTTCAGTGGTCAGCTTACCGCACTAGCCACCCCCCGTTACTCCAACTAATGCACACATCACCCCACACACGCTCTCATAAACATGCTTGATCAAAACAAGTGCACACGAACGGGGTACATAATATGCATCTACTTTCATAACTGAAACAAAACTATTGCAATCTCAAACATATATTAACTCATAAAAGATCCACCACATAGGTATTACATAGATGACCGTAATCATGTTCAGCAGCTCATACGGTACTAATTAGTGAAGCTCAAAGAGAGGAGAGATACATAAGTTATTTCCACAAACCCATAGTCCAGGGGTGGACTAGTCCCTCTTCATCACAGAGACGGTGGAGAAGTCGTTGGAGAAGATGGAGACCACGCCGGCAGCGCCCCGCCGAAGTTTCCCCCCTCAAATCTGCAGCTCCAGGTCTCTGTTTCGGTGTTTCTGTGTTTTGGCGGCGCTCCTTTCCGAAGGGCGTCGGGGACTACTTTTATAGTCGGTTTTAGGTCAAGACGGAGTCGGTGGAGGAAAAATCGACGGCAACGGAGCTCCGAGGCCCGAGATGGTGGGTCCCACGTGACCAGGGAATCTGGCCGCGTGGGCCACCATTTTGGCCCACGGGCCTCCGCTTGTTCGCTTCCTTCGCTCCCAAGTCTTCTTCCTTCCAAAAAATGATGTTCGTAAAATATTAGGTCATTTGGACATCGTTTGGGTCCCTGAAACATCTAAATATAGAAAATAGGGTTTTCTGCCTCCGCAGGGTTAATTCCATAAAAATAGGAAATCAATAAAATATTCCCAAAATGATGATAAAACATTGATATAACCCTTATATGATGCAAATATGATTGGAATACAAGTAATATAATGCAAAGTTCATGTATGCATTTTACATGCATCAAACATTGATGGGTATAGACTTGTCGGATGAACCTCATGTCTTTGTTTGGAATCTTATGACATCTAGTTCTTTTATTGTCAAGTCTATGTATTAGGACTATACTCCGAAATCCATATCGGGTCATGGATGCGGATCCACCCACTGTTCAAAAAACAATGTTCAATTGTCAAAAAATTCAAAATAAAAATTTGGGTCATAGTTCAAGACATTTCATGGTAGCGCAAAACAGTTTCGCGAAGAAAATACATTTTCTGTGACCTGTGCAAAAAAGACAAATCTGAACGCTCCAAAATGATTTTGTACGAGACATGTTTTTTGTCTTCTTTGCATAAGTCACACTGTTTTTTCTCCACACAGTTTTTGTGTAACACAAAATATCCTGCTGTATATGCTAATTTTTTTTTCGAATTTTTTGACATTTCAAAAAAAAAAGTTTTACATAACGGGTACATCTGCACCCATGACCCAAAACGCCATATCCGACTAGACTCGTTTTTATTATTACATCTGGTTTGATCGGTGAGGATCGTTTGGTCCAGGAGCTCCGTAAGGGTGACCCAATGGGTGTACCCCTGCCTGTTCCAGGGTTCACTGTAGGCGAATATTACTAGCCACCTCATGTCGACATTGATAGATTGGTTATCACAGATAGCCAAGATAAGAGGAAATCAATCTTTGTAGGGCCCCATCAATTTGGTCAACTCATGCTTGGCGCCAAGTTTGAACAAGTGCTTGATTGTATGCAGGCTATTCCAGAGTTGCGAGCCCCGATGCGCTCGAACTCGCAAAGACATCGTCATCCACCAGATACTTAGCATGTATAATAGTGATTGTCCATAGCGCCTTTTGTGTAAAGTTAGTTGTGTATGTATTACAAGATGCAGGGAACGAGGAAAGTATAATCGTCTGAGTGAAAAATCTTCAGCTCAACAAAGCCACGTCTTATGAGCGTTTAAGTTTATTGACACAACTAAAGTACACACATAATATAAATGAGAGTACATGTATAGATAACAACGAGACTAAGCTTGCACATAGGATATGTACATCACCGGTAGCAAGCATAGCCCGTTCTTCCAAATGTCTAACTTCTTGTGCGACCGAACGGTTCATCCCAAAGGTGCCCGTCTAATTCACCATCCTGACTGAACTTCGAGCACCTACAAGATCAACCGAACAAATTGCACATATGTACTTAGTCTTTTATTAATCAAAGAACTAGGTTACTTAGGAGATTTTTGTACCTTTTGCATATGCATATATGCATATGCATATGCATTGCTTCTGGTATCCATTATTTTGGGCCGCCGGTCCTTGTTGATCTGTTTCCGTGGCCAGCTTTCCCATGTTCCTTGTGATCCATGGCTGGGGCAGTGCTGGTAGTTGCAGGCGGTAATGCTAGGGGTGTCACCGTGCGAATAGTTGGTTTATCAGCTAGGATTAGATCTGAATGGTTTTCTACTTTAGGCTCAAGTGGTTGCGGCAACAACAAGCTTGTTCCATTGGCTGCACTTGTATTGCCGGTTCCCCCATCTTCGTCGGCAGTAGGTTGCTCGTTGACCATGTCGAACACTTTGCTATCGCTTTCTTGTCCTTCGTCTTTTCCTTCGCCTTCCCCTTCTATGGAACAAAGTGCTACTCAGATTTAGAGAGCCTTTATGACTGCTTACCCTCGTCGGTCTCTTTAGAGAACGCGTACCTGATTGTGGTTCATTGACATCACTATGGACAAACTTCTTGATCTCGCCGGCATCTTCTGCGTCTTCCTTGGTAGGTGGCTCATCTTGTCCTCTCACACCTCCCGCTCTATCTTGTCTCTCTTCTTTTATTTCTACAAAATCATGCACTCTTGATACTTCTTTCTATAATTTATGGAGACTTGTACAATTCACATGGGGCGCTATATGGGTATTTTTAACCAAATCTGGCCGTTTTCTCGAACTAACGACGCAAATGGCCGCTTGGCAAAACTATTTCCAAATCTGGCCCCTCGGGTCGGCGCCAAAGACAACGGCGCCGACGTTGTGCAGTTCGGCGCCAGGCCAAATCGTCGCCGAAGCCGGGTCGGCGCCAATGGCAATGGCGCCGACCTCTTTGGCCGGTCTAGTGCTAGTTTTGGTTGGCGCCGACCTGCACGATGTCGGCTCCATCTGCGTTGGCGCCGACCCGAGGGCCAGATTTGGAATTAGTTCTCAGGAAGGGCCAGATACGCTGTTAGTTCAAGAAAACGGCCAGATTTGGTTAAAATACGCTATATGGGGTTGAATATTAAAAATGTGACAGCCTCCATTATCATAAGGTGTTTTAGATATTTTAGTGTGGATTAATATAGACCAAAATGAGTAGCCTACACACTGCAATGCGTTTACATACACGCGTTTGAGGGAAAAGCTAAAAAATCTTATAATTATGAACGAAGGGAGTATAATGTTTCATATATATGGGAAGATGGCAAGTTAGCAATATACCACTTATTTTGTTTGTATCTGTCTGATCGATGACGGCTCGGCTTGCCGGAGCCATGGTTTGATCAACAACAAGTGTAGGGGATGCTCGCTTCTCCATATCATCCTTCTTCTGTTCCTTCTCATCCCTCTCTTGCATCTTATTCTCATCTACGGTAGACTCGTGCTTTATTGAATCTTCACTGATGTCATTGTTTTCTTCGTTTATTGCCTTCTTCATGTGCTCTTTCTCTTCCTTAATAGTCTCATGGTACTTATCTCCACCGTCACCTTCCTTTCTCTCACCAGTATTTCCTTTATCTTCCTCTGCAGGTTCCTCGTTTTCTCCTTCGGTGCCTTTGAGGCTGCTTTGCCCCCCTTTGACATCTATAAATGAGATGTAATGGGATTTTCTCATAATGTTTTGATACATTTACGATTCCCATGCAATATATATGGACTTCGGTGCTTTTCATAGTAGTACTAACTCCGTTTTCAAATAAGTCGTATATTGTTAATCAAAAGTCAACATATTGTAATTTTGACCACTATTATAGATAAAAGTATGAACATTTATTATTTAATAGTTTGAATCAATATACTATGAAAATATGTTCATTGATGTGTCTACTGATATTAATTTGGAGTTCTAAATGTTTACAATTTGATCTATATGATGATTTGTCAAAGTCTACCTCAAACTTACTATGTTGAATTTTAACTTAATTTATACGCCTTATTTTGGAAAATAGAGGGAGTAGAAACTAGCCAACTAGCAAGGCAAAACACATTTTAAACGAACCTGTTTGCCCTTTGCCGTCATCGCCTTTTTGGGTCTTGCCTGCAGCGCCGGTAGCAGCTTCTGCTTTTGGGGCATGCTGTGGTGTACTCGTAAGAGCAGCTTCTTCTTCCTTGGGATCCTTCACCCACACCCCATTCTCATCGATGGTGGACTCTGGTATTTCCATCCTCTTCTTAATTGGAGTGAGCTCTTGTCCCTCCTTCTTCTTCACCTTGTCATCACCCTTGCCCTTGGTTTGATTCCTCATCACCTTTAGGTCCTTATCCACAACCTCCACACACTTAATGCGGTTCATATTTCCCTTCAACTTAGGCAGCAGTTTATTCGTCCAGTTCAGCCTGAAATTGTTGAGGTACCTCAGGCGCACGGTCTCGATCTGGTTATCGATGGGAATGTCGAGTTTCTCCACCTCCCCGCCTCTCACGTAGAGCTTCTTGAGATTCCTCTGACCATTGAGCCACCTCTCCAGCGGCAGCTCGCGTTCCGGGTAGCACCGTACGTCCAGCTTCTCGAGCTCCCGCGGAAGCACGAGGCTGGTCCACCTCTCGAGCAGGTTCTCTAGCTTTTTCGTCTTGCTATCGTCGTCCAGCAGTACGCTCGGCCGCTCGCCCCACGTCACCGTCAGCGACACGAGGCCGGCGAGGTTTCTGAGCTCCGCCATCTCGCCGTTGTCCACGTCGGCGTCGGTGGTGACGTTGACGTTGAGCTTGCGGAGCTTCTTTAGCTTTGCGAGGTGTTTCAGCCTGCAAGCGTCGCGCCGCCGCTTCCCGACGCCGAATATGAAGCCCTTGAACACCCGTAGCTCCGACAGGGCGCTGACCCCCCGGCCAATGTGCTCCAGCATATAGCACTCGGTGAGGTCTAGGTGGGTTAGCCCCTTGAGTTTCTGCACGGTCGCCGACGGCACGCTTACCAGGTTCTGGCACCCTCGCGCGTCCAGGATGGCCAGCCGCCGGAGCCGTCGGACCTCCATCGGGAGCTCAGTCAGCCGGGACAGGCCGCGAAGACTGAGGTAACGGAGGTTCTTAAGCTTTCCGATGGCGCCCAGAGACTCCAGAGCCTCTACTTCCATGTATGTCTTATCGTCGGAGTTCCCCCACCTGCCGAGCTGCAGCACCTCCAGCTGGTCGGCGAGCTTGATGAGAAGGGTCTTCGGGAGCCGGTACACGTGCGCGCTGATGTTGAGGATGACTTTCTTGTTTCGATTGATAAATAGTATTGCAGACTGGTCGGCGAGCATCTCAGCAGCGAGTCTGTTCTTATCTTTTTGATCCTACGGAATATCGCGAGAGAATAAATTTTAATATGCTTTAGCAAATCAAGGACTAACAAGAACAATAAATTCAAAACACAAGAGCTCAGCTACAACAGTACGTACATCGCACCGGGAACTACTTTTATGAAACAAAAACATCATAGTACACACCATTTCGAAAAAAAAACTACACATTGCACTGTACTTTTTTGGGACACTAGAAAACTTAAAAAAAATCAAATTTGTCAACCAAAATAGTGAGTTTAAAACTAAGGCTGGGTTTGGTATCAAATATTTTGAAGTATTTCAATAATACCACAGTTTCTCAAAACACCAATTTTCAAATACTTTGATGTCTTTGGCAGTGACTAAATACTTTAGTATTAAACTATTAATATTTTAGTATCTCTCAAAACGTGCTACTATTGAAGTATTGGGAATACAATTCTTGACCTCCTTTTATGAAAGTGAAGTATTACCATGCCAGGGACATAAATATTTTGGTATTAGAATACATCAGTTTTAAAAACCCAGAGCTAATGGTTTGACTCACTGCCGCTTCTTAGAAACTAATTCAAAATCTAGTTGCCTAATAATTCCAAAATGTATACTACTATAAACATCAACACCAACTTGATGATCCTAAGGAGTATTTGGTTATGGACGTATTTAATTAATATGTTGAGCAATTATATCTACAAAAATACAATATTTTAAGAGGTAATCCTAAGGTGTAGCTTGATGATCCACCTATAGATCATAGCACCTCTATTGGTTGACGGTTAAACTATTATTTATGCCAATTAATATAGATCATAGAACCTCTTCTGGTTGTGGTATTGGCACGAGGGCATGGTTGTCGGGCAGCATTAGGGTTCCGGCATGCAGATCGAGCCATGGGTGGTTTGAAGCGATGATTGACTCGCTGAGCTATGTGGCTGGTTGCATCGTATGGGCCGCATGGCAGTAGCTGCTTAGATCCGATGGCGGGAGTAGGAGATCAAGAGTAGGGGCGGCGACTGCAGTCGTCTGTGGTCATATGGACGACGAGGTAGCTAAATCTTTAGATGGCGATGACATTTGGCTCCATGGTAGTTCTGAGGTCGACAACCGTATGTGACCCCCTCCTTGGATAGCTAAGCTTTTGAGACCGGCGGCGGTATGGTGACATCCTCTCCCCCTCCAAATCAGATGTGATCTAGCTTGACAGGTACAACGCCAGGACTCTCAAGCTGAGTTGTCACACCAAACATGTTTTTTTCTCTCAACCGGAGGGCATCCCATTCTCGCCACAGAAGGTCGATCAAAGGTGGCGCAACATTAACTGTAAGCGTTGCGATATGGGTCGTCTCCTTCTACCGGCATGCCCTCCGATGGTATCTGGCTAGCTAGATATCGTTAGCTCGTATACAAATAATAAAGGAAATCAATGGTTAAAAGCAATGTGACATGTTTGCGGCATGCTGGTGGCTCGAGATTCAGTTTTGGGATGAAAAATCTGAGATCGGCCTATAGTTGGACTCTTCATCATGGGCTTTCACCCAACCCTTCTTGATTCTTGAATGCTTTCCCTATGAATTGTGTACCTTTTGTTTTTCTCACTTTTTGTAAGATTTTTGGTAGTGTATGGAGTTATTGTCGCGAGATAGACGCCATCAAGTTTTTTCTTTTTGATTTACTTGATATTGTATTCTTGTGATTTTGAATAATGAATAAAATATGGTTGTGCACATTGGTTGGAGGCCGGTCTTCCACCTTTGTTAATTTTTTTATTTATGTTCATTACTCAGTTTATGCTAATGCGAAAATACTAACCATGATTTCGACATTCATAAATCTGGCTTTCTCTAGTGCTACTCGATAGCCTAACCATGCATTGTTGCAATCTGTGTTCATATCTACGAGTGATTTAAAACAAGATCCCACGCGGGGTTGACAAAAGAAAATACTACTTTTCTTACTAGGAAAGTAAAACATGAAATTTTAATCTGTTTTGTACTCTCTCCGTTGCTTGAACTAAAACCAGGCTACTTAATTGGAACGTACATATAGTTATCATATGATAAATAGAGTGCCAATACCATGGTACCTTCATAAGTCATATTTGTAACTACCAAGTCGAATAAAAAGTCATCCAAACATACCAACATGTGTCTAGTTTTTAAGTTCTCATCAAAATAAAGCAAACATTCAATACAAATGGTAAACTGGATTCATGGTTTGAGAGCTAAGGCATTCTCAAGTTTGAATTTAGAAATAATTTTGACGGCCTAATCATTTTTGTCTATTATTAGTACATAAATGCAATTACAACCCACACATTTGTTTTTAGTTAGAGATGTCAGCTGTATTTCTAATGTACATACGGTAGGCACAAGCCATGTTCCTTTGGCATTTCTGAGCCGACCGCTAAAACTGAAACCTCACGTATGGGACTGACTGGAGCGTTAGTTGAAAAGTCTCATGTTTCAGTCATTTGGTTCCTCCTATAGAAAAGTAAAGTGTAATTGCGTAAAACAAATTGTGTAGTTGCTTAAAAACAGTGACTACAACAAATGCAAAACAAGATAAGTGATTAAGGCTTTAGAAAAACGGCTGAAACAACACAAAAAAAGTGAATCAAACTTGTAAAAATTCAGACATCTGAACTTTTGCAGTTCCGTTTGCTATTTCTGGTCAGATTGAGCTATCGTGCGTTTCGTTGCCGCGGCATGTTAGGACAGGAAGGAACTAACCTGTGATGGGGCCCCAGCTTCGACTGTGCCGCCAGGAGGTACATTTGTTGGATTGGGCTTGATCCGGGCCTGCGAGTCATCGTCGTCGCCCAGCTTCTGCATCTGCTCACGGTTGCCCGGCGTGAGGCAGAGGATTTGGGACTTGGGCTGAACCTCGGCCGGGTAACCGAGGTCATCCAGGTCAGCCAAGTCCTTCTCCCTCGCCATACGCTTCACCATCCAGTGCACCAGCGGGTTCACCGGCAACCGTGGATCACCCCGCAGCAATTCTTGATCGGCTCGAGGAAGCCGCGGCCGGAGAGTTTCGAGAAGATTTCTTCTGCCTTACCGACGCCCTTCTCCGGTGGAAGTTGGAACCGCGTAGACCACCAGTATGTCACGGCCTGCTTTTTCACCTTCGAGCCGAGCGGGAAGACGGAGAAGGTGAGGAGGCACTGCTGCTGCTGCTGCTTGTCGTCGAGGCGCTTCTCGAAGGACCCGAACTCGGCCTCCAACATTCTCATGCAAGCATCCTCGAGGATTCCCTCCAGACGCTCCTCCCCCCATTTCTCCCAACGAGGGTTTGGTATTTCCCCCGGGGACGGGCCCTCCTGCGCTGGGGTCGACGTGCTCTGATCCATTTTGTCGTCCTGCTTCGACTTCGTCTCCGCCTCCTCCGGCGTTGACGTCGATGGCTTGGTCTCTGCCAATTTCTCCTTCTCCGCCGCCACCTCTTCCTCGGGTTTCTCAACATTTTCCGGGGAGCGGTGCCGGCGGTACCACGACATGGTGTTCTTCACGAGCCTGCACACATTTTGAAGCTTTCTTTTCATCGGAGAGGGGTTGGCGTCAGCTTCCCTTACAACGTCGCCTTCGGGGGGCAGGACACTCTCCGTGCCCTGCAGGCTCTTGCGGCGCTTGGTTTGGTGCGGTTTCTTGGACGGCCCCTCCTTCCATCCCGACGCGGATATTGACGCATCCGCTTCATTGCGATGCCGCTTGCCTTCGTCCTTCTCTGTCTCCGATTTGTGAGGAACGTCGCCGGCACCGTCGTCTTCCATCGGCGCCGGAGGAGATATCCTCGGGTGCTTTATCAGCTGGTCCTGCTTGCCAAGGCGCAGGCTGAAGAGGGAGAGAAGGAACAGTACCGGCGACCGGACGCGGGGCCAGCGACTTGTGCCCGGCTTCTTCTCCTCTGTTTGGCGCCCATTTTCCATGGCAGAGTCTTTCGACTCGTTCCCGTCTTTGGCGGCAGCGTCGCCTTGCTCCTGCGGAAGATGTGCAGGGAGGTTGTTCTCCACACCGACGGCCACCGTCTTCTCCTGCGACGGCGTCGGTGTTAGCTGAGACGTGCCAGCCGCCTCTCCCATTCCAGTCTGCCGCTGTGTCGGCGGGCTGGCAGGGCCTGATGCCCCGGTCGCAATTGTTTGACTTTGCGGCGGCGGAGTGGGTGTTGAGCCCGGCGTGCCTGGGTCGGCCGTGTCTGTTTGCAATGCTGGAAGGGTTGTCGCGTCACCGACGGCCAAGTCAGTTTTTTCTGGCGGTGGAGGTGGTGCTGTCGGGCCGCCTGCCGCCTCCACGCCGGGCTCGGCCATTGCCAAGGTCGCAGGTGGAGGGGTTGAGCCCGGCGAGCCTGGGTCGGCCAAGTCTGTTTGCAAGAGTGGAGGGGTAGTCGCGTCACCGACTGCCATGTCAAATTTTTGTGGCGGTGGAGTTAGAGCTGTTGGGCCGCCGGCCGCCTCCGCGCCGGGCTCGGCCGTTGCAGAACGACGCGGCGCAAGAATTACGCAACGAGCTGCACGGGGAAGTCGAGCTATGTCTACATTATATATACCCGATGGCTCTGAGCTCTGCTTTGGTTGGAATTTTATGGCTTGCACCTGACATGTATGCAGATGCTCGAAATCTTGCTGCCAACAGCTTATTTCAGTGTCGTTATTTCAGCTAAGAATAATCCCTGACCTGAAGGTTCTGCTCTCTGAAATCTGCAAGCAAAGCACCAGATCCATTCAGGCTTTCTTAGCCGTGCCAGCAAATATCTCTAAAAAGGTCCAATTTCTGGTTGTGCTACCTATTTTCATTTCGTTATTTAAAAGTAATTGAGCAGTGACTAGTTAGTCGTCTGACAGAAGGGCTAGCATATGGCCTAATCCATGGGCAACAACAGTTCTGTAGTACTAAAATTGGCAATTCCAGCAGTTTCTTCAGTTAACGAGGCCTTGGCATTTTAAAACCCGAGGAAGCAGCTCTGTGCTGTGCTACCAGCACAGCGTTAAGGCAAAGTTGGTTTATTTCGGAATGCCAGCATCAGATGGTCTGATGGTGCTCATGCTTCAGGTTAACGGCCAGCATCACCTTACATTACAGCCACTGCCTAATAGAGAACAATTTAGCACAAATCGAGTATGGAACAGCGCGACAAGCATCAGAGCAACGATCGAACCGTGCATCTCTTGTCTTCTGTGTTGTTTGTTAACTCGATTCGACGCTCCGAATCCAACCCTTTATTGTTCCAACAAGTAAGGAAAAGGTGCTCACGCTCTTTTTCTCTTTTCCTTTCAATTTTTGGTCCTCTAGACACCTTCTTTTCCCATGCGATTTGATATCACGGAGTACAAAGCACCTGTGAATTGCCGTGAGAATATCACCTTTAGTTTATGAAAAAAGTAAGAGCATCTCATCTTCCCCCGATAATCAAAAAAAGAAGATTGGAGCCTAAGTCATCTATTCTATTATATACTAAAAGCAAAATGAGTTAGCTAATGGAGCCACCATATTAAGCCACATCATCTAAATTAATTTTGATAGTTGGATCTAAAATATACGGTTAAGATTTAATAAAAGATGCGTAACAGACTTTTAATTATCATTGTCCAACAAGATTATGTTGTCACGTATTTAGCTGCATGTGCAAAACGTCCGATCCGTCATGTCAAAAAGACCCAGCCCAATTGGCCGGTAAGCTCTAACGGCGGAGATTTTTTAGAAATAGAACTTGCGAAATATGTGTTGGCAGGCAAACACGTGATCATTCAACTTGCACCACCGTAAGCTGGTAGAACCGGACAAAAGAGTTCCGGTGCTATACACGTATGTGTACATGTAGTTAACCCAGCTATACCTTTCCATCGTGAGTTGGTTAAACCAGATGAATGACTCCAGGTGCTATACAAGGACATGTAGATAATCAAGTTGTAACTTCCCTAGAAAATCAGATGTACAGTAGCTTCAAGTTTATGCGTGAACAAATTGAGAAGCATGTCCATTTGAACCTTTACGTATGCCGACTCAGACTCCACTTTTCATAGTACAGCAAATATGCCTTCCTATTCAGCTCCTAAGATTTTTTAAATTAGGACAAAGATTAATTGTTTTCGACAATCTCCATCTTGGCGTGAAGCATTTTGGAGACCGAGCTACATGTAACTCTTATTTTTGCAAACCACATATTTGGGAGTTTCAATAAATCTGAAAAACATTTATGGATGTAGATAATGCAGTCTTCTACCAACGCGTCAAATATCAACATAAATATGTTGTACTTCAGGCTGTGTAAAAATGACCAAATGTAAATCTAAGAGTAGAGAATAGTCATCAATTTGAACTCTCCAAAATCTGTCATTTTTTTGGGCAGCCCCGAACATTTTGAATTGAAATTGTGCATGTTGGTAGGATATACTACTGTCTACGTCCGCGATTTTCGTAAAAAAATTGTGAAACTTTCAAATATGATTTTTGAATTCCGTGAAATATAGGGCTACATGTAGCGTGACCTCCGTGATGACTATCGTGAAATCATGAGTCATTCCAAATATACGATAATTATATTGGCCTAATCGGCGAAGCAACAAAAAATAGAGTAAGAAGCAAATGGTGTGGAAATATATTTCAGTATGTCATCATGAGTCATTCCAAATATACGATAATTATATTGGCCTAATCGGCGAAGCAAAAAAAAATAGAGTAAGAAGCAAATGGTGTGGAAATATATTTCAGTATGTCATTACACAAATAAAAACACAACCATGGTACGTAAAAGAATGGGACGCATGTTACAAAGCAACACAAGACTGAAATAGCAACTATGATAGTTTAGATCTAATTTTATTTTACAAAAAATGCTGTAATAATTAATAAGAAATACACACCAAAAACCACCAATGGTAATAAAATGTTAATTTTTCATGAAACCTTACAGTTTTGTATGGGAAGGGCGAGACAACAATCGACCCCTCTCAGTATTTTGTTGCTACATATGATGGTTATTACCAGCAATGCAATAAATATAATAGAATGATCTCACCAATGTACGTAATTAAATTGTCGAGAAATTGTTTGGCAATATGGTCTATGAACAAGCACCATATGTAATACAGAGTGCTTGGTAGTTAAATTCATAATACCCATATCAAAATAAATCTAGGTGCCAACTCTTTTATTTGTGATGCTTTTAAAAACAAACAAAAGGAAATGAGTTAGTTGTCGTAATCCATATAGAGCCAACAAGTCTTGATTATGTTAGGATTGAATGGCAGAACGAAATGAAACTTTGTACGAACTTAAAATAGAATCAAAGTTAAATTGATTTATTGTTTCCTATTTTTGGGTACAAAATCGATATATTCTCAAATAACTATATTTGTTTACAGTATGAGATAATAGATAATAAGCTCATATGAATTCTTAATAACAATTAGGGAATAAAAATGATTTTCATAGGAACTCATATAAGGCTAACATAGGGATTATGATAATACTTAAAATACCATATGTAGAAATACAAGGAAATCTATTTGTGTACGAGGGTCACACACTGACTATAAATGACAATTGCATGTGAAGTCTAATTTATACATGGGAGACCTCACATCTACACAGATGCTAATCTAATGGATAGAAACAAGACTGGTACCCTATAAAGACGAAGACAAGGGATAGTTTTATTCTATCATATAATGCTTCACTAAAATTAGTATTACCATTAATGTACAAAATTCCGAAGGGACATAAGATAGAAAAAATGGCCAAGGTGGGATTACGCAACAATATGAGCATCATTAAAGGAGTAGACAAATAAAATTGAATTGGTAAAACTAAAGGCTCAATGCATGTTGGTAATTCACTGTAAAATTAACATGGTTCCAGTTTTAAGTGCAAGTAATAATCTCAGTGAGAACCTGCTTTATATATTAGAGAGGAGGCTATAAATTGACATGCCTGATTTCTCTTTATTCTAGAACACGAGAGAAGCACTACTCAAGCAAACGTGTGATAAGATCTCTAGAGGGCATGCGGATTGTGGATTAGTTTTGTTGGTATAATCCAAAATCCGCTCCTCACTGTATAAACACATTATTAAGCAAAATAATTCATATCATTATTTTTTTATCCTTTCATGATATTATATTATTCGTTATCAACATAGTCATATACACATAAAGGTAAAGGTTAGACATTTAAGAATGTACCAATGTAACAAAGTGTATTTGGATTCAACTGGTACGTGGTTACATATAACGAAGAATGCATAAGGTAAAGGTAAATACTTAATCCTATAAACACAGTAAAACTGCCCTCGCATTTGCGAGGGCCACCCTGCTAGTTACAAAAGAAATAATCAACAAGATTGCTCCTATTGATCATAGAACTATTTCTGTAAATCAGACTGCTTTAATGAAGTGCAGGTTTATTCTTAAGAATGTACTTTTTGCTCATGAAGTAATTCATGTGGTGCACTCTAAGAAAAAAAAGTGGTTTCGATGCAATCAATTGGAGTTTTTTTTTGGGGTATGCTAAAATCCAGAGTTTTGCTCCTATATGGAGAAATCAGGTCAAATATATTCTGATTAATATCCCAATTTGTGTCAGAATAAATAATATGAACTGCATTTTTTTGTGACCGGAAAAAGGGTGATCCGTTGTTCCCTATTCTTCTCATCGTATTTAAACTTTACTACCGGACTTGGTTTTGTCTCCATATGAACTTAGTAAGAATTAATGGGAGTTTGGCTCTCCGCTATTTTAGCGATTTGAGCCTCAACATTACGAGTATGATCTTGCAGAATTTGCACATTGTTCAATATCAGCAAGTGCGCGAGGGAGGAGAGGGAGGCCGACGCACCAGGGCAATGAACGAAATCACACGTTTACACGTCAGGGGATCAAGTGGCGCACCATGACATAATGAAGATGATATTATAAGGTACAACGCAAGAGGCCCTTCAGGCTTCAGGCCGAACCCGCCATGTGTCGGTTTGTGTTAGTCTAAGTCAAACCAGGTTTGAGTACATGTCCAAATTGAGTCCTAGTTTCGGCCAGCCCCTTTAAATAGTCAAGGGCTGCGCCATAGAGAGGTAGACCACGTTTAAGATAAACTCTAGATCGAATTGCTATAAGTCTTCATGTATATTTGAATTCCTCTGTGTCACGCTTAGGAATTCAACCTCTCCACCGTGTTGCGCTCTGGAGATTATCGTTAGCAAAGTTTGAGGGTGATCTGTTGTTCCACTGGGAATTAGTAGATTGCAAAACCGCTTCGTGGTCGGCGGCTACGTTGCATCGGTGTGATACGTTGCGAATATTCATTGGGTTGAAAAGATGCTGCATTGGCAACAGGGAGCAGCCGGAGAGTTTGTCAGAATCTCACAAGTTATTTTTCACCATCATCCATCTACCCGCAACTCACTGAGAAGATCGGGCCACCCCTTATCATCTTGGTTTAAGCGAACGGCGCTTTGTTTCTTGTGAGACCATAACTGTGATGCATGATGGGGTGTGTGAAAAATAGCATGCTAACCTAATTTATCTGAATTTTTCTAAGATATAGACTAAATCAATATGGTATTTTTTTTATGACGAGACACTGATTTAAATAGTCAGTGCGCTTCCACTGACTATTACCCAAATAACTAGCCTTGACCACAAGTGAAATTCCACCATACAATTCCTTATGTTGAGCTGATCCCCCAGGAAATAGATTTTACTTTTGCAGTAGTTCAAACATATTCAGGATAATCTTGTAACAAAAAAGATGGTGCAGAACAACAGATTGTGCAACACAGAGGAGGATAGGTTTTTCATTCTTCCCGTCTTTTCTTGGATTCCTTGTGGCATTGCATAATGTTTGTTCTTCTTTTCCTCTTGTCCGCATCTTGGTCAAGATGTTCCCGTTGAGCTGGCTAGACTCTCTGCATTATTGCTTTGGTATTCTATCTTAAGAATCAAGATCTGAACATGCAAAATTGTTGCTGGTGGCAGTTTTGTGGCCTGTCAATCGATGACTTTTAACAGGATGCGCATACATGAAAAAAGCAGTCTAGCTGACATGTCGGCAGACAATTTTTTGTTTCAATTCTGGAAAAGATAAGAGTTGTAGCTTTTTTGTTCTGACATTTATTACTGGAGACAATGATGCCAGCAAGGCACCTTCTATTTTTTTTAATTTTCTTTAAGTATCGTCGTAAACCAGATACTCCAGACAATGCATGATTTTCACATGCTCCAACAGTATTAGTAACAACACGAAAAATACTGAATTGTAGATGATGCCATCAGTAAATGTACACTTTGAAATCTCCAAAATATAACAGAATAGCAAAAATACAATGAATTTTGCATTCTGATTTTGCATGATTGCAGGAAGCAACGTTGAATACATCTAGATGTTTTTCGAGTTATTTCAGCATTTCAGGACAAAACGCATGCAGCTGTTGGCCAGTTCTTAACCAAGGGCTACCTTAGGCATCTAACAGTACTCTGTTGTTAACTTAAAATATCACGGCTTTATGATGCGAGATCTTCTTCATTGGATAAATAACCAGACAAAAAAGAAACTAGTGCTAGTGCGTAACTTTGACGACATATACAGATGATGTGATTTTCTCCATGGCTGGCACCAAACTAATGGCAGTTTGTGGCTTAAGTGGACACAGTCCCTATTCAGAAATCATGGAATTTTGCATTTATCTGGTAACCGGGACGAATACCTAGGCTATAGTGTTTTTCCATCTGAAAGGTTGATCTCTGTTGTCCATTTCGCCTTCGCCTGTTCCGTTAGCCAGTTGCTCAGGCAACTTTGCCTGCGCTGGAGCTCTACCGCCTCGGCGTTCCTGAGATTAGCGACAAACCACACTTAAAGAGGGTTTTCATATTATTCTATGTCTTTATGTCTTACTAAATGTCCAGATGAAATGAAAATTTGAGTTTAAGATTTATGCTTTTGTTGACTTACGTCTCTGTTGTAAGGGAAATCGTCAACTTCAAGCATGTGAATGACCTGCCCAATCTTTGGCCTCTTCGAAGCATCAGGGTCCACGCATCGCAGCGCCACCAGCAAAGCCTTCTTCACTGCTCTAGAGGTAGGCTTCTGAGGCATTTTTGGATCCACGATCCCCTCAGAATTTCGGGTGCTTACCATTGTCTTGAGCCAATCAACTAAGTTTACCTACACAAGTTTGATCCACATATCTAATAAATGCCGTTTACAATCTCATACAACAGCACTGGTTATAAGTAAGGAGGCAAGTGACTAACCTCCCCAGGTGGCCTATTATAATCCACTGGTACCCTACCGGATATTATTTCCATAATAAGAATCCCAAAGCTATAAACATCGCTTGTTTCGTTTAGCATCCCAGTCCCCGCATACTCTGGAGCAACATATCTGCAATGACCAAGAACAAATTGTTATCCATTAATTCATCCCACATTATACTACCACCAAAGGTGCAGTGCCCAAGAGCTAACCCGAAAGTTCCCATAACTCGTGTAGTTACATAGCTGTTCTCTGAGCCCAAGAGTTTTGCAAGTCCGAAATCAGAGAGCTTAGCATTCCAAGTCTTATCGAGAAGAATGTTGCTTGACTTGACGTCCCGGTGAACCACCTTTGGCTCAAGCCCCTCGTGCAAATACATTAACCTACAGAATGTGTGACATTTATGTGACTAAGCAAAAATGACAGTAATAATCAAGTAACCAACGAAAACACGCGTAGGGGCACGCACCCTTTTGCTGTTCCTAGTATGATCTTCATCCTGTGTTCCCATGTAAGAGGGCTTACAGGTCCAACATCCCCATGGAGCCATTGTTCCAAGTTCCCATTATCAACATACTCATACACAAGCATCCTAAATAGAATCATATAAGCAACATTTACATCACCAGAATTGTTGATTCTACAACTGAGAAGGGTAATCAAACAGTGCACACATACGAGACAATACCTCTGAGTCCCCTCGGCACAGTATCCTAGAAGGCGCACGAGGTTCTTGTGCCGAACACGCCCAATTGCTTCGACCTCTACCTTGAATTCTTTCTCTGCCTGCCCCCTAACAAGTCAAGCAAATAAAATTCATTCGTTTGAGCAACATGTTAGGGAGTATAGACAAGTTGCATATTCATACCACAGCACACCAATAACACTGACCAATGGAAGTCAGTCATAAGAAGTACAGTAGAACATATATATTGATCTGTATAGGATTTAATCCGATTGCTGAAATGTACATCACAAAACTGAAGATACTGGCTATGAACATACCTAAATTATAAGGAAAAAAGTTTACTCGTACAAGTACTAATTACTAAACCTAACCAACAGGCTACAATCCACCCGGCATCTGGTACCAATACCAACAACACACATAAAGGCTTCTCGATTTGGAGCACCGACAAATTCAAATTGGCGAGTCTGTTTTTAATGATTCATACACATGGCAATCACAGTCGGAATACATCACAGACAGACATTTCAACGCGCTAGAATGTCAATGTCAAGTTACTGTAAAATTTCCAGGGCAAGTTGTATGAATAGTAAGTTACCTGTTGTTGAGCAGGTTCTTGACACCGACCTGCGTGCCGTTCTCGAGCACGCCGTGGTACACGATCCCGTACCCGCCTTCGCCGATCACGTTCTCGTCAGCGAACATTCCGGTCGCCGTCTCCAGCTCCTTGAGGGTGTACGAGTGGCCCCACCCGAGGTGGGACACCTCCGGCAGCGCGTGGTCCGCCGCACCGTTGCGACTCTCGCTGCTGCTGCCCTGCGACGACGGCCCACCGCCGCTCAGGTGGTTGTGGTGCGGGGGCTGATCCGGGTACGTCACCGGGTGCTCCTTGACGACGGCAATCTGAACGCGCTCTGGAGGCGGCGGCATGGGGAACTGAAGCACCTGCGCGAGCGGCATCTTCGTGGCGGCGGCCGCGGAGCGCGAGGGGACTTCTTGGATGTCCTTTGGAGCCTTGACAGTGGCGGCATTCTTCGGAGGAGCGGAGGTGGGGAGGTGGTGGACGGGGGCGGCTGGCCTCGGCTGCCGGCGGCGGCGGCGCGAGGCCATGAAACAGAGCAGGGAGAGGACAACAAGGAGCAGCACGAAGGCGGCGCCGACGGCGATGCCGACGAGCACCCACATGCGGAGCCCGAACACCACCGTGCTGTGGGACAGCTCCGAGTCCGACATCGGTGGGAGCTGCCCGAGCACAGGTACCACCACCGTACGCCTACTTCCTCCACTGGAATTGGTGGATCTCCTCAGCGACCTTGGGTAATTGAGCCGCAAAGATTGGATTCTACGGCGCAAAGAGCATCAAGCTTTGTCGGATGTTCAACACGGTAGTGCTTGCTGGAAAGAGAAAGTTGATTCGGGTGGGTGATCGGTTGTAACAGGAAGTTAGAAGGGCAAACAATGTAGTTGCAGAGATTGGATTTGCTTGCTCGGAAAGTGAAGAGCGGTGGATGGTTCGGTCGGTGTGATGGAAAAATTGGATTACGGTGAGATGACAGAGAAAGAAGTATGGTGTGGCCGGTTGTTGGTGTGATCGATAATTGCAGGGTAAGCAAACCAAGAAATGCAGAGCAGAGGATTACTGAACACGAACAAATGAGACTGACAATCGAAGGGAAGGAGATACAGGCTCGAGGAGAGTGAGACGGGACTGGCTCGAGGAGTAATTGAGAAGTCATGAGGGCACTGCTGCTTTGCATGCATGGACGGAGGTGGAGGCGAAGAAGCCAGGCGCAGCGCACAATTCAAAGCGTACAAAATTGGAAGAAGAAGAAGGAGGAGAAGGCAGTGGCAATTATTATTTTAATTTGGTGGGTTACAGTGAGGATCGAGGAGTATTCTTTCTAAAAAAATGATTTCCTGCCGGGAGGAGGCCGGAGGCGTTTTTGATAGAAGAAGAGTGCATGAGAGCACCGATGAGTACACGCTGGTGTTGCGAGCACGGGGGCTCGAACCCAGGTGGGCAGGCATGCATCAACCCATGCCTACCATCCCGGCTATGCCGTGGTTCTCAGGAGTATTCTTTCTGCTCGTCGGCTGGAGGAGCTGTCATGGAGACAATGTTGCAGCTTTTTCTATACTGAATTCACATGTCTAAGTATATATCTAATATGTGCTACTTTTGGTCCCAAATTCGTTTATTTCAGGAATTTCATGTCATGGAGAGGCATGGCAGGGAGAACCGAAGTGCAAATAATCATGTATGCAAATTTTCCCAACAATCAATGTAAAAAGGTACTCTAGTAAACTTTGGTAAACCACAAAGAGAGCCCGGGGTACCTGTATTCCGGTTTTCAAAATATTCAAAATATTCGTTTTCCTTACTTCAAAAATTATCTAAGAAAGAACTATCAGAATTCAGCACAACCGAGTGAGCTGCCGCAGCCACCGAAATTCCGTGTACGAGAATTCTCCTTTTTTTTTTGCTTGCTATTTTGGAATCACTTGTATGTATTGGTCTTAGATATTTTAGATATGGTGTACAAGAATAAGATAATTTCCGCACATAATTCACTTCCAAGTGTGTTGAAGCAAATCTATAGTTGGAAGAAATCTGATGGACACCCAAATATGGTATTCTAAATAGCACCCGGATATGAAGTTTCCATAAAATAATTGGTACTAGTTCTAAACCAAATAATCCGATTTTCAATCGGAACTAGTTAGAGAATTGTCGAGTTCGTCCGTTAAAAAACAATCCACTTACGCAGTCATTGTGTTTGGATTTGCATCCCGATTGCATCCCTATGGAGGATATTTTGTTCATCGATCACTTTATATTTATTCCGTCTATCATGTTTCTAACTTTCTGTAATTGTTTTGTTAAATTAGCTTGATTTTTTTGGTTGCATGGTTTGTCAATTTAGTTACGCGCGTACTGTCCTATTACTTATATTTTCATTCCGTGTCCGCTTTGTTTCCGTTTTGAATTCCCAATTCTATATATCCACGTTCGAATATGCTGCCGTCATTATCCCAAAAATTTACAATAGAAAATATGGTAATTGAAAATTGAGATCCGATGTCTCGTCCGATCCAAGTACAACCCTTTCTTTCATAGTGACTCCTATGATTTGATTTTGCTACGATTTGTAAGAAGGTTTGCCGTTTGCACTGGCACGATCAACTGCCCACGGAGGTAATTTTGCACCTGAAGGAGAACTTGTGCTCATCATATGCCGCTCTCCGCGCGTGAGCAGTAAATGATTTGCACATCCCGTGCCCAGGTGATGGGGCAGGAATAGCATTTCAGGACGACCGCTATAAATAATGGCAGGCTCTACAGGTCGCACCATTGCACCGCCGAGAGGCTCCGCATGAAACAACCGAATTATTCAATTTCTCGTTGAAATATAACTACTCCGGAGTCTTTCATTTAAAAATTATACAAAAGGGTCTTAGAAATCGTGCATTCGAAACAGATCCCGTTGTCATGTAATGTCAACTATACATCTCTCTCCCACTCCCTCCATGTCATGCAAAAGCCTGATTTTGACCAACCATTCAAAAGAAAGTCTGATTTGGACCTACTGAAAAAGCAATCATTATTGCGTATACTAAAGTTTGTACTACTCAAATTGGCATTATGTACTGAAAATATGAAAGGATCCAGATGCTTATCCAGGTCAACTACCCTTAAACCCCGGAAATTCTCTGACATGGAAATAAATTTAATGCAATTTGCAGATCCAAGAACATACTCCATTCCATTACTGCAACTGAAATCTGTTGGTGCAGACACATCCATGCATCAACAGCTTTCTTATAAATTAGGTAAGATCCAGGCTGCAGCATGGGATCATTTGTTTTTTTATTCTTGGCTGCTTGATCAGCATCTAGCGCTGGTTGACCAGCACTCAGCAGGTAACACTGACAGGTTAGCCTCTTCTGGAAATGGCTACCACTTGGTGATCAGCGACAGATTGGCCTCTTCTGGAAATGGCTAAGCTACTTAGTGATCACAATGCTTTAAAAAAAATCTCCCGCAACCACGGCAGTTAGGGAAAACGAAATCTTCACTTACAGCTCCAGAGGCGAGCCTATGTCTTCGCCTCCGCATCACCTTCCGCTCCAATAGCCGTGCCGGGGAGGGCAATTTCTGGTTAGTAGTTTAGTTTAGGATTTTTAATCCTCGCAGGGGCGGGGCTCCGACAGAATGTTTTGATCTTCCTCAAGTTGGTCTATCGGGAAGGAATTGACAGAACCAGGGTATAGATTCCTGCCGTCTCCTTGGGACGACGAGGTTAGGGTTTTTCACCGTGTTGGTGCAACAATGAGATCATGTTTCATGTGCTTTAGATAACGAGGATTATGGCTTGAGGACGCTGGTCATTAGAGGCACGTGCACAATGAATTCTTGGGTGTCATCAACAAGATTATTACCTCTGATGTATGGGAGATAGCAGAGGTGCGTCGGCGACTCTTACCGCGGCGGTAGGTGTTACTCTGTGGACAGTGACCACAATGTATTTTTTAGTGTTTTGGGTGCGCTTTGTATTTCTGATAGACCTTTTAAATACATTTATGTCCTTTTCACAAAAACAAAAACAACTAGTGATCACTATTGTATTTCTGCATTTTTTTTCTTTATCTGAAGGCCCTACCGCCAAAAAAGAGAGGATGAGTTCCGTTTTTTTTGTTTCACATATCTATTGTGCATAGCAGTACGACGACTGTGCATTGAAGATGGCTGACTTGTTGGTCAGCAGTATGTGTAAATAGTAATGTGGTTTATGCTAATGCAATAGCCGTACAACAACTTTGGAAGCTATGGTATTGCATATATACTAAGGGTAAATTAACCACCATCCACGTTGTAACAAGGGTGGTCGAACATGCCCATCAAATGATTAAGGGTGGATGTGCTGTTGCAGGCGGAAGTGCCAATGGTAGTTGGAGCGGCAATGTCATTAGAGTATTAAACTATACACCTAGCTTGCTCAAGAGTTTTGTGTAAACAAATTTACCCAAGAGCTGGTGGTCCTAAGAAAGACCCTCCAATTCCAAGAAGCAATTGGTCTAGGTCGGTGAGCTATATCGTACTCCCTCTGTCTTTTATTACCCTGCGTTCTGAATTTTTTGAAAGTCAATTTTTTAAAAGTTTGACCAAACATATAGAGAAAAACACCAACATCCATAATATGAAATGGATATGATATGATTCTATGTTTTACAACGATTTAAATAATATTAATTTGACATTATAAATATTAATATTTTTTCTTATATACTTAGTTAAAAGAATAAAGTTTGACTTTGACTAAACCCAAAATGCAAGGTAATTTGGGATAGAGGGAGTATGATCTCCAGGACGAAAATTATTGTAAAGCCACGCAGATCGCATGTTCGTGAGCTTTTGCTGGAATCCATAAATTCTTACCACATGGCACATGTGGTGAGCAGTATGAAAAATACATATCTCACACCTCGTATTCCCTCACTTCACTTTGGACCTTCTCTCTGGCCGCACAGGGGCCCCATCAGATGGCTGTGTGATTAGTGGATACCATTGTGTGCGTCGTCAGCTCAGGTAAATAGGTAGGAGAATGGTTGACAACCAAAAGTCTGTGTATAGATGGAAAAGAGAATCTGATAAATTGGTCGCCTCCTCTGCCTACACCGATGACTCCAGTGTTTGGCTTAATCTCTCAAATGGTCACTTTCTAAGAGCATCTCCAGTCGGACCCCTCATAGCTAGCCTAAACATTCGGGAGGACTGCCCGGACAGCCTTTGGGCCAAAATCGACGACCCAGCCGCGGCCCCCAAACCGCCCCAAACGACCGGGCGGTGCGGCACACCCCAAACCCAGCCCAAATGTGGGGCGGGTTTGGGGCAGCCCGGACGCGTCCGCCCCCCTAGTCGCTGTCATCGGGCCCACGTGTCGGATGAAGGCTGACCGTCAGAGAACACTGACCGGCGGTGTCCACGCGTCGAGTGGCTCGCCGGCGTGATAAAATCGGAGCCCCCGAGAAAACCCTAACCGCATTCCCCATTCCTCCTCATCTCCAATCCGCAATGGCGAGCAGCTCCGAGGATAGCAGCTTCTGGGATGAGCCGGCGGACGCGGAGAGCAAGGCGCCGGCGGCGGAGACACCGGTCGAGCAAGGCGAGGAGGACCCCGACGACGACCTCGCTTATCGCGTCGCTGTCCTCCGGTCGCTGGAGGATAAGGGGGGTTCGAGCACGCCGGCGCGTAGATCGGGAGCGGCCAGTGGACAATGCAGCCGCTGGTCGGCTCCGGCGCGTAGATCGGCGCTCCCAAGCGTCAGCCGCAGGTCAGCTCCGGCGTCTGCACCAGCGCCGCGTCGTCGTCTCCCGCCGGTCCAAGCCCCTCCTGGATGGAGGATCCTTCCTGATGGGGAGGGGTGAAGGCTTCTGCCGGTGCCGCCGCCGCGGGCGCCGGAGACGGTGGGGCGCGCGTTCCGCCAGACGAAGCGGGCGGGCCAATCGCTGAGCATGGCGGCTGCCGTCGCCGGGGCTGACGCGGACCTCCCCCTCCAGGTGGTGGCTCAGTCCTTCACCTCCGCCGAGACCGACGCCCGTCGCCGCCGCCGCAAGGACCAAGAAGCGCTGGAGGCAGCCATCGCGCTGTCGCAGGCGAGGCGGAGAAGAAGAAGAAGGCGGCGGCCAATGCGAGCCGCCACGCGGAGGAGCAGGCCCGCGCCGTGCGGATCCTCTCCGGCCAAGTCGTCGACGACGACGAGGAAGACGCGGATCCGTACTACGCCTTCCACAAGCGCTCCAAGGGCGACGCCGCCGGCGGCTCCGGCAAGGGCAAATCTCCGATGTGAGATTTACCGATCTAAAAAATACTTTTGTATGTAAGTAATTCGGCAACCCGTTGTCGGATGATGAACTATCAACGTTGTATCAATTCCACGTTGATGAACTATGCCTATATCTACGTTGCATGGTTTGCATTGATTTGGGGTTTTCGTTTGAGGAGGACGGCTGGAGCGGCATGTTTTTAGGGGTCGCCCGGTCACTGTCCGCGGACACGTCCGGACGTGTCCGCGGACAGTTTGGGGGCCAAATTTGGCAACTCCAACTGGAGATGCTCTAAAAGAATGGTAAAGTGCGAAGATTATGGAGCAGTATAACTTTTTATTTGCATTCAAGCTTCAGCCCTAAGTAAACAGTGCAATAAAAACTTATATGTTGGACACTAGGGTTAATTCAGGTTTGGAAAATCCAATGGCCCAATGGATGTGTATTTTAGTTTGCAAAAATGACAGGTTGTCAAGGAAACCTGCTTAAAGACGAAAAGAGTTGGATCAACATGATTAAGAAAACGTTTTTCTCTCGCATGGAATAATTATTTTGCAATACCTCTGGCCGAAACACCATTTCTTGTTATGACAAGGAGACATCCATGTGTGAAATCTTTCTTCAGAAAAGACAACGTCATCGTTCAGCATGAGCATCACGCCATTATATTTTGTTTAGAGAACTTGCATGCTATGACACTATTACGTCCCCAACACATATTACAACCTTCCCGTAAGAAACACATATTACAACCTGTATAACGTACCTTAGATCAATGAACTGAGCGTGGCTATTTCAGAAACAAGACACTAGAGGCTATTCTCATCAGTTCGATCTCCAAAAACTGATTCTCCGTATGCATAGGATTTACTAGTTTGTAATGTCAGACTAGTAAACGTTGCACCAAGAAATTATTTGCATAAATAATAATTAAAAAATCTTACACTTACATGATTGGCTTGTTCCCGGAGATGAAGTCATAGCTCTGTAATTCTGGCATGATGAAATGAGGATAAGAACATACCTCATTGGGCATTGGATTTAATGTCCTGAGGTGATCTGGCGCAGCTTTTCAATCTGTTTCATGCAGCAGTTTCTGATGAAATTCTTCTCTCTGTTTATCCGGACAGAACTAAATAATACACCGTATAAGATATCAATAACTGTATGATGCACAGTGTATACTACAGATAGCTAGAGGATATGTGTGTGGCTCCTCTCAAGTAGTCAAGTATCAGCCACTGGAAAATGGTGTAGATCGATGGAACAGTCAATGAGTTATGGAAGTGATGAGGAGATAGCCACTGGAAAATTCTTCTCTCTGTGGCTCCCAATTTAACCAGTAAGAATACGAGTGTATGTACTCTGTAGAGTAGTGGAAGTGATGAGGAGTAGGAGGAGGCTCACACGGCTAGGTTCTTGTGCTTCCCTCGGCCTTCCAGTAGGCTGGCCATGGAGAATTGGCACCGCTCGGTGAGAGCTCAGTCACCATGGGGTTCGTCGGCGGCCTGAGGCCCCACAGCCGCCGCGGCCGATTCATTCGATGATTCGCGTGCGTCGTTTCCTCCTCAACAACAGCAAATCGTATATCTCGCCACCTGCGGGTGAAACGGTCACGCGGACTGAATATCCGCGAATGGGCCGGCCCATTCGCTAGATTTTCTACTCCTATTTTCTTCTTTCGTTTTTCTTCTCCGATTTATTTTTCGTTTTATTTTCTGTTTTCTTTTTCTTGTCCTTTCTCTATTTTATTTTTTGCTTCACTTTCTTATGCTTTGAAAAATGTTTCAAATTTTAAAATTATTCTCATCTAAAAATTTCATATTTAAAATGTGTTTAGATATAAAAAATGATCAAATTTTAAAAACATTTAGATTTGAAAAATTAAAATAAAAAATCAGAATTAGCAAAGTGTTCAGGCTTTCAAAATATTTCAAATCTGAAACTCTTATTAAAATTTGATTTTTCCAAAATAGATAAATAAAATGAAAATGACCAGAAAAAGTGAAACACTAATTAAATTAGAAAGGAAACTTAAATAGTTAAATGGGCCGACAGAGTGGTCCGACCTTGAGGCGGTAGGGGTCAATCCGGCCGCCTGAAGGCGGGATATAGGAGCTCCCGACAACTTTTCTCATACACAGCGTGAAGCTGAAGCAGACCCCTTTCCGGCCCACTCAGGACCATGCCAAATAACATGTTAGATTGTTAGTTATCTAGGTTGAAATAAAATACTACTACCTATGGTCCAGTTTAATTGTCGTAGGAAGTGTACTTAGCTAGTTCAAAGTTCTACCAACATGGATAAGGAATGGCTCTAATAGTGGATGATGTGGCTTGAGTAATAGATGATGTGTGATTAATAAATATTAGTTGACATGACATGGAAAAATTAATTGGTTAAGAGAATGGATGATATGAATAGCTGGCATGTTGAGATACAAAAATAATTAATAAAGTTAGTGGGCTTATGCTTTATAAGAAGTATAGATTACTCATTTAGCACGTGAGTTATGTGATAGAAATCAAAAACCATAAGAAAGTCTTTTTGAGTAGGAATAAAATGATACTAATTATATGGCACATAAATAATTACATATTACTAGTAGACTATTTTTCGGTTAAATCTTTCGTCAAAACATTTGAAATACGCGTCTTATTATGGAATGTAGGTAGTAGATGCGGCGCAATGGACACAATTGACCACGAGTCGAAACTATTTCACAAACTGAATGTTCGGTGAAACTATTTCACTCAAATAACCATTTTGAGTAGCGCCCAACGATCGGGCGCTATGCTCTACATAGTAGCGCCCAGCGTTCAGGCGGTACACATCTGGGCATGTAGGGCGCTACACAAATGGCAGTTTCTACACGTTATTTGCAGTGCCACTCTTTTATAGACATAAGATTGCTCAATTAAGATGGTTATGTGGTGCGAGCCAAGTTTGGTAGGTCGTGGGTTCGAGTCCCAACTTGGCACAATTTTTCTTTTTTACTTTTTTTTTTTCTGAACTGCGCGGCCCATCCACGCCGGCACTTGCTTCTCCCGACGAATCCTCTGTCGGCGCTCTCTCCTAGATCTGCAGCCCGCGCACCTCCCGCCTGCTCAGCCGCCGGTCGCCGGAATGGAATTGGAAGCAGCAGCCACGAAAGGGGAGGATCTTCTCCATGACTTTGAACGAATCATCCGCGACGAGGATATTGAGGCCGGCGGCGGTAGGGACAGGGGCGGACGGGGGCACGCGGGCGGGGGCGGCCCTAGACAGCGCCCGGCCGTTGGCGTACGGGCGGCGGCGGGTCGAGGCAATGACGGGGACGGCCGGCTCGAGGCAACGATGGAGATGGGCTCGGGGCAGAGAAAAAAAAAAGTAAAAAGCGAAAAAAACGTGCAAAGCGGAGGCTCGAACCCGCGAGGCCGCGTCCATGCCTACCACCGCACACATGCTGTGACCAACTGGACTGCGCAATACTTAAGTCCTTAGTTGAGTAGAGTTCCTAATAACGTTTGGAAACAACCATTTGTGTAGCGCCTTACCCTCGGGCGCTACAAAATCAAATATGTAGCGCCTAATCAGAAGGCGCTACTATGTAGAGTGTAGCGCCTGATTATGAGGCGCTACTCGAAATGATTAGTTTGGTGAAATAGTTTCACCGAACATTCATTCTGTGAAATAGTTTCGCCACGTGGTCAAACATGTCCATTTCGCCAGTAGATGCTGGGCAGTGGGCACGCACACCCACGCAGGTAACGTATGTCCCTTCCACGACTCACACGGGCGCACGCATTCTCATATGGTACGCGCCCGCAGCCCGTCAAACCTGCTCCCTCTTACTAGGACACGTACGATCAGCAGATAGATGCCCAGGAAACCACCGCCGGAGGGATCAACAAGGAGCCCTGCAGACAAGTACCGCGACGACCGCAGTCTTACGCTCGCGCGAGAGGGAACAGGGAAGCGACGTACGGAAGCGACGTACGTCAAGCCGATCCCAAAACGGAGGCGGCACTTCCCCAGCTTTTGCACGCGCCCGGCCGGATCCCCTGAACTGGAGTCCACTCCACTGTCTCCACATGACTACCTCGAGTCTCTGATGACTGACTGCTGCACTGCGGCTCAGGCTAACTGAACACGCTCGCACAGGCCGCCGAAACCCAGACTGATCACTGATGTGATCTCGACCTCATGTCTCGACTTGATGTGTGATGATGTGAGAGCTGAGCTACTTGTTTATATCACAGCACGGAGCTGGAGCAACCGCTACCTCACACACTCCACCAGCATCATCCAAACTTGTGTTCTTCTACTGTGCTTCCAAGTCCCGATGGATTGGACGAGCTTCACCTGTTTATCCAGGCAGTCCATGCACGGATGCACCTCTCAATCCATCCGTCTCTCGAGTAAACCCCACAGGTTTGTCTAAGAGCATCTCTTGCAGATGAGCCAATCTATCTAGAAAATTCCGGTCGATTTGAGGGTGGGCTGAATTTTGGTCCAGAACAGATACTTATCCGGGCTACCGGATATGCGTTGGCTCGGCCGCAATTTAGACGGGACAGAGGGGTCGATGGGGCACCAATACCGAACCCCTCCGCCACACCCAGCCTCTGGCCACTATAACCATAGCGCAGCTCTAGCGAGCAATTTCCGCAGCTAGGGTTTCCATTTCTGTTTTTAGTTCACTTTAATTTCAGTTCGATTGTACTTTAATTTCAGTTCGGTTGTAGTGTCATCTTTGTTCTATGCTCAATTTCAAGCGTGAACTTGCAAAATTCTATTTCCGTGTGAATATCCATTGGGTGTGTTTGGTTCAGTGGCTATCCACTGGATGGTGAGGGATAGCCACTTTTTTTATGGTTATCCCGTGTTTGGTTCAGAGACTGAGTGGTGGCAGGGATAGCCAGATTCGGAGAATATTCCTCGAAATATTGGTTTAGCTCGTCCGCCCAAATCTGTCGGAGGAGAGCAACCACTTGTGGTTGGCGTCCCTAGTGTCGTCGTCGAACCGTCTTCTTTGATGACTCACTTGTTCTTCTTCTTCTGTCTGTCCGAACGAAACATACAAATGGCTATCCCTAACCATCTAAAGTTTTTCCGAACCAAAACGAAAAACTGGCTACCCCTAACCAGGTGGTTTGGGATGCCCTCAACCCCTAAATTCTACCCCTGAATCTAACACACCCTAAGCTATCAAAATCCAGTTCATTGGATACGATTTATCCGGTACTGAGTTTATCCAACATCTACCATCTACTACTAGATGCTCAAATATCCCTATAAAAACATGAGCAATATCTGCCGGGTATTGCGTGCACTGCATCGGTCAGTTCATGCATGCACTCCGACGTTAAAGCGCCAGCCGGGCTACTAGTCCACACTAGCTACGTACCCTGCTACTCCACAGCCTCCTCTAGCCTCTAGCGCCAACCAACAAGACCCTTGTCGGTGCTGGAAGCCTGGAACGTTACGTTGGATTTGATCGTTGAATGCCGCCTTGCCTCGACGATGACTCACGGCGAATAGAAAATGAGTTTCACTAGTAAAAACATGTGATCCAGTCATCTATAACAAGTACTGTATGGGTGCATGCACGAGAAGGAACACAATCCAAAGATGTTTCTCAAGATTCTAAGAAAGCGAATAAATATCATACCCATAATGGTCCTAGGAGGTTTTGTATGCAACAAAGTTTATCTGAATATAATCAATCATTAAAAACCAATTATTACGAGGTTTAACCCGATGTTTTTTAACCATGCAAAAGACTTGCTTTTTTATTATAGGAAAATGGAGTATTGAGGTTATAAGAGCATCTCCACCGACCTGCTAAAAATGTTCCGACACCCTGAAAATGTGTCTGCTTTGTGGGTAACATACATATTTTTGGCACAGTGGGGGCGGTGCCCCAACGGCACTCCCCAGACGGCCAACCTTATCAATTGTTAACCTATTTTACATTAGGAACGAAATAATATATACCGACAACTAGTCCGGACACCAAACGGCCGACTTGCAGGAAAGGGAAAAGGTTTAGTGGCATTGCATTTCGTAATTATATTGGAATAGTATTGTCGACGAGTATTTACAGGAATAAATTAAAAAACACCAAAATTGACATAAAGTTAACAACCTTGTAGAAAAAACCCACCATAAATCGCATTGTGATGTCTTGGAATTATCTCATATTACGTGGTCGCTATAAAACCTGTGGTCGAAGTTGTAGACAAAATGTGGGGGAAGACAACAATGTAAACGTCCTGGTATGAGATTGCTACGAGAGATTGCCCAGATAAGAACTCTATGAAAAGGTAAATACCCTACTTGTTGGAATTATTTACAACGGGTATCAACCGACGATAACTATACGCGGATATGTAGGCTTGGAGATTGGAGCGTCGAGGTGAGTTAGTACACGAGATACACTGTGTATACAGGTCTGGGTCCCATAAAATAAATCATCTGGTAAAGACAAGAATACTCTACACACATCGCTAACGCGTGGCTGGCAGGAGAAAGGCGAGAAGACTATACACATGTGGAACAAAAATTGAGGCGTCAATTCATATTACACATGATTATTGCGACGAAATCGTGTGTAATATTTCCAATAATGCAGACAATTCATAAAGTGGAATCGTGTGTGATAGTTATCACATGATTAGAAATAACAAACCTTATGAGAATATGTTACGCTCATAAGCCGTTTGATAACTTATATATACTTTAGACTAATCGACTGAAGGCTAATTTTTAGACTAATCGACTGTGGATAACACACAAAAAATACGAGACCGATGGGGCGGGTCCCATGGCATTGTCATTAAGAAGAAAGGTACGACAATCCCAAATTGCGTGTCAGAGCACTCGAACAGTGGGTGAGAAGGCATCAGCCCTTTCCCACCACTCGTCTATGCCTCAGTCTATGTGGATAACACACGGAGAAGTACATTCATGTATAAATGAAGGCCTTAAATTGCCTGATACATATTAATGTGGCCAGCTTAAGATGAAAATGCAGGCAGGGCCGACTTCAAGGTCCAATCGTCGGAAAGTGGCCTCTCATATGAGAAGTTGTCAATTTTATTTTTGAGAAAACGCACCCAAAATATGATATTATCAAGAAAAACTGTTGTCAGAAATAAGATATAACTCGATGCAACACGGTCTACAAATGAAAAAAACACTGAAATTTATAATGGTCGTGTTTTTCTTCCGAGTGTTTGATAGCTGTTGGAGGTTGAAACATGCACTGAACAAGCAGCAAAAGATTGGGCCACCCACTGACGTCCTTATGAATCAATACTTTGAAAACCATCATAGCCACTTACCGTTAACAACGAGGTCGAATAAACCCAGATAGAACATCGGTTATGGACACACCCCAAACAACATCACATCGTGTTAAAAAAATCAATGTAACGGTATTTCAGAGGTCATAGCTGGACGGGTGGTCAAACTAGGTTTTGGCAGTAAGATGCAATAATCAATGGGAGGCCATAGCTCGTCCATTGTGATACCCATGTGGTGATTTCTTGGATCACAACACCTGTCCCGTTGACACAGTATTTCAGAAGTGCTCATATGTGAATGATGCCGCCCTAAAAAAAAATCCTAGTTTGACCACCCGTCCAGCGGTCCAGGCCACACATCCCGGCTTTCCACTGGATAAATATAACGGTCGTCAGCGAGAGCAACATGCACGCCTTCTACAGTCACATGCATCTGTTCGTGTCGAGATTATCGCTGTGAGGCTTCTGGTCCGCACAGGCGTGGGTTTTCGTGCGGGCAGGTATGGGCTCCTGGGCCGCCTCGTCTGTCGGCAGCTGCGCCCAATCCGGGCTGCCCACTGCTCAGGCCGCGCTTAATTCGAGGGCTTGGCCCAGGCAGTCAAAGCAGTCAAGCCCGCCTCCCCGTGGCCAGCATATTACCGGGTCCCATTCCTACTGAAAGAGAAACATTGGGACACTCAGGATAATTTTGTCGGATCCTCTCAAATCCGTTTAAGTTCATATCGTGTTAAACAATCCGAATACGATGTAAGGGATGGTATATTAAATAGCATCTATGTAGTATTAAAAAATATAAGTATAGTTATGTGATGATTTTAAACCGAATAGTCCGATATTTTTATCGAATCGTGTTTGCTATGTAGCATAGTTAGCGAGTGGTTGAGTTCATCTGCTAAACATCGTCTCACTCAAATAATCATTGTATCAATTATGGAGTATAGCTTTGTTACACTACTAGGCTATCGAATTTTTTTTTTTTGCGTGGTTTGGCAATATGCACGTGCCTGCAATACCATCATACAAACTAATATGGCAGAGCATCTTTTTCACTGCACAGAGGCGCTTGAGACTAAAATACTTGCTCTCATGCATGGCATGAATATGGCCTTGCAATGGTCGACATTGCCGGTAGTCGTTCTATCTAATTCTTCGATTGCACTATCGGCTCTATGTGACTCATCGCTCTCCAAATCGCCTTATGGTCACCTGGTGGATGAGATCAAGAAGCTTATGGAAGAAAGGGAGTTTATTCCGCTTAAAATTGTACGTTCCCAGAATAGAGTTGCTGACTGTCTTGCTAATTATAGTCGCACTGAGCGCAGTACAGCTTGTTGGCTGCATCAGGTCCCTACCTTTTTAAATCCTTATGTATTAGCAGACTATAACCCTATGATTGTTGAATAAAACTCCCATATTTACCGCAAAAAAAAACTAATATGGCAGAGGATATGGTAACGGCAAAATCCGATCTGGTCATATGTGTTTTTCTTAGATTGGTGGCACAGAGGTCTACTTAAAGATAAGTTTCTTCTTCTGTTTGTGTTTCAGTTTGCGATGATCCAAATGTATCAGTAGAAAGTGTGGTTGAAATTCATGTTCGTATATGTCGTACGTTGGATCGGATTGCCCTGAATATATATATCATATTTCGATCACAAATGAGTCATGCTCCATCTTTTGGAAGCTTGATCCCTATGGTCACTATATTGTGAGCTCCATGTACACGAACTCTCGCAATTGGAGAAAGTGGCACACTTCACCTCCCATCCGATCTCCAGATCGCAGCTAGACATGCCCATCGAACTGATATTCTGGCCTATGTAGTTCCATTTAAGATGTCTCTCATAGCTTCTCTAGCCTCCCGTCGGCCTCGTAACCTAGATTGGACCTTT
Organism: Poa pratensis; assembly: GCA_947311845.1. Classification (NCBI taxonomy): domain Eukaryota; kingdom Viridiplantae; phylum Streptophyta; class Magnoliopsida; order Poales; family Poaceae; genus Poa; species Poa pratensis. The sequence continues at coordinate 38,407,615 of CAMZMU010000107.1, forward strand.
TTATTACACATATTTGGGTGGTGTGGCATGTTCACAACAAATCATAGATCGTGAACAAGGTTACCGGTCACCATCTTGTTGTGATCTACAAAATTTTTATTGTCTTGCAACTTTGGACAATCTGACGAACAAGCCAAGTTGTGCATTCAGGCAGCTAATCGTCCAATTAGAGCCGTTGTCTTATTGTCTAGTTACTTAGCGGATTTTGCTGGAGGTCAATGTGCCGACATGTTTATATTTGTTGCTCTTTTATCTTCGTCAAGATGTATAGCATGTATCAAGTCTTGTTGAACCTTATTATAATTAATTGTCTCATGCCATTTTTATCTAACAAAAGAAACACTCAACAAGCCGCACGTTAGAGCATCTCCACCCGGGGCCTCCAAACGACCCCCCAAAGGCCATTGGGGGTTCGGACAGCGAAAATTGCCACCAGCGGCACCTCCCAAAGACTCGCCCCGAGCGATTTTGTGTCCGGCACACCCAGGAGGCCTCCAAACTGCCCTGACAGCGCTGGCCCGCCCGTTATACACACAACGCGTCACGCCGTGTTAAATTGGCTGTGCAGGAGGCCGTTCCGCCGCGTTATACACACAACGCGGCACGCCTGTCAGCACGCGTCGCAATAACGCCGCGCCCGTTCCCTTGGCGGGTGCAGAGCGAAACGACGCGTCGCAATAACGTCGCGCCGCTTCCCATGGCGCAGACGGAAGCGACGCGTGTTGGAGTCGCAGCGGCTGGCCGCGGCGGCGCCCTGCAGACGCTTCGTCGGCGTCAATGCACGGCCAGGCGAAGCGGTGGCCGCGTTAATGCAGGCCACCCAACCCCGCTCCTCCGGCCGCCTTTAAAACCCGACGCAGCGCAGCCCTCCTCTCCTCACACCATCGCTTCTCCCTCTCTCTCCCTCTCCCTCAAGAACATAGGCCGCCATGGCGGGTAGCCGCGACGGGCGTTGCGGTGAGCAACGCCACGAGCAGCTGGAGGAACTCCGACGTCGCAACGAGGAGGCGGAGATGGCCAAGGCGTTCCAGCGAGGCATGTGGCGCCAGGAGGCCGGCAACGCGCCTCTCTACGTGCTCTCACTGGGGACCGCGCGGCTGAGGAGCCGCCACCAGCTGCCGGTGGACGACGTCGCCACCCTTCCGGACGGGTGGGTGAGGAGTGCCGCCATCATTCCGGTGGCGCCGCGGCTCAGCGGGCAGGAGTGCGTCGACTTCCTCAAGCGCAAGTGGACGGAGATGCCGTACGAGCAAAAGCTCGACCCAAGTACTCCATCTCGGCGCCCTACTGGCACGCCGTGGTGGACAAGGAGTACGAGGCGCGTCGTAGCGGTCGACGAGAGCCAATGCCGGAGTTGTCCGCAACGGACGACGAGCGTGACGGCGAGGACGACGACGACCCCGAGCTGCCCGATCTGCCTCTACAACCGGCTGCATTTTGGGAGCAGCGTCGCCGTCACCAAAGAAAGGGCCGGCGCAATCCGAAGAGGCTTCCGATCAAACGCCCCGCCACATATCACGACGGTAAATCGAATGCCACGCGCCGGCGAAACCCGAAGACTCAGCCGGCTCAGCCGAGGCTACGGGACGTTCCTCAAGGCCGGAGCCCTTGATCTGAGAGAGCCGGCGGAACGTTTCTAAAGGCCGTAGCCGACGGGAACAGAAGATGAAATCCCGGTGCCGGATCATGGAGGCATGCAAGTCTCTTGATGATTCTTTGGCTTGGTTCGCATCTTCCTCTCCTTCGGCCGGCCATGAAGCGGCATCTCTCTCCCTGCCGGCGCGTGTATTGGTTGGCGAGAAGCTGCATAGGCCCCTTCTCTCCGCCTAGTCTAGGTTTAGTTTGTTAAATCTCGTTTAAATTCGAAATTGTAAGTTTGTTAAATCTCGTTTGAATGAATGATTGTAGAGCCGAAGTTCGAATGAATGAAAATTACAAAAAAAAAAAGTATGGGGTGCCTGCTTTGGGGGTGCCGCTGTGGACGGCCTCCAAATATTGCCCGGACACATGTCCGACACCCCAAAGGAGGCCAAATTGAGGGGTGCCAGATACATTTGGAGACCCCGGTAGAGATGCTCTTAACCATGCACGTGTGCCGCGTTCTTGCGATGTGCAGACACACGTACGCAGGTGGAAATAAAATCCACATGCAACCACCTAAATATTGGCCGTTTGCGTCAAGATGTCTGCAATTGCAAGCCTGCAGAAGAGGAGCCTGAAGGGGATGCGAACAACGGTTCCAGTTTTATCTGAACAGCACTAGCTACATTGTGAGCCAGACGATAAAGAACCAACAATATTCATTTTAGCAGCAGAACTTAAATAGTTTTTTTTTTGAGAAACAGAACTTAAATAGGTGTGCCCCATAGTACTATATAAAGGACGGAACGATTGACAGCGTTTTAGGCTATCCACGTACCTCACCATCTACTAGCTGTTCGATCTGGCGTACGAACGACCTAGATAGCTGGTTCGCGATGCGGATGGAACGGTCACTGTTCATCGCCTATTTATAACCAATCACCGGACTACACGTCTTCCGGCAATCCGTCCGGTTTGAGCCGGTCAGCCGGTCGTCTCCCTATCGTCCTCCTCTCAGGCCTCCGGCCACTGTAGTGTGCCACTGTAGCTTGCAAAAAAACTCCGCGTTCTCCGAAAATTATGTACATGAAATATATGCGCGTCAACGAGTAGGATCCATTCCCGTGATCGGTTTCGAGTTTGGTCGACTCTAACTCTTTAATTTTGGACCCAAATTCGTACAAACGTTCGACGAAATTTGCCAAATTCGCCACACTTGATCATCCGTTTAAATTTTCCTTTCACGAGTAGATGAATATCACCCTTCCAAACAGTTTTCATGTTTTAACTTTTTAATTTTGACAGACATATATATATATTTCTCTCCAATCCACAGCGTCTCAGGACGTCCACGTCGCGGGTGATCCCTGGCCGTCCGATCGGCGCGACGGACGGCCCAGATTCGGCCACGTCGTCCCCGTTACCGCGCGGTACTGTTCACTCCGATTTTTGTCCAATCGGAAGGTGCCACGTCGCCGGTCACGCGCCGGTCACGCCGGTTCCATCCGGTCGACGCGTACTTTTCCAAAAAACCCCGCGGAAGGACCTGTTTGTGATCGTCGGATGACTAAATCGCAAATAAAAATAACTTCAGGGACCTCCGTGCAAAAAATCGCCACAGCCCCCCCTCCCTCCTCTCTCTCTCTCCCGCGACGCCGGAATCGCTGCCGCGCATCACGGCCGCTCCACGCCTCCCCGGCCAAATCCATGGCCACGGCGAGCTCCGCCGCCTCCGCCTCTCCCTCCTCGCCGGAGATCAGGTGCCGGGACGCCCGAATCTCGCCGAAATCGCGGCCGCCACGCTCGCTGCCCTCCGCCGCGTCCGCGGCTCTCCGGCGACGCTTCGGCGACCCAGCAGGGGCGGCGCCGCCACCTTCTGGCAGTCCGCGTCGAGGCGCGTCGAACGCGTCGAGCCGCGCTGCCCAGAACGCACTGCAGCGGCCGCGCCGTCGCCGGCAGATCCGCGCCCGCCATTGCTGACGTCAGTACGACGTCAGCGTGGGCCCGTCCTGTCAGCGGCTGTGAAATTTCGGAAAATGTTTAAGAAATTAAAATCCTGCCAGGTGGCCCGGCTCATTATAAAAAATTCAGAAAAATCATTAAATTTGCAAAAACAATATCTTTTCACTGGTTTATCAGAAAAATATGAATTATATATCAAAATGTTCAGAAAAAAAGATCTAATTTGTTTGTGTTAAAATCCATACATTTTGGAACATTCCAGTTTGAAAGATATTTGGAAAAAACATAAAGCCATTCTGTATTTATGAATTTAAATTAATCAACTTATTTTCGCTGGTTCGTCAGGAAAATATGAAACAAATATATAAACACGAAAAAAATATTAATTCGGAAATGTTTTACAAATATTTGAACAATAACTACAACAGTATTTCGAACCTACAGATATGGAAAAACAATACTTCAAAATACGATCAAAATTCAATTTTGCATATACTAAAATCGTGTATTCCTACAAAATTCAAATATTTAACAAACGAAAAAAACGAATTTGCATACAAATAAGTTACCAATTTTAACAAATTCCAAAAACTAAACAATTTACACATGTATTTTTAATTTTTTTTCAAAGGTTTCATATCTGAATAACTTTTAAATATGGACATTTCAAAAATTTGAACAACTTCGCAACCTAGACAATTTTTGAATTTCAACAATTTTACTATCGAACAATTCAAAATTTTAGCCCACGGACGCGGCGGAGTCCGTGGCTAATCCCCTAGTAGTCGTGTAGGGTCCGTGAGCAGGTCAGAGTGAGACATCCGATTGAGTCAGCCTAGGCGAACCAAGCCAAACTCAGGTAGGCGCACGATTGGCGTGCACCCGGCCAGTCGCCAACAGGGGATTCCATATCGAGCTGGTCCGTCTCGAACCACTGCCCTAGTCCAAACTCCAAACCAAGCGTGTGTTTGGGTGATCGATCCAAGTGCATGGGATGAAATGTTCCGAAATTTTAGGGATGGATGGTCCAAACTGGAATGATCCAGTTTTGTGTTTGGGTGAGAGATACCAGGTGGATACGATCGCACTTTATTTAGTTATAATGGTTAATAGCATTGGGTTAACTTTCTCAAAAAAATAGCATTGGGTTAACAAGTGATTAATATTTTCTTTAATTTTGTTCGACTAAGGTGAGACCGCACGCACAGATTGAGTTGGGTGTCGTGGCGGACAACGATGACCTTTCTGAGTAGCGCGAAGCTCTCTTGCGTCGGTGCCGCCTCTTTCCTCATGTAGATGCACCCTCGGCTACCAGAAAGGGATCCAGATTTAGCCTCACTAGGATCTTGTTTGGGGAACACTTGTTCCACCAGCATGGGGTCTCGATTTAGATTCTGCCGAATCAGACACTGGGCGGGCGGTGATATGGCTGGTAGAGGAGATGGTGGTTGGCGGTGGTGGTATGTGCGGTTTGACGCGAGCTCCGCCCTGCCCAGTTCGACGGACGCTCCGCTCCTACCTAGATGAACGCGAACATCGTGGCCGCCAAGACTGTTTCGCGAGGTCGCGCGGAATGGTGGAAGCCCGTGCCGCTGCTTGATACGTCTCCAACGTATCTATAATTTCTTATGTTCCATGCTTGTATTATACCAATTGCTACATGTTTTATTCACACTTCATGACATTTTTATGCATTTTCTGGGACTAACCTATTAACAAGATGCCACAGTGCCAGTTCCTGTTTTCTGCTGTTTTTGGTTTCAGAAAAGCTGTTCTGCAAATATCCTCGGAATTGGACGAAACAAAATGACACGTTCCTATTTTCCCGACATGTTCACGAAGTCCGAAGGAGAGACGAAGGGGGGCACCGAGGCGCCGTCCCACCCCACGGCGCGGGTGGGCCCCCTGGCGCGCCGCCAGGTGGGGAGCGAGCCTCGGGCCTCCACCGACATCGCCCCTTCGGCTATTTATTCCCCCGAGGCGAAAACCCTAAAGACCCGAGCCATATTTCCAGAAAACATCCGCTGCCGCCGCCGCCATCAACCCTAACTCGGGAGCGTTCTGAAGCTCTTCCCGGCACCCTGCCGGAGAGGGGAATCATCATCGGAGGGTTCTACATCGTCATGCCTGCCTCCGGAGTGATTTGTGAGTAGTTCATCTTTGGACTATGGGTCCATAGCAGTAGCTAGATGGTTGTCTTCTCCTTTTGTGCCATCATGTTTAGATCTTGTGAGCTGCCTATCATGATCAAGATCATCTTATTGTAATGCTACATGTTTGCTGGGATCCGATGAATATTGAATACTATGTCAAGTTGATTATTGATCTATCATATATATGTTGTTTATAATCTTGCATGATCTCCGTTATTAGTGTAGGCTCTGGCCAAGTTTATGCTTGTAACTCCAAGAGGGAGTATTTATGCTAGATAGTGGGTTCATGCCTCCATTTAATCTGGGACAGTGACAGAAAGTTCTAAGTTTGTAGATATGCTGTTGCTACTAGGGGTAAAACAGCAATGCTTTTTCTAAGGATATTTGTATTGTTTACATTATGCACTATACTTAATGCAATGGTCTGTTGCTTGCAACTTAATACTGGAAGGGGTGCGGATGCTAACCTGAAAGTGGACTATTTAGACACAGATGCATGCTGGATAGCGGTCTGTGTACTTTGTCGTAATGTCCAAGTAAATCTCATAGTGATCATCATGACTTGTATATGCATTGTTATGCACCTCTATATTTTGTCAATTGCCCAGCTGTAATTCGTTTACCCAGCATGTTAGTATTTTATTATGGAGAGACACCACTAGTGAACTGTGGACCCCGGTCCATTCTTTTACATCTGAACTACAACCTACTGCAATCATTGTTCTTTTTCATTCTCTGCAAGCAAACATCATTTTCCACACTATACGCCTAATCCTTTATTTTCAGCAAGCCGGTGAGATTGACAACCTCACTGTTAAGTTGGGGCAAAATAGTTTGATTGTGTTGTGCAGGTTCCACGTTGGCACCGGAATCCCTGGTGTTGCGCCACACTACACTCCTTCACCAACAACCTTTAGAACATCGCCGATTTCCTACTGGTCCGATTAAACCTTGGTTTCTTACTGAGGGAAACTTGCTGCTGTACTCATCATACCTTCCTCTTGGGGTTCCCAACGAACGTGTGTCTTTCACGTCATCAAGCCAGTTTTCTGGCGCCGTTGCCGGGGACGGCGAGTTGCTTCTGCAAGGGGAGTCTCTCACTTCCAATCTCTTTACTTTGTTTTTGTCTTGCTTATTTTATTTTTATTTTGTCTTGTTTGCTTTCTTTATATCAAAAACAAAAAAAAATTAGTTACTTGTTTTACTTTTTGTATTTCGGTCTAGTCCTTGTTTTGCTAAAATGAGTACTCCTGAGAACACCAAGTTGTGTGACTTCACTAGCACAAATAATAATGATTTCATATGCACTCCTATTGCTCCACCTGCTTCTAAAGCAGACTTTTATGAAATTAAACCTGCTCTATTAAATCTTGTTATGAAAGAGCAATTTTCTGGTGTTAGTACTGATGATGCTGCTGCCCATCTTAATAATTTTGTTGAACTTTGTGAGATGAAAAAGTATAAGGATATAGATGGGGATATTATAAAACTGAAATTATTTCCTTTCTCTTTGAGAGGAAGAGCTAAAGAATGGTTGCTATCTTTGCCTAGAAATAGTATTGATTCATGGACAAAATGCAAAGATGCTTTCATTGGAAAATATTATCCTCCTGCTAAGATTATATCTTTGAGAAGTAGCATTATGAACTTCAAGCAATTTGATAATGAACATGTTGCCCAAGCATGGGAGAGAATGAAATCTTTGGTAAAGAATTGTCCTACCCATGGACTGACTGCTTGGATGATCATCCAAACCTTTTATGCAGGATTAAATTTTTCTTCAAGGAATTTGTTGGATTCGGCTGCTGGAGGGACCTTTATGTCCATCACTTTGGGTGCAGCAACAAAGCTTCTTGATGATATGATGATCAACTACTCCGAATGGCACACTGAAAGGGCTCCTCAAGGTAAGAAGGTAAATTCTGTTGAAGAAACTTCTTCCTTGAGTGAAAAGATTGATGTCATTATGTCTATGCTTGTGAGTGGTAAATCTCATGTTGATCCTAATAATGTTCCTTTAGCTTCATTGGTTGCTCAACAAGAGCATGTTGATGTGAACTTCATTAAAAATAACAATTTCAACAACAATGCTTATAGGACTAATTTTGGTAACAACAACTATAAGCCATATCCTTCTAATGGTGGTAGTGGTTATGGTAATTCTTATGGTAGATCTGGTTTGCCTAGTGAGGAAAGGATGCTAGAAATTGAAAGGGCTACTAAGAGCTATATGCAATCACAGTATGAGCAAAATCAACTGTTCACTAAAACTATGAATGAACAATCTGCTATGTTGAAATTAAAACATAGGGCATCAACTTGAGAATTTGAAAAGGGAAATTTCCGGTTTGCAAACTAAGCTTTCAAATGCTGAAAACCGAATTTCATCTGTGTCTGAATCACAAGCTTCTTTAATTAATAAAATGGCTGCTAAACCTGAAGATAATGATAACAAATTTTTTGCTACAGCCAATGTTATCCAAGTTAAAATTGACAACAATATTAGGATGTTGGCTGAATTGCATGCTAGGTGGGAAAGAGAAGCTGAAATTGATAGAAAGAATAGTATAGCTCGAGTTTGTACTATTACCACCACTAGTAATGCTGAAGCATCACATGTTAGTAAACCTCCTACTATCAATGGTAATGTTATTGGTGTTGGCAATTGAAAGTGCATGGAGCCCCCATGTGTGGTTTTGGTAATTAATGACAATCTCTATGGACTAATGGTTTCATTGAGTTATATGTGAAGGGCTTTCCAATAGGTAATGATATGAAGTCCATGTGTTGGATTCAAGGTTGATGCCATGAAGATAACGATATAGGTTGAATATTGGCATCAAGATCATTGATATGAAGAGATAAATATGATATGATCAATGAGAAGAAATGACGATGGAGTTCTTGTGTGGAACTCAAATAAGCCATGCTCTAGCTTATGTTTTAAGCCATGGAGAATCAAGATCTTGAGTGTTTGATTTCAAGAGAAGAATTCAACATATGGCTCTAAGTCGAGGTCATGATGGACTCATGTGTTGAGCCTAGTTGACTAAGGCTTTGAGCATGCAAGCAAGTGAAGAATTCATTATGTATCTCAAGATTTTGTGATAGAGCATGAAGAAGATTACGTGATGGCCAAAGTGGTGTTCAAGGTGTGATCCGAAGAATGGTCATGTGAGAGTTGAGCCTTTGGCGAAGTGTGTCTTGGAGAAATGAAGATTGTGTGAGCATTCATGTTACCTCCAAGACATCATCATAATGAATCTAGAAGAAAAGATACAAGGTTGATCAAGACAAAGTACAAAGATTGGATTCAAGTTGATCAACTCACAAGCATATATGGTGTACCAAGTGGGATCAAGTGATCTTATGGTATGGTAAGCAATTGCCAATTGTGCTTTGTGAACTAACCCACGATATATGTGTTTGGTGTTTCTATATGTGGTTAGGTATCTTTACATGGGCTTGCATCAAAAGGAAGAGTTCGTGTAGCCCATGAGAGGATGACATCAAGTGTTGATCATCATCAAGATTGAGAAGTGCAAGTTCAAGATGAGCATCTCGAAGATTACATGCTTGAATCTTGCCGTCCATTTTGGTGTAATGGACATGTGAAGATATTTCTAAATGAGGCTTTCCCATAGTGGAGTATGGGGGAGCAATTTGCAAGTCTTCACTAAGCAAATAAATCAAGAAAGATGTTTCATCTTGAGGCGGACATGATTGTCATCATCTAACTCAAGTGGAATGCGCAAGGCAAAGGTATAACCTTGATAGGTTTTCTATTTTGTCGGTCTCAAGGTGGTTGTTGGGAGACCGGTTATAGGTTTGATAACCGTACTATCAAGGGGGTTCTCGGGTTAGTAACTTGTTCGCATCGTTCATAGAGAGCTCAAACCTTTACATATTTGACACCATCTTTCTTGGTTCTTATTTGTATTTTCTATGGTTGAGGTTTTAGAACTTGTTGTCATCTTCATGACAAGCTTAAGTTTACCAAAAACGGATTTCGTATGAAAATCTTATTGCGTTTTTGGTGTTGGAGGTTTTACCGGTTCTTCATTTAATGAGAGGTTACACCTCTCCCCATTTGGTTCTATCCTCCTTTGTTTTTATTTGGTGTTTCTCTGCATAAGGAACTTGAGCTTGTTGTTATCTTCAAAACAAGCCTGAGTTCATCGAAAACGGATTCCGTATGCAAAAGATATTGCGTTTTTCGTATGACTGGTTTTCTGTTTTTGAATCCGGATTCAGATCCGGAATTTTCCGGGTCTGGTACCGGTCAATCCGGGATGATTTCCGGGTATATACCGGGCGATTCTGGGTGAGTCCAGTAGCTGTTTTTTAAGTCCGGTATGAATTCCGGAATATTCCGGATCTGGCACCGGAAAGTGCGAAAACTGTGTAACGGGAAGATTTCTTCTTTCCCTATATATAGGTCTTCTTCCCCAACGGTTTTTCTAGCTTTTTGACACTCTCTCACCTCATTGTTGACCTTGAAGAAAGCTTGCTTCCTCTCCATCCCTCCTATGATTCTTGCATCTTTTGAGGGAAAAGAGAGAGGGGATTTCGATCCACATCTTCACCAATCAAATTCCTTTCTTAGTGAGGGGAATCCCTTGGGATTTAGATCTTGGAGTCATTGGTTGACCTCCTCCTTGTTCTTCCTCTCCTATTGCTCCCTAGCACTTGTTGCTTCGGTGGAATTCGAGAGAGAAGGATTTGAGCACCTCTTGTGTTCTTGCTTTGCATTTGTTGCATAGTTTTGAGCTCTCCGGTTCGATTAGTTCGAGTGAGAGCCCGAGTGCTTGTTACTCTTGGAGGGTGACCTCCTAGACGGTTTGGTGGTTGTGACCGCGGTGACCTCTTCGTGGAAGATTGTGAAGAGGCCCGGGTCTTCTCCTTCGTGGGATTGTGAAGTGGTTGTGGAGCTTGCCATCTCCGGAGTGGAGGAAAAGCTAACCGTAAGGAAAAGGCCCTTGCTTCGTGTGGGGGCTTGGAGAAGAAGGTGAGCCTTCGTGGCGTTCGGGTGTCTTCGTGGTATCCCGCACCTCTCCAACGGTGACTACCTTTCTTCGTGGAAGGGAACATCGGGATACATCTTCGTCTCCGCGTGCCTCGGTTATTTCTATACCCGAGTTTACTTCCTTGTGATAGCCTTCGTGCTTGAAGTTATATATATTTGTTTATCACTTGTGTATATCTCTTAGTGCTCATCTTGTTTAGCTTAAGTTGTTGGTGCACTTAGTTGAGCCTAGCATATTTAGGATTTGTGATTGAAAACTAAACGATAGTTTATTTCCGCATTCTTTCAAGCCAAATCCGTAATTGATTTTAAAAACGCCTATTCACCCCCCCCTCTAGGCGACATCTCGATCTTTCAATTGGTATCAGAGCAAGGTCTCTCTTGTTTAGGCTTCACCGCCTAGAGTGAAAAGATGTCGGCTAGTGGCTTAGTGCACAATGACACAATTATATTCGATGGCACAAATTATTTCTTATGGAGAAATTATATGCTTTGCAATCTTCGGACCTTGTGTCCAAATATAGAGCAATTTCTAGATGTAGGTTTTTCTCCTCCAATGGATCCACAAAATCTATCTTTAGAGGATGAGAAAAACTTACATCTCGAAGCTCTAGTATATAACAAGTTTCTTCATCTTTTGAGTTTTCAGATTTATGTTTTCTTGAATGTCTCGAAGTGCAAGTCCTCTCATGAAATGTGGACCAAGCTAGAAGAAAAATATGGTGGGTCTCTTGAGGTCGATTATCTTTCCGAGGAGCTCTTTTCACCGTCACATATTGAAGAGCTCCAAGTCGCTTCCACCTCCGGTTGTGAAGAATCAATTCGTCCACTTCACCAATGTGTGACATGCCACAAGATGGTTCCTCATCATCCCCAAAAGTTCACATGTGCCTTATGGCTAGAGGTTCGAAGGTAACTCCTACTTTGAATCCCAACATATCTCGTAATGATGAGATGATGATGATGAGGATGAATTTGATGATGCTCTTATGCATGAGTTGGGCATGGTGTATGCTTCTCTTCGTGGTAATACAAATGCTCGTGCTAAATTCGAATTTTTAATGGATACCATTGTTGAAAACAAGGAAACCATTAAAGATTTGAAATCCCTTGTTAATGAGGGAAATTGAGATTCAATCTCCTTATGCAAGAGCTCCGTGATGAGAAACATACTAGTGCTTCTTTATCTCAATCTTTTGAAACCTATAAGCTTGAAAATGCTAAATCTATTAGTGATGCTTGTGCTACTAACTCCACTTCTTGTGAAGCATCTATTTTAAAGGAGAATGTTGATCTAAGGCTCAACTTGAGTTGCTAACTAGCAATTATAGGAAATTGGAAGAAAGTCATGAAAAGCTCTCGAGCTCCCATGAGGATCTTCTAATCTCCTATGATGGGCTTAAGTTGGCTCATGAGGCAAGTATCACTAAGGTAACATTTGTGAGCCTCATGTGGACATTAGCACTACTTCTACTCAAAATGCTATATTGCATGTGCTAGTCCTATGATTCATCTAGACATAATGTTGCCACATCTTGTGATGAATTGCTTGCTTTGCCTTGTTGCTCTAACAATGAAGTTTCTACTTCCTCTAGTACTTGTGTTTCACTAACCATGTAGAGGAAATCAAAGAGCTCAAGGCCCAAGTCACTTCTTTGAAGAAAGACTTGGAAAAGCGTCATGAAGGGAAATCCACACTTGACAAAATGTTGAGTGTGCATCAATCCCCCAATGACAAGAGTGGACTTGGATTTAACTCCAATAACAAGAACAAGTCCAAGAGCAATAAGAAGAAGGGCCAAGACCAACTCAAGAATTCCAAGATCATTTGCTTCAAGTGCAAGGTTGAAGGGCATCATGTTAGATCATGCCCATTGAAGAAGAAGCACTTGAGTGAGAAGCAACAAGGGAAGAGGCCACAAGGTCAAGATAAAGTCAACCTCAAGTTGTAGAAAGGCTACTTCCCAAAAGATTCAAGCTAATGCTCCCCAAGTCAAGAAATCAAAGAAGAAGAGAAAGGGGAGCACTTGTTGCTATTTATGCGTGAGAAGGGGCACTTTGCTTCATCATGTTCTAACGGTACCTTCTCAAACCCTATCGTTGTTGATGATGATTATTCACTTATTAAGGATAAGGTGGCAATGTGTTTGCCAAGTTTGTTGGTACTCAAAGTGGTTTCAAGAAAAGAACCATTTGGGTTGCCAAGCCTATTGTGACTAACTTTTAGGACCCAACTTGGTTGGGGACCAACAAGCTCAAACTTGATCAATAGGTATTAGTGGAGGGCATTGGAGACTTGGCTACACATGAAGAATTAAGGGATCTTCATCAATTATATTTTCTCAAGCCAAGTCATTGTATTATAATGTCTCTATCTCATATCCAATGTTCCTCCTTGCGGTAACTTGCTTTTAAACTATATATATATATATATATACATTGAAAGTTGCTTGCCCCTTTGCATGTGTTGGTTTTATTACTCTCATATGTTGTATATGTTGTGCTCTCTACTTACTTATCTTGAGTAATCAAGTTATATGTGTATGTTGGTTTGCACACATGTACGTGTGAGTTTGTGTTGAGCCTCTATTGCATCTTGTTCGTATTTAGTGAGCTCTTTTGAGAGACCAATGGACTATCCCATTTTGGGGGTGTGATGTGCTTTGGCACTTCAAATCCTAAAATGTGTATACATGAGGACAACCACTTAGTGTTGATATATCAAGATTATCTAATCTCTATGTGGTATGTCATCTCTATATGGTATGTCATGCTCATGAGAAATTCAAATTCTATAATGTCATTAGTTATCTCGAATTGGATTTTATTTGCCTCTTATTGAGAAGAAATGGATTATCACATTATGGGGGAGTAATAAGCTATGTGCATATTACGAGCCTAGAAAATGTGAACATGTGAGGTTTTGCCACTTAGAATCGATATTGTAAATTATCTTGTTCCTATGTGGCATTTCTCAAACAAGTTCCAAGTGTCATGATGATTTTACTTGCTCCTCTTTTGGATCTTGTTTTGAGGGATGTTCTTGGTACGGTTTTCCTCAAATGTGTTCTTCTACATCTTTTGGGAAACCGTTTGCTTCAAGTTATAATAATAATTGATTTGCATAATCTTGTGAATAATTGAAGCTAGCTAGGACATCTATCTATCTAAGCATTGTGCTTAAATCGTATTTTTCCCTATGCTTTCTTCGTTGTGAAGATGATCTTGAATATTCTTGCAAACTACCACCAAGAAGTAACTTCTTATACTCCTTGTCCTTGTCAAGTGATATTCACATTTGTGGTGGAATCTGTAGATCGTCTTCATATTGGCTTTTGTTTCGTGATTTAATTGGCATAGGAGAGGCATTGACACTAGTACAGAACGACACATCCGATACCCCTCTATGGAAACGGCACGAGTTAGGCGACGGAGAATCGCGCTTTCCGCGTGAGAAAACCCGCCCCGCCAGGCAAGCTGGCCCGCGTCCCACCTTCATAGGCAACGGTCGCGAATTATTAACCGTTGCCGATATGTTGGTAACGGAGTTTCTTTCGACTCCGTTTGCGGTATGTTCTTCAATGGCATCGGACATTTGTATACAACCGTTGGCGAGGTTGCTTATATAAAATTCCTTTTTTAGCACTATCTTGGATATTATAAAAGACTGTCGATTCACCCTTGTTCCTCTGCTCCAGCTTGTTTTTACTCCGCACTCGTGTCCTCCATGGCCAAGAGCATGAGCTCGTCGGGGAGATCGAATGTGTCCTCCTCCTGCACCGCCGGGGCCGGGTCAGATCTGCCGCTTGTGAAGTGCGTTTGCTGCCGCTGTCGGAACGCGATTCGTCGAGTGTCGCATTCGGATCTGAACCCAGGCCGGATCTACTTCAAGTGTCCAAATCACAGGGTTAGTTCGACGCTTCGACCAGTTTAGATTGATTCTATTCTATGTGTGATGCTGATTTGCCTCTGGATTCGATTTACCATTTGGCAGGGGAGGGGCGAAGAGTATTCTGGGAGCTGTGATTATTTTTTTTGGATTGAAAATTATGTTGAGATGCTGCTTGCTAATGGCGTCGAAGTGGAAGCTGCAGAGCTGGAAAATGTAGCCTTGATAGTCAAGAAGGTGAACATGGAGATGAAGCCGCACACTGCAGCAGCTCTAGCTGGTTTGGCATGGAGCCCAACAAACACTTCGACTAAATCTGACCATGTTGTTGCTGTGCGCAAGGAGCGGCATAAAGGAACAGAAATAGCTCAGTTAAATTTTCTTGTGAGCATTGCTAGAATGATTTTGTGTGTTTGTGTGCTGCTGTTAGGTGTGAACTTGTATGCAGCAATGAAAATCAGTAGAATGTATTAGGTTCGTATGCAGCTATGCAAATCAGTACAATGTATTAGGTTCGTATGCACTTTGAAAATCACTAGAATGTATTATGTACGTATGCAGCTACGGAAATCAGTAGCACATAGTAGTTGTGAACTTGTATCCAATGGAAACGGTTATATAAAATGTCTGTTGCCAATTGGGTGCCTATAAATGTACTGGCGAAGCAAAGCCCCATCAGTCTCATTCTCAATCCCTCACTGTCCATCTTTCAACCCTAGCCGCCGCACATTGTAGCTTTTTACTCTCCTCACTCTCTCATGGCTTCCTCTGTCGGCGCGTCAGATCTAGCTGCATCTGTTCGTGATAGGGCAGATCTGGAGGCGGCGGTGATGCCCCGCGTCCTCTGGGCCACGCGGAGCTGGATCAGATCATTCATCGGGTGGTGATGCAGCAGTTGTGGCGGATCCGCCGTCAACGGAGGCCGCCGTCGACGGAGGAGGAGGTGGCCGATCTGGAGGCGACGTCCCCGGTGGAGGAGGTGGCGTCCACGGTGGAGGAGGTGGCCGATCTGGAGGCGACGTCCCCGGTGGAGGAGGTGGCGTCCACGGTGGAGGAGGTGGCCGATCTGGAGGCGCCGTCCACGGTGGAGGAGGTGGCCGATCTGGAGGCGCCGTCGACGGAGGAGGAGGTGGCCGATCTGGAGGCGACGTCCCCGGTGGAGGAGGTGGCGTCCACGGTGGAGGAGGTTGCCGATCTGGAGGCGCCATCCACGGTGGAGGAGGTGGCCGATCTGGAGGCGCCGTCCACGGAGGAGGAGGTGGCCAATCTCGAGGCGCCATCCACGGAGAAGAAAATGTGAGGTCTAAATCGCTCAGCTCATGAACTAGTTCATCAATTGGTTTTATATAGAACTTGTCTAGTATATAGAAAACTCGTCTAGTATCTTGCACTTTATTGTTTCTGTCTAGTTTTCTAGTCTAGCATAGAAAACTTGTCTAGTATATAGAAAACTTGTCTAGTATCTTGCACTATTTTAAAGTCTAGTAGGGTGAATTAATTTCAACTCTTTGTAGTACTACCGATGATGAATAGATCCAGTCACAACTTTTTGTCAATGTGCTAATCCTCGTTATTGTTTTGTGTAGCTAGTGTATGAAGTAATAGTATTTCGGCGACACTGTATAAAAAATGGTGAGGCTCTTGAAGGAAACATCACCTTCAAGTTATGCCTCCAAATCGTTGGATCGGACTGCAAGCACACGGATATAGGCGCTTAAAGGTGTGAACTGTTTTCACATTAAATTATATCTATGTCATGTAGCATCATATTTTGGCTCTTCTGTAACTATCAATCCATGTATTTTTATCCAGAAGCACAAAGCTGATCCGAACAAACTTTAAATGTGCTACTTATAAAGTGGGATTATATTTCGGCGACACCGTCCAAGATGGAGCAAGCCTCAGTACGAAGAATTTGGCAATTTGGCTTGGTGTAGTTTCTGTTTTTTCAGTTTCTCCGGCTATTTTGTGGATGTGTGTTTAGGGAGCAAGCCTTAGCTGCAGTTTAGGGAGGCATGAGAATGATAGGATTAGCGAAGCATGTGTAACTCATCTTTTGATGCTATGTAATGGTGACAATTGTTATATAAGTTATGAACGGTTTTGCTAGCAACATTGTGCTTCTGCTGTGATATTTTGAATGTCAATTGGCAACTGTATTGCTGCTGTAGGCTTATGAAAAAACCTCAATGCAAACGAGCAAAACAGAATCTCCGTTTCTGATGTCCAGATACATCGGCAACGGAGACTGGATGGCAACCGTAGCCAAAATCAAGCCTCATCGGTGACGGTTTTTCGTGTCCGTTGCCGATGAGAGCCTTCACATCAGTGACAGGGTCGTGGACACGGACCCTTTCTCCGTTGCCGAAGGGTTTTTTGGCCCGTTTCCGATGTGTCGTTCTGTACTAGTGTGATCTCATTTATGTGCATTTTATATTCCAATGAAAAATTAAATAATGCACACATCTTGGGGGAGCTATCCTATACCTTTTAGAGCACTCTCCTTACAATCTTATCAACTTCTTTTTGTCCTTTTAAAATGTGTTTTGATGGAAGACAAAAATCCTTTTTGGTACCTTGTGCCATTGTGAAAAGTGTGCAGGGTTTGGTTTTGTTTTGTTGGAACCTTGCTCTATTTTGGGAGTTTGCTATCTCATTCCTTCTTCTCTATTTTGTCTTCTTGAATGAGATAAGTGTTTTAGCATGTGTGTTTTGATTCATCATGTTTGCTCAATGTTTTTTTTTGTTCATGTGTTGAACTTGTGGATCAATCTTTGTTGGTTTGATTCTTTGATATAATTTGGACAACAAATGTGTTTGACATGCTATTTGTGTCTTCTTGGATTTCTTGGTGTTTTGTCCTAATGTATCTTCTTGGGATCTTGGAAGTCTTGTGCATGCATATTTATTATATGTATATTTATGGCATGCTTGGTTTACTTGATCCGATATATTGGGTAGACTCCATAAAATCCTAAATGGCTAAGATGTGCATGAAATTCAAATTTCATCTCAAAATATGCACATATTTATATGGAGTTTTCCCAATGTATTGTAGTTATTCTAACTACTTTGGACCCAATAAGTTTGGGGACCAAAATGTACTTGAATGTTGTTTTAGGTACATTGGAGTTGCAATGGATGCTTATCTCAACTATATGGAAGGTGTTCTCACCATGTGTAAATTGGAGACAAGCTAGGATGGTCAATAAACTCTTACCTACTACATCATACCAATGCTATCTCGGTAACAAGTATTCACTTCATGCATACATGTATTGCTTTCAACCTTGTGTAGGTTGCATCTTGGCATGAATATCTTTATTTGCAAAAAAAAATTGGTTCTTTAAAAGTTTTTAAAGAAAACTCTTTGTTGCAAATGTGGGAAATTTGAGGTGATTGCATATCTTTGGGAGTATTCCTAAATATGTCAATTTCGCAATTTTATTGCATATCCTTTACTCATGATGCTCACATGTGTAATATTGATGAAGTTGCAAATTTATTCAACCTTTGTGATACTTGTTGCCTTCCTCGAGGCATCCCAACTATCTTTTATTCCCTTATTGCTAGTTGCGATTTTATTGAGGTTTAAGTGGTTTATGTTCATTATTATACAATGAGATATATCAAGCCTTGTGCTATATATGTATATGCTTTTATGCAAAGATCTTATTGGTATAGTTTGTGACTTCTTTCTCGGATATCATGGTATCCCTTTTTAAAGTAACTATTTTGTGTGTGCATGTTTTTGTGGATTCTTCATCTTGATGTTTTATCCACTAAGAAACTTATACACATGAGAAAGCTATTATGTCCCCTTGACATCCTCATTCTTGTCGGCCATCTTTCTTTTGTTGTGTTTTTGGTGGTTTCGGAAAGAATTTGATTTATGATTGCTTGTCTTACTTGATTGCATCTGCATGCACTCATATTTCGTGAATATGATTTGGACCCAAGTTTGTCTTGATAAACTTATCGTGCACTCATATCTATATCATGTCCAAAATATGTTCTTTGGATCCTTATGGTTTATTTGCTTCTTAAGTTGGTGCCGCTCACATATCTTCTCATTGCTTTATTTGGATCCTCAATATGGTTTGGATTCCTCCATTTATTCGTCATTGGATAAGTGCATTTTATTCCACTCATTTTATGAGATATGCACATCTTGGGGAGGAGCTCATACTATGTTGGCTCTTTAGATTTTTCGTCCATTTAGGCAATTGTTGACAATGGGGGAGAAGTCTAGAGGGTTTAAGGGAAATAGTTTTATGCTTAAGGTTGGTTTGCTCTTAAGTGTTTGCCTTTCATGCATATCTATCTTTGATTGATGTTTTGCATGGTTTAATATATAGTGTAAACTCCACCAAAGGTTAATCTTGCCAATGTATGTAATGAAATTCAAGTTCATCACACGTGCATATATTGTGGGGCAGTTTGCTCTATATATTATGGTTCTACTCACATCACCTTCTTTGGTATTGGTTGATGTAAGTACAACTAGTTTTGATATGGGCTAGTATCTTCGTGATACTTGATCATATCAAATAAACCTCTTGTATACAATTTATTCTCGGATAAGTTGCATACTTGTTTTCAATATTCATTATATAAACCATCTTGTTGAGATTGTCATCAATTACCAAAATGGGGGAGATTGAAAGTGCATGGAGCCCCCATGTGTGGTTTTGGTAATTAATGACAATCCCTATGGACTAATGATTTCATTGAGTTATATGTGAAGGGCTTTCCAATAGGTAATGATATGAAGTCCATGTGTTGGATTCAAGGTTGATGCCATGAAGATAACGATATAGGTTGAATATTGGCATCAAGATCATTGATATGAAGAGATAAATATGATATGATCAATGAGAAGAAATGATGATGGAGTTCTTGTGTGGAACTCAAATAGGCCATGCTCTAGCTTATGTTTTAAGCCATGGAGAATCAAGATCTTGAGTGTTTGATTTCAAGAGAAGAATTCAACATATGGCTCTAAGTCGAGGTCATGATGGACTCATGTGTTGAGCCTAGTTGACTAAGGCTTTGAGCATGCAAGCAAGTGAAGAATTCATTATGTATCTCAAGATTTTGTGATAGAGCATGAAGAAGATTACGTGATGGCCAAAGTGGTGTTCAAGGTGTGATCCGAAGAATGGTCATGTGAGAGTTGAGCCTTTGGCGAAGTGTGTCTTGGAAAAATGAAGATTGTGTGAGCATTCATGCTTACCTCCAAGACATCATCATAATGAATCTAGAAGAAAAGATAGAAGGTTGATCAAGACAAAGTACAAAGATTGGATTCAAGTTGATCAACTCACAAAGCATATATGGTGTACCAAGTGGGATCAAGTGATCTTATGGTATGGTAAGCAATTGCCAATTGTGCTTTGTGAACTAACCCACGATATATGTGTTTGGTATTTCTATATGTGGTTAGGTATCTTTACATGGGCTTGCATCAAAAGGAAGAGTTCGTGTAGCCCATGAGAGGATGACATCAAGTGTTGATCATCATCAAGATTGAGAAGTGCAAGTTCAAGATGAGCATCTCGAAGATTACATGCTTGAATCTTGTCGTCCATTTTGGTGTAATGGACATGTGAAGATATTTCTAAATGAGGCTTTCCCATAGTGGAGTATGGGGAAGCAATTTGCAAGTCTTCACTAAGCAAATAAAATCAAGAAAGATGTTTCATCTTGAGGCGGACATGATTGTCATCATCTAACTCAAGTGGAATGCGCAAGGAAAAGGTATAACCTTGATAGGTTTTCTATTTTGTCGGTCTCAAGGTGGTTGTTGGGAGACCGAGTTATAGGTTTGATAACCGTACTATCAAGGGGGTTCTCGGGTTAGTAACTTGTTCGCATCCTTCATAGAGAGCTCAAACCTTTACATAGTTGACACCATCTTTCTTGGTTCTTATTTGTATTTTCTATGGTTGAGGTTTTAGAACTTGTTGTCATCTTCATGACAAGCTTAAGTTTACCAAAAACGGATTTCGTATGAAAATCTTATTGTGTTTTTGGTGTTGGAGGTTTTACCGGTTCTTCATTTAATGAGAGGTTACATCTCTCCCCATTTGGTTCTATCCTCCTTTGTTTTTATTTGGTGTTTCTCTGCATAAGGAACTAGAGCTTGTTGTTCTCTTCAAAACAAGCCTGTGTTCATCGAAAACGGATTCCGTATGCAAAAGATATTGCGTTTTTCGTATGACTAGTTTTCAGTTTTTGAATCTGGATTCAGATCCGGAATTTTCCGGGTCTGGTACCGGATTAAATCCGGGATGATTTCCGGGTATATACCGGGCGATTCTAGGTGAGTCCAGTAGCTATTTTTTAAGTCCGGTATGAATTCCGGAATATTCCGGATCTGGCACCGGGAAGTGCGAAAATTGTGTAACGGGAAGATTTCTTCTTTCCCTATATATAGGTCTTCTTCCCCAACGTTTTTCCTAGCTTTTTGACACTCTCTCACCTCCATTGTTAACCTTGAAGAAAGCTTGCTTCCTCTCCATCCCTCCTATGATTCTTGCATCCTTTTGAGGGAAAAGAGAGAGGGGATTTGGATCCACATCTTCACCAATCAAATTCCTTTCTTAGTGAGGGGAATCCCTTGGGATTTAGATCTTGGAGCCATTGGTTGACCTCCTCCTTGTTCTTCCTCTCCTATTGCTCCCTAGCACTTGTTGCTTCGGTGGAATTCGAGAGAGAAGGATTTGAGCACCTCTTGTGTTCTTGCTTTGCATTTGTTGCATAGTTTTGAGCTCTCCGGTTCGATTAGTTCGAGTGAGAGCCCGAGTGCTTGTTACTCTTGGAGGGTGACCTCCTAGACGGTTTGGTGGTTGTGACCGCGATGACCTCTTCGTGGAAGATTGTGAAGAGGCCCGGGTCTTCTCCTTCGTGGTGATTGTGAAGTGGTTGTGGAGCTTGCCATCTCCGGAGTGGAGGAAAAGCTAACCGTAAGGAAAAGGCCCTTGCTTCGTGTGGGGGGCTTGGAGAAGAAGGTGAGCCTTCGTGGCTTTCGGGTGTCTTCGTGGTATCCCGCACCTCTCCAACGGCGACTACCTTTCTTTGTGGAAGGGAACATCGGGATACATCTTCGTCTCCGCGTGCCTCGGTTATTTCTATACCCGAGTTTACTTCCTTGTGATAGCCTTCGTGCTTGATGTTATATATATTGTTTATCACTTGTGGTATATCTCTTAGTGTTCATCTTGTTTAGCTTAAGTTGTTGGTGCACTTAGTTGAGCCTAGCATATTTAGGATTTGTGATTGAAAACTAAACGATAGTTTATTTCCGCATTCTTTCAAGCCAAATCCGTAATTGATTTTAAAAACGCCTATTCACCCCCCCTCTAGGCGACATCTCGATCTTTCAGCAATGTTTCCACTTCTACTACAAAGCGTGCAAAATTGCCTAAAACTGCTGAAACTGTTCCTGATAAAAATGCTGAAATTTTTCGAAGTATGGGAGACAATGGTCCCATTACTTTTGATCATAATGATTTTGATTTTGATGGTTGTAGCATTTCTGAAGTTATTATGTTCTTGCAAAAGCTAGCTAGAAGTCCACATGCTAGTGCTATAAACATGGCTTTTACAAAACATATTACAAATGCTCTCATGAAAGTTAGGGAAGAGAAATTAAAACATGAAGCTTCTATCCCTAGGAAGTTGGAAGATGGTTGGGAGCCCATCATTAAAATGAAAGTGAATGATTTTGATTGTAATGCTCTATGTGATCTTGGTGCAAGTATTTCTGTTATGCCTAAGAAACTTTATGATATGCTTGACTTGCCACTTTTGGAACACTGTTATTTGGATGTTCATCTTGCTGATAACTCTATGAAGAAACCTTTGGGGAGAATTGACAATGTTCATATTATGGTTAACAATAACCTTGTCCCCGTTGATTTTGTTGTTTTGGATATTGAATGCAGTGCAGTTTGTCCTATTGTTTTGGGAAGGCCCTTTCTTCGAACTGTTGGTGCTGTTATTGATATGAAAGAGGGGAATATTAAGTATCAATTCCCTCTCAAGAAAGGTATGGAACACTTCCCTAGAAAGAGAATGAAGATGCCTTTTGATTCTATTATTAGAACAAATTATGATGTTGATGCTTCTTCTCTTGAGAACACTTGATTTTCACTTTCTGCGCCTAGTTGAAAGGCGTTAAAGAAAAGCGCTTATGGGAGACAACCCACCTTTTTATTTTCTGTCATTTTATTTTATTTTGAGTCAAGGTGTTGCTTACTTCTGTAACAACTCCTTTGTATCTTTATTTTATTGCATTGTTGTGCCAAGTAAAGTCTCTAGTTGAAAGTTGATGCTAGATTTGGATTTCTGCGCAGTGACAGATTTTTGCTGTCCACCGTTTTGAGCTGTATTCACTCCAGAAAAATCGAAAAATTCTGAAACAAATCACGCATGATCCTTATATATGTACGCAACTTTCATTAGTTTTGATTTTGCGCATCTGAGCAAGTTTAGTGCCTCGAAAAAATTCGTCTTTCCAGACTGTTCTGTTTTTGACAGATTCTGCCTTTTATTTTGCATTGCCTCTTTTACTATGTTTGATTGGATTTCTTTGCTCCTTAAAACATCAGTGGCTGTAGTTTATGTCCAGAACCATTGGTAATGATTGTGTCACAGTAGAACATGTGAATTTTTGATTATGCACTAACTCTCTAATGAGAATTACTTTGAGTTTGGTGTGGCGGAAGTTTTCAGGGAGCAAGCGAGAAGGATGATATGATGTGATCAAGAAGAAAAGCCTAAGCTTGGGGATGCCCCCGTGGGTCATCCCAGCAATATTCAAGAAGACTCAAGCGTCTAAGCTTGGGGATGCCCAAGGCATGCCCTTCTTCATCAACAACTTATCAGGTCATCTCTAGTGAAACTATATTTTTATTCTTCCACATCTTATGTATTTTACTTGGAGCGTCTGTGTGCTTTTATTTTTGCTTGTTGTTTTTATTTTCTGAATAAGTTGGATCCTAGCATTCTTGTGTGGGAGAGAGACACGCTCCGCTTTTTCATGTGAATACTCATATTCTTCACTTATATCTTTTGAGTATTCTTATCTAGCTACTGCTATGCTTTTAGCTCCTGTTTTTCATGCATCTCTTTTAGAGCTGTTAATTCTTGTGGAAAGTACTCTCTTGTTTCATTTGAAAATTACTTGGAGAGTTGCTTGGTTGATGTGTTGGTTCAGAAAATGTTGCATGTGGTAGTGGTATAATGAATACACTACTAGGAAACTGCCTTTCTATGGACAGGCTTTTTGTGGCGCACCAAAAAGGCCATGCGCCACTAAAAAGATTCTGTGGCGCACACTAGCTGGTGCGCCACAGAAAGTGTGACGCTTTTATGGCGCATCCAGGGGCCATGCGCCACAGAAAGCATGCATTCTGTGGCGCACCAGAAGGCGTGCGCCACAGAAAGCCTGTGGGCCCCACCTCCAATCTTTGGATTTCGAATTCTGGGGTCCTTTCTGTGGCGCATGAGCACAGATGCGCCACAGAAATAGACATTTCTGTGGCGCATCTATGCTCATGCGCCACAGAAAGCTTGGCGGGGCCCACACCAATGATTGGTGGGACAGCAACTCTGTGGCGCATGGGCCCACATGCGCCACAGAATGTCAACTTTCTGTGGCGCATGTGGGCCCATGCGGCACATAATTGTTGTCCCTGGTGTACAAAAGGGGAAAAGCCCCCCTTTCCCTACCTACCCATTTGCTCTTCTTCCTCCTCCACCTAGCTCGTGTTCCTCCTCCCTCCCATCCCATTTTGCTCACTCTTTTCTCCATTTTTTGTAGTTAAACCTATTTTGGTTGATAGATAATTGTTGAGAACCGGGAGGCTCCTCATATATACTCTCCTCCTCTCTCCCCCATCTCTTTTCCTCCCACACACTCTCTCGTCCATCGCGGTCACGTCTCGGCAACGAATCTACTAGGTGAGGAAAGTTGGATGGACATGCATATGCATGTTTGTATGTTGTGTATGTGAAGCTTGTGTGTTGTGCATGAATTGGTCCGGAAGAAACTTTTTGTTGTTGCTTGCGCCGGCGTGAATGAGCACAAAAGCTTAA
This sequence comes from Poa pratensis, assembly GCA_947311845.1. NCBI lineage: Eukaryota > Viridiplantae > Streptophyta > Magnoliopsida > Poales > Poaceae > Poa > Poa pratensis. Next base: position 38,432,330 of record CAMZMU010000107.1, read on the forward strand.
TCGAGAAGAATTACATCGACCTGGGCCGGCCGAGGAAGAAGGGAGACGTAACCAGAGAGCACAACTCCAGCTTCACGAGTTGGTTCAAGAAACGGCAACTGTTTGAAGCACAGCGCAAAAAGCCATCTACGGAAGATGAAAAAGTCATATTCTCCTTATCACAGGGCCCCGGCACAACATAAGGACCTATCAGTCGTACGACATCAGCGGTTTCAGATTCTACACCGAGGAAAAGGACAGGAATAGCGAATATCAAAACTCAGGAGTAACTATGCTATCCTACGGTGATGACGAGGCTACTGTCAAGCAAAGATACTTCGGAAGGATCGAGGAGATATGGGACCTCAACTACTGTGGAGAGTCGGTGCCAATGTTCCGTGTGAGATGGGCCAAGGACGTCGTCAAAGAAGGCCGGTATTTCACCACCATGGTAATACCCGATGCCAAATCGAAGAACGCCTCCGCGAAAAATGAGCCATGGGTACTCGCTAGCCAAGTTGAGCAATGCTTCTTCATTACCGACCCGTCAAAGCCTAGCCGTGTTGTCGTGAGGAAGGGCAAGAGGAGTATCATCGGAATGGAAGGAGATGCCAACGAGGAAGACTTGGACAAGAATGGCGATCCGAAGATCGAGGAGGAATTCGACAAGTACTTCGACATGCCTACTACTAGTAGAGAAAGAAGGAAGACCTCCCTACCTACTAAAGGTTGTCCGTTCACGCGAAGAAATCTCAAGGTGCCCGGCCTAAAGTATTCAACAACCAAGAAGGGAAAGAAGAGATGCTAGCTCGGAACCGGCCGGGATGAAGAACGAAGACTTTTTTTGTGTATTATATATAATTTGTTTTGTGTGTGAGACAAGCATATCTATGTATTTTGTATGGCACAAGTTAAATATTTTGATATGGCACAAGTCTACTAAATATTTGTATTACTTTGTGTGTGTGAGACTTTTTTTGTGTATTAATTTGTGTGCGAGACAAACACAAAATTTAACCAAAAAAATAAAAAAAATTGTCACAGCCAGGATTCGAACCTAGTTGAATCAACTTTCAAGTCAGTAACCATTGGGCCAGTGCAGTGTTTGTGTCAATTGACAGGCAGCAGCGCCTCTAATTGTTTTTAGCCGAAGAATTCTGTGGCGCATCCTTTCAGAAGATGCGCCACAGAATACCATAATTCTGTGGCGCATCGAAATAGGGGTGCGCCACAGAATACCGTAATTCTCTACCGCATCTCTCCTTCATTCTCTTCCTCAACCGCGCTGCCCTGCTTTGCTTCCTCCTCCGCGACCATGCCATCGCCGTCTCCGGCCACCCTCCCCCTCGCCCTGCTCCGGCCGCTCGACCACCGCCACCGACCACCGCCACCGACCACCGCCGCGTCCTTCTTCCCCGAGCATCCCCGTGTCCCCTCCCCGGCCCGAGCGCGTTCCCGAGCGCCGCTCGACCTCCGCCTCCCCGCGAGCACTTCCGTCGGCCCGGCCCCGGCGCACACGCCGCCGTCCCAAGGTGCCCTCCTCTCTCCCTCCTCTCCCTCCTTGCCCTAGCCTCGCCCTCTGCTTGCTTCTCCTCCACCGACGCCATCGTAGAAACTATAACCAACAGATCAAATTGTACTGCAAGTTTTCTTCCTTAGAAAAATTAGGGCTAATCTCCGGTGTAGATGTAGTATTGCACACATTCAATTTGATCTCTGGAACAACATTGTCAATTTGATCTTCCAGTTAAACAGTTGCTCTTAGTAAAATAGCAGGAACATTGGTAGTGCTGTACTAGTCATTGGTGTCAATTTGACTCTGATCTCAAGCATTACTAAAAAAATCCTTTGAGAACACACTTGTGTAGACAAATTAAAACAGGAGCACAAAATAATTTGCAACATTTCTTGATAAATCTATCCATTTACCAAACTTAAGCCCTGACAAAAACATTTGTATAAGAAAAACGAAATCTGAATGCATAAAAGAAGAAAAATTATGTACTTCCTCTTGCTCGGAACAGAATATAGCCAGTGTGGAAGAGAAGCAAAATAGAACTTACACATTATCTATTTGCCAAATTCCTGTGTAGTCGTACCAAGGGGAGAGAGGACACCAATATTACAAGGACCCAAACTGTACCCACTTCACTCGGCACAAGGGGAGAGAGGAAAAAACTCCAAACAGAGAAACAAAGAAACTTGGCATGTGAAAACTGTCATATGGGTACCGCCGCCGTGCTGGTACTGCCGCTTAATTAGGGTTCTAATTATAAGTTGGTTCTAATTAACCTAGCTAGCATTTTGATAGTTGGTTCTAATTATAGGTCAAAATTTTCTAGGTTTCGTGAGCATTTTGATAGTTCATTTTTAAACCAACTGTTGCATTATTTTGCCTTATGCAGGAAATTTAGAAGACGAACCTTCACATTCTTTCAGGTGAGATGTGGATGTGGTGATGCCGTGTATATGTGTGTGATCGAGACGTGGATGTGGTGAAATGTGAGATGTGGATGTGGTGATATTGTGTTTGTCGTGTATGGGAGATGTGGATGTGTGATATTGTGTTTGTTGCCGGCCGGAGATGCCGGCCGGAGATGTGGATGTGTTGGTGTGATGTTGTTGGCCGGGATGCCGGCCAACATAATTTTTGAAATGTTTGCAGGTACCCCGAGACCCTTGAGATTGCCAGAACGTCGATTAACTTCCGTTCCGGCAAATTCGGGTACTCCATATGTCCCTTTTTTTTAGCAAAAGTCATGCCGAATTTTTTCGTGAAATTTAGCATGACTTTGCTAAAAAAAAGGACATATGGGTATTGCGACTAATGCATGGGCCGGGGTATCTTAATTAGTACTAATTAAGTGATTAATTTTTGTTGTACTAACTGTTTGCCTCTTTTTAATGCAGTGCAAACATGTCGGCCGACGCTTCTAAGCACATGAGCGTCGAACAAGAAGCTAGAGAAAAGAACAAGTCGTTCTGGGAGGTGGAGGATGCCGCCGCCACTAGTGGCGCCGAGCGCCCCGACGATGAGCAAGAGGGACAGGAGGACGACCCCGAATACAACGTAGAAGGTGGTGAGGATGACACCACCACCTCCGAAGGCGGCAACCACACGGATAGTGACCTTGGCGGCAGCAACCCGGCCGCTCCGAAGAAGAAGAAGCAAAGGAAGGATAGGACACCACAATCGGTCGACAATGCCACGGACATGTTCACTGAGGTCACGGCAAGTGGCCAATCAGTGGCGCCTGAGAAACTTGCCGCAGGGTACGGCATGCAACTAGGGTGCATCCTTCGGGAAAGTGTGTCGATCAACACAAAGGACCTCAGAAGCAAAGCTAATGAGGCTTTGGTCGAGCACCTCCTCAAGAGGGTTCACCAACGATACACGTTCCCGCAGCCGCTAAACAAAAAGGTTGACAGTTTAGCCATCACGAAGATGAGCACCGCCTTGAGCAGCTGGAAAAGCCGGGTGAAGAACAAGATTGGGAGCGGTGCCAGCTGGGAGGAGATTAGTAAAAAAGAGCCGCACATCCCCGAAGAACAGTTCGAGGAATTCAAGTTGTCCTTAAAATCTGAGGAGGCTGAAAAATGGACCCAGTGGGGGAAGCACATGCGGGAGCTGAACTTAGGTAACCACCATTTGGGAAGCGGCGGTTACCGAGGGAAAAAGCCCATTTGGGAGAAGGAGGATAGAGAGATTGCACGTCTTGGAAAAGAAATCCATTGGGAAAAAATCTTAGACGAGCAGACCAGGAATTTTGTCCGGTCCCGCTACTATCACGACTGGGAGACTGGGGAATTCGTTACCGATTATGAGGATGTGAGGGAATTCCAGAAAAAGCTGGTAAGGGAATTTAATTACCACATATATATATATATATATATATATATATATATATCTCAAAGTCCATTGCGTTGATGTAATTAGATAACAAAGCCAGATTTCTAAGTGGGTTCACCTTTGTATGCAGGAGGAAGAGTTGGAGGCCGGACCATCGTCCCAGGGGTCGACGGAACCGTGGGACACGACTTTCAACAGGGCGACGAACGTTTACAGGGAAAGGGACGAGTCGGCGCCGCCGAGATCAGCTGGCCGTGTGACCGGCTTTGGTACGAGCATGAAGTTCACAGAGTACTATAGCTCGGACGGCGGCGCGATGAAAAACGAGAGGAAGAAGACGACCAAGGATAGAGCCGAGGTTGTGGAGCTAAAGAAGAAGGTGGAGTCACTGGAGAAGGAAAAAGTGGACTCCACCACGGTTGACAAGTTAGTGACCGACAGGATCCGGGAGATGTTTCCCCCTGCGTTATTGGAGGGGATAGCTGCCTGGAATGCGGGAGGTCAACAAGGGCCGATCTACGTGCCCAGCTTCTCAGGCAGCAACTCCACCATGAACCCGCAGAACCTCTCGCCGGACATGGTGACCCCGCCGCCGCCCAACGCCGCGGCGCAGCCGCCGCTCCCTTTGGTCGCACCGACGCCCCCTACGGCACCGGCACCCGAGAATAAGAGTCCGGCCGCCGGCGCCGGCGCCCGTGTCGGGGAATACTTTCTGGATTAACCCGCGGCCCAGTGCGACTTACTTTACTCGCACGGACAAAGGCCCACTTGGGAGCAAGCCCAATATTGAACCGCCATAAGGGGAAAGATCTAGAAGACATATCCCGGAGGACGTGAAGACCAAGTAGTCTCCGAGTAGGCCTCTGTGGACGTATTCCTTATGGGGGAAGTTTCCTTTGTAACCTGGCGAGCCTCTGTGTATATAAAGAGGACTCGCAGGACTTAGAGCGGGTCAAGCTATCAAGCCCTAAACCCTAGCTCATACGGCGAGTACCAGATCGGATCGCCTCCATTGTAACACCTCGATTATCATATCAATACCAATCTAGGGTAGGCAGGAAGTAGGTCTTTTACCTCACATTGAGGGGGCCGAACCTGGGTAAATCTGTGTTGATCTTTGTTCCTGCGATCCCAAGCTCGGAGATGCTTGACTCGCGTAATCCCACACCTACGAAGTCATCCATGACACCTGACGTGACAAACCCACGACAGTTGGCGCCCACCGTGGGGCCTGCGGTCAAGAGCGTCACGTTCCGCGCAGGATCCATGAAGGGAGCTGAAGATCTTGTTGTTGGCCGTATCATCACGGTCAATGGCACACCCCTCATTGACGATTCAAGCTGGGGGCCGGAAGCTGACTACCTGGAAACCGGCCACATCATCCCGTTTGGATCTGTCCATGTCTTCGTCGGCTTCATTGGCGGCGAGTCAGAGGATCCATCGCAACATGGCGACTCAGAAGAAGGAGTCGCGGTAACAGTGGACCAAGAAGAAGAATCTATCAACTACGAGTCGCTGCCTCTTGAAGACGAAGAAGGCCAATCCATTGAGTATGTCCTTGAGGAAAGGCTATGCGGAGGCCCTGTGGATATGGCTCGCCCTCTGTAGAAGATCGGCACGTTGAAGGGGTCTACAGGACCACAGAAGCGGACGAAGGGCTGGGCATGCCACCAGGCAGCTTAGCCCCCACACCGCCGGAAGCAGCAGAACAAGCCGCGCTAGACGCATCAGGAGTCGCGGCATCCGCCGCGATGACGCCAGGAGTCGCGGCCTCAGGAGTCGCAAACAGAGAGACTCCACCTGGAGTTGCGCCTGCGGAATCAGGGTCAAGGGTAGCCCCCAACGCAGCGGTCACGCCGCCACAGGGAAGCGTGTTGCTTACGCCAATATCTGCGGTTAACGCGGCTGCTAGGGTGACAGAATTGGAGGCTACCAGGATCGGGCTATATGATGAAGTCCAGAGAATCGCGGATGAGAGAGCCAGGTTGGCGCGTGAGGAACAGCGCCTCCAACAGGAGCAACTGCGACTCATCGAGGAAACCAATACTCTGCAAGGAGTACAGGCCACCTTGCCACACAGACGCCACGCGAGTCGCCTGCAGCCAGGAACAGTAAACCTATGGAGCTGTTCCAATCGCCTACCGCTGAACCAACAATCGCGGTTCCGTCAGTCGCCACCACACGATCCCATCAGTCGCCACCAACACAGCGCACCCGGTCGCATGGTCAGGGGTCGCACAACCTTCAGTCGCGGTACCCACACACATGGCACCATCTGCCATGGTTATGCGGTCCGTGGCCCCGTTAGCTGCGCCCGCGGTTCAAGCAATCGCTGTACCATCATGTACCAGCGGTTCCATCTTTCGCAGCACCAAGAGCAGCGGAGATACCTGGATCAAGGGCCATAGTACAGGCTAACAACAGGGCCATGATGCCCCCGCCATTGCCGCAGCCAACCTTTGTTCAGCAGTCGCCACAGCAGCCTCAAAGGTTCCACACGCCGCAAGGACATTATGTTAGCCCAGTGGAGAATCTCTTTGCGGCTACAAACATCTTGGCCAGGTTAGCGCCAGCAGGAAACACGCCAATGGACAGAGAGGCACGCGTGCCATTGAGATGCTGAGCACAGCAGTAATACAGCAGGCAAATATGTCCGAACACGCGGGACGGCTGCACTCCACCCCTACAATAGCAGAGCAACGGCGGAGAGAAGCATCCACGCGGAATCGCCACACGTTGCGACTTCAAGTTCGGCTAGGCGACAAAGGGAAGATCAACCTGCGGCTCAAAATCAACCTCAGCAAGTTCAACCCATAGAAGTTGTGCAGCCGCGCGCGGCGGCTAATCCAATAGGAAGGCCAGCTTCGTCCAATCTATCGTCGCGACTCAAAGGCCCAGTCTGTTTCAGCGAAAGAATCAGGTCTGAACCGTTTCCTGCAGATTTCAAAGGGCCTCGCAAGGTCGCCAACTACAACGCAAGCATGGACCCTGTTACTTGGCTCAACAATTACGAGATGGGCATGAGCATCCTAAACGCATCCGAAGAGATCTGCGCACGTTACCTAAACATGATGTTAGAAGGCGCAGCTCACATATGGCTGCAAAATTTGCCGCCAAATTCAATAAACTCTTGGGATGAGATGAAGGAAGCTTTTATCAAGAATTTCCAAGGAACATGCAAGCGACTCTGCAGCATAGAGGACCTTGAGCGTTGTGTACAGAAGGAAGGCGAGTCGAGTCGCCACTGGATGAGAAGGGTCGCAGAAATCATACATTCCTCAGATAACATACCACCCAGTTCAGCAGTCCTTGTCATGGAGAAAAATTGCAAATTTGAGCCGCTGGTCCACAAACTAGGTCGCATGAAGGACAAAGTCAAGAGCCTAAGCGAGGTAATGGCGGCGGCCAACAAGTATGCTAGCTCGGATAAAACCAGGGATGCATCTGATGGGGAGGAAGAGGAAAATACTGGCAAGGGAAAGAAGGCCAGTAGCAAGCTAGCAATGCCAATGCGAGTTATAACAAGCGCAAAAACGAGGAAGGAAACTCAGGATTAGTCGCAAATACGAACACTCGTTACAAACAAAGCAGCGGCAGAGGAAGGAATTTTCACCCAGTTAACTTGGAAGAGGTTTTCAACCGCCCCTGCGACATCCATATAGGAAAAGATGGGAAACCACCCAACCACACAAAGGCACAGTGTTATCATTACAAAAAGTGGAAGGATGGGCAACCACTCAACACAAACAACAATCATCAAAACAATGAGGGAGGTAACCACGGCGGAGGCAACAACAGCAACAACGCCGTCCCAAATCCGCAGCCAGATCAGCCACAGTTCCCAAAACAGTTGGGTCAGTATCATACCATTGTGGTGAATACTTCAAGGAGGGAACAAAAGCTGCGACGACGCAATCAGGCTGTTAACGCCATAGTACCAGCCGTCCCACAGTGGCTAAAGTGGTCCGAGCAGCCAGTAGTTTGGAGCCGCGAGGATCACCCAGGAGAAATAAATGAAGAGGGCAAACTCGCGCTGGTGGTTGCCCCTCAAGTCGCAGGGTACAAGTTGAGCAAAGTACTGATGGATGGAGGCAGCAGCATCAATATATTATACTATGAAACCTTCAAAAGAATGAACCTCAAGAAAAGCAGCTACACCCATCAAGAACAACGTTTCACGGTGTCGTGCCAGGCATATCAGCTCAGCCATTGGGGCGAGTCAACTTGGAGGTCGCCTTTGGGACACAAAGCAACTTCAGGAGCGAGTACATTTGGTTCGAGGTTGTAGATTTCCAGAGCCCATATCATGCGCTGTTTGGCAGAGAAGCATTCGCAAAGTTTATGGCTAGGCCGTGCTATGTGTACCTAAAGCTTAAAATACCAGGCCCCAGGGGAGTCATCACCATCAATGGCGACAAAAGAATAGCTCAAGAATGCGAAGAAGGCGACAAGGCCATGGCCAGAGCAGCTTGCATCGCAGAAGCGCGCCCATGCGCGAGTGCAGGAGAATTTTGATGACATCGTGAAGGCAAAGAGGCACCTGCCTGACTTGCGACTTCAGATTACGGCCGCAAGGGAGGCAAGGAAGTCAAAGGCTACAAGCCATTGCCAATAAGGACACATCCCAGGCATTGCGAGTTGCCATCAGCAGCCGCAACAAAACCATTAAGAGTTTACATCATCAAGCTGGCCACTCAGGGCTAAAAACTTCACTTCTGATCGCCACCTAGGCGCGATCGACCCATTTCTGGTCGCCACTCAGGCGCGACCGACCCAATGTAACACTTCTGATCGCCACCTAGGCGCGATCGACCCATTTCTGGTCGCCACTCAGGCGCGACCGACCCAATGTAACACTTCTGATCGCCACCTAGGCGCGATCGACCCATTTCTGGTCGCCACTCAGGCGCGACCGACCCATGTAACATCTCTGGTTGCCACCTAGGCGCAACCGACCCAAGCATCACTTCTGGTCGCCACCTAGGCGCGACCGACCCTATGTATCATATAATGATTCTGAAATAAAGCATCTCAAACTACCAATTGAGTTGTGAGTCTTTTATTTTTTAATCATTGGTTCCTTGGGGGCGCGGCAGCTTTTTAGCGCGGCCTATTCCTTGGGATCGCCAAACAAGTGGCATTTATCGTGATTATACTCAACCTCTCTTGGATGCGACTTGCACTATGCGGCCAAAGTACTGGGGGTGCGGCGTCAATCGAGTTTGATTGCCTATCATGGCCGCTCTCGACCCTGAACACGCACTTTTTACCTGGGAAATACTGAGCCGCGCAAGGGCCTAAGTGAGGAAAAACCGAGACAAATCATAAGGACCAGCCTATTGGTCGAAACATGTACTGCTGAGAGTACTTAAGCAAACCATAACATTGTCTTATGACACATAAATTCTAACAATTATTACAGGCCGCTAAGGGCCAAGATCATAAAACCATTGTTTCTCTTCTTCATTTGTGCGCAGCTTTTGGCCTGTGGGAAGGAGGAACAGGCGGCTTACCAAGCTTGCCAGAAGGAGCAGTCGCAGGCTCGCTGGACGGTTTCTCCGTCGTGGGCTTGGGGGCTGCAGAGCTGGAAACACCCGGTGAAGGGTTCTTCTCCTGCGGGATCACCGCACTGGATGATGGAGCGGGTAACTTCTCCCATCTGCTTCCATCTGCATTATACTTGCCCATATAGGTCGCAAGATCTATCCCCTCCACCAGCTCAGTCGCATGGCCGCGCATGTCCTTCCAAGTCGCCGAATATTCTGAGGCCTTCAGCTCGGTGCCATCCACTTTCTTCGAGGGCCTGCCTTGTGCAACCTTGGCAGCATCAAAAGAAGGATAATATGTCTTGGCCAAAGCAAGAACATGAGCCGCACCGGTGCGAGCTGAGGATTCTTTCCAGTCCAAAAAATATTGAGGCGCCTTGAGCAGTCTCTTCAAAAGTCCCTCAGCATCAGCAGGAGCAGGCTTTTTCGGCAGAAGACAGGTGGACAGCGATCTCATGGCATCGCAAGCTCTTCGCGAAAACTCGCGGATATACTCCAGCTGTTCTTGAGTACTGCCGCGCTGCAACCTTGGCATCTTCACCTACATCGAGGCATGTCTCCGTCAGCTCTACAACATACAGGCAAAGATAGTAGAGAAAACAGATGCAGATATGAGTCGCAACACATACCAGTTAACTCTTGAGTCATGATGCAACTTTGGCGTGGACAAGGTTATGGGCATCAGAAACTTTTTTCAACTTTTTCTCAAGCTCGCCAATGGAAACAGCCTTGAGCCTTGCGTCCTCGTTGGCATCAGCGATGGCGTCTTTCTGAGCACTGATTTGGAGGTCCAGTGCTGGACCCTCTCTTGGAACTTCTCTTCAACCGTTTTAAGCCGCAGCTCGGTGGCTTTGGCTTGTTCAGATAATTTGAAGCTTTCATCAGATAGCTCGCCCATCCTGGCTTCCCTTTCTTCAGCTCAACGTCACGCTGGCCAAGGAGCTCGCGCAGCCTCTCCAGTTCAGAAGGAGTATCCCCCAACTGCTTTTCCAAGGCAAGTTTGGCGACTGTTATGGAGCTTAGTTCCTCCTACAAAGAGTACATCAGTTAGTAAGTACATATCAACAGCTAAAAGAGAAGCATCAAGTCCCCTTTACAGTCAAAGAAGAAACTTGATCCTTGGGGGCTAGAGACAGATAAGTGGAGATAGAAGTTTACCTTATAAGCCGCAGACAGGTCAGACAGTGCCTTGCGGAGCTCCATGGCTTGCTTGTCATTTGAGGCAATGATGGCCTCTGACAGTTTCTCAGCGCGGCTAATGGAGGAGGAGGAAGCAACCTCAGCACGCAGAATTGGCGACCGCAGGCTGTCAGCCGCTGGCGACTCAATCACGGCGCATCAGCATCCTTGGCCATTACAGCTATGGAGGAAGGGTTGACCTTCTCCACGTCTTGGATCGTAAGGGGATCCGTTCTATCCTCCAGAGCCACCTCTTGGGCAGCTGTGTCAAGAACAGGGACCGTGGCCAAGTCATCAGTGGTGGCCACGCCCTCTACCATGGCGGTATGAGCCGCAGGTGATAAACGCGGCTCAACCGCGGTTTCAGAAACAATTCCAGGCTCAGCCGCGGTTTAGCCGCACTTCTGCAAAAAGCAAGGGCATTGTGTGAAGAAGAAGCACATAAACCAGAATAAAAGTATTATAAGCGCAGGAAAGTCACTAACTCTGGAGCCATCTTCACAAAGGCCATAAGCTCGCCACTTGACGGTGAGGACAGGCCTTGGGTCCCAGAATCTACGAGCAGAAGTTTGCGTGTCAGTAGAGGAAAAAGAATAAACAGTCAAGATGTCAAGACAGTAGAAATTACCAGAATGGGACCCATGTCTTCTTCAGCCGAGGCGGTGGCTTTGAACACACGCCTGGCAGCGGAGGAGGTCGCGCCCGTAGCAGGCTTGCGACGCTTCGTGGCCTCAGGTTTTCCAGAGCATCAAGCTCTGGCTCCTCACGAGATAGCCTCTTGGAGGCTCTACGGGGAGTTGGTCCAGCCGCGGCAACAGAACTCGCGGCTGGCACTGGACTGTCATCCTCGTCCAGTTCAGTCTCTTCACCTCTGAGGCCGCAGAGGCGACAGAGGGGATATCAGCAGTTTCGCTGCCCTCTAGAGCGGGCAGCAACTTCTTTCGTGTGGCACGCTTGGGAGCAGCAGTGCCGGTGACGGTCGCAGGCAGCGACCAGTAATTCTCATCAGCCTGGATCAGGAAGATATAAGTTGCAGTATTAAGAAAGGAATGCGACTCAACTACGAAGGCGAAAAGACAGAGAAGAGGAGTTACCTCAAAAGGCTTGTTGTTAACGCTGAAAGGGGCAAGCCCCACCTTGTCAAAGGAGATGTCCTTCTCCTCAGTCACGCGGGTGACGAATTCCACCCAATCCTCAGGCCTCCAGTCCGAAGCCTTGATGCGATCGACGTCAGCAGAGGTGCCTGTGCACTCAAGGAAGGATCGCTGTCGTGGACTCACGGGCTGAATGCGCCATTTGGTCCAGCAAGAGAGAAGATCAAGGCCAGTAAGACCATGACCTATTAAGGCGCGGACCTTGATCAGCGACTCATTGATGAAGGGCATGGCCGAGTCGCGAGGCTTTGATTTCAGTGCCTCGGTAGGCACGAAGAGGGTGTTAGACCAGGAGGGAAGGCGAGTTTCGCCCTCCGGTGAAGTATCTTGGCAATAGAAGAAAGATTTTTGCCAAGCCCTGGGTCGATTCGCCAGGGCTAGCTTGGGAAGGCAAGAGTTTCTATGGCGTTGAAGAGAGATGGCGCCGACCTGAACGTAGGCGCCCCTTGGAGACAAGTTGGCTGTTGCAGGTGAAAGAGGCCAGCCACAGATCGATGTTGGGGGCTATGCCAAGATAGTCCTCGCACACACATGAAAATTGCTCACCTGGAGCATTGAGTTGGGCCCGATGTCGTGAAGACGGAGGCCTAGGCGTTGCAGCAGATTGCGGAAGAAGGGAGAACCTGGCGGCGTGAATCCACGCTCCACGTGCTCCACGAACATCACCAGCTCGTTGGGCTTGGGGCGCGGCTCGATTTCATCGCCTGGCGCCCGCCAGACGCCGTCCTCCTTCGGCGGCAAGAAGCCAGCTTCGGCCAGATCGCAAGAGTTTCCTCCGTCACCCAGGATCCTTCCCAGTTGCAGGAGATCCTGCGCTTATCGTCAGATGGCTTTGCCTTGGGCGCCATTGCGAAGGGAGATTGGATTGGGGAACTAGCTCGGTGAGGAAGAAGACGGCGCGGCTAGGGATGAGGAGATTGCAAGGGCAAGTGAATAATGACCTAGGTGGCCGCAGCTTATAACTGAAGGGACCCGCAACTAACGGCACAATCTGCGCTCGCAACCAACGGCACAATTTGCGCCCGCAAAACGAGTAACGGTCCGCAATTAAAGGAAACAGAATATTTCCAGAAGGGGAGATGAGTCGCGCAGATAAGTCACAGCTCTGAATCGCATAAGTCAGAAGATTGGTCAGAACGTTTGCAGTGCGGCTCAGTGACCATTTCAAGAGGTCAGAAGATTCTCACCGTAAAGTCCTAACCAATCTTGGGGGCTAATGTCGGGGGAATACTTTCTGGATTAACCCGCGGCCCAGTGCGACTTACTTTACTCGCACGGACAAAGGCCCACTTGGGAGCAAGCCCAATATTGAACCGCCATAAGGGGAAAGATCTAGAAGACATATCCCGGAGGACGTGAAGACCAAGTAGTCTCCGAGTAGGCCTCTGTGGACGTATTCCTTATGGGGGAAGTTTCCTTTGTAACCTGGCGAGCCTCTGTGTATATAAAGAGGACTCGCAGGACTTAGAGCGGGTCAAGCTATCAAGCCCTAAACCCTAGCTCATACGGCGAGTACCAGATCGGATCGCCTCCATTGTAACACCTCGATTATCATATCAATACCAATCTAGGGTAGGCAGGAAGTAGGTCTTTTACCTCACATTGAGGGGGCCGAACCTGGGTAAATCTGTGTTGATCTTTGTTCCTGTGATCCCAAGCTCGGAGATGCTTGACTCGCGTAATCCCACACCTACGAAGTATCCATGACACCTGACGTGACAAAGCCACGACAGCCCGGGTCTCGACATTAGCCGAGCTGGATGCCATCACCAAGGTAACTAATTAGTTAGTCCACGCCATATTCTATAACTATGCCTGATTTGATGACTACCATCTCATGATGATGCCCAACATGTGTTGTTTTGACTCAGGACTCCCCTTGCATACTCCTGCATAGGGTAGAGGCCGGCGGCGAGTTGAAGGAAGTTGGTGCGGGCATTATCATACAACCAAAGAGCCGCGAAATCCACCACACTAGAATGGACGAGGCTTATATGAAGGTCAAGGTAGTTACGGTACTGTCTGCGTTTTTCGACATGGACCCCCCGTGCAACCTCCGGGAGCCGATGAGCACTTGGTCTTTGGAAAGTGCCCCGGCTGGCCCACGCCATGGCCGAAGAACCAGATTCGTCTTGGGGGGGGGGGGTCTTGTTGATGAGGGCCCAAGACGCAACACCGGCGCCACCTCGAAGTTCCGGGTCAACCCGATCCGTCCCCCGAAGCCCTTGAAGACTGCAGCCGTCGCCACCGCCCGGAAGGAACCGGCGGTCGTCGCCACCACCAACCGCCACTTAAAACTGTTGGGAGCGTCTGAACCACAACCGTCCCAATTAGGCAACGCCTCTGCACCTCAAGTTGTTGATGGCAACGACGACGGTGATGATGAGCATGTCGACATCGACGCCTTCCTAAACACTGGCGCCAGAGAAGACATATACATGCCTCCTGTGGATGACGAACCACCCTTTCGTGATCACGCCGATCAACCTGCTCGTCCCACTACAGTCACGCAGCGCCTGACCTTCCAGGGTTTATCTCAAGAGACGCCTCCAGCGACCGGCGATGAAGCTCTAGACAAACCGACTACCGTTTTCACCCCTGGCACACTACGGAATACGGTTCGCGCGGGGCTTCCAGGGCAGGTGAAGAACCAGAAGCACAGGAAGAGGAAGGGAGGCGCCTCTTCGAGCCAGCCTTCTATGATTGTCCGGGGTCGTGAAGACTTGGTACCACCCCGTCCGGATGGCATTGCGCACCGACTTCATGAAGCTGGTAAACCGATACTGCCTCCGGAGATGCTCTGCATGGCATATGGACACATGCACGTTTTGCATCAATCTATCATGCATCTAGAGGGCCTCCTTCTTAAATACAAGCATCCAAATTACCCGGTGTTCATTGTCCAAGTGCCAATGGATGATGAGTTCGACTTCGTCCGTGAAGCCCCCGCGGATCTGTTCTTCATAGCGTACGAGGACGTCTTCCATCTATTTCACCAAAACCGGCTGAACTATAACTTGGTCCGCCTATACGTGCTCAATGAGGCGAGGAGGATCTATAGAGATAATCTCCAGCTCGCCGCGGTAGCGGATCCCTACTACATGCGTGACAGCTAGCTGGTGGAAGGATCAAGGACACGGACCATGGCGACGGAGCACCTCGAGAGGTTCATGCTGGAAAACAAGAGGAAGAACAACCTTCTTCTGCCTTTCTTTCCCGAGTAAGTACACACATCCGCTCGCCGCCGTCGTAACTTATGCTTTCTTATCGATTTCTTCCATTATTGCTGATCCTTTCCAACATTCTGTTTCAATTGTGTTGAGCAGGGACACGTTCTGCGTCCTCATCGTCCTAAACCCGAGGTGGTCCGTTGCCACTTATTTCGAATCGGATAGTAGGAGGAAGAAAGACTACACCAGAATAAAGGGTGTTCTCGATGATGCTATCGAGGGCTACTATCAAAAGGGAGGCGCCTTCGAAAATAAGGCCGAAGTTTTTACGAATGACAACAAGCACCGGTTCAAGCATGTGACCGAGTTTCCTTGCCTCAAGCAGCAGCCTGGCAGCAAGAAGGATGCCTTGTACGCCCTCCGGTTCCTTAAGGGGTATGTCTGAGATGCTGAGCAATTGAGGATGCCATCTTGTATGCGAGAATGGGTCAAACATGACGATAGGCTCACCGATGCTGATCTTAGAGAAGACTTCCATCGCATCGTGACAAAGTTATCGGAAATCATCGTCGATGATGTCAACACAGTAGGGGGGCCTTCAACTACCGCGGCCGAGGTAGGATGTATCCACTTAGATGAATTAATCATGCATATACTCTATTTATATTACTAACCAATATATATCCCAATCCATCTCCAGGGTTGCATCAGAGGGACATCGAAAAACGCCTAGAGTTGCAGAGTGACAACAGGACGTGGATGACGAAAGAAATGTATAAGCCGTTCCCGGCGCCGCTCCCCAAGAAGAAGGCTCCATGATCGTCGTGCTCCTGCTCTTGCTCACCATCATGGCCGATGTACTCTATTCGATCCTAGTGTAGGCGGTGAACACTTCATCTGTAACATGTGAAACTTTTGTATCAACATTTGTGTAAAAATTCCGCACTTGTCACTCGATCTATATGTATGTTATCTCGGGATATAAGTAATGCGATGACATAGTACTGTGTTTGTTTTAATATACCTGTCAAAATATATTGTTGTTTCTATTATATCTGCATAAATACTGTAATATACATGTATTCCTGTAATATACCTGTATTTGTACAGCGGGCAGCAGTAAATTGCCAAATCCTATACAGACATTATGTGGCGCACCAATTTTGTTTCTGTGGCGCACCCTATTCTGTGGCGCACCCCTCTCTGGTGCGCCACTAAATAAAATTTCTGTGGCGCATGGTAGATGGTGCGCCACAGAATGTGGATTTTTGTGGCGTGATGTCTGTGGCGCATGCCCCATGCGCCACAGAATCACCAAAATGGTGCGCCACTAAAAGGCTTATCCCTACTAGTGATAATTTGCATAATCTTGTAGATCATTGAACTTTGATAACTTGATTCTTTGCAAACGTTTTGAGATATTTAGATGGTAAAGCTTGCTGGTTAGTTAAGTTAAAATCATTAGTGGATTGTTGAATTTAAGCTTGTACCGTACTACAAACTCTACTAAAATTGTTGAAGGTGTAGTTGGACTTGATAGCTTTCCATGTCTAAAGGTGATTCGTAATAACTGAGTTGTGCTGAAGGTCGAGGGATCTAGCGGGGTACTTGTACCGCCGTGAACGGCCCTTCTTGGAGTGAATTTTAATCATGCTCTTAATGTTGAACCTGCTAGTTGTTTGCAATAAGCTTGTGAGTTCTTTTTTACTAATGTTAAGCTACGGTTTTTGGCACTTCCACCATCCAAATTTGCTAGCCTCTTCGGTGCTGTGCATTGCCTTCTGCTCACATTGAGAGTTGTGCATACTTCGTCAGTACATCCAAACCCGTGGGAGGACTTTCTCTTGTTCTCCTACACATAAGCCCATACATCTTCCTGAAAACAGCCGCCATAACTACCTACCACAGCATTTCCATAGCTGTTCCGAGATATATTGCCATGCAACTTCCATCTTACATTACATGACTTGTTGTCATTTATCATTTATATATTGCTTTGCATGATTCTATACAGCTGATGTGTGGTTTACCTATGTTACGCTAGATCATTGCACATCCTGCTACACTGGCAGAGGCATACAGTTTCATACATCATGTTTTGTTCATTATGAGTTATTTGTACCAAAAAGTGTGTTGTCATATTAGGATGTTGCCCCTAAAGGTGAAAAGAGCCATGGAGGCCATCGAAAAGAGAAACAGAAAAAGAAAAAATAGAAAAAAAAGAAGAAAACAGGAATAAAGAAAAAGGGGGCAATATTACTATCCTTTATCCACACTTGTGCTCATGTTTAGCACCTATACTCCATGTGAGAGAGTTTTCATGTCTTACTAGTATAACTATGTGGGGAATTTACACTATAGAACTTGGGTTGTATATTCCAATGATGAGCTTCCTCAAAAGTGCTCTAAGTCTTCGTGAGCAACCAAGTTGGATGCACCCCCACTAGTTCCATTGGAGAGGTTTCATACACATATATCTCTATGTGCATCCGTTGCATGGCAATCACTACTCCTTACATAGCTTCGATTATAAGACTTCCTCTTGTCTAATGATCACTTATAGCTTTATGAGACTTTCTTCCTTTGCCTTCCAAACCCCCATTAATGTTCTCTTAGCCATAACATCCAGGTGCCAATACCAAATGCTTACGCTCACCGGTTGAGTAGGCTTCGAAACAGTTGATTCATGACGTTCATGTTTATATTTACTTGACTGAATCCTTCTATCTTATGAAAAATTGCTTGATGCTTGGAATTGAAGGATAGAACTCCTACACTGGATACTTAAAACATCTTTAATGAACCTTGTAAGGTTTCATGTCCTTGTTTAACTATCTTGCTTTGTTATCTCTTATTGAATGTCAATTATAGACTTTTGCTTTGAATGATTTGATCTCAGCTCACATGCTTTACAATATTATTTGATCAAGATTATGTGGGCAGCATGTCACTTCAGAAATTATTTGTTGTTACCGTTTTACCTACTCGAGGAAGAGTAGAACTAAGCTTGGGGATGCTTGATACGTCTCCAACGTATCTATAATTTCTTATGTTCCATGCTTGTGTTATACCAATTGCTACATGTTTTATTCACACTTCATGGCATTTTTATGCATTTTCTGGGACTAACCTATTAACAAGATGCCACAGTGCCAGTTCCTGTTTTCTGCTGTTTTTTGTTTCAGAAAAGCTGTTCTGCAAATATCCTCGGAATTGGACGAAACTAAATGCCACGTTCCTATTTTCCCGACACGTTCACGAAGTCCGAAGGAGAGACGAAGGGGGGCACCGAGGCGCCGTCCCCACCCCACGGCGCGGGTGGGCCCCCTGGCGCGCCGCCAGGTGGGGAGCGAGCCTCGGGCCTCCACCGACATCGCCCCTTCGCCTATTTATTCCCCCCGAGGCGAAAACCCTAAAGACCCGAGCCATATTTCTAGAAAACATCCGCTGCCGCCGCCGCCATCAACCCTAACTCGGGAGGGTTCTGAAGCTCTTCCCGGCACCCTGCCGGAGAGGGGAATCATCACCGGAGGGCTCTACATCGCCATGCCTGCCTCCGGAGTGATGTGTGAGTAGTTCATCTTTGGACTATGGGTCCATAGCAGTAGCTAGATGGTTGTCTTCTCCTTTTGTGCCATCATGTTTAGATCTTGTGAGCTGCCTATCATGATCAAGATCATCTTATTGTAATGCTACATGTTGTGTTTGCTGGGATCCGATGAATATTGAATACTATGTCAAGTTGATTATTGATCTATCATATATATGTTGTTTATGATCTTGCATGCTCTCCGTTATTAGTGTAGGCTCTGGCCAAGTTTATGCTTGTAACTCCAAGAGGGAGTATTTATGCTAGATAGTGGGTTCATGCCTCCATTTAATCTGGGACAGTGACAGAAAGTTCTAAGGTTGTGGATGTGCTGTTGCTACTAGGGGTAAAACAGCAATGATTTGTCTAAGGATATTTGTATTGTTTACATTATGCACCATACTTAATGCAATGGTCTGTTGCTTACAACTTAATACTGGAAGGGGTGCGGATGCTAACCTGAAGGTGGACTATTTAGGTACAGATGCATGCTGGATAGCGGTCTGTGTACTTTGTCGTAATGCCCAAGTAAATCTCATAGTGATCATCATGACTTGTATATGCATTGTTATGCACCTCTATATTTTGTCAATTGCCCAGCTGTAATTCGTTTACCCAGCATGTTAGTATTTTATTATGGAGAGACACCACTAGTGAACTGTGGACCCCGGTTCATTCTTTTACATCTGAAATACAACCTACTGCAATCATTGTTCTT
The DNA here is from genome assembly GCA_947311845.1 of Poa pratensis. NCBI lineage: Eukaryota > Viridiplantae > Streptophyta > Magnoliopsida > Poales > Poaceae > Poa > Poa pratensis. The sequence continues at coordinate 38,451,515 of CAMZMU010000107.1, forward strand.
TTTCATTCTCTGAAAGCAAACATCATTTTCCACACTATACGCCTAATCCTTTGTTTTCAGCAAGCCGGTGAGATTGACAACCTCACTGTTAAGTTGGGGCAAAGTAGTTTGATTGTGTTGTGCAGGTTCCACGTTGGCACCGGAATCCCTGGTGTTGCGCCGCACTACACTCCTTCACCAACAACCTTCAGAACATCGCCGACTTCCTACTGATCAGATTAAAGCTTGGTTTCTCACTGAGGGAAAAATTGTTGCTGTACTCATCATACCTTCCTCTTGGGGTTCCCAACGAACGTGTGTCTTTCACGTCATCACTGCTCTGGTGTTGTTCGTGCGCCATCTCCATGACGGGGAACAGCGAGACGGGTGTAGATGGATGTTCTGGCGACGGTGAATGACGGGACATCGGAAAAGTGGTACCGGCGATGGGGACGATGCTGGAGCCAGGAACGCGGAGGGGGAGAAAGATACTTGGGCGGGGACCGATTAGAGACGAAAAAGAGAAGGTTCCACGATTTGTAAAGCGCGAACGAAAAAGGTTCGACCAATTTGAGGGATCACATGGCTCAACATCTTTTGTGTATATTTTCTCGTCGTGATGGAATCATCCACATCACTTTGCCACCAAACACATTAAAAAGTGAGACCATCCCTGGTTTGGTCCGGAACCAAACACACCTTAGTTATTCCATGCTTTTTTTTCATTTTGCATATATGGCTCCCCAGGCATTGACTGAGTAGAAACACGGACTGGTCCAGGTTGTGCACTATGTAGGCTTGTCAATATTTTCCTAGCCTGCGTAGGAGCCGAAAGGCCGTGTTTCAACTACATGCTATTTGTTTGCCTTTTCAAACATATTGGCTCAACTCCATAGGATTTGGTTGTGTGAAACTGCATGCGTTGGTGTGTGGTTACCTTGTGGGCTGATTGGTGAATATATCTATGACTGGACAGATAGTATCAACACAAATACAAGAAGGGTGATGCACCACTAATTCAACAGAGATCAATTGTTGGTGTTGCTTCACAAGTTCATCATCATGTGAGGGGTTTATATACCACCTTGCTAATATATGGATGTAGCATCAAGTTCTATGGATATATGTCAGGGGATCACACAAAGCACATCAGCGGCAACACCATCGTCAGAGGCTCAACCGTGGTGGTTGTGAAGGAGGCAAGCATACCACTGTTCCTTTAGAGCCAGGGTCATCACAAGATAGTTGGTACTTTTCGCTTCCTTCTCCGTGAGGTAGCTTAGAGCGTGTTGCGACGTCTCAAACTTGATAGCACTATGGGGAACATGATTCTTGCCTAAGATGATCTTCATTTGATCATATAGTTCACGATTGGCTTGTGGATGAAAATATCATCGTTGGGATTATTCTGAAATGACTTAAGTGTTATTCCCGGGACACACGAAGTATGAATAAATTGACAAACGGAACTATCAAAGCTTACCATGACATGAATTAGGAACTCATCCTCCTCCATGAGAAAAATAAGTGGTCGCCTCCCGCCATTCCACTCCTTTGACACGTGAGAGTCTACACAACTTCTGCCACCTATTTTTGTCCACTTCTTGCAGTGGTTGTACACCTTAGTTGTGGTGACATTAGTGTCGCAAAACTGAAGAATATTGTCGGCAATCTTTAGCAGACCTTCTGTTCATCCCCTAGCGCACATCTAACCCAATATTGCTGAGCTCAACCATGCTATTGAGAACAAATGTGGGAAAGAGTAGGTGGCCATTGCACTGGAAGGCCTTCGGCCCTTCGCATTGCGACGTACTTATCTGCCGACGGTATGGATCAAATTGGTTGAACATTACTGATGAAGCCGAAAGATCTGGGGAGGTGAGCATGTCCTACACAGGTTACCATATGCAAGAACACATCGTGAAGGGGACAAACTAACAATAAGATCAATCGTAACCATGCATGTTCAGTCCATACTTTCATGTACATTGGAAAGTTGATACAAGTACGAGAACTATATTATGTATTTCCAACCTTCTTATCAACGATTATAGTGTAATGATTAGTAGGTTGAACACATAAACGTAGTGGAATAATAATGAACTACTGCATCGAAAACTAAACATGTGTTATCTGCACTGCATGATGTCATGTATGGGAGAAAAAGTGGTACAAGGATGAGAACAACAATGTGTAGAAGCAACCGTCATACCGCGATATCTCTCATACACGTGCATAGCAATGAACATCACTGCCGACCTCCCTAACACACGAACAACAGAACAATCAACACACAACAAAGTGACATGATGAAGAGAAGATCTAACACGGCAACACCCACATCAACTTAGATCTAACCAGATCTATCACATTATCACATATCAAGACTACAAGAGAGAGAGTTGCATTTTACTTAGAACAATGGAAGCGAGAGGAAGAGCACATCTCAGAGAAAAGGAGGAAGAAGGGTTGCCGGTGTCCCCAACAACCGTTCGGAGGAGGAATTGCCGCCGTTTACTTGCTCGTCGGTGTAGAGATCAGTTCGTTATGTGAGCTCGAATGGGGGGAAATGGTTGCGAGAGTTTAGACGGTGAGACAGAGTGGTGAAATTGGGGGTGAAAATAGTGGGCAGTGACGAAACCTCTCCCGCCGTATTTTTTTTTGACGTGAGCCAAGCTCCCTCCATCTTCAAGCACGCACGAGTTCGGTGTCGCATCCCCAAACATAAACGAAAACGCATGTTAAGACGGACGTTAGTTTGCGGAAACGGCCGATTCGTGCGGATCGGAAACGCATGCGCATTTTTACATCCGATTATCCTGGTTGAGTGTTGGCGAGCAACCAAAGACAGTGAAGCAGTCGAGTCGAGTAGTGACCACCACGGCCACGGCCACGACCCCGACGACTCCCCACCCACACGTGCTGGCCAGCTCCCGCCTACTTATACACCGCGGCGTCCTTCGTCTCCCTCGATCTCCACTCTCCACCAGTCCACTCCCCTCTCCTCTCCTCTCCTCTCCACCCACCACCAACCCACCCACCCCCACGAGCATCACATCTTCGTCGCGAGTTAGCAAAGAATTAGCTGGTGGCCAGTCAGATCTAAATCTTCAAAGCCGGCCGGCCAGCCACGGCCAATGCCGGGGAGCGTGCCGCTGGCGCTTGGGCTTGACACGGTGGGGCTGCAGGTTCCCTGGTACTTCCGGTGCCCGATCTCACTGGAGCTGATGCAGGACCCCGTGACCGTCGCCACCGGCCAGACCTACGACCGCGCCAGCATCGAGTCGTGGGTGGCCACCGGGAACACCACCTGCCCCGTCACCCGCGCGCCGCTCGCCGACTTCACGCTCATCCCCAACCACACCCTCCGCCGCCTCATCCAGGAGTGGTGCGTCGCGCACCGGTCCCTCGGCGTCGAGCGCATCCCCACGCCCAAGCAGCCGGCCGACCCGGACCTCATCCGCTCCCTGATCGCGCAGGGCCCTGGCCTTCCCGCGCTCAGGAAGCTCAGGGTGCTCGCCAGGGAGTCCGACAAGAACAGGCTCGTCATGGCCACGCACGAGACCCGGGCGGCGCTGGTTGAAATGGCGTTCGGGCCCGTCTCGGGCGAGGAGTCCCAGGCGGAGGCCATGGCGGTGCTCGCGCTGATCGGCATGGGGGAGGCGGAGGCGGCCGAGGTGGTTGGGAGGGCGGAGCGGGTGACCAGGCTCGGCAAAGTTCTTGGCAGCAGCAGCAGCCAGGCGTTGGAGGCCAGGGTTAACGCGGGCGCCGTCGTGGAGGCGGCTGCCGCGGTGTCGGGGCCGGAGGCCAGGGTGGTGCTTGGCATGGCGGAAGGGATCGTCGAAGGCCTGGTCGCGCTGGTGGAGGAGAAGGCCAACCACGCCCGCGCCGTGCGCGTCGGGATCCGGGGCCTCTTCGCGATCTGCATTGCCAAGGAGAACCGCCCCCGCGCCGTGTCGGCCGGCGCCGCGGCAGCGCTCGCGCGGCGCGTGGCGGAGGGCGGCTGCGCCGGGGAGCCGGAGCGCGCGCTGGCGGCGGTAGAGCGGCTGTGCCGGGCGGAGGGCGGCCGCGACGCGGTCGTCTGTGGCGCCGGGGGCGGCGCCGCGGCCGTGATCGCGCTGGTGCGCGCCATGTCCGGGCGCGCGGCGGAGCACGCCGCGGGCGCGCTGGTGGCCGTGGTGGGTGGGTCGGAGGCGCTGCAGGTGGAGGCGGTGCGCGCGGGCGCCATGAACCAGCTGCTGATGATGGTGCAGGGCGGGTGCTCGGAGCGCGCCAAGCGCAAGGCGCAGCACCTCCTGAAGCTGCTCCGGTCCGCCTGGCCGACGGCGGACTCCATGGCCAACTCGGACGATTTCCTCCAACCGTACTGACCCATCCGCATTGCACGCACGGTGGTAGTAGGATCGACGGAGACCCTGAAAAATTCCAGTTTTGTATGTACCGTTGGCGCTAGGGATTTGATCATCAATCAATAGGCAAATGCAAAAAAAAAAAAATCTGATTTTTGTTTTGGGGCTGTTGTCGCTGAGTGGTCGCGCGCTCGTGTGCGTGGTGGTGAGAGCAAGTACAGGTGAAGCGGAGCAGAATGCGCATTGAAAGCCGCGCCGAGCTTGGGCGTGGTGGCACCCATCTCTGCGCTGCAGGGTGCTTCTGCAGAATGGAATGTTGTGTTGTTGCGGGAGAAATTATTAGATTTGATTCTCGTGGGCATTGCATGGTGGTAAAATGCAGTGGGATCAGAATAGGAAACCATGGGCATCCAGGCAGAGGCAGGGTTTGCTGCTGCTGCTGCTGCTGCCGCCGATACTAGTGACGCTGCAGCTCCTGCGCCTCTTTTGACCGGAGATTGGCGAGGAGCCAGACAAAGACCACCACCCTCATTAGTGCGTGCGTGCGTGCGCTGCGGCCAACCATGTTGGACTTGGACTGGACTGCTATGTTGTTTGTTTGCTGGAGCTGGAGTACTCTCTCTCCCCCACCTGCATATCTTCTGTGTCTATGTGCCCTGGAAATATAAATGTCGGGTGTACCTCCAGGCTCTCCATGCAGATCTGTTGTTACTACATTATTAAACAAAATCTTACAAAAAGATTATGGAGATTAACCCGAAACGAAGCCGCCAACCTAGGGAGAACTCGCTACGCCTTTGAAAGAGGTAGCCAAGAACAGAGTCATGTACCCTCACGGCACACCAACGTGCATCATCAAAAGACCGAAGACCACATCAAGCCACTCGTTAACGAGCAAGCGACACAACTCGTCCAGCAGACCCTCTGCGATGCCGATGTACATGTTAAGGAGTCACCGCCGCCATCTTACTATAATCCATCACCAGGACAACGACCAAAACATTAGCCTTGTTAGCACAGCCATAGATGCCGCAACGATGTTGGACACCTCCATCACCCTGCTCACGTCCATCGACACGCGTACCCCGACGGGACCCTACTGTGCCATGCCGCCGGGAGTCACCAACACCAACGCGATATAAGCAACACCGCACAACGACTAGACGCCTCCACGCAATACTTGTTCCAAAACGACCCCCCCCCCCCCCCCCAAAGAGGGTGAACGACATTTGAGTGACGCAATCGTGATCTAAGGTTTACCCTTGAACATCTTGGCGGAGGGCGGGAGATCACTGCGACGATACTTTCAACAAAGTAACGACGTCCAGGGACGCCGCCATCGTCAGCGTAGAACGAAAGGGAACTTCACCTCCCAGACCCGGCGGGATCCACCCACTGTAGCCCTGAAGGAGCCAATCAGCGGAGAGGGAGCTGCCTCCACGCCGTCTCCACCGTTCTGCCTCGAGAAGATCGATGGCAAGAGGTCGGCCGCTACCGCAAGGCACTGGCCGCAGCCCCCTGATGGTCCCGAAGAGCAAGGCTTTGATACGTGCAAAAGTAAACGGGATTAGGTTGAGACTCCAAGTGCAGAGTGTATAGTAAGTGGAAGACAGTTTTTCCCACGAGGGGTGACTCGAGGGTTTAATATCGAACTCTCGGGGAATCTGAAGTGGTAGATTTATCTTCTTATCCTTCTTTTGGTTACCTACAAAACAAGGTTAGATGTTTTGGTCCTCAACCTCACCTGTGGTTGTCAAGCACAAGGTGTAAGAATGATATCAGGATAGTTATGCAATGCAAACAAGAAATAAATATGCAATGATGGTGGATGCAATGGTAGATGATATTTTTGGGTTTTTGAATGATGTATGCAAGATGAAAAGTATTTTTGTATTTTCGGATTTAATGATGGCTGAAAATAGAAAAGTGGTATATGGTGTTGGAAAGGTGTTTCTTATGATTAAAAAGTAAGGTAAAGATACCAAAGTGGATACCAAAGTGGATCCCTAGTGAGGCAACAAAGTAAGGTAAAGATACCAAAGTGGATCGCAGAACTTTCTCTCACGTTCACTGCACTAGCCACCCCCGTTACTCCAACTAATGCACACGTTCCCCCACACACGCTCTCATAAACATGCTTGATCAAAACAAGTAGACAAGAACGGGGTACATAATATGCATCTATACTCATAACTGAAACAAACATTGCAATCTCAAACATATATTAATTCATAAAGATCCACCACAAAGATATTACAACGGTGACCGTAATCATGTTCAACAGCTCATACGGTGCTAATTAGTGAAGCTCAAGAGAGGAGAGATACATAAGTTACTTCCACAAACCCATAGTCCAGAGGTGGACTACTCCCTCTTCATCATGGAGACGGTGGAGAAGTCGATGGAGAAGATGGAGACCACGCCGGCAGCGCCCCGCCTGAGTTTTCCCCCTCCAATCTGCAGCTCCTGATCTCCGTTTCGGTGTTTCTGTGTTTGTGCGGCGCTCCTTCCAGAGAACGTCGGGGGACCTTTTTTATAGGCGTTTTTAGGTCAAGACGATGTCGGTGGAGAAAGATCGAAGGCAACGGAGCCACGAGGCCCAAATGGGTGGGTCCCACGCGGCTACAGTACCAGGCCGCGTGGGCCCCCTCGTTTGGCCCTCGAGCCTCCGTTTGCTCGCTTCCTTCGCCCACAGGTCTTCTTCCTTCCAAATATTGACGCCCGTAAATTTACAGGTGATTTCGTTGATGTTTAGGTCCCTGAAACATTAAAATAAGAAAACGGGGTTTTCTGCCTGCGCAGGGTTAATTCCATAAAAATAGGAAATAAATGAATATTCCCAAAAATCATTATAAAACATTGATATAACCCTTATATGATGCAAATATGATTGGAATATAAGCAATTAAAGTGCAAAGTTCATGTATGCATTTTACATGCATCACCCCCGCGACACTCCACCGCTTTCCACATGGGCTGCTTAGCGACGGCCTGCCTGCGCTCATAGAAGGCCACCGCTTTCGACCCCTTTCTTGGAAAGGCTGGGCGTGGCCGCCACCGCTGGTTCTGGCAGATGTCGTGGGTAGGAGATCATGGGGGGACTGGCGAGTGTTCGGAGGGGGTCTCTAAAGCCGCCCCGCGCGAGGCGACTCGGGAGAGAGAGGAAGCTATGGGAAGGAGGGAGGGCGTGGTGGTGGAGGGCCTGGCGGCAACGACGATGCTCGGGAGAGGAACTGTATTGCTCAGGAGGAGATAGATGCATGGATATCTTGTCAGCGACACAGATGAGGGTAATTTTTCAATCACTTGGAGCACCTTCACTGACACCCCTGATAATTTGTTCCGCGCCCCCAAAATTATGATCGCTTTATGGGTGTCGGATACATGTCCGACACAATGGGGGAACACTGCGATATGAAATCATATATAAACGGGGGCACTTACGGCGCAACGCAATCCTACGCCTCCCGGTGCGGTGGTGAGCGTCGCTCCGCCCCACGAAAGGATCTTTCACCGCTGTCGGAATATACCACCGGCGGGAGCAGCCGAAAGGGCGTTATACTTTTGGTTGAGGCTTGCTCGTGGGCTGCCTCATTGGAGATGTCCACTATGTGGCCCATCTCCTCCCACCAGAAATGGCGCCCACTAGTGTTGTATGTGACAGCCTCAACCTAGAAGACGTTGGGCACTTCGAAGTTGTCGACGACGTTCTCGGGAGAACCGCTGCGCCTTTATCATGTCGTTGGCCGCGTGAGGACGCCGAGATTGAACGGCTTTGGATAGTAGGAATGGGCGGCATAGCGAGGCTACCCACGCTAACCACCCACCCTTCGGCAGCCTAGAGTTTGGAGAGGTTAGTTGAGGTATCGTCCTCTCAGAAATGACTCACTATAAAGCTGGCCTCGTAGTTGTACGCCAAGGAGATCGCTGGTGTGTTGTGATCCGTGAGCGTGTGGGGTAGGTGGGTGGTGGGGGGGGGGGGCATGTGGAAGCAAGCATATGCATGACGAGGGGGCGAGGTTCAGGCTTAAATAACCGGGGGGGTAGCCAACGTTAATGCAGTGCGTGGGGAAGCCGCAACACAGACGCATGAACTACGACTAGAAATGGTATTAAAGCGATGTGTGCGGAAGGCGCGACACCATCCTGTCGCATCGTCTGGGGAACAACCCGACTAAATGGGTGCTATTGGGACCGCAAAACAACCTACCGTACGACGCCATTAATTACGACAGAATGATCCGTACTGATAAAATGCAGGGCCCGCGAGCCCATCAGAGGACTTGTCTCGATGTTGTATTGCATGGTACCCTGAACGGGGCTCCAAACTTGGAGGCGACGACATAAATTTGAAAGAAATGTGCAGACTGTAGGTGTGGCTCTAACCGATTTTTCCGACCGACCTTAGGGTAACTCCAACGCGCCGACCCATATTTGGTCATTTTTTTACCGTATGGGTCGGCGCAGACAAATCAGAGGTCCCAACGCGCGTACGCAATTGAGGCTTTGCCCCTTTTTGTGGTTGTTTCGTGTCCAAGCTGACCCAATTCCAACCTAAAATTGGGCCAACTTTGGGCCGACACGGACAAGATGCTGGCCTAGCTGCCAGCAACCCACCGCCCCGTCGTCTTCCCCACATGGTCCTTTTAAATGGAGTGGTCGTGTAGATAGCGACCTCACTCCACTCCGCCGCCCCCACCAAATCCAGCCAAACCCTAACTAGCCAGAGCAGCAACCGTAGCTAGAGCCATGTCCCGGTGATACAAGAAGGCGAAGCACGAGCTGGGGGCCGGCGGCTCCTCTGACCGCAGAAGATCTGGCCAGCGCCGCCAGCTTCCTCCCCGCGCGCCGCCCTACCTCCTCGACGCTCCATTCCTCCACCACCTCTTGCGGTGTTTAACATCGCGTCAGGGGAGCCCCGTCGCGGAGTGGAAGTGGCATTGAAATAATGCCACCCCCGTCTACTGGCCCGACATCCACTTGTCGGACGACTGGCAACTGAATCCGGCTGTGGATTCAGGTGCCTCCGATCCCTAGGAGCGGTCGTCCCAAGGCGCAGGAGATTGCTCGCCGCCGCGCTCTGCTCCCGCTGGAGCTCCGGAAACTGGGACAAATGGTTCGCCGCCTAGCACGAAGACCGTCGCTGCGCACTATTCGCGCCTGCCCCCACACCGCCGCCGGTCCCCGAGCGGTACCCCTACCCGCCGCCTAGCCAGGAGGAGGTCCTTGACGACCACCCAGAAATGCAAGCCACGTAAGAGGCCTCAAGGCGCTCCCTCGTCGAGAACGAGATCAAGCGCTGGGAGGGCGTGCTGGCGGAGGCCCACCGTCGGCGCCATGGTGGCACCACCTGCAGCAGGAGCAGGAGGACGAGGAGCTGGAGCAGGAGGCCGCTCCTCCATTCCCTGACGGCCTCCTATAGGGTCACACACGTGCGTGAACCTATAGGGTCACACACTTAAGGTTGTGGAGGCATAATTCGGATTGGATCCGAGTTGGGCTGGAATAGACTCCATAATGGGCTTCAGTTGAGGTAGCCCAATATGAGGAGGTCTATATAAGGAGGGGAGGCTGGACGTTTTAGGGTGGCCCATTTCCGCACCACATCCACCCAGCCACCGCCTCACCACGCCCCTGCCGCCCGCGCGGACCTAGCAGTCTGGCGAGCGGTGCCTCCACGCCGTACGTGTGGATACCGATAGAGGTGCTGCATTCGAGCACTTGGACGAACTGCCGGGAGGAGCTGTTCGTGGGAGCTGTTCGTGGGAGCGACTGGATCGGAGAGGATTGTACTTCTACCCTGCCCCGACTCGCTGCACCGACTTCGGCACGGCACATCGCGTCTAGTGGTAATCCCGTGATCTATAACTGCAGTAGTTCCTTGGTTGTCGCGGTAGAATTTTTTGATTTGCGCTAGTGTAGCCTACACGCGACCCTACAGCCGCCGTACGTCTTCATCGATTGCGACGACGACGAGTAGGCCATTCGGCAGCGAGCCAGCAGATGCAAGTTTTTTTAATCTGTATTGTAAAAAAAAGGCCATTTGTGCCCCTCCCTCCTAAAATGTAACCAGAACTGCTTTTAGGCCTACTATCGTATATCAACCTATAAAAAAAAAACCAAATGGGTCGACCGTGTTGGGTTGCCTCACTGGCGCACGGACAGGGACGGCCATTTTTTTGTTGGTTTGGGTAGCTTATCACCTTTACCAGGCGATGACAGGGACGGCCATTTGGTGTGCCTTGGTAGACCCAAACGGACAAAAACGATACAAAACGTGACCATTTTTATCTGAAATGGATCATAGGTTGGAGTTGCCCTTACTGGTCGTTTCGGGGTTGTTTGAGGGCGCTGGTGGAGATTCTGCTTGCTCTGGACCAGTTGGTATGCTGTTTGGAGGTTTAATCTTAGGTAGGGGGACTTGATTAAAGAGACGAGCTCCCACTGGCATCTCCCGCGCACCAAGGGCGAAAAGCGGTGGTCGTCGCACGTAGGAAGACGTGGAACGCGCTACCGTCCACGATATTCGCTGGCGTGCCGTGCCCTGCCTAGGCAGCAAACAATCCCCGGTCCCGGATTAGCTTCCTGCCTCCTCCCGTTCACGTTACCCATTCAGCACGACGGATATGCTTTTCCTTCACTAATACTCTAGTTGATCCTCATAGTTTTCTTCAGAAAAATGATCCAGGATTCCCCCTAGGCCTGAACAGCGACTGATATATTGCATGCATAATTATGCTTCTTAACCATACAATTTATTTCCTCAGATCATAAAAGGATGTCAAATCCATCTATATACATCATCTTTTTTCGGACGGACAGAGTATATGTTTTCAGAAGCTGTGGGTGGTATAGTCAAACTCCATACATGAACCCTCGTTTTCTTAGGTGAAAATAACAAGAAATCCAGTTCACGCACAGAACAAAAACAATACTCCTCCTACTAGAACGAATGATTGGTGGTGACCTCCCCTTCCACCCGGGCGCGCGCTGGTCTTGGTCAAACTGATGCCAACTCCCAAAGTTAAGCAAGTGGAGTACCATATCCAATGCAGAACTAAACTATGCGTCTCGAGCCCCCACCACACGGGAAGGAACCGAGTTCGTAATTGGGAGCCTGATTTCTCAACAGAAACTGGATTTAATTGATGCTACTGATCGAGATGGAACTAGGGCCCAGGTGTGACCCTTTTGCTGGCATATCTATATATATCTAGTATCGATATTATCTACTGACAGCTACCTCCATTATCTATTAATTTCGTCAAGATAACGATGGCAAGCTACATTGTCCGATGCTTTCGTTTTTTGTTTATTTTTTATACTTGAATAAGTAGGTTTGTAAAGAAGAGTTTGCAGCATCCGGCGTTGTTTGCCACTGTCACCCATATGAGCTTTTCGCTGCCTAAGTTGATTCATGCTGGGACTGGGATCGTAAGTGCTACATTACAGTTCGTGCAAAAGGAGGCTAGCTAGGAGAAAGAAAGTTATCGGCGAGAACTCATAATGTAGTATACAATTGCCATGTAGATGAGCCGACGACTAGAACGAGAGTGCCACATAGTCGATCTTTTTGGGGCCCGGGCTACATGAAGCTCTTTATTTTTTAAAGTTAGAAAGGGCATTTGCATGTTCTAAAAATTTAGAGAAGAAAATCCTGATATAAAATAATGATGAACTATACCAGTATGAGAAAAAATACAAAATAAATTTTATTATAGGCTGAACAAAAATTACCAAGTATAGATTGAGATGCGGTGAACATTGCACATTTTGAAAATTTGTAATGTTAGATTTGTTACTTCTGTGTAGCCTAGAATATCAAAAAAAAATTGGCATTGCTTTTCTACACATTGGTGCAGAGTTCGACATTATCTTCATTTAGGATTTTTGTTTGGAAGTTTTTGGACTTTGAAATGAAGATTTTGAATTTCCCGAAAACTCAGGCCTCATGGAGACCCAGCTCTCTTTGGAGTTTTCGTGATGTTCTTACACTACTAATTCGCTAGGAGGACACATGGATGCTCGTAGAGCGGTTAGTGGCTAAGATTCTAGTAGCCGCTTTGCTGCTATTCCTGAACAGCTCTTGAACTTATGTTGTCACTGCGATATCCGTCGTGATCCCTGCTAATACGTACAGTACGTGTGTATCGTGTCTCATCTTCTCCTTGCGCCTTTTTAAAAATTTCTCATGTGCAGCACGATGGTTACCGAGAGCGGGCTGATCCATGGAGAGATGGATTGGAAACCATGTGGCCATCGTAGTTGCCGTTCTAGAACACAGATCGAGTGGAGTGGCCGGCCGTCACATGAGACGATCGATCAGCCGAGCCGACAAGCTGGCATCACATGAAGATCGAGAGGAGGGGAATCGACCAACCGTTCTTATTCTTTCTTTACAATCTTCTATTGAAAAATTTCTAATTTTTTACAGTTTGGCTCTGTCTCATGAATGTATATTGTTCAAGACAAACTTTCTAGTTAAAATAGTTTGAGTTTTTTTCTTTTTAGAACTCTTACTGCGGAAGGTTAGATTTTTTCGATAACTGCGGAAGGTTAGATGCATGCCTAAGGAAACTAGAAAACTGGGCCGTCAGCCCATGAGAGGTCGCCGACGGGCCGTCAGCCCACAGCCTAAATCAAAGTGACAGATACTGCTATTGTATGAAGAACAAAACAAATTCCCCTAAAAAAGATGAAGAACAAAATTTCATACTAGAGCAGCATCAACAAGATCAGATTAAAATTTTAACTCTCCATTTAAATGTTACAGCAATGTACGAATACAAAGGTGCACAGTCAGCACAGACATGACAATTTCACACTATTCCGAGATATGGTGACTCAAAACTTCCGTTCAACTGTGACATAAAAAATCTAACCCTCGAAGGCTCAACTGTAAATGACCTTCCACTTCTACTACTTTTATAAAGTGCTCAAAATCCATTTATTATTCAAAGAGCCAAACCATCATCTCTGAATCCGCCAGCATGTACATCTCCTCCATGCGTTTTTCTGAACGTGTTTCTTTTTTTCATTTCCCTCTATAATCACTAACCCTTGGAACTCAAAGCCTTCATGGTCAGTAGCTAGCAATAGGTGGAACGGGATCCAAGGTCGTTGGATCATATTATTTCATTATCCGTCCAGACTATAAAAACAATCATCCTTAACAAAAGGATAAAACATAGCAAGCCCTCCCAGGTCTTTTTTACTCGAGCAGAGATTATCAAACATTATCTTTCACAGGGCAACCTACTAAAACATTTTTTTTAAAGAATTATCTTGTACATGCAAAACACTGAGTCTGTTTACATGTCAGCGTATCACTTACAGTAGGGTACACCGTACACATTCTTCTCTTGATGGTCCTGACTACTTGGAATACAGAAGTCTAATGGTTAGGACTTGCATGAATTTCTCATGCTTTTGGTATCCTTGCATCATTACAGATGGATGATATGGAAAATACTGTCAGCGTGACAATGTCACGGGCACATTTTGTAGAGATGACACAAAAGCATCAGCTATTTCTATTTCAGGTCCAAACACGAACAGTGCCATCGACAGATGATGTCAACATGCAGCTCTTTGTTGGGTGATAACTGACGCTGGTGACCTGCCAAAGAAATAAGTGGCATAAGAAGATATGAAAAAGAAAAAATTCAAATTCAAATATAAACATAGTTAACCAGTAATTAGCGAAACAACTAAGCATAAGATGCAATTCTGAAAAGGAGTAGATACCACAGAGCTATGTGCTCGGAAGCTCGCAACAATAGGTGCATCCACTAACTCCCAAAAGAAAACGAAGTTATCCTCTGATCCACCGACAACAAACGCGTCGTCATTGGTCAAGCAGCAATCCATCTTGAAGGACTACAGATTGTAAGGATACAAAATATCAAAGATTGAACTGAGACAGTGTTTCTGTTTTGCAATTTTGAAAATAACCAATTGAAACAAAACTTATTCAAGCAATACCTTGCATTTATGTCCCTTGTACTCTTGTAAAATTTCTCCAGAGTTCCTAATTAATAGAAAGGCCAGTAGATTCAATTACCAAAAGACATGCAAGCTGAAGGCACCAGAGCAGTGAGGCCCCTCTACTCGGAACCTGGTCAGACCTCCACTCAACGCAATGGTGCTAACCTTCCATCAGTTTTCGTAAGGAAAGATTATGTGGCTGAAATTCGTGTAAACATGTACCTACATGTATACCAGATCCTAACCTCGTAAGTTCCCTATTCTCCCACAAACAGCAGCAATTATTGCTGATGAATAAAAGATCATTCGAGTGGTCACTCAGACCCTGTCAGGTTCGTCGCAACCCGGTACCAGTCAGAAGGGAGTCCCGGCTGGACAAACTGCAGAAGACCGAAGCCAGTCGGTAAGAGGGCTGCTAGAGGAAGTGAACTCGCCCTTTCCCTCTCTCCCTCTATCCGGTACACCCATCATTATGAACGTACCAGTACAGGCGGATACTTGAGGATTGCCTTGTTTTCCCCAGAGTCAAGAACGACAGCACAGGGCCGACACGCCTTATAAACAGGAGACAAGACCAAACATATCTCCCTCCGGAAGGTCCCGTCCAGTGGATGAGACCTGGCGGTGCTTTATAATTCCGTGGTGGGAAAGGACGAGGGTATGATGCCCCCTTCCGTGGCTGACAAAGGCCACAGCGCCAAGAGAGCTACGTAAGCAGAACCAGATACAAGGCAAGGCCACCAGCATGGCGTCATCGGACTCTCCGTCCCGTCGGGGGAACTATAGCACTGTCACGCCATGTCTATGTGGTTGGCGCCGCAACCCACCCGCGGCTATTTAAATAGGTATTCTCCTCAGTGGAGACGAAAGCGATCAAGCACGCCCAAAAACGACTTCACCCCAACACTCACACTCACACTCACACTCACAAGGACCCCTGAGTCCCCTTGTTCTTCCTCCACCAAGAGGATATCATACGCAAAATCAACCCGCACCACAGGAATACGGTCTTTACCCACGATCTTTCCCAGGTCCGAACCTGCTTTGTGTCATTGTGTGTGTGTGTGTGTGTGTTACCCATCGCGATCTTGGCCTCATACCAACCTGCAAAATCTATTGCGATCCTAAAAACCGCGACAGACCCAACTTCCAAGGTTCAAGGTATGGCTCATAAACTGTGATGTGCAAGGATTTCCACAAATATGCTCTGATGCACAACAATACTACATTAAGTTCAATTAGCTGGGCATCAGTCTAGAGGACCAAGAAAAAAGGCCTGTTTGACCCACAAGTTAAACTAAAGCTACCTTGTGCATGTTAAATAAAAATGGACCCTGTTTGAATTATGCACTGTGTTTTCTCAAATATGTCTCGAACATTTGAAGAGGAAACTGCAGGTTCAATCCTAAAGCGCCAACAAAGGTTCACTGCAGCTGCCAAACTATTCGTTTCCACAGATTTAGACAGCAAGATCTCTAATGGCTATATGAAGAAGAAGACTTTAAGAAAGGTCTCATTGGTTGTCCAACTCAATATGGAAATATGGGAAATGAGTCCGTGCCTATGTCCATTGTCAAGGAAAGTGAAGTGAAATTGTGGACAACAAAGATTCCCTTCAAGTCCACGTGTGCCATAAAAAACCGTGATATGGAACAGGAACTATGTGTCACAAAAATTACCGCACATGTCCTTTTTCCAACAGAAACCAATACAAGGGTGTTATTTCATCATTCTACAAAATAGAGGGGGTCTAACTACATCAAATACTGATATGGCTTAATTTCTCCAGACTGCTAAACAGAGGCGCCTCTCCTACAACTTTTGGTCATGTTAAAGTATAAGCTGATTATCAACTTCTGAAAGGTACTTACTTGTCAAGAAGCCTCACAGTAGAATCCAAACAGTTAGCCAACAGGCAATTGCGATCATTTGACAAAGATATACAATTGACAGGATGGCCCAGATTGTCAACAGACTCCCTGTTAGCACAAAAGAGAAACGAGATATCAAAACATTTAGAACAAGTAAAGGAATGGATCAGAAGCTGATCAACATTTCCTTATTTAACAAAATGGGGAAGACCAGAAATTTCATTTGGGAAAAAGTGTAGATATTCAATTAACTGAGACTTGAGGGTGGAACAAGGTATGCACTTACCTACCCATGCGAATGTCAAACGTTCGAACAGTACCATCAACACTGCCAGCAATTATTTCGGTGCTGGTCACATTGACTGACATTACACTATCTTGAAAAGTATCAATTGTCTGCACTAGGAGATAAGATTCACGACATAGCCAAGTATATGGAAACTTAAGAAAACGAATCTATGACTATGATTGATGAATCCGTATGTTTTTAACAAATGAAATCACCTGTATTGGATCACTACTCTGCGACCTGCAGTCAAATGCACGCACCGTACGGTCATAACCAGCAGACAATACAACTGTGTTGTGCTCATTAAACTTCACTGAGTTGATCTACAGGAAGCAGAATGGAGAATTGGTGTTATCTCAGCAAAAACGGTGAATCGACCCGCATGAATCAAACATATCTCATAACATAAAGTTATGTTGTTTATCAGGTAGTATAGAGTATCACCATTGGACCTAATAATAAATCATTGTCAATGTCCTGCTTGTAAATTCAACAGCAGCTCACAAGAGTACCGTACCAGAAGTATGCTTTTACGCACTGCTTGAACGCAAGTAGGATCAGAATTCTAAAAAATGGTAATATTAGAGCGATGTGCAGAGTTACAGCTTCCTGGTAGAGTACTTGCCTTATGACATTCACCATTACAGAGGCAATCGTAAATGAATAGAGGTCAACATACCCACCGGCGTATAAACCAATAGTACCCAACATAGTGTGGACCTACGGCACCTGAACTACCATGTTTCAGTTATAATGACAAGCAACTATACTAGTTCTCAATACCATCAAATTACACCGAAATTTTGAAACGACAATGGCATTCAGTGCCTTGCTTATATGGCATAGAATTTGCTTAATTATGAATTTCTCATGTGGGATAAATGAAAACAACCCTCAATAACAGCACTAGCGTGGGCACCAGTACCACATTACAACAATACACATCAAACGACCACTGATTCATACCTCGCTATTGTGGCCGCGGAACTTGCGGATGACGCGGCCGGAGGCAACATCCCAGTAGAAGATCTGCCTGTCTGCGCCGCAGGACACCAGCTTGGCGTTGTCCCTGCGAACAAAAGAGACGGCGAGAAGCAACCGTTTAATTCCCAGTCGTGCATCTCCAAATCAGATGGGAAGACGGGAGACATGGATAGGGCAGGGTGTTTCCCTAGGGTACGTACGAGGACGCGTTCACGTCGCGAACCTCGCGGCCGTGGGATTTGTAGGTCTTGACGAGGGCGCCGGTGTGGGGGTTCCAGAGGCGGACGGTGCGGTCCTTGCCGCAGCTCAGGCAGTAGTTTCCGTCACGGTTGAAGCGCACCGCCAGCACCGCGCCCTCGTGCCCTGACAGCGTCCGCGATTCCGACCGCGGAAGCTGCTGCGCCGCCGCCGACGACATCTCCTTTCTCCTCCTACGGCGTCGGCGTCGGGCTGCGGAGGCTGGGTCAAGTAACGGAAATTCGACGGAAAGGCTCCATATGAATTGATAAAACACTGTGGGGTACAGTCAGTGTTTCTAGAAAAAAAATTGTCATCAACACTTTGTTGGGAGTATCGTGTTTAGAGACACGGCTTGAAGTCCTAAGTTGCATTTCTCTGGTGCTCGCCGCTATCCAAGACTGTTCTGCAGGGGCCTATGAACACCATCGCTAGCGTGGCCAATACGACGCCTTTCCTCGGACGGTCCAGATCCCACCATCCACCTCCTTTAGGATGATGGTGACGGTAGCATCGGCTGAGACGCGGTCTTGCTCCTTAGTTTAGGATAGGTTTTTGTTATTGTTGTTGTGTTGTGGTGGCTTTCTTCGAACTAGCCGGTGTGGAGTGTTGTGACAGTGTTGTGCGCAACGGACTCTCACTTCATTGTACTCAAACGTCTTCCTTCTATAAGCAAGGCACGCATTTGCTTACTCTAAAAAAAGATAATTGGCTAGGAAAGATATTTGGCATCTAGTTGAAGAGAACAATTTTGTGGAGATGGAAAGAACAAATGGATTCAACTTTATCCCTTGTTGAACAAGTCCAAGCATGGGTCAATAGGAAGGGGCCCTTTTTTTGTGGTCTACATGAAAGTTACAACACATGTGCTGGATCTAGTAAAGGCAAAAAATCACAAAACTATTTGAATATGTGCTGGATAAATACAGAAAACTATTTGAAGACATTCGTCGTGTTTTTTGGAGGCACAAAATCACAAGTACAAACAGTTAGTTGACTGCAAACGGAGGCGGAAGTCTTTCCAAATTGGCGATAAGCTGATGATAATATATGCCTCGAAAAAAGACGCCTTTAGGCATCAAAGGGAAGCTTAGACAACGGAAATATACATTCTTCTCAATTCCGAGGAAGATAAATTATAATGTTTATTTGGTAAAACTTCCATGGCACAAAGTAGGGGTGCACCAAACTTTTTTTGATTCTCACATGAAAACACAGGATTCTTAGTAAAGGCCTCTTTTGATTCGAAGGGTTTCCATAAGAATTTTAGTGGGCAAGAATACATAGATTTTTTTTCTATGTAAGTACAATAATGGGTAAACAAAATGACCTCCAGTACAATAATCTGGCCATCGACAACAAACCAGAAGATTGAAGTAGTCGAAATCATGCCTGCTGAATTCACACAAGAGTCCTCTGCCTCCCGTTGGTGTGTTCATCTTCTTCAACCTACCAACCCAGATAGACAAGTAAACCATGCTGAGGTCAAGCAATATAACCTCGAAACTGAGATCATCCTAAAAGGTTTCGATCATCATATGAAACCATTTCATGCGTTACGCAGGTTTTGAAATATAAAATTCACCGTAGGACCACAGAAAGATGCATGCAATGAATAATTAATGGGTTTATAGTTTTTTAATGAGATAGTTATGCAATACCGAAGCAGTTAAATACATTATGTCTTAAATGCATAATATTCAGATTCGAAGTGCTATGCCTTACCTCATTGATAATCTTTCTCGACTTCGTTCCAATAATTGATCTGGCACTGGAAACAGAACATTTTCCCTTTTGTTTCTTTGTAACTGGCTGATGTATTGAATCATCTTGATCTATTTCAACTGCAACCATTTTAGAGCGTTTAAAGATCAGTACACATTGTTACCCCTTCTTGGTGACATAAGCAATTCTGCCTCTGAAAAAACATTAGCAGGCGAAGACGACGTTTATAACAGAAAATCAACAACTTGACCCAGAACATAGGAAAAGTATCTTGATGTCAAAGTTAAATCAATAAAATGATGAGAAATCATTACCATCCTTACCATTAAAAAGGTCTTGAAAATCTTCCATATCCTCTTCCATCCCATAACCTTCGACATATTCTATCTTATTTTCCTTTATTAGCAAGGCAAGTCACATTATGGGCATGTAAGGAAATTTGTGAACAGTGTTTTCAGATAAATAAACAAGTTTGCTAGCACAATGCTTACATGATCCTCGTCATAATCAGGAACCATGATAGGTGTGTCCACCAACTGCAAGTCAGTAAGCTTCCTGAACGCAGCAAGGGGGACGTTCGGAACATCACCATACATATTTCTTTTCAGACGTTCAATAATTCAGTAACGATACTCTGCATCGTAAAGGCTATGCATGTCAGAATACGGCAGATAACCGACACATGTAAATTATTACCAAAAGAAAAACCTTGTCGATGAGTGCAGCTGTTTCAGCTTTCTCCATTCTCTTGATTTCAATTTGTGTCTTCTTTCTAGGCACTGTCAATATCTTCTCCCTAGAAGAACAAATGAGCTAGTTCAGCACTTCTCAGTAGGGAAGTTTTTTAAAATTCAACTTTATCAACAAAATGAATCAGCAGAACAAATGAACAAGTTCAGCATCTTCTTCATGCAGTAGGGAAGTTATTTAAAATACAACTGTATCAACAAGATGAATCAGCTAAGTTTAAAAAATACACATATTGCGACACAAGAATTCAGGTGATCATTAAGTTCCAGTGTCCATTATTTATCTTTGATTTGATATATAGCCGAAATTCTGCCACCCGACTATTACTTGTATTTTGACTCCAAAATGCAGTGGTGTGAAAATGTGGCATGGCTAAAAGCTCAACCCAATAACTACATCAACTGTACCTGGAAGTATTTTAGTTTTGTCATTTACCTAATCAGTGCTTGACACCCTTCAATGCAGTGAATCAAATTTCATCATTTCAATAATTTCCACAGCAGCACTTTACAGATACACTCCATTTGAGGGAATCTGCTATCATTGAACAGAATGCAAAAATCTGTACAAGATTTATGAGTGCTCAACACGAAATTTATGAACCAGTCTACCCTGTGAAACTGGAAGCATAATTTATGCTTCTATTGTCACTTTGTCAGTAGAAAATACCGCTACAAGTGAAGGATTAATTTTGCACCGATCCAACCTTAGCAATAAGACTCTCCTTGCAGATGCTCTTCTGTAAGTTTGTAAGCTAAATAAGCACTTTAGCCATGCTGAAGTGGAATAGTGTATCTTATGTTTGTTCCCCGCAATTCGCTCACTATTTCTTGCTAACAGAACAACTGTGTTCAGCAGTACAGACTCGCAGAGTTTATCTACTCCCTTATAGTCAAGTGTATTTGTTTGTTTGTTTCGATAAGTTAACAAGTTACCTTACCTCCCTCCCAGATATAATTGCAAATAACTTAACCAACTAGCTAGCTCTTTACAAGTATGAACTGCAGTATTCAATCAAAACATCCATATTCTGATATTCTCACTCATGCCTGAACATACAAAAACATAACCAAATAACACGTCTAACTTCCCACGCGATAGAACAAGACTCCTACCTCACTTTCAGTTGAAGTTTCCTCATCCGTATTCGATACTGTGTCATTTTTGTCAATCTTTGCTTGATCTTGTGCACAAGTAACTTGGGCCAGAATTCCTGCACAAAGAAAGAAGCATGTCGTGGAACTTGATTGATCGCGAGTCGACGTGGCATACTGGCATAAAACAATTGTCAGGTAGAGATCCAATCCAGACCAGATGCTTGTTGATTACTTCCATAGCCATCTCGTAATTCTTTGGCAGCTTGACCCTCTCCCACAATTTGTTTGGCATGTGAGCTCTCTCAGCAGTTTTCATATATAAGTAGAAAATGCCTGCATGACCATCATAAACAATCAAGAAACGTTCAGGCAGGGGACTAAAATAATGAAAAGGGTGCAATTGTACAAAGGCACTAGATATGCACTGCTATATATGTAGAACCGTAAGGAATGCTAAGGATTTACGACCACAAAGATTTACACTTTGAGGATATGTCACCCTATTGTCTTTTTTTTTTTGAAATTTTCTGTATATATATAAGCAAGCAAGCCGCCTCATTAAAAACCTTCCAGTCCCCTTAGTACCCTGGAAGGAAAAGAGTGCGTCTGAAACTTGCCGCTTTAAGGAATAATGTCATTACAATCAAGTGTGACCAGTTCCCGAACGCAGTCGGGCACTGCATCACTAATAATGTGAGAAAACCCAGACTTGCCTAACTGAGCTAAGACATGAGCAACTCCATTACCCACACGATCCACCTTGAGCACCGAGATATCACGAAAAATCTTAAGCAACTCACGTGCTTCTAGAACAGTGGTCCAACTCGCCGAGCCCTCCTTCGTATCGGACGTTATTGCATGCACAGCTCGGAGGCAATCCGACTCAAGCACAGCAGGCCAGCGACGCAGTGAAACCAGATGTCGGAGACCCTCCAAGCAAGCAATGATTTCAGCTTCTTCCGCGCTAGAACATACTGGGATGAATTTCCACTCCGAGAGCAGGGGACTCCCTAGATGATCTCTGATAATAATTCCCACACATGCGTTCTTCGATGATGGATCCCAGCCGGCGTCCACGTTGGCTTTGACAGTACCAATATCCGGCGCCGTCCATGCAGCAGGGGCGGTGGTTGATAATCTTGTACGGAGACCAGAAAAGCATTGGAGATAGTTAACCAGGTAGGGAACCGAGGCAGAAACGGAGGCCTTGCCGTCGCCATGCACTATGTTATTACGGTGATGCCAAACACGCCACAACATGAATATGATCATCGGTCTCTGTTCTTTAGAGGAATTTCCTAGCAGTGTAAACAGCCACTCATTGTCCCTAGCATGGAACACATCGTCAGATGGCAAATTCCAGTGATCACGCAATTGGTCACGAAGGGCCCTGGCTAGCGTGCAGGTAACCAGGGCATGGTGTGCGTCCTCAACCTGACGCCCACAAATAGTACAGATGGGGTCATACTTCATGTGGCCAATGACCCATGTGTAATGTGTTATAGGGTTGTAAAACATTACTCTAAGGCCCCGCTTGGATTATTACACCCGTCATTGGCTTGTGAATCATACAGAGGTGGTGAGGTCCGTAATTATTACGGAGGTTTTCCGGCCGGAATACGGCAGTCCAATCGGGCCCTAAGTGCCAATCTTAGGGGTGGTAAACAATAATCCTAAGTTTCCTCCCCTCGTGGTTCTATATCATTTGCAGCGTCCTATAAATCATCTCTTATCGTGCGAATTGCCTTGCGAGCACCGGATAACATTGGAGGACGGCACCTCGTTTTAGTCTTCTATTTGAGATCAAACAATACATAGAGAAAATATGTACGTATATAGAGCGATGGAGCAGTGATCAATAACCGTCGTGGTCTCGGATGGTGGCGTAGCGACTGTTAGCGAGGGGGCAAGAGCTCCGATTGCAGATCCCCGTCGCATTGTAGGGGTTCCGGCACAAGATCCCCGTCGTGAACCTGCGCAAAACCACAGCGTACGTGAAGAAGCAACACCGGAAAAACCTAGATGAAACATATAATAAGAGGAGACGGCAAGACAAATAGAACTCGCGTACTTGGCCATGAAGCTGCAGTGGCCGTGGCGGATGCAGTGCCATACCACTTCGTCGCTCATCTTCGACGCCGCCGCTAGCCTGCCTCCCGGCTCGCGCTCGTCCTGTTGATCGCTGGCGAAGTTAGGGTGGTGCCGCTGAGGAGGAGTTGAGTTATTAACCTGTAGGCGGCGGTGATAGGTGAAGTAGGGAATACGGCAATGATATGTATGGGCTGGGCTCAAATTTTAGAGAGCTTCTGATTCTAGGACCGAAATTTATTCCTCTTTAACCTAGGCCTGTGCTGAAGAGCGCCAGCACTATTAATCGCTCCAAGCCAGCCCATTTTTTTTCCCTTTCGCTTTTTCCTGCTTCTGTTTCTTTTTCGTTTTTCTTTTTTGTTACTTTTATGTTTTCAATCATTTCTTCCGTTTCTTTTCTTTTCTTATTTTTACTGTATTTTTGTATGCACTTAATTTTATATGTTTTTATTTATGATAAGTTTTTTCAAATAAATATATGAATAAAGTAAACTTACATATTTGAGAAAAAAATCACAAAGATATTCACGGGTTAAAGACAATCATGTGTTCAAAGAATTATGTTCACGGAATTAAGAAAAGATCATGGGTTTGAAAAAAGTAAGTTAGTGAATTAAAAATATCATGGCTAAGTTCTTGGTTCAGAAAAGTGCAGTTTCGAAAAAATATTCATAGTTTAAAAAAATTACATCCACGGATTAATAAATGTTCACAATTTCATAACAAATGGTAGTCGGTTTGAAAAAAAAAGTGGATTCATGAAAATGTTATTTTTGAAACATTTACGTTGCCGAGTTAAATAAATGTTCTCTATTTTTAAAATGTTAATGGGTTCAAAATAAATACGTTCACGTATTAAAAATTGTTCACATTTTTTAAAAGTGTTCATGGGTTTGAAAAAAAGAACTTTATTTCAAAGAAACTTTTACAAGTTTTAATTTTTTGTTCAAGGTTAACAAATGTTCATTACAAAATTTCCATGAGTTAAAAAAATTTATGTTCCTGGATTGAAACAAATATTAAGCTTTTTTAAAAAAATCATGGTTGAAAAATTAAGTTCAGATATACAATAATATTCACAATTTGAAAAAAGGGTTCTCCCTGGTTTTAAAATAAGAACGTTCATGGATTCGGAAAAACGTGCACAAGTTCAAAATATCCGCATTCACACGTTCAAATGAATGTTCACTTACAAAAATCATGTGTTAAAAAAATTATGTTCATGGATTCCAAAAATATGTTAACGCTTTGAAAGAAATGTTCATGCGTTCAACAAAAAGTATGTTCACAAATCTGAAATGATCATGGGTTCAAACAAATATTCACGAAACTTATTTACCTCTTCACTATACGTGGTAAAATATTTTACTTATCTATCCCAGAAAACAATTAAAGAAAATAAATCAACAAGACTATGGATAAAAATGAGTTTTAAGATTACAAAAAATAAAAACCATGATTTTTGTCAACTCATTTGGAAAATTATATAGGCATGAATTTACAATGAACTAGTATAGTTAGATTGCTATAGGATAATCATTTTTATATATCTATCACACAACAATCTGCAAGACATTTCACATATAGGTGAGCGCAGATTGGGTCACGGCTTGCGCTTCAGTTTATCGGTTTTTGGCGTGTCCGGTGGGTTCTTTCATGCCTCCCCATGCCATAATGGACTCGGAGATGTGGTGGAGCGAGTCCAGAAGGTGACAATGACCGGCCACTAGATGTCTTTTGGAGAGAACCGGTAGGTGCAAAGCCCGGCATTTTTCTCTTGCGAAGCTCGTCTTCAAAGTTGAAGTTGTCATTGCCGCTTGTAGCAACCTGGTTGCATGTTTTGACATGTGTTCCGACGCCGTTCGCGAAGAGGGATCCGTTCGATGTTTATAAAAACTGAAGTCAGAGTCGCTTGTTTGAGGAGTAACACCTCTGGCACTCGACGGTGGCCTTGCTCGTGGCGCGTGTGCACGCTTCGTGTCGGTTGCCATGCCGACAAGTAGTGCTCGACTTGTTTCGTGACAGCATCGGTGTATTTTTGTAATCGTTTTCTTTCTGATCCGGGCTAATGAATCAACCAATTATATTCTACTTTTTTAGAGGTTAAATTGTCACCATTCCAATTTATACCAGTGCAATGATTCGTGTGATTATAGACGTACGGATTAGCACTAGCATCGCATACTCACGCATATCATGCATGACACCATGATTGATCCCTTTCCAGCGCCTTGCGCGTGTTCGCGTCTTTGTCTGGACTGTGTGCACGCATGCTTCTTGACTGACGTTCGTGGGAGCACTGCCTGGGTTTCCCGGATTCTTGAGTTGCAGGGGCACCTAGATGCGGCTAAAAATCATCGACCCCAGCGGCGGTGTCCGTGGAGCGTGGACCCTAGGACCCTACCCAACGTTGTTGGGGACCGGGATAGTGGGCTGGGCCGAGTGTGAGTGAGTTGACGGTGGCGGTGGGTGCGCGTGCCAGCCATTGATGTCACAATTATCGGGCCCAAAATGGCACCCTCGGACTCCACGCGCGCGCATCCATCGGAATCATGCCGCTCCGATCAGAAACACGGAGCAGAACCACTCAAGACTGTATCCCAGTCCCTGTTCCACCACCTTTCCGTTTGTTTGTCCGCGCCACAGCCCGCCACGCCATTAGCTACAGATTAAACACCACACGCAGAGACCGACTGATAGTTTATTTATCGCAAACCTAGGCGCCGATTAGCATAACCTTTCTCCCATCATCACACTCGAAAAGTAGTCCTCAAAAGCTAGACCTGCTTTAGTAATTTGTTAGTTTGCGCCAGGCTTTACTTGCTTAACAGTTAGCCCTCGTGGCCATTGTGGCCTTTGGGCTTTTCGTTCTTCAGACTTGCCTGCACTGCACTGCAGGCCAGGCCACCATGTGCGGTGCGGCGCGGTGCGGTGCCTCCTCACTCCTCTATTTACTCCCACCACTTGCTGCCGGCCGCGCCACGGCTAGAACTACTTGTTGCAACCTTCCATCTCCACTATACAAACGGTAGCAGGCTAGCAGCTCGCACTGCCGGAGCAGAAGCATCGAGTAGGAGGAGAAAAGCTAGGGAAGGAAGAGATGGGAGTGTCCAGCATGCAGTGCTACCTCTCGCTGCTCGCATTGCTGCTCTGCTCCTGGTTCCTGCATCCGTCGCAAGGTCAGCTGCATGGCGGCTACGATGAGGAGAAGGTGCCGTCGAGCTTCATAGTGCCAGACCCCACGCCGGTGTTCTCGCCGCTCGCCGCGCCCCCGCCCGTGACCGGCGCCGACGACGACAATGACGGCATGCGGCCGAGGCTGCCGACGGAGCGGTGGAGGCGCGGCCGGGGCGAGGAATGGCACCGGGCGCACGCTCCTGCGCTCGCGCCGTCGTCGTCGGCTGGCCCGGCGCGTGCACCCGCTTCCTGGTCAGACGCGCCGTCGCCGGCCGACTCCGGGAGCGGCGCGCCGTTCATCGAGAGCAGCCCCGCCGTGCCGGTCCCGCGCGGCGTGAGGGACACGGCCACCATCCTGCCAATGCCGGCGCCCGGCGTCAAGCGCCAGGTACAGCTTACAAAAGTTTTGCTTCCGTATATTTCTTCACCACGTACGTACGCGTTTCGATTTTCTTTATCTCTCTCTCTGTCTAACTTGCATTACATTTATCTCTTGCAGGACGTGGGGAGAGCCACTTTGGTTCGACCAGGTATGGTACCAGTACTGGTGGTAGGTTCATCGCCATGGCGTCTTTAGGAGCTTTATGCTAGCTAGATGTTCTTCTTCTTTGATCTGTAGTGGTAGCCCGTCTAGATGGAGCTTTTTTTTTCCCTTTATCGCTGTCTTTCAGTGCTGCCTCCTTTGTCTTCCTTTCTGCTACTAGGGACCAACGTTACTGCTTTCCTTCGTGGATGCATGTCACACTACGCGGCTACGCCATGCGCATGAGAAAGGAAAAGGAAAAGAAAAAAAGTTGAGTGGCACACTGGTGTATATACTGATGCAGATCCGCAGTCCGATACTCAATCTTTGTTGTGTGAAACTTAACACGACTTGATCCGTTTCTTGGAATGCCCTTCTCTTCACCGTTGCCGTGCTTCTTTCCCAGTCAACTCCGTCCTCTCTCTATTCCCCTTCGATGCCATATGCCGCCACACTGAACCTGAGTAGGCGTTGTGGCGGCGGAGAAGTAGACGGCGAGCTGTGAATGAGCTGGAGCCCCAGAGGCAGTGAAGGGTCGCCCTAAATTTATCGGTGCGAGGTTGCGTCTCGTGTCTTAGGGGTGTAGGGGTGAGGGTGTGCCGGATATAAAACTGGTCGAGGGGCTTACAGAAAGGGTTCGCCTTGACGAGAAACGTAGAAGGAAATCAAGTAGGGCGATTGTTTTGTTTTGTTTTGTTAGCAGTCGGAACTTTTAGCGAGCCAGTGATTGCACGGTGAGTGTCAAATAGCAGTGCCCCTTCATGACATGTGTGTTCCACAACCTTTACCGGTGAGCATGGTTCAAGCACGTGGAGCTGCGAGAGCATAAAAAATAGTCATACACGCGGAAAAATCACATATGTGAAAGTAAAGGGAACAAAGATATAAGTGAAACCTACTTTCTCATCAACTTTTTTTTTTTGAAATGGGACTAACGCCTCAGCCTGTATTATCAAGTGTGTGTCTCTCCGTACAATACACGTGTATACATAGGAGGAAGGCACATGGATAAGGACCAATTTAGAGAAAAATTCTCGCCAAAAAAAGATGGGGCCTGCACGTGTCACCTACGGGAAGGTTTGCCAACGATTAATGTGAATCAGGTTTCAAGGTTCAGAATGGCGGCAAACAATCACGTCCATTCGACTAGAGTGACAGCATTCTATTCATTCCACAATTGCACTCACATTGTTTCTGCCTAATTAAACTTGCCATTCATTTATGCGGCGGGGTGGGGGGAGATTAGAAGCGTTACACTAACAGGAAATCCACCGCATGACATTCACCATCGAACGTCCACTATGGAATATCGGCAAGAACTTGAAGGACACTCGAATCCTATTTGTAGTGAAACCATTTCAAGAAAGAGCTATCTCTATCTCTACTAGTTGAATACCCGTGCGTTGCTACGGCGTTCAAATTACTTTGTTCACCACTATCGTGCTTAGTCACCTCATTCAACAACGTCGTCATTATACCAACTCCAACAACATTACTCGTCATTGTGCGCCGATGTGCCAAAAAATTGTGCTTGTTCCATTTAATACCATAGCTAAATATTCATGCATTGCTATGCAGTAAGAACATATATTGATCAAATAATCATTTTGTTTTGTGGGTACACATCATGAGATTTAATATTTTGCCCAGTATAATAAATGGTATGTGGTTACATCTTTCAAGCGCTTCTCTCCCGGCTACAACTGTCATTGTGTATCTCTCGACTCCCTTCTCTAGGAGCTTGGCTCGTTGTTCCAAGTATGGAAGACGAAACTCTTCCTGATTCATTTTTCCTTCTTTGCTTCCGTCCAGCTATGCATCAGCACCACCGTCACATCCAGCGAGACATTCACCCCGCCAGGCTCAAATATACATAACTACACTTGTGAAAAGTTCAACAACAAATATTGACACCATGGTGATCTTCCCAGTTGTCCTTGAGCTGCTTCGTCTGTTTCTCTCTCTCCCTTGAAGCAAGGAAGAGACCCCCTATTCAGTTGCGGAATAACGACCCATTATCCCTCACCTAATGTGGAATGCCGATTCAAAATGGCTATAATACTTCCTCCAATATGTATAGTGAGATATTAAATAAATTGCTTGCAGGACAGTTTCTAATTTAAGAAGAAAAAATATCTATGTAAAACTAACTAAAAGGTGGAATATTGAACTGAAAAGCCATGTCATTCTGAACAGAAATATTAAAAGTGTGCATTTCTTTGCACATAAATAAAAAATTGCAAGATATTGCTTCTATAAAGCAAACAACGGTTTTGTAGATGTCGATAATTAGCAGCACACATTGTGGAGGTACAAATATCCATATTTTATTCTTTTTGCACGTACATAAAAAAATTGGTTTTCGTTTTTGAAATCTAGTAACAAGGCTGGTTATTACTTTACACGATAGTTACTAATGCTCCAGCCTAAGCAATGCAAATCTGCTATGTGTGATATACATAAGGAACCAGAAACACACATTTGAGGTAAACAACACAAAAGGATCGATCTTACGATCCAATGACGTCTAGCTCAAATTCTGCTTTGACAACCTGGAGCCCAGTTCATCCTAACAATAAATTTTCCATTGGATCCGGCCAACCGAAATAACACCAAATGTGATAAAATTCGGAAGTTGATCTCCCCAACAGCAGTGGGATCAATGAGGTGGTGAGAAATTCTTTGATTAACTACCATGAATCTGTACAACTTAACGCAAAGGAGTAAATCACAAGCTAACACAACAAGATAGTAAGAAACAAAATGGTAGCTGCACTGCTAGTGTACCTTCTAATAGGAGAATCTCATTTTTGTTGTATGCGTTCCTCATTCGTAGTCATAGGCTAGAAATAATCTCTTGATTAGTAACCATGAATCTGTAGGTTGGTTCCATATAAAAAATATGAGCTAAATTATATGTACCGAAAAAATAAAGTATGTCTAAGAATGTAACAACGGGAAAACTTTGCCGGTTTCAACCTACATGTCACATGAAACAATTAAGGTTATCCTTAATTGGAAAGTTGGAAATAATCTACAGTAAATATAATCCCGAGACTGGGATGAGTTCACAAAATAATGGCGATGGAGGCATAACTTTTTCAATACAATCCCGGTGATTATCTTGATAGCTCATATGCTCGGTGTAACCAGTGATGTTTTCAGTGAAATCTCCATATAAAGTCTATGTGAGAAACAGGGACATTGAGTATGCACAATCTTCAGAATCAAGGCTGAGCGCAAAACAGACTGGTTCAATTGGCAAAGTATTTAGAAATTGCCAGGAACTGCCAAGTATGAATAATTCATACATCGTCTAGCTGAAAACAGCTTACCGCAGCGGACTAATATTCAGATAAGGCATAGAATGTGATATGGTGTGACGTGCGTGCCAGCAGCGAGATGAGGACGGGGCACATCCTTTTCTAAGATACAAAGAAGTAAAAAACTTGCAAATTAGCTATGAATCTAAAGGATATACAATTATACATATTGTGACCAACATAGAGACGTGGTGCATGTGATACTCGCTAAATAACCAGAAGCTCGATAGTGTTTCTATACTATGGTGATGGAAGAATTACAGGAACAAGATAGAAGTGGAGATGTCCAGGGCTGTTTGCGGTTGTGCCGCTGCAGCGAGTTGCTCAGGTCCATGCCTGCAAAAAAAAAAGATAGAAAAGCAACAATCAATTTCTTGAATCTACAATATGGATATGGATATATGTAACCAATAAGACTACAGAAATACACTATGATCAATCAGCCAAAATAGCAGTGCTACAACAAGATCCCTAAACACCATTTCAACAAACTAATCACGTTAGCTAATTATCGAAATTGTCAGGGTTCCCATGCAAATAAACATGATAATTCCTGCCTCATGAATCATGATCCCCAAATCTCTCATAACCTTTCTGTACCGTATGAACAACATATTCCTGCCCAATTTAAACACAACCCTACCCAATTTGCAAAAACCAATGTCCTGAGAACCCCACCGATGGGCTTCAAACAATTCAACCAAAGAAAATTGCACCATCCATCATCTATGAGCACAAAGCAATCACATACTCCTTTACTTTGGGAATCAATAATAGGTAACTCAGTGATGGGTGCTCCTCGTTTTTAGAGACGTCCAGAGAAAAATGACCTTTAGAGAGCGAATTTGACAAGAAGAAAGGCATTAAGCAAGAAACATCAGATTTATACCTTTTTATTCTGGCTCCTCATAGTTCTTCGGGTCCTTACAGACCTCGACGATGTCGCTGCTCCCTTTGCACGACCTTAGATCCGCATCCTCTCATGCAGGTACTTGCCGTAGCTCTCTCTCTCCCATGCCCGCGCCGCCGTGCCCCGTCGCCCGCTAAGAATGGCGATGGTTTAGCGGCAACACTCTATGAAACGGACGTACGCTCTCGGCTCTCGGCTCTGTATTGTACTGAACATTCAGATACTGAACAAAGATGCTTAAACCGAAAGTCTGAAACGTACATCTATATATCCAAGTAGCTGAAAAATGACTCCATGGCTGTTACAAGTATACTGCATTTTCAAGGCTTTCAGATAATCAGCATATGAGCTCGGTTAATCAAATACTGCTAGAAGTATGGGAAAATATGCAATAGGATCCTCCACATAGCAAAACGTGTGTCAACTTGAAGACCAAATAATCAGACTCATTCCTGGCACAGGCAGACATGGTTCGTTGAAGACCAAACAGTGAACAATATAAGTGGAAGAGGCCGGTAAATTTAGGAATGTAAACATATCAAATGAAGCTAAGCTGTGTAGGGGAGATTACCTCCCGTGATGTGATCAGAACTGCAGTCGTCTCGCCCATGGCTGGCTGCAACCCGTCCCGCTGCTAGGCAGCAAACAACATCTTCACAAAGATGGTCTCGTCCGGAGCTACATGAGCGAGACCACGTCGGTGCTGGTCGACACCTTGCCGCCGATTTTATCAGCAAAAATCAGTCGTGGACTAAAAAAAGAAGAGGTGATTGATTTGGGCGCTGTTCGGCGGCGCCGGTAGATAGGGTCGTCGGCAGAGGCGGTGGAGGTCGTCGTGGCGTCGATGACGGCAGGGTTCCGGCGAGTAGACACGTGCCGAGGCGTCGAAGACGGGGGCTATAGGCAGCGTCAGGGAGGTGACGAACGGCAAGGCCGCAGCTTGGGGACAGGAATCGGAGGCCGGGGGTGGCGGCGGGGATGATCGAACCCTAGACGTGGGATCTCATCGGGATCACAGAGGTCGACGAGGTGGAGGACGCATCCCGGCTCCCCGGCGGCCAAGATGGCTTCCAACGCGGTGTGCAGGTGGCGTTGTTCCGTCGGGGATTCCGCCGGCGGCCGCTACGTTCCCGTCGGAGGGGATCGGGTTGGGTGCCTGGGTAGGGTTCGTGAGTTTTGGCTGCGCCTTGGGCGTGCGGAGGCAGCGAAACAAAACGTTTCGGCATATTTGTCTGGGTCTGGCCCATGCACGCGATCGCGGAGAGCGGGCGGACGAAGGATGTTGGACGAAATTTTCTGCCAGTTACGTACATACGAACTCCCATTTAATAGTAAAGATCTATATATATATATATATATATAATATATATATATATATATATATATATATATAAAGGGCAGGACTAAACAGGAACCTACCTTAAGAGATTCCTATTTAGTTTAAACAGGAATTATTCCTGTTTTAGGAACGGCAGCATATCCCGTACGGGTCCGGCCCACCCCTGCCGTCCCGACCCATTAAAGGCATCCGAACCGCACGCAGCTCCTCTGCGCAGTCATTGCCTCGACGGAGACCACCTTCTTCCTCCCGGCGCCGGCGAGCGAGCGGCGGCCGGGGCCGACGCGAGGGAGCCGGCGACGGACACGACGAGGACCCTCGACCGAGAGCACCTTCATCTCTCCGCTCGGCGCAGCCGAGCGAGCCGTGGCGGCTGCCGATGCGAGGCCACGGCGAAAACGGTGCGGACCCTACGATGCCCACCACCTTCTTCCTCCCGTCGCCGGCGAGCGCTGCCCAGCCCCTCCCCTTCCTGCGCACCCTCCAGTCCCCACCTCCTACATCGCGCCGCCGCCCCTGGGATTCACCGCGCCGCCCACCCCGGGTACCACCGCGTCGCCGCCCCCACAGATCCTGGCGGCGCGCATCTAGCAGATCCCCGGCGGCGCCCCAAGCTCCCCTGCGTCACACGCGGATCCCCGACCTCCTGGGTCACCGAAGGGCCACCGCGACCTCCTGCTCGACCTCCTGCGCGCCGGCGAGCCACCACGAGCGTTCCTTCACCGGCGAACCACCACCGCTCCTCCCTCCGGCGTGCTTCGACCTGCACAATCCCAGCGGGCGCGCCCTGCTTCTCCAAAGACGCGCGTGCGGCCCTGTCTTGCCCCGGCAAAACCCGTGCAGTTGACTGCTATTTCTTCAAAACTTCAGTTCACAACAAGTCAAAAAAAAAAAGAGTTCAGTTCACAACTATCTAAAGTTCGGATCACTATGGCTTTGTCTTACCAGGCTGCTGGTCATGCCGTGATCCTGTCGATGAATTAAATGATGGTTCAGTCGATGAATTTTTAAAGTTCACGCCTACTTTTTTTTTGCAGTTCACTTCATCCAGTGATAATCCCCCTATCTTAACTGCTTTTTTTTTTTTTCTCTTACATTGCATCTGAACTGTTTTTTGGTGGAGGATAAAGAAGCTTAAATGAAGGTTCAGTTGATTAATTTTTGAAGTTCATGGCTATTTTTTGCAGTTCACTTCATCTAGTTATAATCACTTGATCTGAACTGCTTTTTTCTTACATTGGTACAGAAAAAAAGTTCATCTACAATTGCGAAAAAAATTCACCTCGTTCCGAAATAAATGTTCAGGAAAAAAGTTCACTTCATTTTCCGTCTGAAGGTTCACATGTCATGCGCGAGAAGGTTCATTTGGTACAGAAAAAAAGTTCACCTCGTTCCGAGAAAATGTTCAGGAAAAAAGTTCAGCTCATGTTCCGTCTGAAAGTTCACATGTCATGCGCGAGAAGGTTCACTTGGTACAGAAAAAAAGTTCACCTCGTTCCGAGAAAATGTTCAGGAAAAAAGTTCAGCTCATGTTCCGTCTGAAGGTTCACATGTCATGCGCGAGAAGGTTCACTTGATACAGAAAAAAAAAAGTTCACCTCGTTTCGAGAAAATGTTCAGGAAAAAAGTTCAGCTCATGTTCCGTCTGAAGGTTCACATGTCATACGCGAGAAGGTTCACTTAGCTTATCCGAGAAGGTTCAGAAAGTTCCTGTTTAACTTAAACAGGAATAGGTTCCTTTTTAGCTGAGTTATTATATTATTATATATTATATTATATTTATTATTATATTATTATATTATACTATCTAAAAAACAAATTTTGTTCCTTAGCCTGCCACTTCGCAATACGTCGTCGCGCTTTCGTCCAACATCCTTCGAATCGTCTCTCGCGTCGCTTGGACACGCGCACATGGGCCAAGCCCACATATCGCGGTCAGCTCCCATCTGGGCAGCCACTGGTCCGCCGCCGCCAAGCTCTCCGCCTCCCCCATCGCCTTCCCGACCGACGAACAGGTCGACCTCGAGCCGCCGACAGTCTATCCGCCGCCCTTTCCATCGGTACTGCTCGCTGCCGGCCACCCCAACGACGCCGCAAGCTGGTGTTGCCCCGCCTCTACAGACCCTCTCGATTTCTCCTGGCAAGGCTGCATCATTGCACCTCCATCGGGCGGATCCGCCTACTCCCCAGGTCACTAGGCCGAGAACGCCGCCACGTCAAGCTCCGGCACCGGCGTCTTCGGGCCGGCGCCTGACGACATGGATGCAGCACCTCTACGCGCGGAAGGTCAAGCTGCTCTCCTGCAGATGACATAATTTTACTATTAAGACTTCACGTGCACACACAATCATGTGCAAATAGTTTTTCATCATCGGCAGCACCGAACTCCTTTTCACTGTACAGTTGGATACCTTGATTGCAGGGAGAGCAGAAGTCGCCTGGAATTATCCCATTGGAAGTGAAATTTGTGTTCAACATGACTCTGTGGCTTCTTGGAGGTGGGAAATATTGTGTTCTTACGCTCAGATCTGGTGAATTTCGTAGCTCTTATTCATCTTTAAGACATTGTTATTTGCTAATACTGTCTAGATTTCATAATGATCTCTTAGACATTGTTATTTGCTAATACTGTCTAGATTTCTATTTCTTGCAGGAGTTTGGAGATCAAGAAGATAATTGCCTTATTCAGTCAACGTGGCTGGAATGGACCTCAAGTACCAACCGCCATGCCATGATGTTGTCTGGTTCCTAGGTATACAGACAAACCTTCACACAAGATTGACGGCGCCATATTCGACGCCAGGACAAGGACGCCATGGGTGAGTTCAAGATTGCCAGCCAAGGATGCAAAATAAAATAACGACTGATTTACAGATTTTTGTATCATTCGGGACTACCAAATAAATCTTGATTTGATTGTTTTTACAAAGAGGATCGATTAGTGCTAGAATGACACAAGGCGAAATTCTGTGGAGCATGTGGAGCAAAGGGACTTCCTGCTGAAGCCAGGGTCGTGCAAGAACAGAATATACGAGCTGGGACGTGTAATGATTTGCTCTATTCCTGACCTCTCTTAGTATCTGCAGCTGCCAGTGGCATCTGATGATTCTTATATACACTGTTAACTAAACCTATTTTGGTCCATTGCAGGTTGTAATTCTGTTGGTCATTGATATACAAAATGACAATTCTCTGAATCGAGATTTGTACGTAGGACTGAGTTGTCTTGCTTGTTTTAGTGAGGTGCAAGAAATAACCTCTTCTCTCTTATATTATTTACTCCGCTTCATATATCTTTGTTGTGTTCTTAGTTGCATCCTTTGTTCTCTTAAATTTGTTTTTCTATTTATTGTGGTTCATATACCTTTGTTCTGTGCTTAGTTGCATCCTTTGTTCCCATAATTTGTTTTAAGGTGATTTCGGTTAAATGAGAATGAATAGAACACGGAAGAACCTGGTATAATAATATTGGCATACTATAGTTAGTTAAGATCTTTCTTGTACAACATGTTCATGTATCCTCCTTAGGTAGCGTACAAGTTATCATCTTCACATTACTCATACTTAGAGCTTGAAGCTCTCACTAAGCAGAAGAAAGTGAATTTGAGTTACTTTTAAAGTAACCAATGTGAATCTCGATTGAAGTAGAAGAATATACCCCATAAACACACATTATTTTGGTTTTATCATCTAGCAGTTGATTCGGATTTGCTTGTTCAGTTAGCTTTTTGGGTATGATTTACCCCTTCCATGCCCCTCTTTGGATGGTCATCGGCGGCAAGTGCTGGGGCTACAACGATTACAGAACGGCGAGCATGGGCATCAAGAAAAGTACGAAGGGTACAATCCATATGCCTCCTCGCCTCTCCCCTCCATCTCCCTATGCATCTTGCGTTGTTCTCATCATTGACTTGTGCGCACAGATGTTACTTGTTACTGTTTCCTATGCTTAGATGTAGCTTCGCTTCTCGGAATTCTCTGTAATTTGACATCCGTACATGTTGATTAGGACCGTAGTATGTGGTGTGCTTTTATGGCGGTTCTCAAATTGTTGTAAGTGCTAGGAATTATATTAGGTGTAGGGGAATCATGAGTTACATCAGATGATGCGTTGCATTCTTATAATTCTTTGGGAAACACGTTTTGGGCAGAGGATGCATTGAATGCTTATAATTCTGTAATTTCTGCTGATGAGTAGAAAATGCAGAGGGTAGAAAGAGCCTTGGATTTCTAGAAAGTTGGGATGTTTAGAGTGGCAATTATTTAATCATGCCCAAGTTTATTTGGTCCTGAGTTGCCTGGAGCCAATTAGCTAGGCACCATGGAAGTAAAATATATTGCTCAAGACAGTTTTTTTTTTTTTTGAAACCCTCAAGACAGTTGGTTTGCATGATCTCTACGTTTAAGCTGGATTGAGATTGTTCTGTAAGCTAACATTTAAACCCTACGACATTGCATGATCTCTTGAGCCTTCCTGCACACCATTTGTGATAACATACTCATCTGGGCACATGACTTCTAAGACTTTAAATATAGATCTCTTTGCGTTGGCTCTTGCTTCTCTGTTCTGACTTGTCTCCATGAATAATAAGATCAAAGTAGATGTGGTTTTATTCTCATTGCAGCTATGCTGATGCGGAGGGTGAACAGTTGGTTGCTGCAGATGACACGGAGAGTGACATTGAACTGGGTGCTGGTTAGGGCTGGACATAAAGCTCGATTTTCGTTAAGCTTATTGAACACTCGTCAGCTCGGCTCGTTTGAACTCGACTCGTTTTGTTAATGAACCGAGCTGACTTTGAATTTTAGCTCGCTAACACTAACGAGTTAAACAAATGAACTAATGAGTTTCACGAACAACTCGTTAAGCTCGCCAATATTTCCTGCATAGCCTCGGTGATGCTTGATGTCGATGTTTCACGAAGAATTTTAGCTCGCCGTCGATGTTTCACGAAGAATTTTAGCTCGCTGATCGATGTTTCATTGTTCAAGTACTTCTATATAAGTTAATATGTTATATTTTACTCATGTCCGGGTGATGCTTGATGCATTTAAGTAGTTGACTATTTTAATACATCTCCTTAACGAGTTTAACGATCTGTTCGTGAGGCTCGCGAACAGATAACGAACCGAGCCGATCTTTGAATTTAGCTCGTTATCCTTAGTGAGCTTAATGATCCGAGCCTTAACGATCACGAACTATAACGAGCCGAGCCTTAACGATCCGAGCAGCTCGTTAGTCCAGCCCTAGTGCTGGTGGATCTCTGCTTGTAATAACAATGATCTCTTCTTCAGCTACAAGAGCAGATGGTGAGGCTGAAGGTGCTCCGAGCATTGAGCAAGAATGGGGTCAAGACATGAGAACCAAGATCGGGATGAAGAGCAATGTGATCCGAAATCTTCCAAAGAACTTCATGTATTAGTCGATGCCTTTTTGTGTGCGAGCAGAGTCCGTGGAGCTCCAGCGTCGCCTTGCCATGGGTGTGTTTTTTCTATGTGCTTGTCATGGCGTATTGAAAACCATGAAGTCCTTTTTGTTGACTTCTATGGGCCATATAAATTACAGTGTTCAGACCAGTTGAACCTATGATGAGTCTTATCCACCATAATACGATTTCAGAAACCATAATATGTATTGTTGGATTCAGATCTAAGTTGTGTTATTCTTGGTGACAAATGCAAATGAGATTACTCTTTTGTGTCAAGCTAGGCAATTACCATGCGTCGCAATGGGTATAGTTACTCTTAGGTTTCACAATAATTGTGTCAACTATATAATTTTGAATTCTTGTGCTAAAAGCATGTTATGAAATAACATTGTGCTTTTGCTCAAAACTTGATTATGATGCTTATGTGCAAGGGAATCTTAAATTTACATACTCTTGACATCATTAGTTTTGAAACATAAAAAAATATTTCCCGTTGCAACGCACGGGCATTTAGCTAGTCTATACATAAACTATTTTACATGGATGTGACTAAAGAATACCTGCCAAACTTTGGGAGCGGTAAATTTTGGAAAACTGAAAAGGCTAAGGTGTATGATGTATTTCCTGAATTTAACTTCAATTGTCTGAATCTAAATGATATTTATGAACTATGAATTTAGTAAACATATTTGTCTATGCAGTGTCTTTGTGTAATAAGAACAAAGCAACCAGAAATGGTCAAGAAAATGCAAGACCCTACAACTAGCTCAAGAAGCTTTGAAGTGATGCATGATCAATCGGTGATTTCTAAAAAAATTGCTTCCTCAATTTTTTTGAAAAAGATAACTATTTCGTAAACACGTTTGTTCTTTCCCAGGAGATAAAGGAAGGAAGAAGAGTTGGTCGGGCTGAGCTGTTTTCATTTAAAAATACAACCAAAAGGGAGAGATAGTTAATTGATTTCTGCTGAAAAGTATTAATGCACTTGTTAGCTTACTGCAAGTATTTATAAAAAGTATATTTAATGATTTTCTTGCATCTTATTGCAGAAAGATGTAAAGAATGAACTAGATGCCAATCCTGAACTGATTGGAGAGGAAATATATGAACGTGATATATATTCAAGAATCTTCGAAAAGTACTAGTCATTGATTTGGGCTGGTGGTCGGTGGAAAGGGATCAGAGCAACTTGCACAAACTCCTGTTGCACTTTAAGGTACTCCCTCCGTTCTAAATTAATTGACTCAGATTTAGTACAACTTAATACAGAACAAAGGGAGTAGCAGATATGAAGAACAAAGAGATGAGGCAGATAGTGCACATTCTGATGGCCAAGAGTGCAAATTTGAAGCATCACAAAAACAACTATCTAGAAGACAACATGAGACCTAAGAGGTGCAACCAAGCCAAGTCAAAAAGACAAGTGACGAAGTTGTGCAAGGAGTTAACTTGGAGAAATTAGAAAGCCTAGCAAATCCTAGACAGCTAAAGAAGTTGTGCATGGAATTAACTTGGAGAATACGATCGAGCTTAGCAAAACCTTGAATAATGAAGAAGTTGTTCAATGAGTTAACTTGGAGAAGATGAGCAAGCCTAGCAAACCCATGACAAGTGATGATCCTCTGCATAGAGTTAATTTGGCAAAGCTTAGCAAGCCTAGTCAATCCAAGAACAATGAAGATATTGTGCAAGGAGTTAACCTTCAGAAGAGTGCCACAAAATACTTTTCTCTACTCTCATTATATATATTTTTTTATTTAAGGCACTTTGTTATATTTAGATTCAGTTTTGAGTGTCTGCGAGCAAGGGATATAATGTAGTGTGATGGGTAATTTTTGCCTGAGAGCTACAACTTGGGTTCTGTTTGCACAAGGCACAAGGGACCATCTTTGTAATTTCTACATAACACACTGTTTACAAAAGATAGCAAAGAAACGACGAAGTGCGGAAAGATCAAACCAACGGGGACACGAGATTTAACGTGGAAAACCCCTCCAAACAAAGGAGAGGAAAAAACCACAGGCGCCAGCCAGCAATACTTCACTATATCGGGTGAGGTTACAAACGCCGTGGGTTTACAATGTATGGCTTACCCCAATGCGGCGGCTTACAAGATGTATTTATAGCGCTGGTGCAAAACCCTAAGTCGGCTGCAGTCCGACTCAGACACGATTCGTACCGTACTGCGGGGGCTGCCGCCCCCGCACCCCTGCGAGCGCAGGATAGCTCATCGGCCTCCGCTTCGCTCCGAAGTTAGCCGCTCACTTTATATTGTCATATATATTTGGATCACCATAAATCCACAACACACACAACAACACTTCTTAACATCTCTGATAGCTCTTTTTGTGCCCCTTTGCTCTTCTCTGTTGGAAATACCTCTGCCCAAATTGGGATGATGTTTGAACGGTACAGCTACCGATCGAAAAGATCATTGCCAGTCTTCGGGCTGAGATAGCTCAGCCGTTCTCTCTGGAGATTATCACCCTTGTGTCCTGGGCTATTTGGACGACACGAAAATGATTTCATCTTTAAAGGAAGAGCCCCAAGTATTTATCAGTGGAGAAAAAAGTTCAAGCATGAGATGTCCCTCCTGCTTCATAAGGCCATTCGCAAAGCCTACCGTGGCATGAAGGAATGGGTGACCCAATTCTTTTGATGGTGCTTTCGGGAGTCATTCCCAGTATATAGTTGTGTTGGTGCTGTAATTATCTTTTGTACATACTCTTTACTCTGGAAAATCAATAAATTTAAAAATGCAGTGGGGAAACCCACTGTTTCGCTTCAAAAAAAAAAACATCTCTGATAGCCCATTAGTGACTTGCTAGCTGGTCCAGTTGACGTTCACAAGCCAGTTCTATAAACTTGGTCAAGATTTAGATTGATTGATTTTGACCAAAATTTGTAAGTCTCCTTTTGGTGATAAGAATGTGTATTATAGAAACCAGCAAACCGAGTCGATTTGAGGAAGCGTCGTGTGTTTGATGTATGGAGACGTGAGTAGGCTGCTTTCTCAAGGTTAAGAAGAGCTCTAACGATTTGTCAAGTGTAGCATGAACAGTCAAATGCCAATAAATTCGAGTGATACACAACCTAGCCATGCATATAGCCATACACACCGACACAAGAGAAAGTCACCCAAATAAACAAGAATGCAATTGTCAATCTCGAGGGTCCTCTTGAAGGGAAAACATTCTCCCGAATCTCCTTTCAGAGGGATGCATCAGCGACGACCTTGCTTTCTTCAGCACTTTGAGCATGAACATCAGCTACCTGAACTGAATCAGGATCCACACGCTTCTCTTCTTCCACTACCGGTGCATATGTATGAGGATCCTGCGCAGACTTTGCTCCCCATTCTTTAGCCGCGTGGTCTCGCTCGGTCGTTGCGATGGAGGGTTGGACTGTGAGCTGCTCGTGTGTTGCTCCAGTGTCATCAGCAGCAGCAGCAGTTGCTGGTTCAGCCTTCTTCTCTGCCTTTGGAACCTCTACGTCACTGTCGGCATTCTGTCAAACGGAGCAAATAAAATAGAGGTTCTTGACTTACGAAGGTGAAAAATAGCAGAAATTGCAGGATAGATACATCATGTCGATAGATGGGTACTAGAAATCCTTCTATTTGTGAAACTTATTATTGACTGAAACTGCCGAAGAATATGGGCCAAATTTGTAAGCCGTATGTTTCTAGAAGTGCAGCCTGACCGATGAAACAAGGAGTAGACAAACCAAGTGTATGGAAGGAAGTAGCGATGGAAGAGGAACCCGAGCTGTTTACCTCTTTGAGCAGCTCACTGAGGGACCTCCGGCGAGTCCCGTCGGCGGCCGGGTCGGTCTCGACTACACCGGACTTCTTCTCCGCGGCATCATCCAGAACCAGCGGCGCCTCACCTTTTACCTTGAGATCACCAGGCTTGGTCGCACACGCTCCCATTTCCGCCACAAGAAGGAAGAGAGAGAGCAACCAAACAGCCAAGAACAGGCAGTATGCAGCGGCGGACGGTAAGATAATTAGGTACTACGATGTTGCCATTGAGGCCGGCCGAGATTTATATATGAAAGCTGTAATGCAGTTACAAGGAGACACCAGTCAACGTCGACCCGGCAACTCCTGAATAACAAATTCGTGCCCCGCTGCATCGCACTGTCATTGCGCATATCATATCTGGTATGGGGTGCGTAGGTTTGGACTTTGGGGAGGCCGGTTGTGCCGCAGCCTGCCGGTGTTGGTCGTCTGCAGGACAGGCTCCGGAATTCCTTGACGCCGCCCTTTCACTTGTAATGCTAATCACACTACTACAGTACGTTTGATTCATAATGATTCGTTGAACCGCCCTTCTGGCAAAATGATCATCGATGCACAAAAACAGGTGGTTTCGTTGTTAATTTGGTCGCAATCATGCATTCGGGCCAGTAAAGCCTCCTGCCTGCCTGTGTATGATTGCTCATCAGACGATTGTTCTTGGCAAGAGGTATAATTAGTCCTACATCTATCCTCAGTCGGACAAACACTCGGACGGTACTTGAGTAACAGGTACTACCGGAAACAACATAGCTTTTTTTAATGTATAATCTGGACAACGACACAAGTAAAGCCATCTCTATACACAAAACTAAAGAGATGAAGACTTAAACCAGTGCACAC
Organism: Poa pratensis; assembly: GCA_947311845.1. Taxonomy (NCBI): domain Eukaryota; kingdom Viridiplantae; phylum Streptophyta; class Magnoliopsida; order Poales; family Poaceae; genus Poa; species Poa pratensis. The sequence continues at coordinate 38,494,214 of CAMZMU010000107.1, forward strand.
AAACATATTTTCACCGCAACAGTGAAAAAGTATATCAGCAGCAGCGCCTCCGTTGCTTTACCATCTCAGAAACATTTCCCAGGTTCCATGGACATATGACAGCATCCTTGTTTTCCGGGAATGCAATAGCCAGACGTGAAAGACCCAAAATCGCCTTATTACATACAAAGAGAATTCTGATACTCATTGACAGCGTGTCGTGATCGAACACAGAACTAAAACAGAGTGCATGCCTGGGCTTGTACTCCAAAACAAATGCAGCATCTGAAACATCACATTTAAAAAGAGCAAAAGTCTGCAAGTTTGCAACCTTATATCTTATCAACCTGAAAACATGGTTTGGTTAGACTGATGTTCCACAAACATGTTCAGTCAATGCCTCAACATAGTGTAGCACACTGGTGGTGATATGACCAGGAGAGACCTCCAAAGAACTGCAGAGATGCAATAAGAATGATAACTGTAGGAAACAAGAACGGGAAACAGACTGCCAGGTCGATGGCAGCACAAAACCTATATCAGAGAAACAACAGAAGACATCTAGAACGACAGCATAGGCATATAAGTATTTTCAGACGTCAAGAGTTAGTGAGGTACCAGTTGGAAACATTTAACATCTGAACTAGTCATTTTGTTTATTGGCAATAATCTAATAATAAAATTTAATTCAGGACGCATATCAATGTACAGATAAAATGCATATGTAAGGATCATTTTAAAAAGTCAAAGGTACCATTTGGAAACAGTTGGCATCTGAATTCACTTAAAAGATAGACAGTTAGCTAAGATAAAATTTAACCAGGGCCACAAATCAATTTACAGATAAAGCTGTAGCACCTGAAACAAACAAATGATTACTGGCACTTCTAGGCTTTCTAATTCTATCATTTCCAGTCTCCAATAACTAAATCTTCTTTGGTTTGATACCCATATCTATTTCTTTAAGCTTCAGCTCCAGCTCCAACCGCTCATTCTCCAGCCTCATCTTTTCATTTTCCAGCCTCATCTTCTCCAAATCCCTATCCTTCTCCTTGCTGAACCTCAGCCACTTGAAATGTCGCTGCTCAATGTTCAGCATCTGACCTTTTATCTTGAGACGACGTTTCTCAATTTGAATCTCGTGGGGTGATTTCTTCTCAGCAGATGGAGCACCGGATCTCTCGCTTATTTTGTTTGTATCAATAGCAGCGATTTCTGACAGATATGACCCAGACCGTGTCTCGTCCTGATCAAGCTGCAACCTCTTGGTGCCGTGACTTCTATGATGATGATTGTCAGGAATGATCTCTATGTCATCATTGAATTCATCATCTTCATCGTCATCATCAGAAAGCATCATATGATCATCGTCATCATCATAACCCAATGAAGTCTTCTTTCCAAGATCATCCCTACTCATAAGAGCCGAACACAGGGACTTCTGAAGTGCCGGATCATCAAGTAGACACAGCCGGTTCCGGTTGTGGTATGAGCACATCTCTTCATAGTACAGATGCTTTGAGCTGAGAAGCTTTCTCGCTTCTTCCTTAAGCTTTCCTGAGAGGCTCACCCCTTCAAGAAGTTGAGGGTTCTCGACGATCTGGCAAGTTGTTCCCCGGCCAAGAATTTCAGTCAGCCTCTTGTACCTCTTGTTCAGGTCATTAAACTTGTCCTCACACTGCTGCGGCGACACAGCAAATCCCCTCTCGTTCATCGACACGGAAACCAGCTTCCACTTGCCTTTTCTCTTCAGCATGGCGTGCTTCCTCTTCGTGCTGCTGGAGCCATTGTCCATGTCGACATCCTCGTCGATGTACGCCACGGCCGACACGAGCAGCTTGACCATGTCACTGGTCCACTTCACCCGGTGCCACTGCGCGAACGCCTTGTCACCGCGGTCATGGTGGGGGCCTTCGTCTATGTCTTCCTCATCGCTCGGGGAGGTCTTCACTACGTTACCAGCCAAATCTTGCGCCGGATTCGCAGGGGCAGGGAACATACCCTGATGAAGCAGCGGCTGGGCGAACTGAAATGCTTGCTGACGCGACTCGAATGACGGCTCTATGTCAAAAGGCGCTCCGGGCATCAGTGTTCTTGGTGGCAAATTCCCCTCCATCTCCCAACAGGCTGAGCTTCCCAGAATCCCAACCTCTGCCAAGAAAAATTAGATATTGACGTATTGTTTAGATGCGTACTAAAATGAATGAATATGTTGTTTAAATAAATGTGGATAAATATGAATATGAAAAATGTTAGAACATTTTATCTTTACTATTAAAGGAGAGAGCGTGGTATGGTGTCACACTTCAAAGAAATTACAAGCAAATGCCACCGCAATCATCTGCACACGCACCTACAAACCAGCGAACGCAACTAACAAACGTGATCTATCTCAACTAACCGAAGTTATCTTTGCTGTTAACAAGGACTAGCACAATACCCGTGCGTTGCTACGGGTACATATTTTTAGCAAAACAATTAGATATTGTCATTGACTATAAATTAATTTAAACACATTAAATTATTTAGTTCCTTGGAAAATCAACTAAAACACACATTTAGCCTTCACATTTCTTGGAAGCTAATTTAGAAGTTTATAATATATAAAATAAGAAATTCTGCTGCTGCACTTTCCCCCAGATTTGCTAAACACACTATTATCAAATCCAGCTCTATCTTTGTTCTCTCCATATACTCCACACGCACGAGCAGCCACACACGGACACCGATCAACATGCATCAGAAGACATATATTCTACAATCGCACATGCAGCAGATCTGGAAGTTTGGCGTTACCCTGAGACGCTCGGAGAGGGCGGAGGTGGTGATCTGCTGGTACTTTGGCACCTGCGTGATGAGCTTGTCGTAGGTGGCCTGGTCGAACGGAACCCCGTTGTTCACCTTCTGCTTCCGCCGACGGACTTGGCGGGCGTGGAGGACGGCTGCGGCCTGCGGGGACTTCTCCTTCTTCACAGTCTGCGAGGACAAGGAAGCCGGGGTCAGGGATAGGGGAATCAGCCGGTGAGGTACCCTACCAGTAACGAATCGAACGGGGAAGACCTTCTGTCCTTCTCCTTCTGCTTCCGCCGCGGAGCGCTGAGGAGGCGGCGCTGTGCTCGGATAGAATGTCGCGGCTGTGTTAGTCAACGGAGGAAATAGACTAGAAGCGGTGGGAGGGGTTAAAATGCAAATATACTTGAAACTTGATTGATATTCGTACTGCGGGTTGATTTCCATATTGTTTAGGGGCTAAAACGCAAAATACTGCGACGTACCTACCGGTCGTTAACACGCGTTATATTACAGACTAGCTGAATGCCCGTGCGTTGCTACGGGATATCCAGACAATTATATGATACACAGATGAAACAATTATCTTAAGATTATGAAGCGTAAAAATAATATTCACTTAAGAAGCGAAAAATAATGCATCAACAATACCCTCTCGTGGTACACCTTGTCCAAAATATTATGTTTTGTTTAAATTGGAGACGTTGCTTGGACGAATTTTGCTAATATTCCCCTTCCAAACAAGTGACGACATTAAGGAACTCTAGATAAGTCGATTACTCATTTGGTTGTAATGAAAAACTCAAACACGCAGCAGTGCAGCAGGGTCCTCTCTGCTCTCTCATGGAGCAAACACAACCAAGCAAAATAAATCTCTCGACCCTGTGTGCTCTCTCAGGTGCGGCAAGCACAAAAAAATTAATCCCAAAGCTTCGAAGCTCTCTCCGTCTCAAACAAACAGTAGTAAAGAACCAACTTCTCTTAATCCTCCCACACAATCTCTCTCAAATCCCGGCATGCACAGTACGTGGAGGAGAGGAGCAGCATGGTCTCGGTTCTATGCGGAGCAGCGGCCGCGCAGCTGGGTGGACCGCCCCATAGCCAGGTCGGTCGACGGAATCGCGGCGCGTGGAGCGGAGTTGGTGCTGAGCTCGCCGGCGTTGGACTGGTTGGGGAGGAGCGGGCCGTTAAGGTACGGATCGGGGCAGAGCAGCCCGACGAGGGACGGATCGTGGCGGAGCTTGCCGGCGAGAAACGGATCATGGGCGGAGCTCGCCGAGCAGGGATGGCCGGATGGGGCACGGGTGAGCGGAGCCTAGGAGGCCGTCTGTCCGGGGACCCTTCCGCCAATCTCACCGTTGGCCGTCGCCTCGTCGACCTCCGGGACGGATCCGGCCGCGGCCGCCGTGCACGTTCACGTCGCCGCTGGGTCGTGCGGGTTGGGCCTTTCAAAAAAATATAGTTTCCTCCCTCGTCTTTCCTGAATTGCAGGTTGATTTCGAAATATTTTAGGGGGTTATGTGCAAGACAACCGCGACGTACGAAACAAGACATACGACCGGCACAGTTACTTGTATATAGTAGAGATAGTTGAATGTCCGTGCGTTGCTAGGCTAATAAAATTATTACAAACAACGTCTGCAACAATATAAAAAATCCACAGTCAAGAATGCACACGCAAAGTAACTTTTAATGGCATGGCTGAGGTGCCAGGTTAGATGCCATTTGGCGTACGATAAAGTGTGTCGCACTGGTAATTTTTTTAGGGTGATTCCTAAAAATTGACAATTAGCGGCAAACCTTTTTACTTGGGTTTAAATATAGTTAGTCTCCACTAACTATGTCCGGAAATAAACCTGAGCTGGCAAAGCTACTGAAGAAAAAAAGATGTTTTCATTCAGACTTCCTTTGCACGAATGGCATCTAACCAGAGACGATGATTCCCGTATATATGCATCCATCAAACGCATTTCGTGTTCCTTACTTGTTTTACAGTACGCGCGGAGATTTGCTAGGGAGACAACAACCTCTTCTATTAATATCTAACCTGAAGCCTGTACTTAAAATTTACCTCTAACCTGAAGTCTGTACTGAAAGTTTCTAAGCAATTAATATCTGATGTTGTGCTTGTAGTGAATTTTTTCAAAGATAACTCTCCTTTATACTTAAGTTCAGAGAAAAAAGGGTCCAAAAGAGAAGGGAGTTTGGTGGAAAGGAAAATACTAGGAGGAAATATCATGAGAGAACTGACAACAAAGGATAGGGCTCTGCATTAGCTCAGAATTCCAATCCAGTGGATTTTCATCATTTACATGATAGAACCAACACATCACGTTATATCTGTTGTTACTTGACCAGTAAAGGAGTGGCTCGTTTCATTTCCTTTGTACTAATTTCCTAGGGATACAACAATAAATGAATGAGCTTATGTTTGCACCACTTGGAGATAATGATCTCGGCATGCAGCGGCCACACACGATAAGGTCGAGTCTGGGTAGTCTTACGTCTCAATGAACGTAAGTGGATTCAGATGGTTTTTGCAATTTGCATCCTCCTTCCATGTTACCTCTCTTTTCATAACCAGCCATCCATACATATTTAATTCGATGATGCATTTATATTTTAGCCTTGTGCAAATATTATATCAAAGACCAATTTATTGCATATGAGAACATCATGCAAATTTACCATCAGAGTTATTGTGTGGTGTCATGTTTGTTCAGAATTATGTAAATATATGTATACATTTGAATCAAGAAACTTTTATCTTGATCATGGCTTACTGATACTAACACAAATACTATGTATTCATTGACATGTATCGATTTATCTTATTAATAGCATGAAAGTTTCTTAATTTTCTTCATCCAGCACAAGTGTATTTATTTCCGTATTAACAATACTGACACACACCGATAGTTTAATTTGGGCATTCTTCTTATTCACATTTCGATCATCTATTCTTGCATCATTCTTATATGTACGGACCTCTTATTAAAAAAATCACTATGGAGCAAGAATTAAGAAATATACCTACATACTGTATTTTTTAACTCTCAAAAGTGTGCAAAGCTTACATGGGAATCAAATCGTCACACTCATGCCTTCTATAAAAGCAATTGCTCCGTTTGATTCAGTTTAGTTTGATACATACATCAAATTTCTTGCTTCTCGTGTTTTCGAGTTGGTGATGAGCACCCCACGACTTTAGAAGTAAGCATCATTTTCGTGCAGTGGCACTTGACGTCCGAGGAGGCGTGGGAGAACTAGGAGAGAAAAATGTATGGTGGGTGATGCGAGGGAGTAACAAAAGGCACAAAACAAGGCTGAAGAATGGAGAGCTGGACTTGTGATAGTCACAGGGTAGCGTAGGTTTTCTATTTTTTCATTGACGATGGAGTTTGTAACATCAACTAAGGCACCTCGCTCTTCTAGGAGGCTAAGAAAGTTTTAGAGACAAATGAATGTGTATCATATTCCTCAACAAATGTGTCTATCGTATTTATAATCACGAACCCATGCCTTCATAACTTCATTTTTTTTGCATGAATTCACTGATCCTTGTACCAATTTTCTGTTAAACATTTGAAAAGATTTTATATTAATCAGCAGCTAGAGACAAAAGGTAGAATTAAGATCGAGTAAAACTTGGTTCGAATATTTAGATCTAGACGGTCGAGCATGCTGTAGAGGAGTAAGATGTCACATTTTTTTTCTTGGAAGGTGTGGTTAAACAAAAAAGAAGGTGTGGGGTGAAAGTCGAATGCACTCGGGAGATAAGAGATAAGACATCGGACGATATATTTATACACCGCAGTCATTTTGTTTATTGATGCGCAATAATCTAACATTAAAATTTAATTCAGGACACATATCAATGTACAGATAAAATGCATATGTAAGGATCATTTTAAAAAGTCAAAGGTACCATTTGGAAACTGTTCGCATCTGAATTCACTTAGAAGATAGGCAGTTAGCTAAGATAAAATTTAACCAGGGCCACAGATCAATTTACAGATAAACATGTAGCACCTGAAACAAACAAATGATTACTGGCACTTCTAGGCTTTCTAATTCTATCATTTCCCGTCTCCCATAACTAAATCTTCTTTGGTTTGATACCCATATCTATTTCTTTAAGCTTCAGCTCCAGCTCCAACCGCTCATTTTCCAGCCTCATCTTTTCATTTTCCAGCCTCATCTTCTCCAAATCCCTATCCTTCTCCTTGCTGAACCTCAGCCACTTGAAATGTCGCTGCTCAATGTTCAACATCTGACCTTTTATCTTGAGACGACGTTTCTCAATTTGAATCTCGTGGGGTGATTTCTTCTCAGCAGATGGAGCACTGGATCTCTCGCTTATTTTGTTTGTATCAATAGCAGCGATTTCTGACAGATATGACCCAGACCGTGTCTCGTCCTGCTCAAGCTGCAACCTCTTGGTGCCATGACTTCTATGATGATGATCCTCAGCAATGATCTCTATGTCATCATTGAATTCATCATCTTCATCGTCATCATCAGAAAGCATCATATGATCATCGTCATCAACATAACCAAATGAAGTCTTCTTTCCAAGATCATCCCTACTCATAAGAGCCGAACACAGGGACTTCTGAAGTGCGGATCATCAAGTAGACACAGCCGGTTCCGGTTGTGGTATGAGCACATCTCTTCATAGTACAGATGCTTTGAGCTGAGAAGCTTTCTCGCTTCTTCCTTAAGCTTTCCTGAGAGGCTCACCCCTTCAAGAAGTTGAGGGTTCTCGACGATCTGGCAAGTTGTTCCCCGGCCGAGAATTTCAGTCAGCCTCTTGTACCTCTTGTTCAGGTCATTGAACTTATCCTCGCACTGCTGCGGCGACACAGCAAATCCCCTCTGGTTCATCGACATGGAAACCAGCTTCCACTTGCCCTTCCTCTTCACCATGGCGTGCTTTCTTTTCCTGCTGCTCGAGCCATTGTCCATGTCGACATCCTCGTCGATGTACGCCACGGCCGGCAGGAGCAGCTTGACCATGTCGCTGGTCCACTTCACCCAGTGCCACTGCGCGAACGCCTTGTCACCGCGGTCATGGTGGGGGCCTTCGTCTATGTCTTCCTCGTCGCTCGGGGAGGTCTTCACGACGTTACCAGCCAAATCTTGCGCCGGATTCGCAGGGGCAGGGAACATACCCTGATGAAGCAGCGGCTGGGCGAACTGAAATGCTTGCTGACGCGACTCGAACGACGGCTCTATGTCAAAAGGGGCTCCGGGCATCAGTGTTCTTGGTGGCAAATTCCCCTCCATCTCCCAACAGGCTGAGCTTCCCAGAATCCCAACCTCTGCCAAGAAAGAGGGGAAACAGCCCAAGACTGCAACACGGCAAACTAAAGCGAGGCCATGAACAGGAAGGAACCGGAGTGGGGAATCCTGGAGGAAAAATCCAGCCGCAAATCAGATCAGCCCACGAGAAATCCCTAATGTTGACCGCGAAATCTGCCTCCTCGAGAGGGGAAATCAAGAACGGAGATTAACTGGGATCAGAGGCGAAACCATACCCGACGAATTCGTTTCTTTCACTCGTAGCAGCCAAGAACTGAAAAGAGTAGTAGGCCGCACGATACGAACTTCGTCAGGAAGAGCAGCGGCGCACGAGAGGCAGCGGCGCCAATCTTGGGAAAATCTTGGTGGAGACGAAAGGGAGGTGATGACCCACAAGTATAGGGGTGTATCGCAGTACTTTCGATAAATAAGAGTGTCGAACCCAACGAGGAGCAGAAGGTGCTGGCAAGTAGTTTTGATCAAGAATTCACTGTAAAAGCTAGCAGACAGGTTTTCAGTAGTATTCGAAACAGCAGGTAAAAACAGTGCAAGTAAATAAACGAGCGCGGCAACAAATGCAGCGAGTGGCCCAATCCTTTTGAGTGCAAAGGACAAGCCGAGTGTGTTACTTATAAGAGACAAATGTTCCTGAGGACACATGGGAATTTCGTCAAGTGCTTTCGCTTCGTGCAACTGGTTAATCTTCATTGTTTTGATAAGTGTTGTGTGGGTGAATCTATGCTAACGCACCGCCCTTCCTAGGACTAATACGCACTTGTGATTATACCCCCTGCAAGCATCCGCGAATGCAGAAAAGTAATTAAGATAAATCTAACCACAGCTTTAAACTCTGAGACCCTACGCTCCCTCGTGCACTATCTTACTAACGGGGGTTCAGGTTTCTGTCACTCCGGCAACCCCTCAACTAGCAAGCTAGGTACACGATGCATTCCCCTAGGCCCATAAAGGTGAAGTGTCATGTAGTCGACGTTCACATGACACCACTAGAAGAATGACACCACAACTTAAATATCAAACCATTAAATATTAACGCAGCATTATTTCACTACTAACAACATGACTTCCCCATGTCCTCAAGAACTACAAACTACTCACAAGACATCATATGGATCATGATCAGAGATGATATGGCAATGAATAACAATCTGGACATGAACACTAATCCACCAAACAAACTCAATAGCATCAATAACAAGGAGTAATCAACACCGGGAGAGTCTCCCCAATGAACTAGACAAGGTACAGCCCTAGATGTTACAGCAAGATGGATGTGGAGTCGGTGGAGATGATGGTGATGGCGCAGTGGATGATGGTGATGATGATCCCGATGAAGTCCAGCGTGATGACGATGACGATGGCGATGATTTCCCCTCTCCGGGAGGGAATTTCCCCGGCAGGATCTCCCTGCCAGAGAGCTCTTTCTCTCTCGGTGGTTTCCGTCCCGTGGAGGCGGCGGAATATTTCGTGGACGTACCCCCCGTGCTTAGGTTTTCGGGAGGCAGATATACGCGAAGAGGCAACCTGGGGGGTGGACCCAGGTGGCCACGCCATAGCTGGGCGCGGCCCACAGGCCAGCCGCGCCCAGGTGTGGCGTGGGGCCCACCTGGCCCACCTGGCTGCCTCCTTTTGGCTGCCTCCGGCATCTGACATTATAAGACCCCCAGAATTGGTTTCGTGATTTTTGGAGTTCCGCTGATATGCTGACTTGACGACGCTTTTTCCAGCAGAAACCTGACTCCGGAAGGATAATTCCCAATAATCATCAAACATGCAAAATAAGGCAAAATAACATAAGTATCATGTATTAATATGAAATATAAGGATAGATAATGACAAATTATGATATAAAATAGTGATGCAAAATGGACGTATCAACTCCCCCCAAGCTTAGACTCGCTTGTCCCCAAGCGAAAACTGAGCTCAGTAAACAAGTCCACATGTTTATGGAGTGAAGTGTCGATAATAAAGAATACGGACAAGAAGCATCAGTATTTACTCAGCTAAACAAGTCATTTTAAACAGCAGTCTCTACGCATTCTACTTAACTTGGAACAAGTAATGGAACAACCACAAATAAAGGTACATTAAGCAAACCAATTGGATGTGGCAAACTGTGTTCTTGGTCAGAGAACAATCAACATTCTAACTTATCTTTCAAGAAGAGTCTTTATACTAGAGCTATATTGCAGAAATAGAGTTGCTCAATCATCACTGTTCCTTTCACATTCCAAAGAAAACTGTCAAAGTCATATTCTCAAAGATAAAACTTCATGTGCTCAAGCAAAGTAGACAAAACATGATAGGAAATATTATGAACTATAAATGATTGTATCTATAACAATTCGAGTGCTTGCTCGGGATAGAGGGAATAGGTTTACTGACTCAACAATAAATAAATGATAGGCCCTTCGCAGAGGGAAGCAGGGATTAAAACGTGTGCTAGAGCTTTTTAGTTCCCGAAGGCATAGAGAGTGTAAAAATATTGCTTTGAGAGGTGTATGCTATTGGTCAACAAATCAGTGGTAGAATCCTTGTCATCTTCCATACTAATTAACTTTTAGAGCGGTTCCGAGAGTTTATAGAACTGCACTTGTAACAAGCACTTATTGATGACACTCCTCCCAACCATTTCTTTCCACAAACCATGGCTTGACCGAATCCTCGGTTGCCGACCAACAATCACCGTGGAGGAGTGTTTATTTATTTATTTATTTATAGGGTGGACTAACCAGCTCTTTTAATGCAAAATAAAAGGTGGAGAAGCAGATGAAGCTGCCAATCCTTGTAAATCAGTTAGCATGGAAGATGACACATCTGCTACCACGTCCTTATGAGCTTGGTGAACAGTGACACAAAAAGGGATATAATAATAGTTTTGAATAGTTAAAGGTAGCACACGAGAAAATGTACTTGGAGTAGTGCGAACACTACATGATAGGTAGTTATGGTGGACACGAATGGAGTGCTTTGGTTCAGGGTTTTGGATGCACGAGAAGTATCTCCTCTCAGTACAAGGTTTTAGGCTAGCAAGGTTTAGTAGCAAGCACAAGAATTGAGAGAGACAAACACTTATAGATCTAATAGAACAACCATGCTATCTACTTTGTGGGCACAAAACACTTTAATTCAAGAATAATAAACTCATTGGCCAACAAAGAGGAAAACAATAGGGATAATGTTATTGCAACCAGTTCCCTCTTTTCTACTTAAGTGTAAAAAGTATTGATACTACTGACCAGTCTAAGTTTGCCACAACCAACTAAATTTACTTGCTGCACCCAAAGTGATGCCAATACTAATGTAACAAGATCAGCAATGACAAAGGACTTGCTGGCTAAAATAAAGTGTGCAGAAAGTAAAGATAAAGCTTCTCATTAATATTCCATCACAATAAACCTCACACCAACGGATACAACGATAACCAACTAAGGAGTGATACTCCACATTGCAAACTATCTCATATGATAACTTCTCTACTCATGGTACTAAGCAAAAATATAAAGATAAAGATAAAGATGGTGATACTGAAAACACCCCCCCCCCCCAAGCTTGAAACAAGCTGGGAGTGTGTTGTTACCCATGGTGAATTACTCCCTGTCTGGTGATTGCGGTGATGATTGAGGCCCATTATTATAATTCTTCCACCAGAAAGGATTCCCATCAACAAAGGAGGACTTGGTTTCAAGGGTCCTGGCGCTGGCTCCCAGACTCATGCGATGAAACCTGGTTTCATACTCAAAATTTTGATTCTGCAGGTCATAAATTTGGGCCTGCAACTTTGTGGTGGACTGATGGAGCAGGAAGATATCATCCCATAACCTAGAGGTCTCCTCTTGGTGTTTATCCCTGAGCTCGGAGATGATCTTGTGATTGGCTTCTACACCACGCTCTATCATCTTCTGGTACCTAAAAACTTCATGTTCCACTTCTTCTAGCCTGGCCATGACATCTCCCTCCTTCTTCGGTCCTCGAACATCTTCTTGCACCATGACACCGTCAACCTTGCGCAACTCCTGTGGGTGCCTCTTCACCTCAGCCATGTATGGGTTGACGCTCCCCTTGAGAGGTTTGCCCTTCGGAGCTCCGGAAGAAGACATGGTGGATCTAAATCTTGATAGAGAAACCTGACAGAAACTGCTCGAAAACAAACGCAACAAAAACACGAGATACGGACCTCGGGAGATCCGGGTAAATATATAGCGGAAAATAACGCGTGAAAAGGAAGGCACAGGGCGAAGCGGAGTCGGAGGGGGTCTCCGAGGCGACCACGCCATAGCTGGGCGCGGCCCAGGTGGGGCCCGCGCCCTGCTGTGGCGTGGTGCCCTCGGGCACCTCCTCCGGCACTTATTCGTCTTGATATTTCCAAAATTGTATAAATATAACTAATATAAAAGTTTCGAAGTAAAACGCGGACTTTTTCTTACCGAAATTCATACCTACTTCAAATCAGACTCTGCAGTTTCCTGTTTCTGAGTTTTAATAAATTCCTCCGGAGATACCATTTGAATAATATCAACATTTTCATTATAAGATTCTCCAGAAATATAATGTTTAAGTCTCTGCCCATTAACAACTTGAGGTTTGTCACCGTCAAGTGAATTAATTTTTATTGCACCAGAACGATAAACTTCTTCCACAATGTAAGGTCCTTCCCATTTTGAGAGTAATTTTCCTGCAAAAAATCTGAGACGAGACCTATACAATAAAACTTTATCACCTATGCAAAATTCTCTTTTTAAAATTCTCTTGTCATGCCATCTCTTAACTTTCTCTTTGAAAAGTTTAGCATTTTCATATGCTTCACTTCTCCATTCATCTAGAGAGCTTAACTCTAGCAACCTTTTCTCACCAGCTAATTTGAAATCTCTATTAAGCTCTTTGATTGCCCAATAGGCCTTGTGTTCTAATTCTAGAGGTAAATGACAAGCTTTTCCATAAACCATTTTATAAGGAGACATGCCCATAGGATTTTTATAGCTGTTCTATAAGCCCACAAAGCATCATTAAGCTTTCTAGCCCAATTCTTTCTAGACCTATTGACAGTCTTTTGCAAAATCAACTTAATTTCTCTATTTGATAACTCTACTTGACCACTAGTTTGAGGATGATACGGTGAAGCAATTCTGTGATTGACACCATATTTAGCAAGAGTTTTTCTAAAACCACCATGAATAAAGTGTGAACCACCATCAGTCATGAGATATCTAGGCACACCAAACCTCGAGAAAATAACATCCTTAAGCATTTTTAAGGAAGTCTTACCATCAGCACTAGAGGTTGGTATAGCCTCTACCCACTTAGTAACATAATCAACAGCAACTAGAATATGAGTATAACCATCTGAAGCGGGAAAAGGACCCATAAAGTCAAATCCCCAACAATCAAAAGGTTCAATAACAAGAGAATAACAAGAGACGAAAGGGAGGTGATGACCCACAAGTATAGGGGGTGTATCGCAGTACTTTCGATAAATAAGAGTGTCGAACCCAACAAGGAGCAGAAGGTGCTGGCAAGTAGTTTTGATCAAGAATTCACTGTAAAAGCTAGCAGACAGGTTTTCAGTAGTATTCGAAACAGCAGGTAAAAACAGTGCAAGTAAATAAACGAGCGCGGCAACAAATGCAGCGAGTGGCCCAATCCTTTTGCGTGCAAAGGACAAGCCGAGTGTGTTACTTATAAGAGAGAAATGTTCCTGAGGACACATGGGAATTTCGTCAAGTGCTTTCGCTTCGTGCAACTGGTTAATCTTCATTGTTTTGATAAGTGTTGTGTGGGTGAATCTATGCTAACGCACCGCCCTTCCTAGGACTAATACGCACTTGTGATTATACCCCCTGCAAGCATCCGCGAATGCAGAAAAGTAATTAAGATAAATCTAACCACAGCTTTAAACTCTGAGACCCTACGCTCCCTCGTGCACTATCTTACTAACGGGGGTTCAGGTTTCTGTCACTCCGGCAACCCCTCAACTAGCAAGCTAGGTACACGATGCATTCCCCTATGCCCATAAAGGTGAAGTGTAGTCGACGTTCACATGACACCACTAGAAGAATGACACCACAACTTAAATATCAAACCATTAAATATTAACGCAGCATTATTTCACTACTAACAACATGACTTCCATGTCCTCAAGAACTACAAACTACTCACAAGACATCATATGGATCATGATCAGAGATGATATGGCAATGAATAACAATTGGACATGAACACTAATCCACCAAACAAACTCAATAGCATCAATAACAAGGAGTAATCAACACCGGGAGAGTCTCCCCAATGAACTAGACAAGGTACAGCCCTAGATGTTACAGCAAGATGGATGTGGAGTCGGTGGAGATGATGGTGATGGCGCAGTGGATGATGGTGATGATGATCCCGATGAAGTCCAGCGTGATGACGATGACGATGGCGATGATTTCCCTCTCCGGGAGGGAATTTCCCCGGCAGGATCTCCCTGCCAGAGAGCTCTTTCTCTCTCGGTGGTTTCCGTTCCATGGAGGCGGCGGAATATTTCATGGACGTACCCCCCGTGCTTAGGTTTTCGGGAGGCAGATATACGCGAAGAGGCAACCTGGGGGGTGGACCCAGGTGGCCATGCCATAGCTGGGCGCGGCCCACAGGCCAGCCGCGCCCAGGTGTGGCGTGGGGCCCACCTGGCCCACCTGGCTGGCTCCTTTTGGCTGCCTCCGGCATCTGACATTATAAGACCCCCAGAATTGGTTTCGTGATTTTTTGGAGTTCCGCTGATATGCTGACTTGACGACGCTTTTTCCAGCAGAAACCTGACTCCGGAAGGATAATTCCCAATAATCATCAAACATGCAAAATAAGGCAAAATAACATAAGTATCATGTATTAATATGAAATATAAGGATAGATAATGACAAATTATGATATAAAATAGTGATGCAAAATGGACGTATCAGGAGGTATGGAGCCAAGGCAAATCCAGCGAGGGGTTTTCACCTTCCCAACAGATTTCTCTCCTCTTTTCGGCGGGTTGGTGGCGAACTGGCAGTGAACACGCGCAGAGAGAAAATAAATGAGCAGAGCAGAAAAAGGACGGGGATTAATGTGCTAAATAAATTAAATTTGCGTATGCTTCCAACTTCCAAGATCATTTTCCAAACAAAAAAAATGAAAACAAAGGAAGGAATTAGCCAACTTGGGCACAAGGTACAGATGGCGTGCGCTGATTCGGTGAGGGGCGCGTGCGCGGCACAACACACATGGGCATGGGTCTTTTGCACCGGAGGATGTCCGCTCTCTTACCGCTGGCCCCACTTGCGAGCACGCCAACCCCGCATAACATGAAATCAACGCTCAAAAGGAAAAATTTGCCGATTCTATATACACACTCAGTTTATAAATAATTTATCAAAAAAATTAGATATTGACGTATTGTTTAGATGCGTACTAAAAATGAATGAATATGTTGTTTAAATAAATGTGGATAAATATGAATATGAAAAATGTTAGAACATTTTATCTTTACTATTAAAGGAGAGAGCGTGGTATGGTGTCACACTTCAAAGAAATTACAAGCAAATGCCACCGCAATCATCTGCACACGCACCTACAAACCAGCGAACGCAACTAACAAACGTGATCTATCTCAACTAACCGAAGTTATCTTTGCTGTTAACAAGGATGAGTTGTTCCCTCCACGTCGTACGCCCGCGAAAATAAATCACCCGGACTCCCCTGGACCCCTGCCCACAACTCTGCTCCTCCCCAAATCCCATCGACCATCCTTCACGTTGCCTTCCCCATACACCACGGCGTGTCGCTTCCCCAATCCTCCACCGGGCCGCCTCCCACGCCCTCACCGCGCCGTGGTCAAACAAGTCGAGAGAGAGAGAGAGGCGTGGGTCTTTTCAATCGGCTTCTATCTACCCGACACGATTTGGCCAGAGACGTCGAGGTGGGGGCGGCAGGTTTGTCTCGGTTCTGATCCAGGAAGTGGATGTTCGTCGGCGATGGGCAGCGCGTACGTGTCAGGGGTGGTGTCGATGAAAGTGCTGCCGGCTGGCTCGGAGCTGAACAAAGTGACGGATAAAATCGGCAAGCTGCCGCTGGACTGCGGCGGCGAAGGCGGGCCGGTACATCAAGGAGATCTCAATGCCGTTCTTCCACCACGATCCACGATGTGGTGAAGAAGACGCTGGTGGCGATCATCAAGAAGAAGCAGGGCAAGAATGCTATTGACCTGTTCAGAAGCTGCATTAAGAAGCAGAACTAGGACTTGCATCCTCTTTGTGCTCCATGTTTCCTCAAGTGCTATGTCCCTCTCACGGCAGGAAGTCAGCTCCCTGGATATGTTGCTGCTGGCCGTGACCAACATGTGCATGCGTGACACTTCCCTTGCTGCCTTGCACGCAGAGCTCTCTGATTCTCTTCCAAAACTGAAAAAAGTCGACTTGATTTAAGAAGATTATTTTCAAGAATTATTAGCCTTTTCTCGGATGCATAATGTCTTATTTTAGGTTCTACAACCACTTTATTGGCTGGCCTGGAAAAGAGCTTGACAGTCATTGCGTTTAACGAGTTTGACAAAACTATGATAGTCCTTACATTTAACGTTTTTAACAAAACTACATCCTCACTCTTTGCTAATCAATGCAGATGTTTTCCCCTCTGATATTATTGCCAATTTCTTGAGAGTGAGCTTGGAGAATTGTGTACTGGATGATGAAAGGTGAGTTGTGCACTTTCTGAAACTTTTTGAAATTATGTCAATCTGATCCCGGTTTCTTAATGGTATTTGGAGCGAAAAGATGTTGTGTTTCGCGAGTTAAACGTTTGTTTATCCATCTGTGTTTTCTTGTGTGTCTCGATATGTGGTTTTACACGACCATGCATCAGATGTGAAAACAAGATTCATCTGAAACCTGGTTCTCTAGCTTGTATACTAAATGGTATGGTTTGGTGCATATGTCCGGATTAAGATTCTTGGTAGTTATATTTCCACGTATAATAAATCGGAATTGTGATGTAGACATTCACTATTTGAGAAATTGTACCACAACCAGTAAAGTGATAAGTATTGTATGCTGCATACACATTTTCTTCCGCCAGAATGATCACTCGAATAAGTGTACCTTGTTATTTGGCAGCAGATGCAAGGCTGTAGTATAGGTGGTATACAGTAAAAGACAATTTAACATCAGTAGGTGTAAGCAAACATATTGAAACGTTATCGGTGTTTTGCATTTCTCATGAGTTAATGAATTTCAGAGGCTTTGACTCGATGAGGCTTCACAAGAGCGTAGGATGACCGGATGTATTTTTGGATATGGGCTAGAGACCAGAGACGATGATTCCCGTATATATGCATCCATCAAACGCATTTCGTGTTCCTTACTTGTTTTACGGTACGCGCGGAGATTTGCTAGGGAGACAACAACCTCTTCTATTAATATCTAACCTGAAGCCTGTACTTAAAATTTACCTCTAACCTGAAGTCTGTACTGAAAGTTTCTAAGCAATTAATATCTGATGTTGTGCTTGTAGTGAATTTTTTCAAAGATAACTCTCCTTTATACTTAAGTTCAGAGAAAAAAGGGTCCAAAAGAGAAGGGAGTTTGGTGGAAAGGAAAATACTAGGAGGAAATATCATGAGAGAACTGACAACAAAGGATAGGGCTCTGCATTAGCTCAGAATTCCAATCCAGTGGATTTTCATCATTTACATGATAGAACCAACACATCACGTTATATCTGTTGTTACTTGACCAGTAAAGGAGTGGCTCGTTTCATTTCCTTTGTACTAATTTCCTAGGGATACAACAATAAATGAATGAGCTTATGTTTGCACCACTTGGAGATAATGATCTCGGCATGCAGCGGCCACACACGATAAGGTCGAGTCTGGGTAGTCTTACGTCTCAATGAACGTAAGTGGATTCAGATGGTTTTTGCAATTTGCATCCTCCTTCCATGTTACCTTGATCATGGCTTACTGATACTAACACAAATACTATGTATTCATTGACATGTATCGATTTATCTTATTAATAGCATGAAAGTTTCTTAATTTTCTTCATCCAGCACAAGTGTATTTATTTCCATATTAACAATACTGACACACACCGATAGTTTAATTTGGGCATTCTTCTTATTCACATTTCGATCATCTATTCTTGCATCATTCTTATATGTACGGACCTCTTATTAAAAAAATCACTATGGAGCAAGAATTAAGAAATATACCTACATACTGTATTTTTTAACTCTCAAAAGTGTGCAAAGCTTACATGGGAATCAAATCGTCACACTCATGCCTTCTATAAAAGCAATTGCTCCGTTTGATTCAGTTTAGTTTGATACATACATCAAATTTCTTGCTTCTCGTGTTTTCGAGTTGGTGATGAGCACCCCACGACTTTAGAAGTAAGCATCATTTTCGTGCAGTGGCACTTGACGTCCGAGGAGGCGTGGGAGAACTAGGAGAGAAAAATGTATGGTGGGTGATGCGAGGGGCTTCTACAGTAGAGTTGGACCTTGGCCTCCTCCCTTCCCCGTCCACAGTAGAGAAGGGCGACTTTTGGAACCTCCGACTCAGACCACCGCATCGCCGTCGATCCGCTTGATTCCCCGCCCTCCGGCGGCCGCTCCGGCGGCGGGAGGACGGGGAATCGACGGATCTGTGCATATATGTAGTGTAGGGGTGAGTTGGGTGCTAGCCGGCGGCGTCATGGCGGAGGAGGCGTGGCCGGAGTGGTTTTTGCAGGTGGCGGTCCTTCCCCTCAACGGTGGTGCTCCGAGGAGCTCCGGCGTCGACCTGCCACCTTCGTCGAGCCTGGGGCTCTGCGGAGCTGCTCGGTTCGGCTTCCCCTTCGCCGGCGTCCGCGGGACGGCGGATCTGGCGCAAGAACATCCGAAGGTTGCAGATCTACAGCGGCGTGACGACGACGATGACTTCAGGCGTAGATCCTACGGGATTGGTGCTCGGCGACTTCCCGCTGGCCTGGGGAGGCTCCTGATCCAAGGCTTCGAGAGGAGCTTGACCAGCGGCGCGCCACCGACAACGCTCGTCGTCAACGGCGTGGTCGAGTTGCAGAAGGGTCGGGGTGTTATTTTCTTTCTTTCGAGGACCTTTCTGTAATTTGTCGTTGTAGCTCCGTTGCTTTCATCGCAAAAAAAAAAAAAAAAAAAAGGCACAAAACAAGGCTGAAGAACCAGCTGGACTTGTGATAGTCACAGGGTAGCGTAGGTTTTCTATTTTTTCATTGACGATGGAGTTTGTAACATCAACTAAGGCACCTCGCTCTTCTAGGAGGCTAAGAAAGTTTTAGAGACAAATGAATGTGTATCATATTCCTCAACAAATGTGTCTATCGTATTTATAGTCACGAACCCATGCCTTCATAGCTTCATTTTTTTTTGCATGAATTCACTGATCCTTGTACCAATTTTCTGTTAAACATTTGAAAAGATTTTATATTAATCAGCAGCTAGAGACAAAAGGTAGAATTAAGATCGAGTAAAACTTGGTTCGAATATTTAGATCTAGACGGTCGAGCATGCTGTAGAGGAGTAAGATGTCACATTTTTTTTCTTGGAAGGTGTGGTTAAACAAAAAAGAAGGTGTGGGGTGAAAGTCGAATGCACTCGGGAGATAAGAGATAAGACATCGGACGATATATTTATACACCGCAGTCATTTTGTTTATTGATGCGCAATAATCTAACATTAAAATTTAATTCAGGACACATATCAATGTACAGATAAAATGCATATGTAAGGATCATTTTAAAAAGTCAAAGGTACCATTTGGAAACTGTTCGCATCTGAATTCACTTAGAAGATAGGCAGTTAGCTAAGATAAAATTTAACCAGGGCCACAGATCAATTTACAGATAAACCTGTAGCACCTGAAACAAACAAATGATTACTGGCACTTCTAGGCTTTCTAATTCTATCATTTCCCGTCTCCCATAACTAAATCTTCTTTGGTTTGATACCCATATCTATTTCTTTAAGCTTCAGCTCCAGCTCCAACCGCTCATTTTCCAGCCTCATCTTTTCATTTTCCAGCCTCATCTTCTCCAAATCCCTATCCTTCTCCTTGCTGAACCTCAGCCACTTGAAATGTCGCTGCTCAATGTTCAGCATCTGACCTTTTATCTTGAGACGACGTTTCTCAATTTGAATCTCGTGGGGTGATTTCTTCTCAGCAGATGGAGCACTGGATCTCTCGCTTATTTTGTTTGTATCAATAGCAGCGATTTCTGACAGATATGACCCAGACCGTGTCTCGTCCTGATCAAGCTGCAACCTCTTGGTGCCATGACTTCTATGATGATGATCCTCAGCAATGATCTCTATGTCATCATTGAATTCATCATCTTCATCAGAAAGCATCATATGATCATCGTCATCATCATAACCAAATGAAGTCTTCTTTCCAAGATCATCCCTACTCATAAGAGCCGAACACAGGGACTTCTGAAGTGCCGGATCATCAAGTAGACACAGCCGGTTCCGGTTGTGGTATGAGCACATCTCTTCATAGTACAGATGCTTTGAGCTGAGAAGCTTTCTCGCTTCTTCCTTAAGCTTTCCTGAGAGGCTCACCCCTTCAAGAAGTTGAGGGTTCTCGACGATCTGGCAAGTTGTTCCCCGGCCGAGAATTTCAGTCAGCCTCTTGTACCTCTTGTTCAGGTCATTGAACTTATCCTCGCACTGCTGCGGCGACACAGCAAATCCCCTCTGGTTCATCGACATGGAAACCAGCTTCCACTTGCCCTTCCTCTTCAGCATGGCGTGCTTTCTCTTCCTGCTGCTCGAGCCATTGTCCATGTCGACATCCTCGTCGATGTACGCCACGGCCGACACGAGCAGCTTGACCATGTCGCTGGTCCACTTCACCCGGTGCCACTGCGCGAACGCCTTGTCACCGCGGTCATGGTGGGGGCCTTCGTCTATGTCTTCCTCGTCGCTCGGGGAGGTCTTCACGACGTTACCAGCCAAATCTTGCGCCGGATTCGCAGGGGCAGGGAACATACCCTGATGAAGCAGCGGCTGGGCGAACTGAAATGCTTGCTGACATGACTCGAACGACGGCTCTATGTCAAAAGGCGCTCCGGGCATCAGTGTTCTTGGTGGCAAATTCCCCTCCATCTCCCAACAGGCTGAGCTTCCCAGAATCCCAACCTCTGCCAAGAAAGAGGGGAAACAGCCCAAGACTGCAACACGGCAAACTAAAGCGAGGCCATGAACAGGAAGGAACCGGAGTGGGGAATCCTGGAGGAAAAATCCAGCCGCAAATCAGATCAGCCCACGAGAAATCCCTAATGTTGACCGCGAAATCTGCCTCCTCGAGACGGGAAATCAAGAACGGAGATTAACTGGGATCAGAGGCGAAACCATACCCGAGGAATTCGTTTCTTTCACTCGTCGCAGCCAAAAACTGAAAAGAGTAGTAGGCCGCACGATACGAACTCCGTCAGGAAGAGCAGCGGCGCACGAGAGGGAGCGGCGCCAATCTTGGGAAAATCTTGGTGGAGACGAAAGGGAGGGATGGAGCCAAGGCAAATCTTGCGAGGGGTTTTCACCTTCCCAACAGATTTCTCTCCTCTTTTCGGCGGGTTGGTGGCGAACTGGCAGTGAACACGCGCAGAGAGAAAATAAATGAGCAGAGCAGAAAAAGGACGGGGATTAATGTGCTAAATACTAAATTAAATTTGTGTATGCTTCTAAGATCATTCTCCTAACAAAAAAAATGAAAACGATGGAAGGGAGCAGCCAACTTGGGCACAAAGTACAGATGGCCTGCGCTGATTCGGTGCGCGGCGTGTGCGCAGTGTGCCGCGCACACGCATGGGACTTGGAACGGAGACAGTACAATCTCTTACCGCTGGGCCCCACTTGCGACCACGCTAACCCCGCATAACAAAATCAACGCTCAAAAGGAACAAATTTACCGATTCTATATACTCCCTCAGTTTATAAATAATATAATATGTTTCATATATTGCACATATTGTTTAGATACGCACTAAAATAAATGAATAGACAAGTCTAGATACATCTGAATAAATATAAATATTAAAGAAGTAAAAACATTTTATATTTAGAAATGGAGGGAGTGCAAGTTATCCTTGGACTAGGTCTACTCCTGTGTTGCATGGTAACATTGTCTCTTTATGTCAAATATTTTAAAATGTGTTTGAATGGCTAATAATAAGCAAGAAAACAACTCTCTATAATGTTGGCTCTACACACTATCCAATACTGAGATCACCAAATCTGTTAATAATCATCCAGCTAGGCATGTAATTATGGAAATGAGATCTACTATATCAAATCAGATAGTATATTAAATGTGATAGGTTTGGCAAATTTTCAGCGGTGACGATATTTTGACAGCAATGAGAGGGGACCACACATGTATGCGCCCATGTGGGCAGTCAAACCGAGCGTAGATACACGTCTAGTACTCGCCTATCTCTATCCACGTATTCAATTGTCTACAAGTCAAATATATGACCATTGTCCAAGGAAAGAGAGCTTTGACCTACAAGAGACTACAACCATGCTCTTTTCAGCGGAACTAATCTTTTTTGAAACTTTATTTTGCTAAAGAGAATGGGGTCCAACTTATACATTATAGACTCTCTTTGTTGCATGTTGTTTTCGCTGATTCGGATCTATCTAATAATTATCGCTGAATCAAATCTAGTCTAAACTAAAACATATTCATCCAATTCAAGCACAATTCATATGGACCGAAGAGAATATTTTTTAAGGAACTTTAGTAGAACCAACCGTTTTTTTTTAAACTCCACACCCCTTTATTCAACTGAAATTATGTTTACAAGAATGTTTACGTGAAGTGGTGGCTCGCGGAGCCACACATGCCTACCAGCCGGTAGAGAAGTCGCCATTCTCGCCATCCTACGCGCTTCTTCATTTGACTCCCTTCTCTCATGGCTGAAAGAGGTATCTCCCAGAGCTCTTGCCTTCACATCTAGCAAGACACTCCCAAGGACACCCAAATTCATATCTCGCAACATGTTGACTACTTCCAGCCAGTGGCGGATCTCCCCTTAGGGCAAGGTAGGGCAGCCGCCCTACCTTGATTTTTCGCAAAAAACTACATATATATAGGCATTTTCCTTTTATATATTCAAATTTTCTATTTTTTGCACGTTCAAACTGGGCTTGTTCTGAGTGCCTTTTCCTAACTGGGCCTTAGTGGGCTGACAGTAGCTCGATATTTGTGCTCAATTCCAGGTTTTTGTCTGTTTTGTAAGTTTCAGTTGCTAGTGACAGATTTAAAGAGATATTCGTGGTAAATTGCAGGTTTTGTATAGTTTTTTTTACTGTTTTAGTTTTGTTGCATCGTTTTTTTCTCCTTAAAGTTCGCCTGACCTTATTTTTTTCTCGTCCTCCGCGCGCTGCTTCCAGCCAAACCGACGCGAGATGAATATGGTCTAGCCAAAACCGGCCGTAGCTACAACCAGGGCTCTAACTCATATGGCCCGTATTAGGTAGGCTCAAAATCTCAAATAAAGCCTGGTATAGTATGGGCCGCATATAGTGGGCCAGTTAATCATAGGCTTATCAGCCCACCACAGTTTTTCGCTTGGATCCCAGAGAGCTAATGAAGGAAGAACTACTCAATTCACAGCCGGCCGCCGTAGTTGCGGCGGAGAGCCCCCCGCCCTGGCCTGCGCCAGGCTCCTAGCTTAGATTCCTCAGAGCTGAGGCTCCCGCTCCAGACCTGCGATGAGCTCCGCCTCGACGGAACCCGTTGCTCCTCCTCCTCCTCCGCCCGCCTTCTCAGGTTTTCTTCTTTTCCCCCCTTTCACGGTACCTGATTCCCTAGGCTTTGCGCTTGTTGATGGCTTGCCAGAACTTGAGTATTTCGTTTCCTAATAGAGATTATCGATTTGAATCTCCGTATAGGTAAGATTCTAGTTGGATAAATGCTTGATCTGTGCATAATACAGTCGTAGTTCTCTTCTGCACTCTATACATGCATTTCATCCTGCTTTGTTTAACCTGGATGCGTGTAAATGAGTGTAAACTCTATTTATTTTTTGCTTTTGAAAGAAATGAAATGCACTCGGGCTGTCCATACCTGGTAATACTGACACTATTTTACTAGTTTAGTACTTTAGTTACCTAGATACCTAGAGCATGTACAATGCAAGTGCTTGTAGAGCTGATTAACAAAATAAAAAATTAAGTGCGATTGTGTTAGTGCTTATTTTAAAGAGGAGTGCTTGATTAGGAATCAATGCTTAAGGGGTGCTTATGAAACTATTCAAAATGTATATAACATCAAATTGTGTATTTATTTATTTATGTAAAATTATTAAATTATGTAAGCACCAATAAAGAGAGGATTGCATTGGAGTAGACGAATATACGTAGGTGCTTAATGTTGTGGTTTTATTCTCTCTGTTTAAGCACCTGACATTGTACGTGCCCCTAGATTGTTGCAGTACCTGTTTTCCACTCCATTGCTTAAGGAGTCGAAAACATTACCCAGTTAAACTTCTGTAGCACTTGATAACCATAATATATCCATCGGTTCCACATAAAGGTGTACTTGACCTGGTTCTTGAAATTAAATTGTTTGACGCAGAAGAGTTTACCATAGATTGGGTGCTTAAATTGGATCTTTTGGTGTTGAAATACTTCAGGGGACACTTATGTGGAAGAAAGCAGTGCAGGTCCAGGCATTCGCAGTTTTCAAGAGATCGGTGGGGATTATACACCACGCTTGGGTCAAGAGTTTTCCTCTGATCATGAAGCGTACGAGTTTTATCGGTATTATGCTTGGAAGCTGGGATTCAGTATCCGGAGAAAATATGCAAACATAAGCCAGAAATCTGGTGAGATAACCTCGAGAAAATTTGTTTGTTCAAGGGAAGGGTTTAAAGCCCAAGATAAAAGAACCAACCACAAGAGAACTCCACAGCCCGATACAAGAACAGGATGCCATGCTAGTTTGGTTCTGAGCCACAAAAATGAAAATGCAAAGTATCAAGTATGTGCTTTCGAGCCTCAGCATAATCATCCTTTGTTCATTCCATCCTGTGCTAATCCTTCGCAAAGAAAGTTGAGTGATGCTCAATCTTCGGAAGCTGGTAACTATGGTAGTGAAACAAATGCCAGTGAACCAGAAAGCAGAATTTCTTCTCTTGCGAAGAGTGTTGTTGATTCCAGAAAAGAATGGCAACAGCCTTTACGAACTAGGAGGCAACGGGAAATCAAATATGGGGAAGCTGGTGTTCTGTTGAACTACCTCCAAGACCAGTCCCTGTCAGATCCTTCATTTTATCATGCTGTACAGCTGGATGCTGAAGATAAAGTTGCGAACATTTTTTGGGCAGATGCGAAGATGATCTCTGACTCTGGCCAGTTTGGTGATGTTGTTTCCTTTGACATTGTCTCCAGAAATAACACGAGCCTCCGACCATTTGCCTCTTTTGTTGGGTTTAACAATTATGGGGAGACTGTATTGCTTGGGATGGCACTTATGTATGATGGTACTGTTGAATCTTTCCAGTGGCTATTGGGGACTTTTCTGCGTGCAATGTCTGGACGAGCACCTAGAACTGTTTTTTCACGCGGGGATGCAGTTGTAGCAAAGGCTATCTCATTTGTGATGCCTGAGACACGACATGCTATCTGCACATGGCACCTGAAACAGACTGCAAAAAAGAATCTAAGTCACCTCATCAGAGGGGACTGCAATTTCATGAGGGAATTCAAAGCATGCATCAATGATTATGAGGAGGAAATTGAGCTTTTCGCTTCTTGGGAAGCTATGATCAATCAGTATAGCCTTCATGGTAATATGTGGTTACAAAGGGTATTTGAAGAAAAAGAGAAATGGGCTAGACCATACATGAAGCAGACATTTTCAGCTGGGATGAAGAACACTCGATTGAATGAGCGTCTGCATTCTGATGTTCAGGATTATCTAAGATTTGATGTAGACATAATTTTTCTTTTGAAGCATCTTCAAAAGGTGATCAATGACAGACGGTACAGAGAATTAGAGGTTGAATTTAGTTCGAGACTGAAGTTGCCAGGCTTCAAGATTAGAGCTCCTATTCTTACACAGGCTTCTGAGGCCTATACAGGCATGATATTTCAGCTTTTCCAAGAAGAATATGAAGAGTTTCAATCAGCTTACATTGTGAATCGTGATGAAAGTGGTCCATGCCGTGAGTATATTGTTTCCATTGTTGAGAAGGAAAGACGATATAAGGTTTTCGGGAACCCTTCTGAGCAGTTTGTTTCATGCTCATGTAGTAAGTTTGAGACACTTGGTTTCCTGTGTAGCCATGCTTTGAAAATTCTAGATACCATGGATATTAAGTATCTTCCAGATAGGTACCTCTTAAAACGATGGACCAAACATGGGAGGTGTCTGACTGCGCCACATGTTGAAGGTCGTAAGGTTCAGGCAGATACCACATCAGAATTTTCTAGTCGATACCAATATTTGTGCCCAGTATTTGTTAGGCTTGTTGCTCGAGCATCAGAATGTGAGGAATCATACAGAGTACTAGACCAATGTTCAGTAGAACTTCAAAAGAAAGTTGAAGAGATCTTGCAGAAACAAACTAGCATTGATGCATCTGCCTCTCAGCCTGATGTTGGGGATATATTCTTAAACACTACTGACAATGTGTCAGAAAGAGCAGTGGAGTATTCAAGCAGCACAGGAGCAAAGAGAGCAAATAAGAAAGGTCATAAAAGTACTTGCATTGGGAAAGGCCTACAAAAGAAGAAGAAAGTGCAGCCCGAAGAAACTGAAACACAGTGTACCGTGTGGGATGCTCCTACTCAACCTGGAAATGTTTCGTTTCAGGTAATTTTAGCATTTTCCTTTACTATGTTAGTGGAAATGTATTCTGCATCCCCTATGGTGTTGCAGCGTGGCTGTAACCAGATGTATTTTGTTCTAAGCAAATACTTCCTCCGTTTCGAATCATAAGATGTTCTAACTTTTTCTGAATCGCACTAGACACGTTTCGGTGTGTATGTTCACTCATTTCAGTCCGTATGTAGTCAACATTGAAGTATCTAAAACACCTTATAATTTGGATTGGAGGGAGTAGAACAATAGTGTTCTTGTGCTCTTCTAAAAACTGAATTGGACAAATTTCTAAAGCAGTATTTCTAGGAACGGGCTAGTAGGTTCATATCATATCCTTTATTATCTTAAATTCACTATAACAAATAGTCGTGTGTTCTGTTCATATGCGTAACATTAATGACGCAAATGTGCTATCCAGAACCTTCCACTTAAAAATTTCCAGTGTCATTCAAGAACTTTTATGCGTTATTCTAGCATAGTTAGTATTCATAGTATAGTCTATGCTTGGTCATTTTGTCAACAGATATTTGGTCACTTTAATTCATTTTTTTGTAGTCAGTGGATTGACTATTAGCAGCCATTTCCAATGGAGCAAATGAATTATGAAGGAAATTAGGAGTACAGCCAAGTTGTTTTCATTCTCTTTGTGAAAAAAAAGATTGTGCATCTTCCAGGCTTACTCGAGTACTACTCACATGCCATTGCCTTTTCAGGAACTAGGGTTTGTTCGATATCATACTCAGCCATCAAGTAACAACCAACATAATCAGCGGGTACGCAGTCTTGCAGTTGCTTCTGTACCTATTTTCTAAGTTTAGGTGAACAGTGAATACATGCTTTGTTAACCATGGTTTCTGCTTCTTTCTTGGCCGGGGTTTTCTTTTCAGGGCTTGTAAAATTCACTAGCTCTGTCTCAAGCGAGACTGTGAGAGGATATATTGCAACTGATTGAATGGACACTCAGCCCTCAGGGAACCCCTAGCAGATCAAACGGGCTTCCCAAATTCTGATCATCTGATGGTATTTAATTACCAGTCAGCCATAGGAGACCTGCTATACACGATATGAGAACGCCCCTACTACCAAGTACCGACGGACATTCACCTTGTCAAATACATCCCCAGTAATGTGAGTGCTTGCACGTGGCAATTCAGTAATGGACTGTGGTAGCTTTCTTGCAACTATCAGGCAGAATCAGCTGGATACACTTGTGTGGCATGGCACCTAGTCATAGCTATAGCATGTACGTAACCATTTGTAGGCATGATAATCTATCTTGACCAAGCACAAGCAGGTGTTGTATTGTCCTATGATCGTTGCTATGAACTATGAATTCTTTGATATGAATCTCGCCCAGCCTGAATGGATCACGTCATACCATGGGCAAGAATAGCAATCTTGAATTTTTTCAATGTATCTTGAAAATTTTATTCTGCAAAACTGTTTCCTGGACTGCAATCATGTACGTCCCCGAAGGTAAGATGTACTGAAATTGCTCGGTTGGTTAAATAAAAAGACAGTAGCAGATTTATGCTGAAATTGGACAGCATCACACATACCTCAAATTTGTACTGAAATTGATACGGTGGTTAAGTGAAATACTACTAATATTTGTCAAATTTAAAACATCTGCAGATTCTCTACCAACCGATCGATCCGTTGAGTATGAAAATATGCAACTGACAACATTAAGCACTGAATCTGAAGACAAAATAAAATCAGATGGCATGCAGTAATTGGGAAGAACATGTCAAACCACATAGCATTTCCTTGAAGATAAGTCATTACAGCAGCATCGTTAGATAGCAAGCAGGTTATCCTTGTAACACATCGACTAATCCTACAAACCCTATGGGTCGGTACTAGGAAACGAACACGAAACACAGATCCTAGCAGACAGCAGCAGAAGCTCCACCGACGAGGCCTCTATCTATGCCCTCTCGCCCCTGATGCGTCGCGCGAGCTGGATGTCCTTGGGCATGATGGTGACGCGCTTGGCGTGGATGGCGCAGAGGTTGGTGTCCTCGAAGAGTCCGACGAGGTAGGCCTCGGCGGCCTCCTGCAGCGCGGAGACGGCGGAGCTCTGGAAGCGGAGGTCGGTCTTGAAGTCCTGCGCGATCTCCCTGACGAGGCGCTGGAACGGGAGCTTGCGGATGAGCAGCTCCGTGCTCTTCTGGTACTTGCGGATCTCGCGCAGCGCGACGGTGCCGGGGCGGAAGCGGTGTGGCTTCTTGACGCCACCGGTGGCCGGGGCGGACTTGCGCGCCGCCTTGGTCGCCAGCTGCTTCCGTGGGGCCTTGCCGCCGGTTGACTTGCGCGCGGTCTGCTTCGTGCGGGCCATTGAGGTGGTGGATTGGGGCACCGGAGATTGGATGAGATGGAGATTTGGGAATGGAGAGATTTGATCTGGGCGTGGTCTGTGACGGTGGGTTTGCGTGGGTATTTGTAGCAGGTTGGGGGAAGCGGTCACAGGCGGGACCGCGGGAGTGGGGAAAATTTTGGGAGGGGTGAGCGCGGGGGCGGAAGTGTTGGATGGAGATGGAAAGTGTAGATGGGGTGAGATGGGAGAGCGATCCGCGGGATGGTGGTTGCTGGATGTCTAACGGCTGTGATGGTGCTGGAGAGGATTAACGGTCCCATCTGTCAGGCTGAAATATGAGTAACTTCCTTTTTAGAGCGAAATAGTGGAGCATGTGGTTTCCCTCTTTTTGCCACTTTTGATTTCAGCAGCACTGTCGGTAAAGCAGCACACTAGACTCCTTCATTCCATTCCGTTCTCGTGAAAAAATAATGTTAACTGAAAAAAAAATTGCAGGTAAACTGAAATAAATTGTATAACGGGTATGGTGTAAATTTTCGTTGAAAAATACAAGTTTTATGGTCTGTATTAAAATTATCTTTTTGAGAACTATTTTTTGAACTCCTATCTATTTGGCATCTCTACAATATCTAAGCTCCCTAGGATTTGAGCTCCTATGTTGAGCCACGTGTCAACGTCTTACTGGTTCTTGCTTTGTTCGTGTCCACCATATTTATGGTCAGAATAATATTATTCGTCCAGTTAAACTGGACACAAAATTTAGTGATGATTTTTCTAACTTCCGCACATGAATTTTGGGCCGCCCTATGTTAGAGCATCTTCGTTAGATGTCATATTTTAGGGTATAATTATTTTGTAGGATAGTCGAGGTAAAAAAAGCCTTATTCCAATAGCCGTAATTGATGTAAATTTTGTCCATATTTGTTTTGTGCGGTCCAGAAAATAACACGAAATGCTGCAAAACACGAAACTTGGATTATTGCTATATAAAAAAGGGCAACGTGGACTAACAATTGTAAGTTTCATGTCGCCCTCCTGTCTCTTCTGCCACCGATTGGCCTTGAACCTCCACCACAACTCTTACAGATTTGGCCGCAAGTCTGCCACCACTGCTTGAGAGCGCGGTAGGGATTCGAACTTGAGAGTTGTCATTGATCTCCCCCCGCACGGCGCCATCCTCACGTCTCAGATGTCGTCTCCCGCTGGAGAGCCAACCGAGCAGCCCTCCTCTCCTCCCCTTCCTCACCGTGCCACCCCCTTCGCTACAAGCACACGCACAAGCGACACATGCAAGTTATGCCTCTGGTACACCTCGACTAACCTCTTCCTCACAAGGTTTATGCGCCACCACATAGCACGTGGGGCTTGCCTCTTTCGGCGATTAATCAATTCGAATTTGTTAATTTTACATTATATGGTTTATACTGCAGATACTAGACTAATATCTTTAATATTTGATTGAAAAGGTTATGAGGATCTATTAATATTTACTCATATCAGAATGTCATGTGTTGATCACCGTAAATCAGCAATAGTACCCTCAGGCGCAGCAAAGCGCGCCATCTCCTTCTAGTGCTTGTGAATTTGCTATTGGTTGCCATGATCTTAAATTTCTATATATTTGACATGTATGTTTTTGTCTAGTTGTGGGATGCTCTAGCAATGTACGTAGATATGTACGATGAGAAACTTTTTAAATTGATTCATTGTTGGTCCAAACTTCAAGAATGTCAAAAGTTGAAAACAATTTGACTCTCTTTGAACGGACGAGAGGAGGAGAGAGTTAAGGGCGGTATAGAAGGAGAGCTAATGTCGGAAAGCGGCTCGGAATGGCCTACTAGGACAAAGAAAGCAAGGGCGGGAAACAAGGCAGCATCATCTTCCTCCCTTCAAAATTCACTTACCGATTACATGAAGAAGGTCTCATCGTCCTCAACTCGCGAAGTGAAGATGCACGAAGAGAACCCAGAAAGGTGGGACACCTACATTGACATGCAAAGCCATAAACTTAAAGGAGATGCAAGACGATAGAGAACTCAAGAAAAGGGTCTCAAGTGCCAGATCATGTCTACCTACACAACAAGCACGAGCCCCAATCAAAACGCTTAATGTGTTGAGAAAATATAGCACATCATGGAGGAGAGGAAAGTAAGGGCTAATGAATGATTGGTATGCATTTTCGATGATGTGTTGTGATGTGGCCTGACTTCGTGGTATTTTGGTGCCTAGTGTAGTATTGCAGGACTTCCATTATCTACATTTTGGTAGCTGAATTTGATGTTGGCATTATTTTGTTTTCAAATATAAAAAATGGGCAGAATGGATTGGTGCGGCTGGTTGGTGTTGCCGCCGGGGGCACCACCTCTATTGTGCCGGACATGTACCCGACTCCAAACCGGACACATTGTAGGGTGTGTCGGATAAATTTCAAAGGTGCCGGTTGAAATGCTCTAAACCACTCCACATGAATAGCTAGAAACATGTGGTCATATAATGGAATTAGCGTGTGAATCATTTTATTAGATCAGTGTGAATCATTTTATGTGTATGAATGATGTCATTATTGTGTGAATCCTTCATCGATCCAGTCATCCAGAGACTATATAAAAAAGAAACAAGACATATATTTATATAGTGAAAAAGTTTCTTCTTGGTTGGTATTGACAAGAATGGAAAGGTGCATGAAAAGCTGATCGGCCTTTCCCCTTCGTACGTCCTACTTGCGCGGAACTCATGGAACCTCCATGTCACTATGTACAGATGACACACTTGATTCAATCTCCGGAGTCCCTGTTCTAGAACGACACCAGTTTGGTTTGGATTCTTTGCGTTGCGTGTGACCATTTGCTCCATGTTCACCTACCTACCTCCAATCTTTGCTACACATGTCCTTCCGTCAACTTCAGTTATTCCCATCCCATGTCTCCGTTTTCTCCATGCAGGTGCGACTTCCCTGCGCTCCCGACGCGCTACATAACCTCAGGCGTCACCTGAACGCCTCAACACGAACGTGTGTTAGCTTAGCTACATAGCCAATCCATGGCCGACATACGGAGCGACCTGCACAAGGTGACGCCGAGCCCGTCGTCCCTTAGAATCTTTGGCTACAACGTGGCCGGCGGCACCACCGACGTCGCGGCGGTGCCGTCTGCGCCGCCGACACCGCGGGCAGATGGGCGGAGGTTCGAGTGCCACTACTGCTGCCGCGAGTTCTCCAACTCGCAGGCGCTGGGCGGCCATCAGAACGCGCACAAGAAGGAGCGGCAGCAGCTGAAGCGCGCACGACTACACGTCGACGCCGGCATGGGCTACTTCCCGCCCCCGGCGCCAGGGCAAGTAATCGCCGTAGGACAGGCCGGGTCGTCGGCCTACCCGCATGCCGCCTTCCACAGATGGGTCTACCTCGCGCGCCAGCCAACGGTGGGCCTGCCCTTCCATGCTCTTCCAGCCGAGCCGCAGCTCTACGACGTAAGCGACTGTGGCACCGGCAGCTGCGAACGTTTGTACGAGAGGGATGACGGGACCGAGGAAGCCTCCACGATGGGGCTGGACCTCCATCTCAGCCTTGCTCCGGCCAGTTCATCGTGAGTCAGCTGAATCATCAACTGGTTGATTTCACTATATGGAACAAGTTGTCAAGTATCATCCTCCAAGGCTTATGATCATATTTGAAAGTTTTCACTGATCAGTATCATCCTGTGTGTTGAGAAGGGATTCTGTTGCATCACTAGGAAACTCTCTTATTCAGGGCAATGATGCTTTTTAAATCAATTCCTTTGCAAAGTAAAACCGTGTTGCCGACACCATATATATGTCAATCAGACAATCAGTCACTGCCTCTCATACTTTCTATGAGCTTAGGATTCCGTTGATGTCTCTTGCCAGAACAAAATATTATGTCTTGTCGAACTTAAAATAGCAGACAAGATGGTGCTTAGTCCATGAGGTGGATTTACCTTATTTAACCTGCTCTTGCTGACGAGTCATAAACAAGAGAGATTAATGACCATGCTTCATGATGTAGGAATATAAAGCAAATTGAGCATGCTTGCTCAAAATTGCAAGGTGTGTACAACATGAAATGACTCTTGGGAACAATATGAAGGGTTGAGTGCAGTGTCAACGCAAATCTGCTATTCAAGGAACATGATAGCACATGTACCCACATGTATATGTACATTTCCTTTTTTAGATTAAATATCCTCTGTGTTTATGCTCTCTTCTATGACCTGAATGCAGGATCCAACTGATATCCCAGAAGACATTGCCTCTGCAAGCTTCGATCTAGCTTTTTCATGGCGGCGCAGTAATAGAATAGTGTTCAGCACAGCCCATCTCACCTGTGAATCAGCTTTGTTCTCGGTAAAACCTAAGCTCTTAAACAATCCATCCAGCTGTTAATGAAACACAGAACATAATCAGAGATAAACAGGGGATACGGCTATGATGTCTGTCAACTTAATACACAGGTAAACTGATGGCCAAAAACCTTGTTAACGTCATCTAGTCCTCCTTCAGCGTATCCATACAGAAGATACTCTGTTGCTACTCCAGCCAGCGCAATACATGAGAACTTGTTCAGCATCTGCCATTAGTACCAATTTATGGCCAACTCAATCCACAAATATGAATGACTATCGGAAGACCACAGTTGTGTAATGCCTTATGACATTACACATAGCTATTCACTGAAAAAGCAGTAGTCCATCGGGTAGCAACAATTGCGCGTGCCCATCCCAGAATATAGAAATTATGTGTTTAAGTGATATAGTAACTCCAGTTAGAAGTATAGCACGCAGAGAGCATTGGATAGGGTTTACTAGTTCAGTTGTCTTTTTCATACGTCAATAAATCCTGTGTGATTTTCATATTTTAAGCGATCCAGCTTGAACCTGATCATCTTTATGTCTTAACTTCAGCTAAAACGTAATCAATATATCCATTACAGGATTTCTACATGCTTTGCACAAAACGAAAATTTTAGAAACCCTCACCTTCGCAGACAGTTTTCCTGAATTGATCTGGAAATGAAAAATAACCATTAGACTGGTGCATATATAACTAACTTGTTTGCAGGAAAAGATATAGTACAACAGCTTAAAAACATAAAATGTAGCATAAAGAATGTCCTAAGAACCCCCAACATGGGGTATATCCTCTTAAAAATAGATTTACAATTTAAGATAGAGTTGCAGGTGTTCCATAATGTCTTTCAATAGCAGACAATAGTTTCATTCTGTATTAGGAAAACAGTTGGGTGGTTAACAATACATTGCATCTACAATGTTCATCCCTTTGCCATGTTCGGCAGCATTGTATCAGAAACTGGAAAAGAAGAGCATCGCGCTTCGTACTGAGATAGAATTCTGCTACAAAATGAACTGACAAGGATAAAAGATTTGGTGATTGCGGATCAATATGAATAACTGATCTCAACAGTTTCCTTAATTGCAGACAAATAAATTTTCCACATTACTAGCAACATAAGAGTTGTAGTGCACGAAAATTTCTGGCAAGAGTGGTACTTGGCCAGTCTAATAAAACTGATTAGTAAATTCAATAGTTTAGAAGGTGTGCCTCGCACACTACTGAACACTGACAGGGATAATAAGTGCATCTAGTAAACACAACTTCAAGATGCAACGAGAATTTAGGAGCAAAACAACAGTAGGTACGTCGTGTGTATCAATTAAACAATACTAATATTACAGCAAAAAAAAGGTCACAATATTGAGAAGCATTGAATGAGAAAACTAACCTCCTCAACGAATTCAAAGTCCACAAAAGCTGTCCCAGCTTGTACATTCAGTGATCCTTTTTTCATAAGTGTATCTAAACTTGTGATAGTATATTCCTTCGGGAGCACTCCAATCAAGTATGCTATCAAGAAGTGGCCAGCTTCATGCTTCACATATAGTATATTAATTTCTTAGATTATGCATAATAAACCACATTTTAAAAAGTGGAGAAGCGGAAAGTTCTCATCTTGTTAAAGAATGACACATAACTGAAAGTGCTGGATGAACCATACTATCCATTCATATTTATAAACTGTAGCTTGAATAAAGACGCAAGTTGCTCAAATATTAACATATATCGTCCATCGACACTGATGCCTAGAGAATTCTATTTTAATCAAGTTGAAGATTGATACACTTCATACTCAAACAAGGTCAACAACATTCATGGTTTGCATACCTCAATAACTCTGTTATGGTACTTCTGGCTGAAACTGTGACCGAGTGTGTCAAGAACCAAGTTTCTAGCCCCTCCGTTCAAATATATCTGGAAAACTGAGATGTAGCCAGGTAAGTTCAAGCAACAGATGACAATGTCAAGTGATTACAACATTAATAAACATTACTATCATTTCTGCAAGGAAATAACACAGACCAATGTCTACATTACTTTTACTTTATATAGATTTATTTTCCAAGTGATCCTAAGAATATACTAAATGGCTGCAAGTATTTCTAAGCTTTGCTGAATCAGAAAATCACACTTTACAAGAGACATGTTAGGTGCCACAGTACATGTGGATTGCACTAGCCCTTCTCATCACTTCAGACTTTTGGAATAGTTGTCTAGTGCATTCAATATGACATGGTAACAAAGCCAAGGTCTTGAGTTCGAGTCCTGGCATTCACACTTTTTTTTGCTTGTAGCCCTCTTTGTGTCCACGTATACATCTCTTGAGCCATACCTGTGAGTCCACGTACTGGCCGAGGCGTAAACCTCTGAGATTTTTATGCACGTGTGGGCATCCGAGTCACACGTGAGAGGGGGTGTAGTTCGTACTTTTGGAATAGTTGGTTAGTGCATGCACATGTAGGAAGCTAGAAAGTTGGACATGTATTTTTATTTTACAAAATTGAAACTTCATTACTGTGCATCACGATTCATGATGCATGTAGCCACTTATTACATATGTTTATTACAGTCCCAAAAAACAAAAACGACCTGACAAAGCAAAGTGATGACATGCCATAAGGTATCATAACTAACAACTAAAATGTAAGTAGCCTACTACATGCAACCAGCCAAACTAGGATATCAAGTTGGATATGTATGCATGTAAAGTAGTAGATTTGTTTAGTTCAAGATTGCATAGAAACTCAAGCTAATCGGTATCTGGTATCTAAGAAGCACGCAACCGGATGAAATGACCAGTACTGCAGAGCTATATCTATTCACTACCATATATAGTTGATTTCTCCTTTAAGAGATCAATGTAGGTAACTGAAGATTGCAGTTAAAAATGTAATTTATGGCCTCAAAGCATGCATCAATCATATGCTTTGAAATAACAAAAGATTGCAAATACTAACTCACCAAATCAACAGACCACACAAATAGTAGGCCTACAAAGAGAAACAGAGCTTGGAGTTGAGAAAGCTCAAATGCAGCTGAAATAGAAAGCCCTCCAAGAAGTGCAGCAATTTGGAGATTTCTCTCAATTGATCCCAAAGTCCGATCCTCCGGAGATAGAAAAGAAGAAGTATCGATCCCATTCAGCTTAAGCTCATCTAGTTTATAAAGTCTTTGAGGTACCTAACAGAGATTATGGTATAGTAAAGGAGTTAGTATGCTACATAGCAATCCCCAAAAAGGATAAAGGTTACTTTCTAATTGAACATGCAGCAGATATTAACAGGTGAAATTTCGCAGCACAAAGAAGCAAAGATGAAGTGTTTGCTTGTATTTTTTTTTTTTGCAATTGCACTAAGCAACATTGGAAAAATAGCCGCTAGTCATGGTGGTAGCTACACACCCTAGTTTGACCGACCCGTATACGTCACAGAAAAAAAGAGAATACTCAAGAGAGTGGGGGGATCTCAACATTAGAGTTGCTAGGATTATTCAAAAGTATTTTGAAATTTTTTCAAGTCATATTCCGGGTGTAATGATTATTTTTAAAAGTCAACATAGAAGTCAACGCTACAAAAAGAGGACCAATTTTTTTTTTCGAAATTCTGAAACCAGTTTTGTACACCAAAATTCCATACTCTACAACAATATGAATCCAAAACAGGTATATACGGCTTACATCGCCGTGTAATGTCATGGTGTGTAGCTACCACCATGAAATGTCATGGTGTGTAGCTACCACCATGACTAGCAAATCGCAAGCAACATTACAAGTTTGCCCATGTATTTTTTTAATATAACCTTCAATATAGAAACATTTGCAATGGAGAAAATTTCGAGAATGAGACTGGATAAATGATAGCATGAAACTGAACTCCTCATAAGTTTGTGCGGATTATTCATATTGATTTATCAACATTAAAGACAATATTTTAAACAAAGTTGCATTGTTTGCTAGTCAAATACTGGCAAGGTTGCATTGTTGTTGATGAATTTAGCTTAAAGGTTGTATTGTTTGCTAGTCAAATATGTAGCACCCTGGAACTAGACGCCACCAATTTTTTCATATAACTTTAATATACTCCACAATTTACAAACATTCACAAATGCCTTCCATACAACGAGAAATTGGACCCAATCCACCTAAGATATTCCAGTTAATTTTGCATGGCGATTTTGTAACGAACTTAGGTCTGATTTTACTATAAATCAAGACAATATTTCCTGTTGTTCGAATAAAATTAGACATGCTTGGAAAGGCTAATGGCGTATAAATTGGAGTTTGTATTTTAGTTTCCTTCACGTGTCAGGCAAGAGTCATGGAACATAATATAGTATTTTATTTTTCAAAAAATCCTATCATGTCGCAGTAGAGGGCTGAGAACTGAGATCTATCCATCTCTCTATAAAGAGCGGGTAAGAGTTGGAACCTCAGATTGCCATGCCCTATAAGAAACATACCAAATTCAAAACAAACAAAACATACCAAATTATGGACTGAAAAACCTACATTTTTTCAGGTTCCAAAATATCAAAAACTAAGGTGGTTCTAAAGCATGGAACTGATCATTATTTCGGACGAAACTACGAATAAACTGCACACTAACCATACAAGTAAAATCGTCTCTGAAAAAATCATTAACACTCTCTGTTCATTAATTCATCCGCAGATCCGTTCAACCGCATGGAAATAATCTAATTCAGAGACGATCGAACGTAAGTAATTGTAGGATCACCCTAAAAATCGAAGGAACTATCATAACATAGCAGAATAATACTATTCAGTATCAAGGACCCAAAATAATTACTGTATTCAGTATCAAGAGAACACCAACCTGCCTCGCGGCTCCAAAGCACCGGAGCCCGCCGCCCTCCCCCTGCGAGCCGCGCACGAGGGACAGCGCGGCCTCGTCGTTCCCCTTCCGCAGCTCGTCGTCCACCTGCTCGAGCACCGCCCTCGGCCGCGCGGCCGACTCGGAGGTGGTGTTTGCGGCGCGAGCCGGTGGCAGGCGCAGCCTTGAAGCGGCGGCGGGCTGCAGCTGGGTGAAGCAGCAGCAGCAAGGCGGTCCACCCAGTCTCATCTTCCAAGTGAAGTTGAGCTGGTCCACAAACGCGAGCTGCGGAAGGATTTATCCAACTGAAGACGAGGACTCAATGTGTGCCACAGTGCGAGGTCTCTAAATTAGACGATTTCTAGTTGTCTAAATGTGAATATATCTATATTTGTAACATGTCTAGATATATCCACACGTGAATAAATAAAAGTTATCTAATTTGGAACGGAGGGAGTACCCGACTAGAATGCCAATTTAGCTACAGTCCGTCAGTGGATTTTTGTTTAAAGGGATGGAAGTGTTTTGTGTGTGAGGAGTGTTTTCATAAAAACAGTAGGTAATATACAT
Organism: Poa pratensis; assembly: GCA_947311845.1. Taxonomy (NCBI): domain Eukaryota; kingdom Viridiplantae; phylum Streptophyta; class Magnoliopsida; order Poales; family Poaceae; genus Poa; species Poa pratensis. The sequence continues at coordinate 38,533,254 of CAMZMU010000107.1, forward strand.
TTGAAACCACCACAAAACTCCTCCGCTAAACAAGGCCTAATGAATTTTTGTTGGCACACATGTCATACATGTAAATATAAGATGAACGTAAATATTTATTTCAACAGGAAAGAGAATCGCATATATTTTTGCCACCGGTCAAATCTCCGTGCAACATTGATGCGTAAAAAGCCGCTATGTAGCGACATCTTAACAAATAATTATCCGCGACCATGATGCATCCTCGGGTTCTTACATGTAGAAAAGTTTGGTGTAAACCACAACATAAGTTTTCAATTTATTTAAATAATATTTACCTTTTTTCATTTCCCAAATATCCATCCTTTGTTTTCCAAGGCACACGGATTGAGATTCACTAACTCTTATATAAATTCGCGGTGACTTTGAATCGCTGAAATGTAGACCCTCGTATGATGGCCTCACATGCCAGAGCGAGACAAAGTCATATGACTTTAGTACCAGTAAATAATTCAAGGAATTCGTGCCCAAGGGATATAACTAGGGGGAGGCCTACCTTTACCAAAAGGTTTGGCGCGCGTGAGCAGAGAGCGGGATTGTCGAGAACTTGCCTGTGGCAAGATGGTTAGTTGGGTGGTTGTACCCCTAGCCCACCAGAGTTCAAACCCCAGGTTTGACGCTGGTGTTTCTCATTTAAGGCGGAATATTCTTCAGTGGGAGGCGACGTTCCCGTCGACAGCGAGGCGCCCGTGGTGACTTCGTCAATCTCAAGACTCGACCCGCCGACTCAGTCTCTCGGAGGTGCTCATAGGGGTAGGGTGTGCGTGCGTGCGTTCATAGGGGTGAGTGTGTGCGCGTGTATATGAGCGCTTGCGTTGTACTGTGTTTCGCAAAAAAAAAAAGAGAGCGGGATTGTCTGCTTTTGATGCATGTCGCATCTAGTTTAGAGCTTTCCGCGGGAGTATAGAGAAGGTGGTGCTTGGCACATTAGCGGTGTTTGAGTCGGACCTTCTCAAATGTTGATCTTTTTCTAGTGATTACCACGATTTAGACCCATGCTATATAGGAAAAAAAATGTTTTGACCCGGTATTTGAAATGTTTTGAAATTTTGAGTAAATATGAAATATAAGTCTACAAATACATCTTGACGTTCTATGAGTCTACAAAATAGATGTGTAGAAAGAAAACAATGTCTTGTGAAATCAAATTTGTCTTTTTAACACACATCGCAAAAATGTCGGTTTTGCGTGCTAAGATATATACGTGAGTTCCTTAAAAATTATTTAACATTTCTAAGTATCTTTAAAATGCATTTTAAATAAAGGATGCATTTTGTTTTGGAGAATCCAATGTATATGCACCTGGCGGGCAGAACGCCTCTCCCGAAAATATGGAGAGAAAAACTTGCGGAAAAAATACGCCGGGTCTTAACAAGCAAGATATACAAAAGGCCCGGTTACATTTTAAATGGGAAAAAGTATAGAATTCACCCCCAAATGTTATGATTTGGAGAGAATTCACCCCAAACTCCAAAACCGCCTAATTTGAACCCTGAAATATGCCACTTTGGCTAAATCAAACCCTGGAGGTGGTTTTGCATCGATTTGGACGGTTTTGAGTCGATTTTGGGCGGTTTTGGTCAAGGATGGACTTTGACGTGGCGCTGACGTGGCAAGTGAGTTAACAGACGTTACTGACATGTGGGTCCCACCTGTCATTGTATTTTCAGACATGATTTAAACAGTGTTTACTGGGTCCCACCTGTCAGTCTCAGACCGAACGTTTTATTACCTCCCCTGTCGTAAACGTAGCAGTTACTCCCCACTAACTCACTCCACCGCTCGTCTCGTCGTCTCCTCCTCGAGCTCGTCGTCGTCTCGCTCGCCGGCGGAGAAGCCCGGCGATTTCGCCGCCCGTAGCCGCCGCGACTGCTCGCATCCGTCGCGGCTCACCGCGGCCGTCCTTGCAAGGTTAGTTTCCTCCACCGATTCGCCTGCTGTAGCTCGCGTATTCATCTCAGCGTCGGCACCGATGATGTTTCTGACGCTAGGGTTCGGCGTCCGTCGATTAGGTTTAGGATATTTGCCGGCGCATAGATCCATCGCTTCTGAAGCTGCTATGAATGTGTATTTCTTCTTTGAAACCACCTTACTCGCTCGATTTCTCGTTTTGATTTTGCTAGTCCGCCATGGCGCCAAAGAGCGAGTACATCATTCTCGATGGTACGGATTCTGAGGATGATGCAGCGCCAGAGGTGGAGGTGGAGGATTCTGAGGATGATTCATCCACTGATGCTATGGTAGGATCTGATGGGGATTCATCCCCATCTGAAGATGGTTCGTCCTCTGAGGATGAATCGATGGAAAATGGTGAATCCTCTTAAGAAGAGGATGTGTGCATTTGTGAGACATGCATTTGGGAAAGGGAGAACAACATGGTTGTCAGAGGTAGTTTTTCTGTTCAATGTTGTTCTTCAGTTTTTCTATTCAATGTTGTTCTTCAGTTGTGCATTCTATATGATTTTGATTGCTGACTGTCTAATTGCTTGTTTGCAGGTCCAAAGTTCCCACACAACGACAGCTTCGACCCTCTGTGTGTGTTCCCCAATAGAGTTGCATTGTTTCCTCAGGAAGTTAAGCTTCTGAGGCACATTTGTGCTGAACAAGCTCCAAAGACACCCATTTATGTGTGTTTGATGAAGGAGACACAAGTGCTCAGGGATGGTAGAGGAAAAATGGTCAGTACTTTTGAGCATAGATTGTGTTTTCAAGTTTGTGGTCAGTACTCACTTGCTAGTGTCTTTTACATATCTGAATGTTTGTCTCTTTGTGTTGTAGTACTTCAGCAAGGAGTTCACCAGGGTTCACATCAGACCCAAGATCAAAGCTAGTGGAACTGATGTGATTGTCCACTACCAGAAGAACACCAGAACAACTTCAGTTAGGATGAAGATTGGGAAAAGTGACAAGCTTGCCAACATGACAAAGAACTGGACAAATGTGCTGAATGTTACCAAGTGGCAGGCAACTAACCATGTTGTCATGTTCTGGTTTCGCAGTGCCACAAAGGCAGCAGTTCATCTATATGTTGACAAGATCACTCCAGGTGCATTTGGGCTGAATGAACAGGAGCACTGGCGTGTCATGGAAGACTGATGAAGCTGCAGTAATGTAATGAAGCAGATGGTGCTGCTTAAGTACTTGTTAGTAATTAGTTAATGGTCTGTAATGAATCTTAAGTAGTTGTTGCTGGTCAGTCTTGTGAGCCATGTGCTCTGCTTTTGTGTTGTAATGAACCATATGTTGGTCATGTCATGGAGTTTGTTAGGTACTTTTATCTGTGATGGTTGTTTGCGATGATGTGTTTGTGGTGATGTGTTTGTGATGATGTTTTTAAGCAAGGTTGTTTGTTCATCTGTTATTAAGCATGGTTGTTTAGAACCAGATGGAACTACATGGTTATTTGTTGTTGTTATTTGTTGTACTTGTTTGAACACAATGGTTTGGCTGAAAAATACATGCCTTCATAGGATTTAGGTAACAGCTCTTTGCTTCTTCAAGTCCTTCAGTTCCAACAAATCGTTTGGATGAAAAACACAATGGTTTGGCTGAAAATTAAACATAGATGACATCATTTCAAATTGTTCAACTGGAACTACATGGTGGCAACAACATTTTTACAAAGTGATTCAACAGAAACTAAATGTGTACATCATTTCCTTGATAGGATTTAGGTATCACATAATTCCTTGATTTTAATCAGTTTCTCTCTGGATGCTTCACTGATGTGGAACAAGTCATAGAGGTTGTACTCTAACTTCTTTATGTACTCCTTCTGCTCAAGTACTTTTTGCTTCAACTCCTCTAATTCCTTCTGCTCACCCTTTTGTAGAGCTTTGAACATCTCAAACTGCTCTAGCAACTGAGTTGTGTGTTTCTTTTCTTTCTTCAGTTTCCTTTGCTCATCCTTCTGCCTTGCTTTAAGCAACTGATTCTGCTCTACCAACTGAGTCCTTTGCTTCTTGACATGTTGTAGCTCCTCATGATCACCCTCCTGTAGTTTTTGCATCTGCTCAAGCAACTGAGCTCTTTGCTTCTTCAACTCCTTTAGTTCCTGCTGCTCACCCTTCTTCACAGTTTTCATCAACTCGAACTGCTCAAGCAACTGAGCATTTTGTTTCTTCACTTCCTCCACTTCCAGTTGCTCATTCTGCTTCATAAGTTCCATCTTCTGCAACTGTTCCAGCATCTGAATATTTTGCTTCTTCAGTTCATCTAGTTCTTTCTGTGTTATCACCTTTGATGACTTGGCTTCTTCCAGTAAATTTTTTGCTTATCTTTTGTTGAGTTTCATTCATCTAGTTGTCCATATCTTCTAAAAGACTGTAGTATTTCTTCTCCACCTTCTTCTTTTGTTCTGAAATATTGTGCAGCAGTGTTGCATTTTGGTGGTTGTTCTCAATTAGCCGATTTTCAGTTCCCCGATGCATAGCCCATAACCTAGCAAGACAATTCTGCAAACCTCCATGCCATTCTTGATCAGTCCATCCTACAAATCCACAATTCTCAGATTTCTACAAATTGGAAGAAATTCAGAGTTAGTGTGTAAACTGACAGAAATTCAGAGTTCAGTGCAAGCAGTACAAAATTCAGAAGTAAAATCTACTTGTGTCACTCACATTCTTTAGTGGACAAAGGTAGAAACGTCTCCCTGTCATGTTTCCTTCAAATGCAACAAATATCTCGGGCTTCAGCCTGTGGATTGGACAGAGCACAATGGCGTCCGCATCAACCCCACAAAATACAGGGTCCTGAACTGAATCAGGCGCGTCATCTCTGTACTTGATCTACGAGAATGGTAACTTCATCAGGAAATTTGGGAATCCAAGGTGGAAGAAGAAGCAAACTAGATTCCTAACCCTAGCGGCGTCGTGGCGGAGCGGTGGAGCACTTACATCTGGCAGGTACAAAGTTGTCTCGGGCTCGACCAGTGTCTGGGCTAGCGGCGTCTCGAGGAGGGTGGAGCTGGAGCTTGAGCAGAGCGGGTGCCAGTTCTCGTTCATGGCGTCGTGGTGGAACGGTGGAGCGGCTGGAGCTTGAGCAAAAGGTGGCAATTTTCAGACAAAGCTGGCTGTCTGCGCGTCACCTTTGCATGAACAACCCTGACCTTTCTTTTCTTTTTGCAAATAGGCCCTCCCTCCTCCCAGGCAGTTATCACCTTTTCAGACAAAACGACGAGATCGACCACCACTTCTGCGCCTTTCCTTGCGTGTCCACAACCACCACCACTACTTCGACCTCTCCGTCGTCGACGCCGCCACCATCCACCACCACCAGAACGACGTCGCCGCCACTGGGTGGCCCGAGGTGTCGCGGCGGATGCCATGATGCTGCGCTGACCCTGTTGATCCGCCTCCTTCAACCTCTACTTCGACCTCGCCGTCGAGTGCTCCGTCCGCCGCCGCGCAACCTCGACCCCTGTCGTCCAGTGCACCGTGGAGTGCTAATTCTTCACCGAGATGGACAATCATGGTGAGTTCTACTTCGAGCTCGACCCCGACAGTTTCTGAACTTCAAAGTGCAGGGTTTTAGCTAAATTTTGCGCCTCTATGTGGCGGAGATCTGAGATGAATTAACATGTTAAAGTTAGCTGGAATCAAACATAGTGTTACTGAGCATGCTAATGAGCAGAAATTTCTCAACTTTATGTCGACAAATCTCACATGTTTATGGATTACAGTTATCTGTCTTGCTTTACAGTTATCTGTCAGATAACACTTCTTCTCTGTATTAGCAGGTTTGGACGACATGCCTCACGAGCCTCATCTCCGTTCTTGGGAGGAGGAGTATCCACCGGAGTATGTTGACGACTCCAGCTTGACTGTTGTCATTGAGCACAACGGCAGGTACTGTGGCCTAGGTGCGGAGCTGGATTACATGCAAGGAACACCTACTTTCGTGGACTACTGTAATACAAAAACTTGGTCTATTCTGTGGATCAACCAATTGTTGAAGCAGTTGGGGTATGAGAGGGATGAAACTGATGCATGTGTACTAGCATAAACCTGGGAAGGATTCTATCAATGGGTTGTTGTGCATACGGTCAGATGCAGACATAGTTGAGATGTTGAAGGTTGTAAGTGTAGGCCATAAAACACTCTGCCTGAATGTTGATCATACAAATTTCATGAAGAGGATGAGGAGTGATGTCTGCACAGCAAATGGCATGAATTTCAGGTTCCATGCCATGGGTTCCTTCAGAAGAGATGGACGCAGTGTTGACTATGTGGGGGAGGAGGTTGTGCAAGAAGTATGTATCAACAGAGGTGAACTGTGTTTCAAGGAACTGATGAACTATGCAAGGGATGTTTATGACATTGAATTGGGTAGAGTGAACAGTAAGGTTGCACTGAAGATGCATTGGCTTGCTCCAGGAAAAACTCTTAGTGATGGTCTGATGATTGTGGGAGATAATGCTGCCATATTGAGCATTGATTTGGCCATTGGTTATGATGAAAAAGCACAAATATATATTGAAGAAGTGGCAAGGGATGAGGCCAAGGAGGTAAAGATGGAAGAAGTTGTACTGTTGGATGCAGAAAGGAATGCAGGAACTGTTGTTCAAATACCTGTTACTGAAACATACTCAGCCCACAATTGGAATAGCAAGGACCTTGTGATACCAGTTCAAGAAGCAAAGCAAGAAGATGCAAAGCAAGAAGAAGCAATAGAGCAGCATGTAGTTGATGCAGGTGTGACAGAAGATGCACCACCTGTCCAAGAATCAGATGATGACACTGAGTATGAGCCAATTCCTGAAGACAGTTCAGGTGAGGATTCTGAGGCAGAGCAGATGAGAAAACTTTCAAGAGAGATAAGATTAAATGAGGAACAAAAAGCTTGGAAGAGGTACACACCATATCATCAAAGATAATGCAATTGTGGCACATGGATCTGGAGATGAAGGTGTGCCCTTTTCTGAATCAGAATCTGAATATTTTGACAGTGATGACCAGTATTCAGATACAGAGGAGAGTGATGGAGAAGGGGGAAAGACAAATGTAAGGAAAAAGAGCACCTGGCCTAGATACAACAGCAAGGAAGAGGGTCAAAAATTCCAGCTAGGGATGGTTTTCAGAAGCAAGGAACAAATGGAGAAGGCTTTGATTAAGTATGGAATCAAGGAGAAGCACCATTTGGCTTTCACAAAGGATGAGCATGGTAAAGTCAGAGCACATTGTACGTGGGAATCTTGCCCTTGGACTATATATGCATCAAGGACTAGCAGGAACAAGTGGCTTCAAGTAACTACTCTAGTTGATGTGCACCACTGTATTCCAAGGAGAGACAACAAATTAGTCAATTCTACTTATCTTGCTAAGAGGTTTGGCAGCTTGATAAAAGCAAACCCAACCTGGAAGATCAAGCATTTTCAGCAAACAGTGCTGCAAGAAGTTGGGGCAAATGTTTCTGAAGCTCAGTGCTCTTAGAGGTTTGGCAGCTTGATAAAAGCAAACCCAACCTGGAAGATCAAGCATTTTCAGCAAACAATGCTGCAAGAAGTTGGGGCAGATGTTTTTGAAGCTCAGTGCAAAAGAGCTAAGAAGCTTGTGTAAGGCTGGCAGTCGGGTCGGGTACGGCCGGGTCGACCTATTCCAGACGGGCAAGGAATTCTGCCCACGACCCTACCCATGGTTCTAACATCAAACCCATGCCCGAACCCGTCGGGTCACCCAACACAACCGGGCACCCATCGGGTCAATCATAAATTACTAATTATTTGTTCCATGTAGTCCATCATGCCTCTGTCCGCGTTTGTCGCTGCACTGCCAGCGAATAGAATGTAAAGAGAGCCCCCCCTCCATCCTTTTATAGGGAGAGATCCACATCCCTTGCGATCGGCTGGGCGAGGTGGTACTAAAGGAGCAACCTGGAGTCGTGTAAGCAAGGCAGCGATATGCTTGGATGTGTTCCACAGGCTGGAGTACACCGTATGTGCAAGAGGCCCAACAAGCCAACTATTGCCTATTGGGCTCTGATACGTCTCCAACGTATCTATAATTTCTTATGTTCCATGCTAGTTTTATACCAATAGCTACATGTTTTATTCACACTTCATAGCATTTTTATGCATTTTCTGGGACTAACCTATTAACAAGATGCCACAGTGCCAGTTCCTGTTTTTTGCTGTTTTTGGTTTCAGAAAAGCTGTTCTGGAAATACTCTCGGAATCGGACGAAACGAAATCCCAGATGCCTATTTTTCCCGACACGTTCCAGAAGTCCGAAGAGGAGACGAAGGGGGGCAGCAGGGCGCCCTCCCCACATGGCGGCGCGGGTGGGCCCCCTGCCGCGCCACCCTATGGGGAGCGGGCCCCGCGCCTCCACCGACGTCGCTGTCGTGGGTTTGTCACGTCAGGTGTCATGGATGACTTCGTAGGTGTGGGATTACGCGAGTCCAGCATCTCCGAGCTTGGGATCGCAGGAACAAGATCAACACAGATTTACCCAGGTTCGGCCCCCTCAATGTGAGGTAAAAGACCTACTTCCTGCCTACCCTAGATTGGTATTGATATGATAATCGAGGTGTTACAATGGAGGCGATCCGATCTGGTACTCGCCGTATGAGCTAGGGTTTAAGGCTTGACCTTCTCTAAGTCCTGCGAGTCCTCTTTATATATACAGAGGCTCGTCAGGTTACAAGAGTTCTACACGAAGCCTGATTATCTTTCTTGTCTTCCAAGGCAAGTTTGCACCGACCTTCTGGAGCTTTCCTTCATCGAGTCACGATGCGAGATTGGCCCATCTTTCACGTGGCCCAACAATGATAGCGCAACCTTAAGTCACTGTTTGTTAAATTCGAATAAGTCGCGGGTTAATCATTCCCCCGACATTAGCCCCCAAGCGTGGCCTGAACTTCATAGGATTTCTTGATCTTGAATGTTTAGGCCGCGCTTTTCCTTATTTCGCAACTTATAATTGTGCTGGATTGGCCTTGACTCGCACCTGGAGGATCATCTGACTTCGTGAGCTTCTTTGTTAGAGTAGCCTGATAGCTTCAAAACTTGATGACGATCCATCTTCAAATTTTTGATGATAATATGATGTAGCCCCCAAGGATTGAGAGGATGTAACGTGATAATCGTCTCAATTCTTCTCAGATAGTTTTGAAGGTCGTCACCTGTAACTTGATATCATGAATAAAACATTGTTAAGATACAAGTAATTGTAATTGGTGTTGCCGTACTATAAGCAGTACATCGACCTCTCGTTAGGCCATCTGAATCCTTAAGTGGGCACTCGCGCGACTCAGTATTTCCTAGGAACATGTGTGTTCAGGGTCGAGAGCGGCCATGATAGGCAATCAAGCTCGATTGACGCCACACCCCAGTACTTTGGCCACATAATGCGAGTAGCAATCCAACTTAAGGTAAATTTGATAATTGCCAATAAGTTGGCTGTTTCAGGGTAACAAAGCCCCAAGAAACATAATGATATGGCCATGATAGGCTAAGCTATGATAAGCTTTGATTATGATGACACATAAGGTCGCGCCTTGGTGGCAACCGAGTGTTATACATAGGGTTGGATCGCGCGTAGGTGGCGATCCATGGTGATACATGGGGTCGGTCGCGCCTAGGTGGCGACCAGAAATGATACAAAGTTTACGGCCGCGCCTAGGTGGCAGCCGGTTTCTGATACAAGGGTCGATCGCGCCTGGGTGGCGATCAGATGTTGCATAGGTCGCGCCTAGGTGGCGACCAAAGTTGAAGTTCTAGCCCTGAGTGGCTGTGATGATACTCAGCTATAAAGCTGGAAAGGATGATGCTTGGCTCTAATTAGCCTTTTCTTATGTATAGTACGGTCGCAGGTGTGCGACGTTCCAAGGGCGAGGTGCCTCGAGACGATCCTCGAAATCATGGCGTTCGCTGCTTTCTTCCCTTACATCCAGCAGATAGTACGACCCATTGTTTAGCTTCTTGCTGATGATGTAGGGTCCTTCCCATGGAGAGGACAGCTTATGCATTCCCTTGTGATCTTGTTTAAGTCGCAGTACTAGGTCGCCTTCTTGAAAGGTGCGGGTTTTGATGCGTCTGGCATGATAGCGTCGCAAGTCTTGTTGATATACCGCTGACCTTGATGCTGCCAAGTCTCTAACCTCGTCTAATGTGTCCACCGAGTCTTGCCGAGCTATCTCATTATCTGTCTCGATGTAAGCCGCAACTCTTGGTGAATCGTGTATGATATCGCTGGGCATGACTGCTTCTGCTCCATAGACCATAAAATATGGTGTAAACCCTGTGGATCTGTTAGGGGTTGTTCTTAAGCTCCACAGTACTGCTGGCAATTCCTCCACCCAACATCCTGGAGATGCTTCGCCTTTTCAATAAGGCGCGGCTTAATTCCATGGAGAATTTCCTGGTTAGCTCGCTCAGCTTGTCCATTGCTCTGCGGGTGTGCTACTGACGTGAGGTCCAATCTTATCCCATTGTTGCGCAAAATATCTGTGTAGCTCCTTCAGAGGTGTTGCTCCCGTTGTCTGTAATGATACTATGGGGGTACCCAAAGCGGAATATGACCTTCTTCAAGAACTTGACTGCTGTTTCAGCCTCGCAATCTCCCACAGGTTCTGCTTCTATCCACTTTGTGAATTTGTCCACCATGACCAGGAGGTGAGTTTTTCCATTTGAAGACCGTCTGAAGGGCCCTACCATGTCAAAACCCCATACGGCAAAAGGCCATGTGATGGGTATTGTGCGAAGTGCTTGAGCTGGCATATGATCTTGCCTAGCGTATCTTTGACATCCGTCGCACACTCTGACAATTTGCTCTGCATCTGCTAATGCTGTTAACCAGAAGAATCCATGTCGGAACGCCTTTGCCACCAAAGATCTTGACGAAGCATGATGGCCACAATCGCCTGAATGAATTTCGTGCAAGATTTTTCGTCCCTCTTCTGGTGAGACACATCTTTGGAATGCTCCTGACACGCTGCGCTTGTATAATTCGTTGTTGATGATTGTATAGGCCTTTGATCGCCGTATGATTTTGCGCGCCTCAATCTCATCGTCTGGCAGCACTCCGCGACTTAAATATGCCATGTATGGCTCTGTCCATCCTGGCTGTTCATGCAGGGCTGCGACTAAAGTTGAATCGTCCTCTGGCTCTGCAATGTCAATCTCTGCTGGAGGTTTGACTGATGGATTGTGCAGTTCATCCAGGAAAACATTGGGTGGGACTGACTGTCTATTGGATCCAAGTCGAGACAGGGCATCTGCAGCTTCGTTTTGTCTCCGATCAATATGTTCAACTTGGTATCCAGTGAAATGTCCAGCAATTCTGTCCACCTCTCTTCTATATGCAGCCATATTCGCATCCTTGCTGTCCCACGTTCCAGAGACCTGCTGTGCCACCAAGTCTGAATCGCCAAAACAGCGTATGCGACTGATGTTCATCTCCTTTGCTATACGTAGACCATGAAGCAGTGCCTCATACTCTGCCACGTTATTTGTGCAGTTGAAGTGTATCTGTAGCACATACCGCAGCTTGTCTCCCTTGGGGATGTTAGAACAACTCCAGCCCCCGAGCCTTGCAACTGTCTTGACCCATCAAAATGCATGGTCCAGTATTTGGTTTCTGCCATGCTAGGAGCGACTTGGATTTCTGTCCAATCGTTGATAAAATCTGCGAGGGCTTGCGACTTAATTGATGTGCGCGGCTCGTACTGATGTGATGTGGTCCCAACTCGATCGCCCACTTAGCGACTCTTCCAGTAGCTTCTCGATTACGGATGATATCTGCCAACGGTGCTGAACTAACCACAGTTATTGGATGTTCTTGGAAGTAGTGCTTCAGCTTGCGACTCGCCATGAACACTCCAAACACCAACTTCTGCCACTGTGGGTAACGCTGTTTGGAAGCTGTGAGGACTTCGCTCACGTAATATACTGGTCTCTGGACAGGGTATTCCTTTCCGGGTTCTTGTCTCTCCACAACCATGACAGCGCTCACAGCGCGGGAATTTGCCGCTATGTATAGTAGCATGGGCTCTTTATCCTTTGGAGCCGCCAGAACTGGAGCATTTGTCAATTGATGTTTCAAGGCTGTTAGAGCTTCGTCGGCCTCTGCATCCCAAACGAAGGTGTCTGATTTTTTCAACAATCTGTACAAAGGTAGTGCTTTCTCTCCCAATCTTGATATAAAGCGACTCAAAGCTGCGACGCAACCGGTAAGTCGCTGCACATCTTTTATCTTTTCTGGTTTTTGGAGATCCATCACGGCCTTTATCTTGTCAGGGTTGGCCTCAATGCCTCTTTCTGATACTATGAACCCAATAGCTTTCCTGCTGGTACTCCAAAGACGCACTTTGTGGGGTTGAGCTCATGTTGTATTTTCTGAGATTTGTGAATGTCTCTGCCAGGTCACTAATAAGATCCTGGCCAACTTGCGACTTAACCACAATATCATCCACGTAGGCGTGAACGTTGCGACCTATTTGCTCATGTAGACAATTCTGAATGCATCTTTGGTAAGTCGCACCTGCGTTCTTCAACCCAAAGGGCATGCTGACATAACAAAAAGCTCCAAAGGGTGTGATGAAGGACGTCTTTTCTTGGTCCTCCCTCTTCATCTTGATTTGATGGTAGCCTGAATAGGCATCCAAAAAGCATAACAGCTCGCACCCAGCAGTTGAATCAATCACTTGGTCGATTCGCGGCAAAGCAAATGGATCCTTTGGACAAGCTTTGTTAAGACTGGTGTAATCAACGCACATTCGCCACGTACCGTTCTTTTTCATAACCAAGACTGGGTTTGCCACCCACTCCGGATGGTATACCTCCGTGATGAATCCTGCAGCCAGTAGGCGAGCTATTTCCTCCCTATTGCCTTTCTTCTATCATCGTGGAAACGCCGTAGTGGCTGCTTCACTGGTTTAGCCGCAGGGTTCACTTTGAGGCTATGTTCTGCTAATTCTCTTGGTACCCCTGGCATATCTGACGGTTTCCATGCGAAGATGTCCTTATTTTCCTGAAGGAAAGCGACGAGAGCCTTCTCCTGCTCTTCTTCCATGTGTGCTCCAATGCTGGTTTGCTTGGATGAGTCGCCAGGAACAAGATTTATCTGCTTGGTGTCCTGGGCCGCTTTGAATTTCATTGGTGGCTCGGCAGATGGCGTGGTAACTACACTCATGTCATTTGGGTCCACCTGCGACTTATAACCTTTTAGCTCTTCCGCGGCACAGGCAGATTCTGCGAAGGCCGCATCTCCTTTTCACATTCTATCGCTTTTTCTCTATCTCCGTACACTGTGATGACCCCTTTTGGTCCTGGTATCTTCAACTGTAGGTACACGTAGCATGGCCTGGCCATAAACTTAGCAAAAGCCTTCTTCCAAACAAGGCGTGATATGGGCTTTGGAATTTTACCACTTCGAAACATAGGAATTCGCTTCTGAAGTTCTCTTCTGTCCCAAAAGTTACCCCTAGGGTTATTTTCCCCGCTGGCTGTGCGGACCTTCCTGGGACAATGCCGTGAAACACGGTTGACGTGGGCTGCAGGCTGGAATCCTTGAGTCCTAGACGCTGGAACGTATCGTAGTACAAGATATTAATGCTGCTTCCTCCATCCATAAGCACTTTGGTCAGCTTGTATCCTGCTACGTACGGTGCCACAACCAGCGCCAACTTGCCAGGTTCCCGTACTTGTGGCGGGTGATCGTCGCGACTCCAAGTTACTGTGTGCTCGGACCACCTTAGCCAATTGGGCGTTGCTGGTATCACGGCGTTCACCTGTTGACTCCTGCGACTCAATTTCTCTTCCCTTTTGGAGGTGTCGATAACTATTGTGTGATACTGCCCCGTTTGCCTGGGGTGGTTCGTGCTGTGCTGCCCAACATTTGTGTCATGAGCCGTACCAGGGTTTCCTTCGTGGGAATTTCCCCTGTTGTGTTGGCTTCTTCTTTCCACTTCTTGTAATAGTGCATTGTGCCTTGGTATGGTCCGCTGGCCGTCCATCACCTGTTGCATGAAGGTCGCACGGCCGATTAAAAACTTCTTCCATATTGATTGGACGGGAGCCGTATCCTCGGCCCCTTCCTCGCTGGCCTCTGAATCCTCCACGCGTATTGGCGACGAGCCCTGAGTGACCATCTTCGTTTTTGCGTTTGTTTTGATTCGCGTTGTTGTGGCTTGTTTGCTGCTGCTGGGGCTTGTTGGAGTTTTTCTTTCCTTTGGCAGCAACCTCCTCTTCTTCTCCGTCTGACGCGTCTCTGGTTTTATCCGAGCCGGCATATTTGTTAGCCGCAGCCATTACCTCGCTGAGGCTCTTGACTTTATCTTTCATGCGACCCAGCTTATGAATCAGCGGCTCGAACTTGCAGTTTTTCTCCATTACCAGGACGGCTGAGCTTGGTGGTATATTATCTGAGGAGTGTATTATTTCTGCCACCCTTTTCATCCAATGGCGACTTGACTCGCCTTCCTTCTGGACACAACGCTCGAGATCTTCTATATTGCAGAGTCGTTTGCAAGTTCCTTGGAAGTTCTTAACGAAAGCATCCTTCAGTTCCTCCCAAGTATTTATAGAGTTGGGAGGCAAATTTTGCAGCCATATGTGCGCTGCACCTTCTAGCATCATGTTGAGGTACCTTGCACATATTTCCTCTGAGGCGTTCAAAATGCTCATCCCCATCTCGTAATTGTTCAGCCAGGTGGTTGGATCCATGCTGGCGTTATAGTTTGCCACCTTGCGTGGCCCTTTGAAATCTTCAGGAAAAGGTTCCGATCTGATCTTTCAGTAAAACATGCTGGGCCCTTGAGCCGCGAGGACAGGGTTGTGGATGTGCCCGTTGGATTGTTGACTTCTGCGGGCCGCGTTTGCATCACTGGCATATTCGCCTGCGCTTCTGCGACTTGCTCCTGCTGCCTCTGTGCGACTCCTGATATGTTCTCTGGTGGCCTGCTTTGGACGCTTCTTTCTGCTGCAATCCTGTGATTGGCTGGTACGAGGGGCAGCTGTGCTTCGGCTTCTGCCCTATTGGCTTGTTGCAGGACTGCTGTACTTAGCATCTGAATCGCGCGCCGCGCCTCAGCATTGACCGGGTCATCGCCTGTTGGTACCATCTGAGTCAAGATATTAGCCGCAGCATACATATTATCGACAGGGTTTTGGTAATGGCCCTGCGGGGTGTGAAACCTCCTTGGTTGTTGCTGGGTCTCTTGATTTGTTGGTCCCCATCCTTCCGCAACTGTCTGGATTCCCGCTCCCGCGGCTGGAGTAAGCGGGATTTCCACTGTTGGTTGAGTCGCGCGCAGTTGTGTTTGCGAGTCAACCTGTCGTTGAGTCGCAGCCAGCGCGGCTACTCTTTGCCGCTCCTGTTGGATTCCTTGGTTTATCTGATCGAGCCTGCGGCGCTCTTCTTCCATCCTTCGAACCTCATACAGGAGCTCGGCCCTGGCGGCCTCAATTTCTGTTGCACGGAGGGCGGCGTTTGTGGCTGACACAGGGACAAGAAGTGGGTTGCTTGGGGGTGCCGATGCCTCGGCTTCTCCAGCAGTTCCTGATGCACCTGCTCCTCCGGTCGTGTAAACCGCGACTTGCGCCGTCTCTCGATCTGGTGATAATGCGATTTCTGGTGGGCAACCCCAGCAACTTTCTTCAAAGGCAGGTACAATGGACCCAAACTCTTGCGAGTCCATGCTTTCCATGATTCTTCCCCATCATCGGCGACTTCTTCTACTGAGTCGCCTTCTTGGACCGAGCTAATGGACCTGCCACCGATGAAGCCAACGAAGATGTTGATGGATCCAAACGGATGACGTGGCCGGTCTCTAAGTAATCTGCTTCCGGCCCCCAGCTTGAATCGTCAATGAGAGGTGTGCCATCAACCGTAATGATACGGCCAATGGCGAGGTCTTCAGCTCCTTTCATGGATCCTGCGCGGAACGTGATGCTCTTGACCGCAGGCCCCACGGTGGGCGCCAACTGTCGCGGGTTTGTCACGTCAGGTGTCATGGATGACTTCGTAGGTGTGGGATTACGCGAGTCAAGCATCTCCGAGCTTGGGATCGCAGGAACAAAGATCAACACAGATTTACCCAGGTTCGGCCCCCTCAATGTGAGGTAAAAGATCTACTTCCTGCCTACCCTAGATTGGTATTGATATGATAATCGAGGTGTTACAATGGAGGCGATCCGATCTGGTACTCGCCGTATGAGCTAGGGTTTAAGGGCTTGACCTTCTCTAAGTCCTGCGAGTCCTCTTTATATACAGAGGCTCGTCAGGTTACAAGAGTTCTACACGAAGCCTGATTATCTTTCTTGTCTTCCAAGGCAAGTTTGCACCGACCTTCTGGAGCTTTCCTCATCGAGTCACGATGCGAGATTGGCCCATCTTTCACGTGGCCCAACAATGATAGCGCAACCTTAAGTCGCTGTTTGTTAAATTCGAATAAGTCGCGGGTTAATCATTCCCCGACAGTCGCCCCTTCGTCTATTTATTCCCCCAGACGTGAAAACCCTAAAATAAGCAATCATATTCCACCAAGGGTTCCGCAGCGCCACCGCCATCGACGACAAGTTTCGGGGGACAGAAGTCTCTGTTTCGGCACCCTGCCGGGACGGGGAAGTGCCCCCGGAGCCATCTCCATCGACTCCACCGCCATCTTCATCGCCGTTGCTATCTCCCATGATGAGGAGGGAGTAGTTCTCCCCGAGGCTGAGGGCTCTACCGGTAGCTATGTGGTTTATCTCTCTCTCCCATGGTGTGATCTTTATGTGATCATGAGCTTTGTAATCTAGTTGAATAAGTAGATGTTACTCTTTATCTATTATGCCACTCTAGAGGTTACTTTAATATGAACTCCGGATTCACTCTCCACGGTGTGAAGGTGACAGTGTGTGCATCGTGTGTGATTCCTTTATGACGTTGTCGGTGTTTGTTTACTCAGACTTTGAGGTGCGCTTTTGCAGCCCTACGCAATGAATGGTGTTTGTTATCCAACAAGAGAGTGTTTGAGAGTAGCATTTATTTATTCAATTATGTTGTCATTGTTGAGAGTGTCCACTAGTGAAAGTATGATCCCTAGGCCTTGTTTCTAAGCATTGAAACACCGTTTACAACAAGTTCTGCTACATGTTTGCTTGCTGCCATTTTTATTTCAGCTTGCAATTACTACTTATAATCATCCATATTACTTGTATTTCACTATCTCTTCGCCGAACTAGTGCACCTATACATCTGACAAGTGTATTAGGTGTGTTGGGGACACAAGAGACTTCTTGTATCTTAATTGCAGGGTTGCTTGAGAGGGATATCTTTGACCTCTACCTCCCTGAGTTCGATAAACCTTGGGTGATTCACTTAAGGGAAACTTGCTGCTGTTCTACAAACCTCTGCTCTTGGAGGCCCAACACTGTCTAGAAGAATAGAAGCGTGCGTAGACATCAAGCTATTTTCTGGCGCCGTTGCCGGGGAGGTAAGTATTGGAAGGTATCTCCTTTAGATTCTGCAATTATTTCTTTTTGTTTCTTGTTTTTATTTTCACTAGTTAGGCTTAATGGAAAACAACAAAAAAATTAGAGATCTTTATGAACTTTATATTGAATTAGGACATGATGCTTTTGAAGAGAAAATTAAAAAACCTATGGAGGCTTGTTTGCATAATAGTGATAGCAATGTTATTAGCATGAATTCTTTGAACACTATTATTGCTAATGCTATGGAAAAGTCTAACCTTGGGGAAGCTAGTTTTTATGAAAATGATCTTTTTAGTTCCCCAGCTTTAGAGGAGAAAATTTGCTCTGATGATAGTCTGTCTCCCATATGTGATAATTCGAATGATGCTTGTGGTATTCCAAATCCACCTGTTGAAAGTGTTTCTTTTAAAGTACCTATGAAAATTGTTGAAAGGGTTATGAATGATCAGTATGCAGGGGATGGATCAGTCCATCCAAGTGCTCACTTGTCTAAACTTACAGAACTTTGTGAGTTATTTAAGGTTGTAGGTTTATCAAGAGAAAATGTCATGAGGAAACTATTTCCATTGTCACTTAAGGACAAGGCAAAGGAATGGTATAGGCTGCTGGATGAACAACCTTCGAATTGGAAACAGCTTGAATCTCTCTTTCACTCTAGATTTTATCCTCTTCATGAAGTGCATCTAGATAGGAATTACATTTATAATTTTTACCCTCATGATGGAGAAAGCATTGCTCAAGCTTGGGGAAGGCTGAAAGCATTAATACTCAAATGTCCTAACCATGAGCTTTCTGAGGAAATAATTGTTAATAATTTTTATGCAAGGCTTTCAGGTCATCACAAGGATTATCTAGATGCATGTTCAGAGGGTTCTTTCACAAGTAAGAAGGTTGAATCTAGATGGGATCTTCTTGAAAGAATTCAAAGCAATACTGAAGATTGGGAGAACAACAAAGGTAAAGGATCAGGTATAAACTATGAATATGAATGCATTAAGTCTTTCGTTGAAACTGCTGGTTTTCAAAAGCCTAGTGCTAATTATGGTCTTGATTCTCAAATTTATGTTGATTGTTGTAGAACCTTTGCTTCTCATATTAATGTTCCTAAATAAAGTTGGGACATGTATCATGAACCTTTCAAAGACACTTGCATGAAAAATGATATTGTTATTAATGATTGTAATAAACATGCTCAAACTTCTGAAAATACTATTTCTTATAAGCATGTTAATTTTTGTGGAGCACTTAGACCCTGTGAAAAGAATCAAATCGAAGATGAATATTGTATCCATCATAGGAATGAAAAAACTAGAACGTGGAACAGAGCTCTTGATGAGCTTGGTGAAAAAGTTTGTGCCCTCTATCCTTTTATTTGTGAACTTTGCTATAAAGTGGGTCATTTAAATTTTCAATGCTCGGGCTATGATAATAGTCTTTCGAATCCTATGAGTGATGTGAGTTTATATTGTGATGACATGATCACTCCAAATCAGCATGATGAACTTACATTATTTTTGGGGTGTGAAGAGTTATCAAGAAAAACTTCTTTGGTAGATATGAGTGCTTTTGATATAAATAGTGTCATGCATACTTGTCATCTTTATTGTGTTGATAATTGCCACGCAAATACTTACATACAAAATATTATAAAAGATGGCACTTTACCAAAATATGACAGGACTAATATGTGTTTTGTTCTTATTAATGAAAGAGAGGAATCTTCCCAAGTTTCTTCTGTTGTTTCTAACAATAAACCAGGTTATGTGGAGAAGCTTCCTTTCAAACCTCTCCCTCCTAAAGATAAAAAGAAGAGGGGAAAGAAGAAGAAGAAGAAGAAGAAGAAGAAGAGGAGTAAAAGGAGAGAGGAAACGGTATCTTCCCCTAAACATGTTGCTCCTATTGTAGTTTTTCCTGATGAGTCCGAATTAGATGATGTTCCTATGCCTGTTATTTATTGTAGTGATCATGATTGGGAAAATGAAACTACTTTTGATATTGAAAATCTTTGGGGTACCAATTCTGAAAATGATGATGTTAATGATTGCCATACTATTAGTACTATCCATGCTTCTTCCAATGATGATATGAAAAGCTCTAAGCTTGGGGATGAGGTGTTTGAAAATCCTTTTGCTAGTAATAATTAAATATCTGAGACCTCTCCTCCTAGTGATGTGTTTGAAAATCCTTTTGCTACTGCTGATTATATGTTTGATACATCTCCTTCTAGTAAAAGTGATGATATGTTTACAGATGAACACACTTTGGAAGATAACTACTCTATTGCTTATGATGATACTATGCCTCCAGTCTTTGATAATTATTATAAAGAATACTATGACATAGGTTATAATTAGAATCATCCTCATGAAACTTGTCATAGTTATGGAGGGATTACCCAAAACCATCACTTTAATATACAACTTGTCTATCATGTTCGAGTTCTTTATGATGATCCTGCTCCCATTGTTATTAATGAGAAGAACTTTTCTTGTGTGGAAAACATTGATACGTTTGTGCATATGGATCATGGTAAGAATGTTTCATGTGATGGTTATATTGTGGATTTTATCAATGATGCTACTGAAAGTTTTTATGAGAGAGGGAGACATGGCTTCATATATCTCAATAATATTAAGTCTCCTCTCTTTTTGTTGAAATTTTTGAAGTTACACTTGTTTTGCCTTTCTATGCTAGTCACTTTGTTATTCATTGACTTGTTTTCTTACAAGACTCCTATGCATAGAAAGAGTGTTAGATTTAAACATGTTTTATATATGCTTCTTGGTGCTCTCTTTTGTTTTTCAACTCTTATTCTTATGAGAGTATCATTAAAATCTTCTAGCCTAGCTAAAAGGCATTAAAGAAAGCGCTTTAGGGAGGCAACCCTTTATCTTTTATTTTCAGTTTTTCTCAAGGTGCTGTTTACTTCTGTAGCAACTCTTTTGTATCTTTATTTTGTTGCATTGTTGTGCCAAGTAAAGTCTCTAGTTGAAAATTGTTGCTAAAATTGGATTTCTACGCAGTGACAGATTTTTGCTGTCCACCGTTTTGAGCTGTATGCGCTACAGAAAATTCAAAAAATTCTGAAACAAATCACGCATGATCCTTATATATGTACGCAACTTTCATTAGTTTTGGCTTCTTCCATCTGAGCAAGTTAAGTGCCTCGAAAAAATTCGCCTTTCCAGACTGTTCTGTTTTTGACAGATTCTGCCTTTTATTTTGCATTTCCTCTTTTACTATGTTTGATTGGATTTCTTTGCTCCATTAAACATCAGTGGCTGTAAGTAATGTCCAGAAGCTTTGGTAATGATTGTGTCACAGTAGAATATGAGAATTTTTGATTATGCACTAACCCTCTAACGAGTTACCTAAGTTTGGTGTGGCGGAAGTTTTCAAGGAGCAAGAGAGAAGGATGATATGATGTGATCAAGAAGAGTGAAAATCCTAAGCTTGGGGATGCCCCCGTGGGTCATCCCTGCAATATTCAAGAAGACTCAAGCGTCTAAGCTTGGGGATGCCCAAGGCATCCCCTTCTTCATCAACAATTTATCAGGTCATCTCTAGTGAAACTATATTTTAATTCTTCCACATTTTATGTATTTTACTTGGAGCGTCTGTGTGCTTTTATTTTTTGTTTGTTGTTTTTATTTTTCTGAATAAAGTTGGATCCTAGCATTCTTGTGTGGGAGAGAGACACGCTCCGCTTTTCATGTGAATACTCATATTCTTCACTTATATCTTTTGAGTATTCTTAATCTAGGTACTGTATGTTTTTAGCTCCTGTTTTTCATGCATCTCTTTTAGAGCTGTTAATTCTTGAGGAGTAGTACTCTCTTGTTTCATTTGTTATATCATTTGGAGAGTTTTTGTTTAGTTGCTTGGTTGATGTGTTGGTTCAGAAAATGCTGCATGTGGTAGTGGTATAGTAATAACTTGCATAGTCTTGTAGATCATTGAACTTTGATGACTTGATTCTTTGCAAATGTTTTGAGGTATTTAGATGGTAAAGCTTGCTGGTTAACTAAGTTAAAATTATGAGTGGATAGTTGTCTTTAAGCTTGTACCGTACTACAAACTCTATTTAAATTGTTGAAGGTGTAGTTGGACTTGATAGCTTTCCATGTCTAAAAGTGATTCATAATAACTAAGTTGTGCTGAAGGTCGAGGGATCTAACGGGGTACTTGTACCGCCGTGAACGGCCCTTCTTGGAGTAAATTTTAATCATGTTCTTAATGTTGAACCTGTTAGATGTTTGCAATAAGCTTGTGAATTCTTTTTGACTAATATTGAGCTACGGTTTTTGGCACTTCCACCATCCATATTTGCTAGCCTCTTCGGTGCTGTGCATTGCCTTCTGCTCACATTGAGAGTCGTGCATACTTCGCCAGTGCATCCAAACCCGTGGGAGAACTTCCTCTTGTTCTCCTACACATAAACCCATACATCTTTCTCAAAACAGCCACCATACCTACCTACTACAGCATTTCCATAGCTGTTCCGAGATATATTGCCATGCAACTTCCATCTTACACTACATGACTTGCTGTCATTCATCATATACATATTGCTTTGCATGATTCTATACAGCTGATATGCGGTTTACCCATGTTACGCTAGATCATTGCATATCCTGCTACACTGGCAGAGGCATACATTTTACATCATGTTTTAGTTCGTTGTGAGTTATTTGTAACAAAAAGTGTGTTGTCATATTAGAGTGTTGCCCCTGAAAGTGAAAAGAGCCATGGAGGCCATCGAAAATAGAAACAGAAAAAGAAAAAAAATAGAAAAAAGGAAAAAAGAAAAAAAATAAAGAAAAATGGGGCAACATTACTATCCTTTATCCACACTTGTGCTCATGTTGAAGCACCTGCATTATTCATAGTCATCATTTGTGCTCATGTTTAGCACCTGTACTCCATGTGAGAGAGTTTTCATGTCTTACTAGTATAACTATGTGGGGAATTTACACTATAGAACTTGGGTTGTATATTCCAATGATGAGCTTCCTCAAAAATGCTCTAGGTCTTCATGAGCAACCAAGTTGGATGCGCCCCCACTAGTTCCATTGGAGAGCTTTCATACACATATAGCTCTATGTGCATCCGTTGCATGGCAATCACTACTCCTTACATAGCTTCGATTATAAGACTTCCTCTTGTCTAATGATCACTTATAGCTTTGTGAGACTTTCTTCCTTTGGCCTTCCAACCCCCCATTAATGTTCTTTTAGCCATAACATCCTGGTGCCAAAACCAAATGCTTACGCTCACCGGTTGAGTAGACTTCGAAACAGTTGATTCATGATGTTCATGTTTATTTTTACTTGGCTGAATCCTTCTATGTTGTGAAAGATTACTTGATGCTTGGAATTGGAGGATAGAACTCCTACATTGGATACTTAACACATCTTTAATGAACCTTGTACGGTTTCATGTCTTTAAAGCAATCATTCATGAAAACTTTTAGCTTGTTTAACTAACTTGTTTTGTTGTCTCTTATATCAATTATAGACTTTTGCTTTGAATGATTTGATCTCAGCTCATATGCTTTACAATATTATTGATCAAGATTATGTTGGTAGCATGTCACTTCAGAAATTATTGTTGTTATCGTTTACCTACTCGAGGACGAGTAGAACTAAGCTTGGGGATGCTTGATACGTCTCCAACGTATCTATAATTTCTTATGTTCCATGCTAGTTTTATACCAATAGCTACATGTTTTATTCACACTTCATAGCATTTTTATGCATTTTCTGGGACTCACCTATTAACAAGATGCCACAGTGCCAGTTCCTGTTTTCTGCTGTTTTTGGTTTCAGAAAAGCTGTTCTGGAAATATTCTCGGAATCGGACGAAACGAAATCCCAGATGCCTATTTTTCCCGACACGTTCCTGAAGTCCGAAGAGGAGACGAAGAGGGGCAGCAGGGCGCCCTCCCCACATGGCGGCACGGGTGGGCCCCCTGCCGCGCCACCCTATGGGGAGCGGGCCCCGCGCCTCCACCGACGTCGCCCCTTCGCCTATTTATTCCCCCAGACGCGAAAACCCTAAAATAAGCAGTCATATTCCACCAAGGGTTCTGCAGCGCCGCCGCCATCGACGACAAGTTTCGGGGGACAGAAGTCTCTGTTTCGGCACCCTGCCGGGACGGGGAAGATCAACACAGATTTACCCAGGTTCAGCCCCCTCAATGTGAGATAAAAGATCTACTTCCTGCCTACCCTAGATTGGTATTGATATGATAATCGAGGTGTTACAATGGAGGCGATCCGATCTGGTACTCGCCGTATGAGCTAGGGTTTAAGGGCTTGACCTTCTCTAAGTCCTGCGAGTCCTCTTTATATATACAGAGACTCGTCAGGTTACAAGAGTTCTACACGAAGCCTGATTATCTTTCTTGTCTTTCAAGGCAAGTTTGCACCGACCTTCTGGAGCTTTCCTTCATCGAGTCACGATGCGAGATTGGCCCATCTTTCACGTGGCCCAACAATGATAGCGCAACCTTAAGTCGCTGTTTGTTAAATTCGAATAAGTCGCGGGTTAATCATTCCCCCGACAGTCGCCCCTTCGTCTATTTATTCCCCCAGACGCGAAAACCCTAAAATAAGCAATCATATTCCACCAAGGGTTCCGCAGCGCCACCGCCATCGACGACAAGTTTCGGGGGACAGAAGTCTCTGTTTCGGCACCCTGCCGGGACGGGGAAGTGCCCCCGGAGCCATCTCCATCGACTCAACCGCCATCTTCATCGCCGTTGCTGTCTCCCATGATGAGGAGGGAGTAGTTCTCCCCCGAGGCTGAGGGCTCTACGGTAGCTATGTGGTTTATCTCTCTCTCCCATGGTGTGATCTTTATGTGATCATGAGCTTTGTAATCTAGTTGAATAAGTAGATGTTACTCTTTATCTATTATGCCACTCTAGAGGTTACTTTAATATGAACTCCGGATTCACTCTCCACGGTGTGAAGGTGACAGTGTGTGCATCGTGTGTGATTCCTTTATGACGTTGTCGGTGTTTGTTTACTCAGACTTTGAGGTGCGCTTTTGCAGCCCTACGCAATGAATGGTGTTTGTTATCCAATAAGAGAGTGTTTGAGAGTAGCATTTATTTATTCAATTATGTTGTCATTGTTGAGAGTGTCCACTAGTGAAAGTATGATCCCTAGGCCTTGTTTCTAAGCATTGAAACACCGTTTACAACAAGTTCTGCTACATGTTTGCTTACTGCCATTTTTATTTCAGATTGCAATTACTACTTATAATCATCCATATTACTTGTATTTCACTATCTCTTCGCCGAACTAGTGCACCTATACATCTGACAAGTGTATTAGGTGTGTTGGGGACACAAGAGACTTCTTGTATCTTAATTGTAGGGTTGCTTGAGAGGGATATCTTTGACCTCTACCTCCCTGAGTTTGATAAACCTTGGGTGATTCACTTAAGGGAAACTTGCTGCTGTTCTACAAACCTCTGCTCTTGGAGGCCCAACACTGTCTACAAGAATAGAAGCGTGCGTAGACATCAGGCTCCTAGAACTAGGATACGCGAGCAACCAAAGTCATGCCATTTTCTTGTTCATTTTTTACGTTAGTTGAATATAGCTGTGTAGTTGAAAATAGATATTAAATCGTGTAGAATACATTTTGTATTAATTATTTATATTAATCGGGCGACCCATCGGGTTACCCACGGGCACAAACTTATGCCCATACCCTGCCCACGACTAATCGGGTCGCCAATGGGCAAGACCCATGGGCAAAAAGAGCGACCCATACCCTGCCCATTAGGGTCGGGTGCCCATGGGCGGACGTACCCATGGGTCAAACTGCCGGCCTTAAGCTTGTGTTTAGGAAATTGATGGATTCAACAAAAGGAGAGTACTCAAAGGTGTGTTTGATTATCAGCTAGCAGTGTTAAATTCTAATCCTGGTAGTACTGTTGCTATCAAAATGGACCCTGATCAACCAGATGATACTCATGTATTCCAGAGGTTCTACATGTGTTTTTCAGCTCTGAAGAAAGAGTTTCTTGCTGGGTGTTGAAAAGTAATTGGCTTGGATGGTTGCTTCTTCAAAGGAGCTTGCTTTGGACAGATGCTATGTGCACTAGGAAGGAATGCCAACAATCAAATGTACCCAATTGCTTGGGCAGTAGTGGAAAAGGAGAATTATGATTCATGGTTCTGGTTTCTTCCTCTGCTGAACAAAGACCTAAGGATTAAAGATCAAGCTACAGGTTGGGTGTTCATATCTGATCAACAGAAAGGTTTGCTATCTGCAATTGAGGACATAATGCCTAGGGCAGAGCACAGAATGTGTGCTAGGCACATATACTCAAATTGGAAGAAGCTACATCCAAATCATGACCTACAAAAATTATTCTGGAGATGTGTCAAGGCGCCAAACAAGGTGTTTTTCAACTATAACAGAGCAAAGCTTGCTCCGTACACAGTGGAAGGAGCTAAAGATATGATGAACACTGATCCAGGACACTGGAGCAGGGCATTCATGGAAATTGGATCCAACTGTGACTCTGTGGACAATAACATGTGTGAGTGCTTCAACAACTACATAATAGAGTCAAGGTACTTGCCTGTTGTGTCCATGCTAGAATGGATAAGACGCAAGATGACAGTCAGGGTTCAGCAAAACAGGGCCAAGTCAGCAAAATGGAAAGGGACTATCTGTCCAAACATATTCAAAAAACTCAAGATGAACATCACAAGGTCTACAAACGTTGAGGTGCCCTGGAATGGAAAGGAAGGGTTTGAGGTGCAAGAACATCAGAAGTATAGGTTCACTGTCAATTTAGAGAAAAGAACATGCACTTGCAGATACTTCCAGCTGTCAGGCCTCCCTTGCTGTCATGCAATTAGTGCAATTTATGCTTCTTCAAGACAGATCGATGACTACATTGCTGACTGCTATTCTATTAGTGTTTACAACAAGATATATGACCATTGCTTGGAGCCAATGGCAGGTGAAGAGAGCTGGCCAACAGCAGATCAACCCAGACCAAACTCCCCTGGTTTTATCAAAATGCCTAGAAGGAACAAAACTGAAAGGAGAAGGGGACCAGATGAAGGACCCAAGGGGTCAAAGATGAGCAGGGTTGGCCAAAAAATAACCTGCAGTAACTGCAAGAGAAAGGGACACAATCTGTCCAGCTGCACCAACAATCTTGTTGCCAAGCACCATGGCAATGCACAGATAGTCAGAGATAAAACCAAGAAAAGAAAGCAACAGCAACATGAATTTGAGATGGAAACTAGCAAGAGAGCTAAGGTAAGGATTTCTGTACAACTGCACTGCATTTTAAACTCTGATACCTACTTACTATATGTGGGCTCACCTTACACACTTGTCACAGGAAAATGATGATGCTGCAAGAGCCAGGAAAGGAAAGGATGTTGTGGTGCATGAAGATGCAGTAGCAAAGGCATTAAGAACCAGGTCTACAGGACTGAAGATACCTGGGAGAGACTCCCAACAAACTGTCAAGCCAAACACAATTGCAAGCACAGAGCAAGGCATCAACACAACTAGCTCTCAGCCAACAAACAAGGCCAAGAAGGAAGACAAGTTCCCAGCCAAGCTCTCAGCCACTATCCCAGCCAAGCTCCCAGCCCAACCAGCTGGGGAACATGAAAATTGTAAACCTGTGTCAGCCATTTGTGACACCCAGACCAACTGATACTACCCACCAGAAGAGCTTCAACAAGTACAACAGTGAAGCTCCTCCTAAGCATACCAGTTTCAGTCTTGCTGCATACAGAGCTGCTAAAGATCTGCAAAGGAAGTAGCCATTTGTCTAATTGAGGTTGTTTTTTGTTTAGTTGTAATGTGAGAAGCACAAGTACAAGTGCCAGTTCTATCCATGTACTATGACACCTTCAACATTGTGCTTTAACATTGTTCAGGATATGCAATTTTTGATTCTCCATGATATGTAATGTTTGCAACATCAAATAAATGAGCAATGTATTCTGAATAGTTTTGCAATGAAACACAAACACAAACATAACAACATTCATAACTGAGAGGTTCATTGCACAAACAAAAGCATCAGTACATGCCAGTACATGCTTCAGTACTTCCAAGTTAAAACAAACTACTACATCTTCCAACTACTACATCAGATGAACATACTACTACTACATCTGCCAAGTTCATGCTACTACATCTTACAACTACTACATCTGATAAACATAGTGCACACTTCATTTGTTCTGCAGAAGCAGCACACAACCAACAACCATCAACAGAACAACAAACTTCAGAAGTAGCAGTGTTTCAGTCAGTTGCTCGCCCACTGAGCTCAGGATCTTCATCATCTTCTCATCTTGTTCAGAAGCAGCTGAGGCTGCAGACTCCTTTTCCCTCTGCTTCAGCTCCAACTTCTCCCTCCTCTCCTCTGCCCATCCAAAGGCATCATCACCAAGGCTACCTTTGAGATAACCCTTCTCCAGTATGTACATCACATACTCCAGCTCCCAATGCCAAAAATCGCACCCCCTCTGTCAAAAAAAGCAGAAGATGTTCAAAACAAGGCATTCACATCCTCGAGTAGGCCTAAAATCTGCAAATTTCTACACTAGAAAAACCAAATCCAGACAAATGTCCTACATCACATACCCTATGATTCTTGCAGCAGTAGTAGGTCCAACCCTCGTGCGTCTTGGTGCCGGAGCGCCCCTGCTTCACCTCCTCACCACAGCCGGGGCAGCAGATCAGAGGGATGAACGCGGCTGGGCGGCGGACAGATCGGATGGAGCTCAAGGAAGCCATGGCCGTCACGGACGAAGCCCAAGGAACAGCTAGGGTTCGTCGCGGGAGAGATCGAGAGATGGGATTCTCCTAAGGTTCGTCATGGGCGAGAGCGGCGTCGAGAAAGTGAGAGAATGATCGAGACATGTATTTATTACGGTACTGTAATTAATCCAGGGGGGATTGTGTAAGAAAACGACGTCACAGTCACTGGAAAGTGGGCCCGACGATACAGGGGGAATTCTGCAAAAAACGGTCTCACAGGCCTCTGACATGTGGGCCCACGCTAGGACATAACGTCCGTTACATCACTTAACTAACGGATATGCCACATCAGCGCCACGTCAGCTGTTCAAAACCACCCAAATTGATCAAAACCACCACAGGGTTTGATTTAGTCAAAGTGGCAAACTTCAGGGTACGAATTAGGCGGTTTTGAAGTTTGGGGTGAATTGTAGCCAAATCATGACATTTAAGGGTGAATTTGTTCCACCCCCTGGCTACTATGATTGGTAGCGTGAGGTTACTTGCACACGAAGATGATTATCTGAGGAAGACGAAGCAGAAAAGCAGAAGGGAGAGAAGCAGGAGGAGAGATTCGAGTTTTCCTCTTCATTCATTCTAGTCATGACTCACACGGTACCCGGTGGTTGAGCTTATACTCCTCGCTCACTAACTCCACACGCACATGGCACGCAGACCCACTCGACAGCCTCACTGTCAACACACACACAGCGCCACCTCACTGACTGGTGGCGCTCACCTATGTCTAAAGCTCGACGTCCTGCGTGACATTGCCTCCCCGAGAAATACTTGCTTGGCCCCAAGCAAGGACAGAAGGAAAACGAGCTGCCAACATGTCCTAGTCCTCCCATGTTGCAGCATCCTCTGGCCAGTTAGTCCATTTAATTTGCACCTGGTATGTGGCCTGGATCCCTGAGTGACCACCGACAGCGCTAACATGAAACCTAGCCATTGCCTTGCGTTGTAAAGTTGATTGGAGTTGCTGCTCATCAAGGAAACATAAACTGTGGTGATCTGTTTTGATCAAAAAAAATCCCCGTTGTAGGTAGGGCCTCCATCTCTCAGCATCCATGATTAAAGCCAGCCATTCTTTTTCGTATATGGACAATTGCTTGTGAGTGGCACTCAGAGGCTTGCTCAAGTAAGCAAGAGGATGCTGGTCTTGCATTAAGACATCACCAATTCCTAAATCGCAAGCATCTGTTTCTACCACAAATTGTTTGCTAAAATCAGGTAATTGTAGTACTAGAGTGGATGCCATTTTACCTGACACAGCTTCTGCTTCAAGTGTCACAATTGGCATGGCCCAGACTTCATTGCCTTTGTACCATTTAACAAGTTGTTCAACTGGAAGTTCTTTAAGTGTATCCAGTGGTGGTGCTTGCACCCCACGCAACTGTATCATGTGACCATTAACTGGGAAAGTGAGGCAGTGATTCATCCAATCTGTAACCATTGGACTGTGTTGTTTAAGCCAATCCATACCAAGAATTGCATCATATGCTCCCAACTCAAGAACTCTCATTGAAGTATTGAATGTTTGACCTTGGCACCACCAAGCAAGGTTAGGAACTAGTTGGTCACATTGCATAGTATCACCATTTGCAATGTTGACTGTCATCTTCTCAGTTGTCTGTGTGCAACCCTTGATGCTGTCCACCATAGCTGAGTTGATGAAACTGCTGTTGCTGCCTGAGTCCACTAGCATTAGAAGTACTTGATTGCCTATCATAGCTCGCAAGCGAATCGTCTCAGCCCCATCTGTACCAGCTATAGCATGGATAGATAAGCTCAGTTGTTGTGCTTGAGCAATATCATGAAGTTCCAACATGTTTAGCACTTCATCTGACAGCCGCTCAGCTTGCTCCTCTAACTCCATTGCATGTGCCTCAGCATTTGGTTTCTTGGCGCATTGGTGAGTAGGATCGTATTTGTCTCCACAGCGAAAACACAGACCATTGGCTCTGCGATAATCCCGGAGCTGCATGTCCTTCCACAGGTCGCCATTCCCTATTTTCAGTGGGTGCCTGCCCCCATCAGCTTTCAGTGCATCAGCTTCAGTGCGAGCTGGATACTGCACTCGCTGGTACCCAGAGTTGTTCTTGGCATTATTCCACACCTCTTGCTGCACTCGAGCTAACAGATAAGCACGCTCGAGTGTTGCAGGAACTTGTGACTCCACTGCTGCTCGAAATTCAGGTTTCAGACCACCGATGAAATGGGCGATAAACAGATGCTCGTCATAGTGGTGATTGAGCATTGTAGCCTTGTAAACCTGCTCCTGAAAGTCAGTCTGGTACTCTTCCACTGTCGTGCACTGCTTCAGACTGATCAGACTTTTCATTACCTTCCTGTGGTCATCACCACCAAACTGCTCCTCTAGCGCTGTGATGAACTGCGGCCAGGTGGTGACCACGTTCTGCAGTTTGTAGGCCTGCCACCACATCGCGGCTTGTCCATCCAGATGCAATGTTCCCGTTGTCAACCACAAGGCAGGATTAATGTTGAAAATGCGGAAATAATCCATAATCTGATCCTTCCAAATGCGAGGCCAATCACCATTAAACCGAGGTACATACATTTTAGGAAGGGGATTTCGACCTGGTAAGTCGCCTTGAGGTGTGTTCGGTCTACCGCCGCCTGCAGCAGCCCTGCCGCCGATGATCCCGTCGCCTGTCCCCACCGCCGGTCTACCGCCACCTGCACCACCACTTGAAGAGCCGCCCGCCGTCGTACCGCGCCAATTTGGGGCGATCGGATGCAGCGCGGTATTGCTACTGGCTTGAATCACCTCTGCATCCGGATCGGGGGCATCTTTCTCGCGTGCTGGAGAGTTCGGGATGCCGGGCGCGAACGCGTCCATGCGCTCGGTGAACTTGTTGAGCGCGCGCGCCGTGGCGTCGTGGAGACGCGCGCTCTCCTGCACCGTCTCTGCCTGGGCGTCGATCTGCGCGCGCATCTGCTGCTGCGCCGTGTCGATGCGTGCTACTGCCCCTTGCAGTAGATCGAGAGCAGAGCGGAGCTTCTCCAACTCCGTCTGCGTGAGCGTCGCCGTCTCAGACATCGCGGTGATGACCAGCTGAGTCTGGCCCGAAGGCTTGACGGGTGCCGTCGCGGCGAGATCGATCTCGGGATTTTACAGCTCGAAACCTTCAGATCGATCGCGCTTTGAAGTCGCTCGCCGTGGACCGATGGCTCTGAAAATAAATTGGGGAATTTTTTTTGGATGGGATTTGCTAGCTCTGATACCAAGTGTTTCACCCCCTGGCTACTATGATTGGTAGCGTGAGGTTACTTGCACACGAAGATGATTATCTGAGGAAGACGAAGCAGAAAAGCAGAAGGGAGAGAAGCAGGAGGAGAGATTCGAGTTTTCCTCTTCATTCATTCTAGTCATGACTCACACGGTACCCGGTGGTTGAGCTTATACTCCTCGCTCACTCACTCCACACGCACATGGCACGCAGGCCCACTCGACAGCCTCACTGTCAACACACACACAGCGCCACCTCACTGACTGGTGGCGCTCACCTATGTCTAAAGCTCGAGGTCCTGCGTGACAGAATTCTATACCTTTTCCTTTTAAATGCCCTACATAACCGCTGCAGCTGACCCAGAACAAGATGTACAAAAAAGGCCGAGAACAAAATATCTATATGGGCCTTCCCGATCCTA
Source organism: Poa pratensis (assembly GCA_947311845.1). Lineage (NCBI taxonomy): Eukaryota > Viridiplantae > Streptophyta > Magnoliopsida > Poales > Poaceae > Poa > Poa pratensis. Next base: position 38,565,165 of record CAMZMU010000107.1, read on the forward strand.
GCCCAACGGCATCCTCCCGAGCTCCACCCCGACCTTCGGGAAGCTTCTTCATCGCCTCTTCCTTCCTCGTCTGGCCTGTGTAACCCTCGACCCCGATTCATTGTCGCCGCCCGCCTCCGTCTCCGCCCTACGGTAACTCGCCGCCTTCCTCCCAGATCCGGTTCCATCAGAAATTATCCCTTCTACTCGATCCCCGCGCCTTTACGAATTTCGTTTTCCTCTGGGGCTAATTACCGCCGTTTTCTGCAGTTGGAAGCGAGATCGTTTTGGGTCACCGGAAGCGTCGCGCTCATGTGAGTCATCCGATCGAACCAATTTTATTGCCGTATTCAATCGCCGATCTGTACTGTATGCGTAACGTGCGGGCTGAGCAGATCGCTGTGTTGGGGGTGGGATTGGATCCATATGCTGCCGCTCGCGTGATTCTGTTGCCTATGCTCAAATTAACTAGGGCACTTAGATTCGCTAATCGAGCGATTGTTTGGGAATTTATGTACCGTGGAACAGTAGAATCGAGCGACGGTGTTCTGGGGGCACGATGCGTGTTATGAATTCAATGCAATGCCCGTGCTAGCCAGGATCGGAATCATCAGGCATGGCTTAGAATTGAAAAATTGGCACTCTGGTTGTCGAGGACTCTGCTTGCTTGTCTGATTACTGATGTTTGTATTTGTGTGATTGTTTGGGCTAGGCCGGCCAATCCATGTGGTTTCTAGTTGCACATCACTTGCCTCAGATTCATGTATCAGCGTGCGTTGAGGTGTTACCGTTTGATGGTTACTTCTGCCAAAATTATATCTGGGAGAAAACCAATCAAATAATAATTGTGCCGCATATGCCTAAAAGCTGTAGCATCCTCTTCAATAACTGTTGATTAGGCGTTTTCTCACATGATATGTCATGGATGTAGTAAATTGTGCAAGCTGATTATTGGCTGATTCGAATGACCTTGACCTTACTCATTCCTCAAACAATTCTTTCTGCATCCGTGCGTTCACCTGTGGGGGGTGACACATTGTGCAGACCAGATAAGCACATAAGTTTTTGATCTGATGCATGAGAACTTAGTTTATTGCCATTCTGTTTTGTTAAAATGTGTGTCGTTCAACCAATTCCTCTTCTTGGTAATTTCACTTTGGAATATTCTCTTGTTTAGAGCATAGCTTATTGTGGTAGTTATGAAATGGAAGAGTTCTACTGTCAAGCCGTTTTGTTCTCAATGATCTCGCATTGTATTTCAGGGCAGACGAGGAGGTATCTGACCCTAAGGCGCTCCTAGAACTTCAAACAAAGGGCAAGTGTGTCAAACAGTGGCGTGACTATCAGGTAATGTGCTGTTCGATTTAGTTGCAAATGTATAATTCTCATTGATCTTGATATATGCAGTATATGAGGTCAAATGTGATTATGTTTCCTGTAATGTTATATGCAAATGCATATCAGTACGATTACTGAGATCTACTTCCACTTGTGTTGAAGTCAGAGGTTTCTTATATCTGATAATATACTTCAAGTGCATCCTCAAGGCCCTCATTTTTTTTTGCTTTATTTCTATCTTATCCATGAAAATGGATTCCTATTTTATCTGTAGAACTCACATGTTCCCATTAAACACAAATTTGTACGGTTGCAACTATGCACTAGACTATAGCAAATGTCCAAGGTCCAACGCTACCTAGTGTTTGCAATTTTTATAATAAACAATTCTTCTTTAGCAGCTGTTTCAAATGTTCTGTGTTTAACCATATATTGGCAGTTAATTGAACATTTAAGAAATACTCCTTGCCTTCTGTAGACTATTTGTTTAGTACCTGTGCTTCTGTTACCACTGAAACATGAACTTATGCCACTTACGCTGTACACAGAAATGTGTTAAGAGAATTGAAGATGATGAGACTGGGCAGAAGCACTGTACTGGTCAATACTTCGATTACTTGCAATGCATCGACAAGCATGTGAGTGGTCCCTTCCTGGCTATACTCGTACTTGTGTGCATTGCCCATCCGAGAAGCCAGTTATTCATGTATTCTTTTGTTCCTTCCCGCTCTTGGACTAAACTAAGTTGTTTATGCTTATTACTTTGTCCTACAGGTTTCTAAGAAGCTCTTTGATCACCTAAAATGACAAGGAAATTGTTCTCTCTTGCTACTTTTTTCTCAACAGTGGTAATAATCATATCGCTTGCACGCCTTACAGACAATTCAGGTGCTTATTCATATATGTAAAAAAAAGTTTTGCCTGTCGGATAACACCACCGTTTTTCCGCAGCCAGTTTACATTTCATTGCTGCCAAAGGCATTGTTGGCTCAGGATATATTTTGGTTCTGAGTTGAGATATTCCCAGGATTGTGACTGAGGACTAAATGTCGTTGTTGAATCTTTTCTATCGCTTTTATGGTGCAATTTGTATGAGCATATAACAAACTATCTGGATTTTTTAAATAGATGGAAACTGAACCAACCTGCACTGCTACTAGCTGGTAGAGTAAGGGCTTGATAAGTAGGATAATCTGAAAATGTTTTTGGTTTACATGGACAAAAAAATGTTCGTCTCAGTTGCCTAAAATACAGTAAAGTATCTTCCAAAATAAAGTGGATGCCCACCTGTGGTTGATATGCTCACCAGTGAAATAGCTGTACGTCCGCATCATTCAGCCAGTGATGTTTAGTTGTTTTATGCCTGTTCAGCTAAAACTAGCTCACTATGTTTATTCGAACCTCGTCATGGAGTTTTCTGGTAAACTTTTGGGAAGGGTATATTAAGTCTGACATTACCTGACGGTTTCCGAGTCCATTGTTCAGTGTGTAATTTGGTTTCGCTCTCAGTCAGTATTGTCTGTGTATTGTGTGGCGCTGCCCTGTTTGCAACCACTATCTGGCCATGGTGGCAACTGACATGATGTCACTTGTGCAAGATATCAGCTGAGCTGAATGCTAAATGAGTTATCTCATGTGCCTGCCACAATTTTATTGATACATCACATATGTTTGTTTCTGGCTGACTCGATGGAATGGACCTGGTGGTGTTTTGCCACCTTTGTTGTTAGGATGATCAGTGCACCTTGTGCTCTTGTGTACTATGTGGTGCTGCCACTGTTCGTGTTCAAAGTAGAATCTGAGAGCGATCGAGAGAGAAGCAAATGAATCGAATTGTGTTCTTTATTCCATTGACAATCGACTATTTATACAAGGTGAAACGTCGCCTCTACAAACCAACATAGGAGGCAGCGTTTGGGAGCAACCGTCGGGGACGGTTATACAATCTTGGGAGCGTCGTGACGGTTGCCAAAGCAATCGCACACAACATTACATAGGGAGGATTACATAATTAATTAAGGAAACTAATTAAATCCTAACACTCCCCCTAATCCTTCCTTGTACTTGCTATTGAACATCCTTGGAATAATCTCCTCAAAAAACGCTGTGGAAAATAGTGAGTAGTGTAGGATATGTTGGTAAAACTCCTTCAAACCCTGTGGGAAAATAAGGAGAAAATGATCCAACATATAATGATTATTGGCTCTGTTAACTCGATATGAAGTATATCCATAGAATTTAGAGGGCAATAAATATGTCGTGTATACTTCCCTAAAAACCCCGGTGGGGAAAACAGAAAGTATGACATATAATCTTATGTTGATATTACCTCATTAAAAACCTCAATGAGAACCTGGAAAGTAAACTCATAGAGGGAAAAAGAGTGTAATATGATGCTTTGAAACAGGAATAGTTCAGGAAGATACTCCCCCTGACTCTTGCAAATCTCGAAGCCATCGTATACCAATCCTATGAATCATTTCTGAAATGTTATAGTTGGTAGAGACTTGGTGAATAGATCAGCGAGGATATCGCATGATTTTAATTGCAAGATGTTTATTCCCGACTCGTCATGAGTTTATGGGGATAAAACAATTTAGCGCAATATGCTTAACGATATTGCTCTTTATGTAACCTGTTTTGCATCTATGCAACATAAGCAACATTATCTGTGTAGATAATGATAGGTGATTCGAGAGAACCAAAACCACATGACTAATGTATGCGGTTTGTCATTCCGTGAAGCCACACGTGTTAACATGAAGCATTGTATCATAGAATGATCGTGGTAGTATAGTCGCCAGAGTCTATTTGAAGACATCAATGGAGTGACAGATCTACCATGTATGTACACATTGTAGGATCATGTAAGTAGCCAATACCAGTGTCTAAATTGGAGTTCAGATTTCTCTGAAATTGATAAAATATGTCAAGATATTTGGTGCCCTTGGAGATATCGAAAGATATTCTTGATCCCCTAACCAACTTTGTTGGTAGGTCCAATGGCATTGAGATATGGAATATTATGTGCCAACATCTCTTCTCCATCTTCCTATGGACATTTCTCTACGTCTAGAGATCGAACAATCCCTAGGAGATGGACATGACTTGTCTATATCAAGTTTCTCCAATTTTCTGGATATAGGCATCTTGGTGTACCATAATACTTGAGTGAAGGTGCTCGAGTTGTAGTCCCAAGCACTATTTGGGTTTATCCAGATTCTTCATCTCAAATCCGTCTGTTAGATGATCACGTGGTTTGTCATTTATGAGTTATCCTTATCTATGACATACACGCATGAGTAATCATCATGGTAGGAGTAAGCCTTGTCGATAAGGAACTCACTACATCGGTTGTACCAAAATATACCGATAACAATAAGACTTGGAGTGACTTATTGATTTTTACACAATACATGTTGCATTTCTGTTTCGATTCGGACAGAGATTCCATTGGGAACCATACATGTCGGAATCTAGTGATCCACATGGATATGTTGTCACTACACCTATCAACTGCACAGATAGATGATTTTGCACTGCCAATGATATATCTGTCGGAACGAGATTTCACTCATGTCTGGAGAGTAGGTCTCGGATCTCTGCGGAAACCCGACCTTATGCTACAAGCCTTGCTTTCTCACCACCTTGCATTTCTCATTCCGTTTCCGGAAGAAAAACACATTGAATAATCCCATAGGGAATTCATTTGGAAGAGCGAGGCTATATCTGCTTGGATTGCATCCTTTGATGAGTTCAGTCCTAGCAAGTGTGTTCACACTCTGCCATGGCCATGGTCTTTGGGTCTGAATCATTGTGAAGGTTGTTTGCAATCATACAAGAGATGTTTGTCGACAGTTGTAGTCTTTGGTTATATGATTCTCCAGAATCGATATAGTTGGAGCAAATATCATGCACCCATGATGACTTTTCGTGATTTCCCAATACTCGTGAGTCTGGGTGTTCCGATGTCCCAGCCAGTGTGTGCAAGCTGGAGCTGGGGTTGTGGAGGTTTCCCTTCCACTGGGTGTATACTACCCATTAGGTGTTCATCAACGCAAGGTTGACTTGCATTTACTGATTTAGAGGAATTATCCTCGATATCCTTTTGTTGCTTTGCGAAAAGCTGGATCTTGGTTAGAGGCCGTACTACTCCCCCTCTTTTTATAAAACAGGGAGTTGAATGGTTTTTGTTGGTATCTCCACTCTTTCGGGCGCATTTCTAACCGGATTGAAGGATTTTGTAACACCTTTGAGATCAGTAAATGAATTTGGCAGGTTATTTGCATGTGTTGCAAATTTATGAATCGAACGTAGAGTCCAGATTCTTGAGTACGTGGTATGAGGAGGAACGTGAAGTCCCAATTGATTTCCTGGCATTTGATGTGGTACTTTAAATCTCCTCCTAATGCCTGGAAATAATCCTCCTTAAATATAAGCAATCAGCGTACTAAGCTATGAATACATCCCTTATGAGGGGTTTCAACGTACTGGGTTATCGACGGATATCTGTACCCCACATAGATCCCTCATATGTGGGTCCATGATGTACGCTGCGGTGGTGAGATCGGTACGCATGAAGCGCTTCCGAAATTACGCAGATGGGAAATGCTCGGAGGATTTCCACGTATCAATTGCAGAGGGGAAGTACTGTTATATGCAGTTAGTTAGTAGCAGTGTGTAAAACTGCATGACTCCAACGTGAAGTTGGTAAATTTGCAATTCATTAACATCGGTCGTGCAATGAGTAAAATCCTTTTGATCAAAGATGGAACAAAAAACAATTGTGCATGGACACAAAGGACATTGTGCTGAACTTCGATCCTCGGAGCCATGCACTAAATAGTGGTGGCATGTGAAGAGAATTCTGTAACAATATTTGTCCATTCGAATTGATTTAATTCGATTTTTAGTCCAAACAATGGTTGGTTGGGACCACAAATATCACTTTGAATGTGTTCGAGGGACTGAAGTGATCCATTGGCACAATATGTGCAAACCAAATCTCATGACTATGAAAGTTTAGCTCATGCAAAACATGACCGATGGAATTGCATTATATGCAGCATGTGCTACGAGTTGGATGTACGTGTAGTACAATCCAGACAATAGAGCGGGTACATTTTCATATACTTGTTCCACATCCATCGGATTGGCACTCGTAGAAATCTATATATAGAATTGAAGAAGTTCCAATATGGAAATCTTTATCAGATATATAGAATGTATACAATCTTATTTATATCAGAGCGCTGATACAATATATATGTTATACTACAACAATACAAATGGACATTAATAAAGCGACCACCAAGGAGATAGTGGTACTAGACAATGTCACCAAACATGTAGGTTGAGGCGTACTCAACTATCATGTCCTCTGTTTTGTAGGGTCCTCTGACGGCTGGAGAGTTACGGTGTTGCGAGGTCCAGAAGGAACGTCTCGCGAACTACCAGCTCCATCGGTGCCATCTGGATGAAGGTTGAATTTGGCTTCAAACCTTTTCCCTCGAGGTGCGTTGCGGCCATGGGATTGCTGGTAGATAATGGTCAGATGCTTTGGGGTTGCACTTGTCAGTGGGGTGTGTGTGGCATCCACACTTGTCGCAAAGCTTAGTTTTGTCAAACTTGGGCTTTGCGGTGCCTTTCCCACGGTCCGAGTTTCTGGGCTTCCTGTTCTGGTTGCGCTTTCGCTTACCATTGAAGTTCGAAGGCTTGCCTTTGAAGCCACCATCAAACTTTCGTCCGTTCGCGACATTCATATGAACTTCAGGTAGAGGTTGAGAACTAACCGGGCGCTGAGAGCCATTCTTAGCGAGCAGCTCATCATGCTTTTCAGCCTGAAGTAAGATATGAATAAGATCGGAATAGACTTGGTAGTCGCGAGCACGGTACTGCTGCTGGAGGATCCTGTCAGATGGGAGCATAGTCGACAGAGTTTTCTCTATCTTCTCCGCATCAGTAGGTTCCTTCCCGCAAAAGCGCAGCTTGGAACTGATCTTATGAACCTCGTGATTATACTCTCCGATGGACTTAAAGTCCTGAAGACGGAGGTGAGTCCAATCATGGAGTGCTTCTGGCAGGACAACTGCCTTCTGCTGTTCATACCTCGTTTTGAGGGCCTGAAACAGGGTACTAGGGGATTCCTCCTCCAAGTACTCAGACTTGAGATCTGGGTGAATATGGTGCTTTATGATGTACAAAGCAGCATTTTTTTTTGCTCATCTGTCAGCGGCGTGATTCCAGCCGAGAGTGGAACATTCGGAGCTTGGATTGCACGCACTAACCCACGGGACGCAAGGACGATCTTGATGTCCATGGTCCATATAGGATAGTTGTGGCCGTTGAGAGCGAGTGCATCAAACTCTCGATCCATCGTTTATCTATATGGTAAACCAGAGAATATTAATTTACATTCGGTAAATTAAAATCCATCATGGTTATGTCGTAATGAACTATGCAAATTCAAGAAGTGGCCTTGAAATCATTAGTGGGAACCTCAAATTGTTAAGTATGACACGTTGTAGATAATCTCCAAAAGAAATTTTTGGAGTAGATCTAGCAGCATTAGCGGAGTATAAAATACTCACACTTCGAATGTCTTATGTCATAACTTAATTAAAATGTATGGGAGAGCACATTGGCAATCATGATGTCAAAAATGACAAAATGTAGGCTTAAACAGTAGCTGTAGATAAATCTACACACTACCTCATGATCCCAAAACATCAATTTGAGGAAATCACTTTAAATTTTGCATTTTAAATTTGCAAGAGATTTAAAATCTCAATTGCAAACGGTGAATGTAATAAATCTCAACATGTGCACACACGGAAATATATTACATCACACATTTTCAGTGATACACATAGTACTTGAACTGAAAAACAGTACTGAAAAACTTGTACTGTAATCAACAGTGTCTACAACGGAAGTAAATTACTGCTAGAACTACTGTTAACAGACTAATTTGCTAATAAGCTGAACTAGTACTGACGAAGCAATAAAGTAAGCTAAATAGACAGAAAAGTCTGCTGGTGTGCAGCATGCGGTGGGCCGAACTAGGCTGCCACTTTAGAGTAGTCTCCCTGTGCTGTACGAGAAGATAAGGAGCGAGTCAATCGATCCCCAAATCCTCCACCGAAACAGCGGCGACCACCACATGACTTCCTCCAGTACCACTGTAGCGGAGGTCACCAACGGTGAGCGGTGTTCCGGCCGCTCTCTTCCTCGTCGGAGGATCCTCCAGGGAGCAGGGTCCCTGGGGCGACGCCATTGGAGGCGCCGTTCGCGAGCCCGTTCACGGCCAGGCTCCAGGTGCCAGCGCGGTGGCCGCGGCTGCTCGTTGGCGAGTCCGCCGGCGGGCTGGCTAGCGGGAGGCCGAGGGCCAGAAGGCGGCGGCGAGCGCCTGCGCGTGGTGAAGGAGGTGGCGTGGCCGGTGTTGGGGACGGCAGGCGGAGCACATCGGCATCGGCGCGCGGCGAAGACGGAGGCGCGGCAGGGGCGCTCATCATGCTCCTCACGCCGGAGCCGAAGGTGAACATGGAGGCCCCGGTCGGCGCGGATACGTAGGCGAGGGCGTCGCCCTCAATCTCGACAACCGCAGGGGTCGGAGACGGAAGGCGCGGCGCCAAGGCGTTGGCGTCGGCGACCGCGGCGCTGGTCGAGCCAAAATCGAAGACGGATGTGGGCGACTGCCCAACACCGTCCACGCCGGCGGCGGAGCCGTACTCGTGCAGGGGGCAGATAACCCACCCATGCGCAGAGCACCAAAACGCCGGTGGCGGCGCTGCCAGTGTCGGGTCGGCGTTCTCGTCGGCCCCGAGCAGTGACGGGGGCGGACCGGCAACGCTCCGGTTGCGGATGCCCTGGTCACGGAAACGACCCGTACCATGGCTGCGCGCACGGTAGCCTCCGGCGCCGTGGCGGCGGCCAATGAAGCGGCCTAACCCCTACCGCCGACCGTCGAAACGCCGGCGTTCACCAAAACCGTGCCGGCGGTGGTGTGCTGCGAAGCGGCGGCGACGGCCGTCGTCCCGCAGCAGGCGGCGAAGGAACATCGGTAGGCGAGGCATCTCACCTTTTCCTTGTTCGTGTCCTTCTTCTTCTCAGTTCCTCTCCTCTGTCGCTCTCGGCAGAGGCAGTGCTGATAACGTGTTCAAAGTAGAATCTGAGAGTGATCGAGAGAGAAGCAAATGAATCGAATTGTGTTCTTTATTCCGTTGACAATCGACTATTTATACAAGGTGAAACGTCGCCTCTACAAACCGACATAGGAGGCAGCGTTTCGGGAGCAACCGTCGGGGACGGTTATACAATCGTGGGAGCGTTGTGACGGTTGCCAAAGCAATCGCACACAACATTACATAGGGAGGATTACATAATTAATTAAGGAAACTAATTAAATCCTAACAGTTCGCAAGCTGGAATTTGTCAGAGGAGTTGCTTGCCACTTGTCCTCGTAAGTCCAATGATCATTTCTCTAATAAAACATTTATATAAAATAAATGCTTGTGAGGTAACCTATTCTGCAAACCATAGGTCGAAAGAATGGGGATCACGTTTTTGTTATTGGCATTCTCACCCGCTTAATTAGCTCGTGTTCTTCAAATAAACATCGTCTCAAAGCTTGAGAACGAAGAGTTGTGCTTAATTAGCTCAACGAAGAGTTGTGTTCTATGACTAGATAAGGGTTTTGCTGCAGACCGTAGCCTAGTTTCATAGGCCCAGACGGGTGCCGTGTCATTCTCCAAACACGAGATTACTTGCACCAATTGGTTAGAGGGCCCTGTCCCTCTCAACTGTAAAGACACAAGTCAAACTGACACGGCACACCGAGCACTAACCTTACTAGAGATTTCCCCCTTCTTTTTTGTACCAGTAATAATAGTTCGCCTGATTAGTTAAGGCAGCTGGCAGCGGTAAAACCATTTTGCGCCTCTCAAATGATTAGTTCTCCCGTATTTGGAATGCTAGAATCTTCCTCCGGTTCCCTGTTTCTTCTAGGATTGTATGTGAGAAAGGTAGATTTCGATCGTCGTTCAAGTATATGTGTATTGTTTAGTTTTTCGCTGCCGAGAGTGTACCTCAACAGAACCAACTGTTAATTGAATGGTTAAAAAAGGAGGTACGGTACTACAACCTGTTAGGATCAAATCACAAGTTTGATGTTTCACTGACGTGGGTTATTAATTATGTGGAAAACGGCATTTCCCAATCTTGAAACTCTGACACTAGGCGTGTGTAGTGGAGTGCGGGTGTGAGCGTGTACGTCTATGTTAAAATTGGCGTTTCTCGATGTAGAAAAACTGTTTATAGCGACACGTCTCCGGCGACAACCTCAAATTTGAAGCTTTGTGTGTGTATGGCGTGGAGTGTGGGTTTGTCTGCACATGCGTGTAAGCTGTAATTGTTGTTTCTCCATATATATATAGAGCATACCTCAAGTTCTCACATGGAGTGTAAACAAAATCTTCGCCACACCATCTTGATGAAGGATCCACATTCACCTTTGAGGCGTCGTAGTGCAGCTCCGACACCTTGCCATATTCATGGTTGTGGTTCTCCAACTGAAACCCTTGCATGTGACCTTGCTGTGTCAGGTCTAGTCTTGAAGAACTCGCCTCTTAGGCTGGTTTCCACCTGATCAAGTGATAGCGGCTTCAAGGATGTGGGAACTTTTTGGTGTTTGGAGAGGCCCATATCCGTATACCTCCTTCCTACTCCGGCGCATGTGGTTTTAGCGGATGCTTGATGGTAACAGACGCATAGCTGATCTACCGAGAAGTAAGCAATCACAACACGATAACACGATAACAACACCGAGATCGTTAATGCATTTTAGCAAACTCGTCTACATATGTGGGACCGCTTCTCCCCATGATACCGCCAACACTTGACCGTCGTAGGCGCTGATCCACGACACGGCCCCCTTGTGTCCTTGTTACTATCAAGTCGCAATGGGTTACAACATGTGATGTGGTGCCCTATCATTATATGGGGAGGACCTAGTATACACGTGTCGACATGTGGTGTCCCATCATTATATGGGAGGCCCTATGATACACGTGTCGACTTCAACGCTTCCTTATCCTGTCCACACCTATTACAACACAAAGTGTAAAACTAACCTTACTCGTACATAATATTCAACATAAACATAACACTTGTTTTACCATAGCGGCATTTTTGTATGGCGAAGCTCTGGGCCTGGGGTAGCTAGGTCGAGTGCTCGTAGTTAGGGTTTTGTGTGGTTTCCCTTAACTAAACTGCGATTTGTTTGTGTTTTTGATCGGAAAATTGCAAAAATAAAGGTGGTAACTAGATTCTGCAGTCTAAACCACCAGTTTTAGGTGACGTGAAATCTTATAGTGGGCATATGGAAGGAAAGTTAGAGACTCAGTGCCAACCTCAAAGAATTTAATAAGTAAACTCCTGCCGTACGATCATAAATAAAACTTGCTCCCCAGCATCAGGACCGAATGCGATATTTGCTTTCATCTGAGCCGTTGGGTGTCTCTGCAAGCTTCAACGTATTTCCTTGTTACCGTCGCACGCGAACCTGAAACTCGAAGCACATCACTCACGTACAAACCGGCTACAAGAGGCAACACAAAAGCTACTACTTTAATCTTGATTTTCTGTAAGGAGAGACTGCACAGTGTAAAATGCACATTCGCGATCCATATAGCTATGCAAGTATTACCGGAAACCTAAAAATCATACGGGGTGACGAAGCCTTCAGGCGGCAGTGGCACGAAGAACGACCGGACTGGCGCGGCGGCGGCGTCGTCCTGGCGGCCGGCCTCGGCGCACTCGGACGCCTTGCGCGGCTCCCCGAACAGCGGCTGTCGACAAGTCGGACAGGTGGACCGGGCCATGAGCCAGCGGTCGACGCAGCGGACGTGGAAGCCGTGGTTGCACTTGGGCAGCACCCGGACGCGCTCCCCGGGCTCCAGGTCGGCCAGGCAGATGGCGCACGCCGGGCTCGGCCCGAGCGCCTGCCCCGCCGAGTACACCAGCGTCGGCATCGCCCGCAGCGCCTTCCGCCGCGCCCCGGCCTGCGCGAGCCGCGCCGCCGACCCAAGGTCCCGGTTGCCGGCCTCCGGGGACATCCGGCTGCTCGAGCACCGGAGCGCGCACCGCACGATCGAGTTGACTCCCAGCGCGCAAATCAGCGCGCACAGGAGCACGGCCAGGATCATCACCACGTTGGCGTCGAAGCTGCTCCCGGCGGCCGGAGCTTCTTGTCCGGCCACGGCCTGGTTCGCGCCGTAGCTCTCGCTGTGGCCATGCAGCAGCGCCCTCCTCGAGTACACGTACCCTTGCTGCATTCTGTGCACCACCAAGTTCCCGCCAGGAGCCTGCATGTTTCCTTCGCCTGCCGATAGGTTCCTCTTCTCTGCTGCACCCTGAAGGTCAAGTCAAAGCCTTCTGTTTCTTTTCTCTGGTGCAGGATCGATGCAAGTTGTCTGGAGCTGCAAGTGTGTAGTAGAGTATTAAGTTTCTGCTATGCTGAACCAGAACTTAGATTATATAGGCTGCAATACTCAATTAATGGGTGGAGCTGGGGCTTGTGTGATTAACAGTAGTGGCTTTCTGAGGAGCAGAGGGGCACTAAGCTAAGCTAGCTTGTAGTCGCACCAGATCCTGTCTGCATGATCATTACTATAAAGTTTAATTGATATAAAGAAGAAAGCACCAAGTGCAGTGCAGCCAGGGGTGGATTAGAAAAGGAGAAGACGATCAATTATTTGTCCTTCACGCAAAAACCTTGTGGTTGTGGGGGAGGCTGCATCTTTGACCTCTGCTGGCTGATGGCTGGCTCCATAGCCTAGTGGACTCGGGTCAAACAACGTCTGGTCCAGCCAACAGAGCAGATATGCATGGTTTTGAGCCTTACAAGGTGGCGCTGCACAACGTTGGTGAAGCTGATCTAACTGCCGATTCTCTTAGTGCACTGACTTATCTGAATTATGTAAGCTATACTAATAAAAAATGTACTAGCTTTCACGAGCAGGTTGATGGTAATCCTTTTAGTGTAATGCTTGGCGCCCACAATAGCCCAATTTACCGGCTCAACCATAATTTTTGCGGGCAAGGTTGAGATTGCACCGAAGATCTTGCCAATCTCTCATTCTGAATTTTCACTTGTTTTGACACCAACACTCAACCCTGTCTCTAATAAAGCATATCTTCAGAAACAATCATGATTCCTGAAGGCATTTAATTATTGACAAATGCACACATTTCTCTACAATGATGAAACTAGCTAGTTATAAAAACAACTAGTATAGTTACCACTCATGAACCATACTGGCGTATGCTCAGCGGGCGAGGCTTGGCTGACTTTGCGTGGCCAAGTCACAGCTACAGTACGCTGACTTGGCCACACACAGTCGTCGGATCGTGAATCAAGGGACAAGATCTGAGCAGCACTGTTTCGAAATACTGTTCACGAAACCGTGTTCGGAAACACTGTTTTGCAGAAACTGTTTACAGCGCACTGTAGCGATCGATCTGGACCGTCAGTTCATGATCCAATGGCCAAAAACGTGGCAAAGTCAGCGGGACTGTTCACTCGCTGACGTTGCCACACAAAGGCAGCGAATCCGGAGCGATGCTCAGCCGTCCACTCTGAGTGCACCTGAGCCAATCAGCGTTGGCAGCCCCTGATTTGTCGTTTTGGCTCTACTCGGGCAATCAACTGCAATCCTACTTGACAAAGCACTGCTTAAACGGGTGCTTATTATATTAGTGAGTCAAGGATAAAAGACTTTGGACCTGAAAATTAACGGTAACTGAGCAAAAAACAGAGCAACCATGCATGTGCTGGTTTGATGTGTTCATTGAGGTTGTAACCTTTAAAAAGAAACTGAGGGCATCTCCAGTCGTGCCCCCCAGGAGCCCCCAGGCCACTTTTTGGCCAAATAGCGCCGAATTCTACCAGCCAGCCCCCAGGATCTAAAATAGCGCCGTTTAGCGCCGTTTTAGCGCCGGCTCACCCAGCCCAAACCCAAAGCGTTGGGTTCAGCCTGTGGGGCAAAAAACAACGATTCCCCAATAAACTGCCGCCACGTATCACCCTTTCCTCTCTCCTCTCTCCTCCCCACTTTTCTCTCTCCTCTATCCACTTTCCCCTTCACGCACGACCTCCTCCCCTGCTGCCGGCCCCAGCCACCTCGCCTCCTGCCGGCCCCGGCCACCTCCAGCCGTCGCGGCGCGCCCCCGGCCACCTCGCCGCCTCCCCGCTGCTTTTTTCCCCTTCTCCTCGACCTCGCAGCGCATTTTCTCGCGCCGGAGCGGAGCTAGCGCTCGCGGCCGTCCTCCTCTGCCCATTGCGACGTCGACGGCGAGCGCCACAGAAGCAGGCCGCCGAGGGGCGGAGCTCATGGGGCTGGGGGCGAGGCGGAGCTCGCGGCCAGGAGCGAGTCAAACGACGGCCACGGCGCGGCCTGGAGCTCGTGCACGGACTCGTGCGAGGACCGCTCTTTTTTTACTTTCATCTTGTCTTTCCAGCTTGGGGTGGGGTTGCGGCTGGAAAAATGCCCACCCCAGGTTTTGATTTAGCGCCGTTTGCCGCCGCCGATCCTAAAAAAGCGTCGTTTTTACGTCCTGGGGGGCTTGACGACTGGAGATGCCCTGATACCCACAAGGCACAATAGTAACGGAGTCGGCTTCATATATGATCTCATCAGAAATTACTCATGCCAATGAATCACAGGAAGTAATGCTCTTTTTTAACTCATTAACATTGATTACTATTATAAACAGATAAGTATGACTTGGGTATGTCTCAAGGACAACGTCAAGTTCATCTCTTGGTTCTGTCAAGAAAATCATGAAAGCAAAACAATTTATCCCATAAATGCACCTGGAAGAATCTACCACTAACCTTCTGCACAAAGTTTTTGTATTACTGACCTAACCCTAAGAAAAATAGATAAAAGTTAACATCAATATTCTTCGAGGTGCAGTTAACCATTATGTTCAAATCTTTTCTTTTCTACTACGTAAAGGGGCCGACCCTCCCAAAAGTGAACCCTAATTTAACCAGCAAGTCACTAAATCTATTCAAAGTTTTAAACTCTATAATACGGTTTCTAAATTGTCTGGATTGTTCCCTAACAAAGTTTCTTCATCAACTATAATTAAGGGACAAGACTCCACGTTTGATGGACTAGCCCACATAACCTCTCTCCCGTCCCAAAAAAACACAGCTTATTAGCATATAGGTTGTCAATGGCCTCACATGTGGCCTTGGCGGCTACCAGTTTTGGAGCAACCTTGTTTGTAATCGTCAGCCTCAAGGAAGAAGAGTCGCGTGCACCGCGGATGCCGAACATTAATCTTGTCATAGTTGAAGTCAAAGACCCTAGCGACGATGTTCTGTTAATACAACTGGAGTGAGGCGTTGAACCTGCCATGGTGGGGTTGGCTCTAGAATGTTTGATGACAGTGCTAGTTGTGCTAGCGGGGAAGGTATTGTAGCTACGTTGATGGAAAGAGGATTGGAAAGGCTCATGGGCCCTGTGGACTTAGAAGGTAGTTGTGGTGACATTGTTGGACAGAATGTTTTTGCCGATAGGACTTGGCGAAGGAGATAGTAGGTGTGCAGGTCACATGGTCGTTGAATCTCGACGTCAATCCCTGTGGACTTAGAAGGCTGTTGTGGTGACATTGTTGGACGGAATGTTGTTGCTGATAGGCCAAGGCGAAGGAGATGGTAGGTGTGCAGGTCACATGGTCGTTGAATCTCGACGTCAATGTGACAACCATCGGGCAGCCCTGCTGAATATATACATAAACCATTGTTGGGACATTGTTAATGGCTCATTGTTGTGACACATAAGCGCTAGAAACCTGTTGGTGTACTTTGCCACCAAGGAAATGAGCACAAATGCGCAAACTAGCCCAAGGTATTTAGGCGAAGCAACGGCCCATACTGAACAAGGTTGGTCTCCATGAACTACTCCCACTAGATGACCCGTTGCGCGACTGCGCAACCGCCGGATGCAACTACCACACTATTTCAACATCATTTGATTTTGAAAGTTGAACCAAATAAAGGTAAGGTCTGTACACTGAGGACAATATTTCCAGCTCATCTCCCAGGAACGAAAATAAGTTGAATAGGATATAGTTTCAATATCAACTCAGGAATGATAGTAAGTTCAATGCACTAAAGATATAGTTTCCATTCCAACTCCCAAACCTTACTGTTGTACGGCTAACAAAAAATTTAACTAAGAAATATATGTCGGTGAAAATATAAAGCTGCAAACACTTTTCACCTGTTTAAATATTATATATACATGCCAGTCAAACGACCAAGGCAGGAGGTATACAGTCCATAAGTTCAAAGAGAAAGGCATTTTCTCAGCGATCAGAGCAATAGGCTTTTCTATATCCAGCATATATGCTAAAACCGGTGCATGGTGTCTCTTACATGAAAGATACATTTTATCTCCGAACTGCATTCGAACAACTTACACAGGTTAGCCACTGACATCTGACCACCATGCATACATAGAATTGTAGTGTGTAATATTGGTACCAGCAATAGTAAAATCAAAGGAAATTCTATAAATAGACATTACAAAGATAAATCAATGGCCTTCCTAAAAAAGAAACATGTTCAAAGGTGGTTTATTTCTAACCGTTTCTTCGTGCAGTCATTGCTCTGACGGCAGCAAGCAACCACTCCAAATATTAATGATATAGTGGCTGGATAACAGCTTCTACAAAACCATAGCATGTCATTTGTCCTTTTCCTTCTCCGCACACAGAAGAAAAGACAATTAATTAGTTGAACCACCTGCATCAAGCACCAACAAAAATGTTATTATTATTGAATGTGATTCTTAATTATATTCTCATCCCACAAAAGATAAATAAAATACCCACATTATTCATACCGGTAGCTAACAAACTATATGTGCTTCTTGTGATTAAGAGAGACAACGTGTTCCTAGGATTTTCTAACTATATGTGAGTAAAATATGCCTTTTTGGTAGAATAATATGGTAGATGGGGTTTCAAATAATTTTACTGGGGCTGAAACTGGATGCACTATGGACGTAGTGGTTCAAGTGCTCCGTCACAGCGATCACAACCTTCATCACTCAATAATAGTTTCAAAAGTAATAAAGCTCAATTACAGTTAAAACTCTCGGTTTTAAAATGTTTATTCAGTCACGAATCCCTTGATTTCTGTTAACAAACATCAAATCCAAAACAACAATATTTCAATAAGCAGAGCCCTTGCCATAAGCGTCACCGCTATCCAACCTCAATCAGCATACGTTTCAGTCCCAGGGAGGAACGACATCCCTTCTTATAAGACTATATGTGGTTAGGTAACTTCATTAATAGGTACCGCAGACATGCCAATCACTTTCAATTATAAATAAAGGGTGATATGCTTCAACTCCACAAGAAGTACTGAAAACCAAAATTTATCGCTTTAAAAATGTCACTGACCTACTGAACACATGCAGCAAAAGCAAAAACCGTTTGGTTTTAATGTAAAAGGCTAAAATCACCAAGCTAAAGATCCCTTAATGTAATTCTTTCTACCATGCAAGATGAAATTAGAAGCTAGATAATCTCAAATCACCAGATAAAAGAGTCATCTCCGTATTATTGGTTTTAATGCAAAAAGGCTAAAATAGAAAACAAAGAAGTGACATTTCCACACACACCAACTCCCTGCATTTATCACAAGAAATAGGGGCCTTGTTGGTGTGATCTGCTATAGCGCGGGTGTATTCTGAAGGACCAGAAACAAAAACTAACCGACAGGGAAGGCAGAATTTCACTTACCATACCCCAGACCACTTCTTTGATAGGGGTCATATCTGAACCAATATTCTCAATTTTCAGTAATGCGCTGGTCGCTAAGATACCAACTGCAGCAGCTCCGTGTGAGGTGTTAGGTTTGCCTTTGACCTGCAAGCATACAACGTCTGCCTTGCTCTGTCTATAAACCACCACTCTTCCTTTTAACAAAATACAATTCTAGACATATAAATAGACAACAAATGTGGATAGGTGGAGAATTTAGGAGAACATGTTGTAGTAGATACAACTGACTGAAGAAAAACACTCACCCATCGTCAATTTTACATCTCCAGCAGCCTCCTTCTATCCATCCATTCTGCTATGGGCATCCTGCCAGTACCCACAGTGAAATGTAAGTAAAAGAAAGTAAAAGATGACATCATAAAACTGTGTAAATGAGGTGAGCAGGTTAAAACACACGGAAAAAAGCTGATATACATCAGATACTAATTTTGAGCTGGTAAACCCTATAACAAATTCTCAATTGAGACCTTGAACACATAAAAACCTCAAGCGACTAACTGGGAACCTCCATATTTTCCAAATAAAATGCAGGGACATTACTAAGAAAGGTCTGAACCTGAAACAACTAATGCAAGCACGAACCCAAGGTTTGAATCTTGAACACAAAACCAATTCCAATTAATATTGCATCATCCACTCCTCTTCTCTTTTTCCAATAATATTGGATTTTCTTGATGCCAGATATGACGGTGGAATCCTACACTGAACAGGAGCAAATGAATCATCCACCCCTGGAATGAATTGCCAACTCAAGAATATTTTGTAAATAGACTAACCACATTTTATGGTACAACATTACCAAATTAATATATGCCCCAATACACATTATTGGTGTTAGAAGGGTTCCAGCTCGGACGTGCCCCGCAGCAAATAAGCTCGGACCCACCGTAGCAAGCATGCACGGTCACACACAGCGCAGCAGCAAGCACCCAACCATGAGGAGTAATTTAGGCCTGAAGAAAAATATGCACACGAGGCTATAATCACCTATGAACCGGAGATAACAGCAACAAGCAGAGAGAGGGACTGAGGAGATGAGAGAGGGGATTAACTCGCATCGGGAGCTACCAGGCGTCATCGACGTCGGCGTACACGGCCAGCCCATCAGAGTTGTCCTCAATGTCAAAACTAAATCCTTCATATGCTTTGGAGTAATGGGCAAACTCATGTCAAAGCTGCAAAAAAAAACCTACCTCCGAATCACCTTCCTGTTATTCTTATCCTTGTTCAAATTCATGTCAAAGCTGCAAAAAACAGTGATAAAACTTTCAGGTGAAATGCAATTATAGACTGTGGTTTCCATAACTAATTTAAACCATATTGTAAGAGAATATACAAACATTTTCAGATTTTCACAGAGTAAAAAATTAAGAGCAGGTCGTGCAATTATATATATACACACACTAATTTATTAAACAAGATGAGAATAGAAAGAAAGATGAAGAAAAGGCCCAAGTGCATGGTTTTGGGCATGCGTACCAGCTTAGCAATTTTACAACCAATCATCTAACTACACATGCCATATTTATCATTCGGTTCATCAAATAACTACTGTGATAGTAACATTACTGCATGGGAGGTTTGGATATAGTTACAGAAATCAAGAAGCATTGTAATAGCAGGCATTGTTGGCAGGTACTAAACTGCAAACAAAGCATGCCCTGAATCTTGAAACTAAGCAAGGTATATAAGACTATATATACAGCAAAAGTGAGGCCAGTGTGTTGATGGTCGCCGGGCAGTCCTCGTCCTCCACCAACTGCGGCCGATGGCCGAGGTAATTCTCCCGGTGCTTGTCAACCTTAGCAGCATCCCATTTGAATTATGCAACAATAATCAGACAATAACTGAATATATGTTGGGCAAGCAGCAACTACCACCATTAGCAGGCAGAAACATTACTGAGCTACAGATCGAAGCACTAAAATATATGGGAACATAGGAAGATGGTTAAGATTAAGAAGAGAACATACCAATTTGAGGAGATACTATTTGATCTCATGACAATATCTTCTAGCGATTCAAAGCATCAATAGTCTCTATGAAAGCATCCACATCAACAAACATCTACGAAGCTTGAGCCATTTGAGCTTTACACAATTTACTTCACCGATGAGATAGATGAGGTTCCAAAGCTGTGAGCATATCCATGTGATGCTCTCCATGAACCTGCAAGAATCATATAAAATAAGTACATATAATCTATGAACCTGCAAGAAGGAAAATCACAACTCTTAATATTTAGCTTCCAACCTAAACATTTAATATCAAGTTTACCACCTCTCCTATTTTCAAAACAGGCAAGAAAACAGCTAGATACTTTTAAACAACCTACTTCCAAAATGGAATGCATGCCTCATAAATTAATTATAATGCTCATCTTTTGTGAAAAGCCCTCTCTTCACGAGCACGTCTAAATTTTAGTTTGGAAGAGAAATAAGTATTTTTGTACGTGAAAGTAAGCATAACCGAACATCTGAATTTTTTTAACCAAATTAAGTGGACTAACACACAGCAGCTAGCTGGCCAACGTCGTCACAAACATCATCCAAATAAATAATTTTGGACCCACATGGAAAACTTCCAAGCATACTATCGGATTCAATAATAACAACACTATTAACTCAATCAGTTTTGCAAACCCCATGTATCAATATCTGAAACGTGAATGGGTAAGGGAAAATAGGGTCTTACCTTGTGTCACCAGAATGTAGCAATTCTGAATATGTTCTGGAATTATAGGTTCAGAGCTACCGGCTCCACGACATGTTTTGGTTTGCAGGCCGCCTTCACATTACAGTACACGCTTTCACAGACAGTTCTACCAAACACTCCGATATCCGCGAGTTGGTCCCATACTTGTGACCTGCAATCCCGTGCCAAATTTCAAGTTTAAATTAAACCAATTGATCCAACAACTGAGTAAAAATCGAACATAGCAGTTTTGAGTGCAAAAAACGTAGCCTAGAATATAGATATCATGATTATCTAATTCATAAAAAACATAGCTCTGTCCTACACTACCAAATAAATTATGGTGCAATTATGTGCACAAACTAAGCAAATGGCAGAGAGCAGTACGATCTGAGTATGAGATAACCTCCTCAATAGTATGATATAAGCGCCAACCAAGCACTCCATAGAACCAACCCAGAGCCGCCATTCCTGAAGAAAAGGAAAAGAGAGCACGAATAAGCTCACGATAAGCTAATTTTCTCTCAGGATATGAAAATTACGAAATACACTACCAAATACATCCCTATTTATACAACGAGCTAGTTCACGCCCATGTTTTTTCCTGCAAAGTACTCTGTCTATTGATCCAGACTAAACAATGACATTAACATTCATGGGATGTCTATGTGCCACCACACCTACAGTTTGCTTGCACACAAAAACCATTATTGTTGCGACAGCTCGAACACAAACAAAATGCATAATGACTGAGATCTCTATGTGCCACCGGGGAGGTGCTAAATTTAAATACAGAACTGAAAGAAAGAAGTAACTATTTAAACAAGAATCTTACCTACAAACTATTTTCAGGTGACCTAAAAAAATAGGAGATTTACGTTTGTGGGATCCTCACAAATCATTCTGTAAAGATTCGTCAACATAATTGTCGATTAGGAAATCTTGCAATCCCATAACCTGGAAAATTTTGAGATAGAAGGATTTAGAGCAGCCTTCTAATAATAATCATAGTCGCATTCATTAAAAGAAAAGAATCTGATATAGTCACCACCAAGAGCTTTCTGCTCAATTAATTTCTAGATCAAACAATTAGCAATCACCATAAATCAGTAAAATAGCCAATTTAGATAGGCAAGTGTAAAAAAATGTAGGCAAAAAGAAAACCTCTCCATCTCTGCTCAATCAAAATACCAAACGGGTAAACAACTTGCTTTGATTTTTGTCGACAACATGGTAGAGAAGGGCTGGCGGTTGTCCACTGAACATTGCTTTTAAAACCTAAACTTTAACCTCCTGCTTTCAGACAATAACATCAAATAAGAAATTGTTCACCGCACTGTAGAAGGGAAATCTTCTAGTAACCAATATTTTCTTTTAAAACCTAAACTTTAACATGAATCATGCATAAACCAAGAGTAGTAAGTAACTACCTGCTGCGTCAAGACTCAAGAGGCCTGATGCGTGGAAGGCGGGGAACTGTGGAAGCCCCTGCTCCTCCCTCGGCACGGACCTGAAAGACATCACCGCCGGCACAGCTCCGGCCCTGCTCGCGAACGACCAATCCATGGGCGACACTCCTCCTGCTCGAAAGTAAGCTGCAGATGGCATGCACACTATTCCCAATTAGACTCGGCCCACCAGCGATTAACCAACTTACAAACATCTGAAAAGAAGCAACATACATTGTATGAATGGCTTACAAAGATAACACCAGGCCCATTCCCAAAGAAAAAACATAATCAATAGGTTTCTTCCTGTACAGTTGTTGCCGGATGATGGCAAGTAACAACCACAAACTGAGTTTATGCAAGCATCAGTAGCAAGAACTGTAGTGAGACAGTCATTTATAAAGGGCCTCGCTGGACTAAGAATTCAAGGGCCTCACTGGACTAAGAGCTTGTCAGTTTGTAACAGGAAAGAGGATAACTCAGAAGCTCATAGCTGACATACCAAAACTTTCATCTTCCATACCAGCTTCTCAATATCAAAAGCATGTCACTGGCTTTTCCTACCTAATTGGCAGTACCTCTATCTGCACAGCTTTGAAGGTGGAAAGCAGAAAAAACAGAAGAATGGGGAGATCTAGAGCACTATACCTAACCCCAACTAAATGGGCGCACTCCTATTTCCATTTAAAAAACAAGTTCAAAGAGATAGTGACCCTTGAATGAATCTGTGAAAACTTGCCCAGATTTCTTTTATAAAAAATGCAAGGCTGAGAAAATGAGCGTAAGTAAATTGGCAAATAGAAGTGCACTGTAGGAATCTCAAATCACTGTATGGAGGTGTTTCAGTACACACTGGGCATAATCAACTATTTCACTAATCAATTCTAAAGTAACAATCATCCATGTGTACAATGAACAATGGAAATGGACTGGAATCACATCCAGTCATACAGTATTCAAAACATATAGAGAAGGCATGGAACCTATAATATAACCAAAAAAAGGATGACAAAAGTCAGATCATAAACTGTATAATTTAGCAAGATAGCTCAAAAAATGGCCAGTCAGATCATAAATCGTCAGGCAGCAAGAATGTGTGTGGGCGTCACTGAACTGAACATTTAACCATGCTTTTTATAGATTAGTGTCTCTTAACTGAACTGAACTGAACATGAACATGAACAGACGAAGTGCATAAAAGAACATAAAACCAAGCATCGACAATGTAAGACTGGTTAAGCGAACCTTAACAAACAATGGGATCCATTGTGCCAATCTTCCTAGTATCAAGCTCCTCCTCCTCAGAAACCCTTGTATATATGCTCCCTATCACAGGGTAATTTTGTGTTCCATAGCCTGACATTGAACAAATGATAATTAGATTTAACATGGTGGTTTGTTTATCATAATACTTAAGATAAAAAATACAATGGCTCAATAACCTACTCGTTGATCTGATCAATTATCCAGTAGCTGCACCCGCGGTCATAACCTACAAATTCAAGTACAGCACCATAAAATTCACTATGGTGCACACCTTGGTCCTGCAGGGTCAATCAAACAAAAGAACCATGTTCGCAAAACAATTCAAAACTCAATTCTTCAGCAGCAATATTTTGCATCTGTGTTATCGTGCTTCCTGTTAACTCAAGCGCACATAGCTGCTGTCCTCCGCCCTTGCTGCGAGTTGCCACCATGACCAAGCACCAATGAACCAAGAAAAATATTAACCTGCACCAAAGACACAACAAATAAATTATTTAACCCCATTCAGCTCCAAGAAAAATCATGATAGTTCAAACGAATTCATAGGAAGGAAGAGATGATTCTCGAAGATGTGTGTTGCTATAAACTGAACCATTAGTTAAAGAGAAGCACCTAATACACATTATATGCCTCAATTAAACAACTAGCTGGGTGGCCCGCGCAATTGCGCGGCTAGAGTTGATAAATCAAATATTTTATCAGATATAAAACACATTACAATCGACAAAAATATATATGAATGATTTAGGTTACTTGGTTTATTGAGTTGTCAATTGCTTCCACGTTCCAATCTACATGATATGACATTTGTACATGTTAAAAATGCAAAACCTGAATACATTCATTGTTTAGGCTTCCAAGTTTTCTTACGCAGAAGTTCGCTATAACATTATTATTTTAAGTTTCAAAAAAATATAACATTATTATTTTTATTGTTTAAAATTCCAGCAATCAATTGTGTCTTGATGCTGGTTGAGTGATTTTTCCATGTCATGCAACGTTACATTAACCTGGATACGTTAGGGACATCAGCTATAGTAGAGTCGTAATATCTCTACAATCAACCTTGATCATAACAATACTACATGACTTGATTGATCTAATCGTTGTTTTCAGTATATTCTAGGTAGCGACTTCCTTAGACCTAATTTCTTGCAATAAGTAATTAGGCTTTTTCCACAACATCAACCTCTCAATGCACAGGACGCCTCTAATAAGCTGAACGGCCTTATCGGAGGTGAAAAACTGACACCAAGGTCCCTCAGCTGTACATTAATCGAGGGCCTAGTTTCCAACCGTCTCATCTCTTGCTTCTGTTGTGATGTTCCAAATCATTAGCCCCCTTGAAGTGCAGGAGCACATCCACTTCTTCTAGTCGAGAATCTGCGTGCGCTTGGGTGATAGCAGCCTGGCCAGCTTTGGCGTGACGACACGTGGGCATGTGTTTATTGATAGTGACCCTGAGACCTTGAAGCCAACATACCATAATGAGATCAATTCGCAAAAAAAATGTGTGGCAGAGAAACTTTTGAACATACACGAATGTGTCTTATTATTTATATTTTTCATCCATAACTCTATATGTCCATAAATATAAAATATATCTTACTATAAGGCTATCAAATGGCATTTGTTGCCCTGCATGTCTCGTCACTGAAGAATAATCATAAATTATCTACAAAATTACATGTGTCGCAAATACAATGCCTCAACAGATGTACATTACTGCATAATGCATATAGAATTCTTATGCGTAACTGTGTGAGATAAAACAAATCTGTGAGTACATACCTGTAGAGCAATGACCAACACTTGACCAACATTTTTTAGAGTTACTGCACAACAATAATTGGATCGCAAAAGAAAGACTAAAGATGTATTATAGACGGAAGGCTGCGTGCAATATTGCACGGTTCGTGTCCTGCTTCTAAACTATTAGGTCTGCAGCTTGCCCTAGTACATGTTTAGCTATTCCGAACTGTTTCTTTGTCTGTTTTTTTTCTTATCGCTCAGTATAAATCCAGCTGCTGGTGCCCTCGGTTTGTTCTTCTTCCAATTCACGTTGGGCACCTTGCGCTTGGTCATCATGTGTCAGCGTCATCACGGAGCATGAGATGGTGACAGCCAATTCCTTGAGTAGTTTCAGAAAAACAACGCACTTGTACGCCGGAGGGAATCGAGTTCGATCTGCTCCACGCCTGATACAACCTACTGAACTGGACGCGTGCAATCACGTGTTATCAGAAAATAATCAGAGGCTCTTTCTCCGCGACAGAGGCGAGCGGGGGGCGACCTCGGCCCGCCCAGCTCCCGCCGGCGTATCCGTGGGATCCCCCACTCTCCGTCGGCCGCTCCGGCGGCGGGAGGACGGGGGACCCCCGGATCTGCGTTCCGGCGGAGGAGAGGAGGTGGGGTGTGGGCGGATCTGGGGCGGCGGGGCCGAGGCTGGGGGGCGCCGCCGTCGTCGTTCTCTGGGGTCGCAGCCACTCCCCGGGCCCGTCGTCGTCTCTGATGGCGGCGGATGGCTGCTGCCTCGCCGCGCCGGCGCTTCCTCCGGCGTCGGGGCGTGCTTGCGAGTGGTGGGACGGAGGCCGGGATTCCAGAACATCTGGGTCGCCTTCGGCGTCGACGGCGTCGGCGCTGATCAAGGTGACGGCTCTGCTCTGGTGGCCGTCCAGCTCCTCGCCTCTCCACCAAGAACCAAGCGGTGACTGAAGACGGCGGCATGGTCGGCGGCTTCCTGGCCGCGGTTCGCTGCAGATCGCCGTCTCGGGTGGAGCTCGGCGGCAGCGCGCGGTCGGCGGTCATCGTGGTGAGGCGGCGCCGGCGGGGACTGGGTCCTCAAGGTTTAGTTGTTAATTTCGTATCTTCAGAGGATTGTGCTGCTAGTTCTGCTTTCTTTCTGTAATCCCATGTACTCAAAAAAAGAAAATAATCAGAGGACGAACTGAAGCAAACCTCGCTAGCATGGCCGCCATCGATCCAAATATCATCCATGTCTTCTTCTCGCCGCATCAATATCATCAGAAAAACTCGTCACACACTCAAAAAATATCATCAGAAAAACTCGACACACACTCAGGGCTCCTTTGTATATTCATCAAGCTCGTTGATGTCGATTTCATCGTTGTGAGATTGGCATGCATCCTCGATGCTCTAGCATCCACACCCTCATCAAGCCTCGCTGACGTCGAATTCATTGTCGTGAGATTGGCATGCATCCTCGGCGCTCTAGCAGCAACACCGATCGATCAATTGCCGACATGTAGGATTTCTCCGTCGAGCAAAACCTATATAGGCTAGAACCGATTATGATTTGCCGCGATCAACTGTCGCGATTTACGATCCCTCGCGGAACACATATATACTGCTACCAACGATATATGTGGAATCAGCCCAAATCACATATATATGGTTTGTCGAGGAGTCCATGGTGAGATAAAGATGGATCAGTTTCGTCCCTTTCCTTTTCGTTGCACGACTTAGTATTCCTATTGCGCACGGTGCAGAATTAATTTTCAATCTCAACAGCTCACGTGCAAGTCCTTCGTTGCTAGCTCCGAGTGGGACTCTTGAACGTGATTTGTTTTTTCTCTTCCGACTACCACGTGAAAAGCTAAGGGATCTTTTTAAATCACAGCCGTTACTTTTCATGGTTAAATCTCATCCGTTGTTTGTCATGTGTTTTAATTATATAATAGATAGAGAACTGTTTAAAAAACTCCCACGTGAATCTGAATTAGACAAAATCCTGGAATTACCTCTAAATCTACCATCCTCAGTTAAACAGCTCTATCTAAATATGCAAAATCAAATCTGCAAGAAAGAACAAAGGTTTCGACACTGAGAATAACATAGGGAGAAGAATAAGATGCCCACAACAAGAAATACATCAATATCTCCTGTTTTAGGCCAGATCATTGGAGGGACGATAGACTCTTCAGATAAATGACCAAATACGCTATTGTGTAGATTACTTTTCAGAGCTATTGAATAGATCAATCTTCACCTACAACCTGGGATTAAATTAAAAGAGTATAGTGGAAGAGAGAGAGGAGGAAATGACCTTCACCAAATCAAGTGGTTGGGGGGCTAGAGCCAAGCCTGTGCAAAATCAACATCTTCCCTTGGATCTCACTTCCTGCCAATCATACAACGACCTTTACCAAATCAAACGGGATACAAAGTCAAAATAGAATGAAGAACAAAGTGCACAGCTCGTGGACATCGTCCTCCTAAACTCTCTGGTCCAGAGAGCTTCACCAGCTCAAAATTAGTATCTGATGTATGGCTGAAAATTAACCATACATCTCAGGTAAACAAAATTACCCAGATTGTGCCAGATCTATTGCCCAGAGACCCACACAATTGGCCATTTCCATGGAGAAAGGAGATGTTGGGAAAATACCGATTTTTTTCTAGCAACAAGCAGAGTATTCTCTTGCTGGTGGCTAAACAAAGATACGTTGACAAACAAGCTGCTGGTCTCTGATGGATCTGTTGGTGCGGATGGGAAAGTGGAGAGAGAGAGACAGAGAGAGGAGGAGTAGGACGAACCTGTAGGTAGCTCGCTGCCGCTGCCGTCTGTACGAACAGATCGGATGGGACGGAGCCTGGGGCGCTGCTGCATGGCTCGTGGTGGAGGGCGCCGGGTCTCACGGCCGCCGGTGCTGGGAGTCATTTCCTAGCCCGGCCGCCGCTGCTCTGCCTAGCCCGGCCGCCGCCGCGCTGCCTGGCCTGGCCGCCTGCCGCCACCGCCTCCATGCCTAGCCCGGCCGCCCGACGCCGCCTGCCGACGCCTGGGCCGGCCGCCGCCGCCCTGGCCGGCCGTCTCCGTCCATTCTCGGCTCCCCGTACGCGCCGACGGGGCCGTCCTTACCGGCTCCGTCTGCTCGCCGGTGACGGAGGATAGGCGGCTGGGGAGGACGGAGTCGAGGGCGTGGTGGTTGGCGGCGCCAACGCGAGTAGGGGGGAAAGGGGATTGGGGGAGGAGGAACGGGATGCGGGATTGGGGGAGCAGCAGAGACGAGCGTGGATTGGGCTAGGGTTTCACCTCGGGCACGGATTTTGTCTCTCTGCGGGCGCGGTGCGGGCGCGGGCGAAAGAAGAGCGACGTGGACCAAGTGCTCTCGCCCTCTGTTTTGTGGACCCTGGACCCACTCGTCATTGACTTAACAGGATGTTACTATTCATCCAAACGGGTGAAAAATGGCTTTGACCGCATCTAACAGCCAGCAGTGAAACACGTTAGCGTTTTTACCAGATCGGACGACACGGGATGACCGTCGACGTGGATGGGGGCACATTGCGGGTGGTGCACGGGCCTTTATAGAAGTAATATCGGCATGCTGAAATCCCTTTTGAGTTGTAACTACCAGAACGGAGCGTCATTGGCCATGTGGTTGGTTGTAGTCAAGACCATGTCAGCCGTGTGCAAGCGTTGTCCAAGAAAAAACTACTCCGTACCTATTAAGCCCAGCGTTTTTGTTACCAGTCGATAACTGGATATGGCCACAGGGGAAAGATTTTGGAACCTTATCCTCTCCCCC
Organism: Poa pratensis; assembly: GCA_947311845.1. Classification (NCBI taxonomy): domain Eukaryota; kingdom Viridiplantae; phylum Streptophyta; class Magnoliopsida; order Poales; family Poaceae; genus Poa; species Poa pratensis. The sequence continues at coordinate 38,594,305 of CAMZMU010000107.1, forward strand.
TCGCGAACCCTATCCTCTCCCGCGCCGCCGTCTCCCCTGCCCCTCTCCCCTCCTCCTCTCCCCCACCTCCCTCCCGCGTCCGCGCCGCCCCCGCGGCGGCCGGGCGCGGTCTCGGCCTCATCTGCCCGGGAACTCACCTCCCGCTCTTCCCCTCCCGCCGCCGTCGGCGCGAGCCGCCGAGCGAGGCTCGGGCGTGCCGGCGGCGGCGGTCTTCCTCTTCCTGCGCCTGAAGGAGGCCACGCGGGGCGGCGTCCTCTCCAACGGCGGTGCGGCATAGGGAGGCGGTGGCCCAGCTTCGGTGGGAGAGCGGTTTGTCGCGGGTGTTGCCTACCGCTGCGGGCAGTGCAGGGGTGGCGACGGCATGCTCGGGCGGCGCCGGCAGAGCCCGGCGGCTCAGATCTGGGCCCTCCGGGCCTATCTGGGCCAGGGCGGCCGTGCTTTCCCTAACGGACGCACTGCGGATGGCGGCGGCGCGGTAGATGGTGCAGGGGGCAGCGGCGTCGACGACCGGCTTGTTGCAACACGACAGCGAGCTTTACGGGCCCGGCTGGACCCGGTTGGGACTGGTGTGCCTCCACGGGGGCTTTACGGGCCCGCTGGGCCCGGCCGGACCTAATAGGGATTAGTGTGCTTTGTCATTGTGTCCGGTCGACTACCGCCTTTGGCGGTGGAGGCGTTCCCTCTCGCGCGGTCGTGGTGCTGCAGACCGTGGTACTTGATACCCCTGCATCCGTCTTGCAGACCTCGAGACGACGGCTTTGGTGCGACGGCGATGGTGGCTTTATGACCGTGGTGGCGATTGTTGGTGGGCGGCTAGTTTGGTGGTGACAAGACCTTGTCTTGCGGGGCTCTGGTGCGGCGGAATCATCCGAAGGCTGCAGAAAGGGTTTTCGGGAGAAATCCTTGTCGGCTCGACCGACACCGACGCGATGCAGCCTTTGGGTGGCATCCCCCTTCTTGAAGGGCGTCGTGGCTACCCTTCGTCTGCATTCCTCTGTGTGCCGTGGGAAACCCTAGGACCAGTCCGCTGGTCTGGGAAGCAGCGTGCGCGTGCCTTCTTAAAGGTGCTGCTTGGTATGTGTTGGTTCAGTGCTAGGAGCGTGGTGGGACTTTGTCGGAGAGGGCGCAGCGGTCACAAGTCTCTGTAGTTTAGTCAATCCGCCTATGTCTCCATTTTCTTTTCTTTGAGTGTATGTTTGCTGCTGTCTCAGCATATCAAATTTGTTGGTTGTATGGGGATGTTCCTATATATATAGCGGGGCTACGACCTGTTTCGTCATAACTGGATATACCGAGCACCCTCTGAAATGGTCATACAGAGCAACAAATCTGGAAATTTTGATTTTTAAAATTTTAACTAAAACTCTCGGTAATTGCTCATACTTGGACCAAAAAATTGAACGGTCGAATTTTGGTTTTCAAATTCATCCGATAACCGGTCAGAATTTTCGGTAGCCACGCCTCTTGGGAATTTTTTCCGAACCCAAATCTTGATTAAGCCAATAAAGAGGATCGATCGAGCCATCATACATTGGGAAGTCGAGCTTATGAAAGCGGGGAACGCTTGAACTTGAGTCGAAATGATGGTTAGGTTGGGATGGAAGAGAGGTGATGGGCGGGGTGGATCTATGGATGGGATGAGGAGGGGGCGCGGTCAAAACGGTGTATATATGATATCGTCTCGGCGTCCGGGACCCAGGGGCCCCCAGAATCCCGGAGAAGGAGGACCTGCCCCTCGGATCCAGAAGCTTCGATGCCCGGAGCATCGGTGGGCCCTCCTCCCCGCCCGGGGAAACAAGCCAACCCAAGGGGGACCACGCGGCGGGAGGCTCCTGCGTGGTCCTCCAGATGGATGGCTTCGACAGGAAAGAAGCACAGCAGGCGGCCGAGACCAGACTGCACCGGCCCGCTACCCGATGCAGCAGAGACGTAGACAAGACCAGACCCGCTGCCTCGGTGGGGCCGGCACGGAGCTCGGCATGACGTCCGGTCCCACGATGAGACCCATTCAGCCGTCATGTCCGGCCCAGTGGATACAGCGGCATGGAAGGCATCACGGCTTGGATGGCGCCACGACCAAGACAAGGAGTTGCCACTTGGAGGAAGGGATTTGACACGTGACGATCCGTGTTGGGAAGCTTCTAGAGCGGCCACCTGTGGTGTTCCCTTGTATTAAAGGAGGTCCGAGGCCGTGGAGAAAAGGGAGGGACAAGACTTCCTACTAGACACATAGCTCGGGGGCTAGCTGACTGCACCTCGGAGACCTTCCCGGGGTTAAGCTTGGATAGGCCTAGAGCGTAGATGGAAGGATTGTAAGACACACCCTGTACAACATCATCCACGATCAATCAAGCCAGACAAACAGGGCGTAGGGCATTACGCGGCGACGCGGCCTGAACCTGGGTAAAATCTCGTGTGTTCGTGCTCGTTCTCCGTGGACTGACGTCGGAGCACCTCGCGCCCTCCTACCGAACAACAAGGAGGTGTTCGCACCTCCGGTGTCTGAGTTTCGTAACTCGACATCTGGCGCGCCAGGTAGGGGGGCGCTCGTCCTTCGTCGGGGTCGCGCCTGACGGCTTTTGCCACGGACCGCGTCCCATGGCGATCGAGCCCAAACCGACGCGAAGAACGCGGGCAGATGCCCGAGCGGAACTCCGCCCCCCCACGCGGAGGTCCAAGGAGACGCTGCAACCCAACGCTAGCCGGATTCGCCGGGCTTTGAGGCTCCCTCTCAAGGTCTCAGGGACTGCCGCTATCCAGGCCCTTCATCGGAGCACGCACGACGACCGCGCGTCGGGGAGACTCGACAAACAAGGAGCTGAAGGCTTGGAGGAGCTATATGCCGCGGCAAAGCATGAGCGGGAGGCCTCAGACTGTGCCGCGGTAACCGCGGCTTCGACACGGGAAAACCCGCGGAAGCACAGGTACCCATTGAATCCTACCACCGAAGATCAAGACTCATTGAAGACGTCGGGAGCATAATGTCCCGTCCACGAAGTCAGCTCCCACGATGCGCGCGACTGCTGGTCCATGCGCCACCTCGCCGCATCCCACAGGAAGCGGCGCGCTGCGCGTAGGGATGAGTTCATCGCCAAAGGGTCCTTCGCGGACGGAGACCCAGGACTCCGACCCCAAAATTGCTCGGAGCAACTGAGTATCAGAATCCACCCGGACGGACAAGATCGGCAGAAACGTCCAAGAAGGATGGGAGCAGCAGGCGCCGACGAGATGGCCGGCCCCTCCGCTGGTCACCCGCGACTCGCGAAGGAGCCGCAACCGCTCCCCGCGCTACCCCCACGAAGCCGCAAGAAGGCCAAGAAGGAGAGGACCCCCAAAGAACTTATCGTCTGCATGGCGAGAATCTCCCTCCATCCACGTATGAAAGCATCCCGCGCCGCGGGGCCCAGACTCTTCACCCGAAGTAACATCACACCAGGCTCCCCGCCGGCATCCCCGTCTCCTTAGGCACTCCGAGAACAGCTCACGACCTCGGTACCCCAGGCGTGAAAGGGGGAGCGGCTGGGAGTCCCCCAATCGCCCCCGAAAAAGTTCCCTCAAGAAAAGCCAAGCAGGACCTCGGGAGGTGAGGAAGTGCGGGAGGAGAGCGCAACGCGCCCCTACTGCCCTACTTCCTTCACAGCAAAGGCGGTAGGGCCAGGATCTACGAGATAACGGCACCTCGGGACAGAGGGCGGCAGGGTCGGAGACGCCTCCGGCCTGGAAGACCCCCCCCTCTCTGCCCAAGCCAACGCGGGTGGAAAGTGGAGGCATTCGGACCATGAGATCACGCGTGCCCGGAAGTACCCCGACGGTCGACCAGTTCTGGGTTCGCCGGGTCAAAACGTACTCGCGTCAACTCCTTTCCCCGGAAATGACGGAGGGGGAAGAAAGGGAGCCCCGGACACATGATCCCGGGCGCCCCGAAATACCCCTCACCCAGCAGCCCTACCTTGCGTAGGGGCAGGATCTGCGGCCCGGGCAAGGTTCGCCAGCCCCCAGAAAAACCTGCATCCGGAAAGACAGACCTAGGGATGAGTGTGTCGGCAAGGCCAGGGTTCGTCGTGTCCAATGAGGCTCGAGTCTGGAAACAGACCCCTAGTGGCCAGAGGGAAAAGAAAAAGTGCGGCAAGGCCGGAGTTCGCCGTGCCACCCCAACTTGAACTCAGGGGTAAAAGCTCTAGTGGCGCGCAAGTCGGCGGGACCGGGACACCCCGCGTCCTATTGACTCGCAGCCGGAAACTGGGCCCTAGCTAGCAGCGAGCTTACCAGTGCGGGGAAACCCTGTTTTTTCCCCCTCAGGTCAAAAGCATACCCCTCAGGAACAAGGGCTCCCCGCTGCACAACACGGCTAGGTCAGGGTTCGCCGAGCTATCGTGCAGTCGGGAGCAATAACATCTTAGTTGTTATGATTTTTCAGGAAATTAACATTATCTGGGACCCACAGGCGGCCCAAGAAGAACCACACGGGAAGCAACCCCTCGGGGAGGGGGCCTAAAGCTAGGGGTCCTTCCGGGAGGACGAAGGGCTCAGCGAGGACGAGGGCTTGGGTTTCGCGGCCGCTAAAGCAGCCCACAAGGCGGCGATCTCCGCTTGCGCAAGCTCAGCGGCTTCCCGGGAGGCCTCCACCTCGCTCTGCAGAACAAATAGAAGGAGGATCAGAGAAGGACACGTCCCAAGAAGGAACCTGAGCAACCCGGAGAGAAAAAGTTTACCTCCAAGGCTCCAACGCCTTAAACAGCAAGCTCACCAATTGCGTCGGGCCTGTGAGGCCCGTTACCTCCCTTCTCAACGCCCCCGCCACCGCAACGCTGGGTGGAAGGTCTTGAGCCGGGTACGTGGAGGGAGGACCCTTGTACACCAGGCCCATCCGGTAGACCGCGTCCCCTAACCATAAGGGGCCTCGAGGAAGAAGCTAGAACAAAAAGCGACATAAGTATAGGAATCAGAGCAAGGGTCACGGGATGGAAGCGGAGCGTACCGTGTGGGAGGATTAAGCGCGGAGTACGCTTGGAGCCTAGGCCGGGATGGGCGAATAAGAGGGAGCGCCGAAATGGATCGCACCCAGTCTTCCATCTCGTGCGACCACAACTCTCCCACCGCGATCGGGTGAAGTCCCCCTCTGGAGACCACTCCCCGATCAAGTGAATCTGAAGCTGGAGCGGTTGCACCCTCCGAGTCATCCAAGTCGCCAGAAGGTCCAACCCGGTAAGCCCCTTGTCTACTACCTCCTTTAGGCGCTCAAAAAGGACATGCACCTCGTTGGGATCACCATGCAGGTTGGAGGACCAACCCTTCCGAGAAGCAGGAAGACCCCGGGAGAAGGTGGGGAGGCCGGGGCCTCCCAATGACGGAGGGACTTCCGGGAAATAAAAGAAGGAGCGCTGCCAGTCGTCGCAGGCTCCTCGCAAGGCGATATCGGGGTAAATAGAAGGGCGCGGGATTATCCGCACCACCCCACACTCAAGTTCGGGGTCTCCTTCCCCGGCGATCCTACCCTGGAGGGTGAAGAGAGAACACCAGAGACCAAGGTGGGTGTCGTGTCACGAAGGACGGACACCGGGGATGAAGGACACCCCCTTTGTAGATTCGGTAGGGGCGCGAAGGAGGCTGGAAGACGTCTCCCGGAGAAGTACCGTCGACAAGCTCTCCGTCACTCTCTCTCTCTCTCTCTCTCTGCGTGGATGGCAAGCAAACAAGGGACACAGCGATCTACCCAGGTTCAGGCCGCCCGAAGGCTAACAGCCCTACTCCTGCATGTCTAGATAGATGGACGCATCATGGTGTGGCTACAATGGAGTCTCCGGCGAGGTACCCGGGAAGGGTTTTGGCGAGAGGAAGAAGACATGGCAGATCCTGGCCCGGAGGAGATCACCTCCCTTCTCTTCTCTGCCCTAGCTATGTCTTGCCTTGCTCTTGTTTGGATCTTGCCTAGCGTCTATCCTTTGGTGGTCTTGATCCTCTTCCTCCTCGCCATGACTTGGTCCTCCTTTTATATGCAAGGGGGTGCCACAAAGGTCATGTGAGGAGCATGAGGGGGTCTTGGCGGGAAGTTCCCCCCCTCCGTGGTGGAGGTGGCGACGTGGCCTCTTCTCCTCCAAGTATCTTCCTCCGGTTTGGTGAGATCCCCGCCCTTTAGGGGAAAGGGTGGTGGAGGAAAGCTGGCACACCGCAGGTGGTGTCCCCTGCTCGCGCCTTGCTTCCCAAGTCTTCTAGGCTCTTCTACCATCTTCGGGAGGGTGCTGGAAACCCTCGGCTTCGACTGGTACGGCTTGATACCCGAGAGGGAGTCCGGGGTCTCGGGCTCTCGGGGTCCTCCTTCTCTTCCGGGGTGTGAGGGATCCCGGGGTCCTTTGCACCCGGCAGGCTTGGCTGGTTCGCGGGGTGCCCGCCAGCCAAGTGTCGAGTCTTGGTCTTGTCCATCTTCGAGCTGGGCCCACAGGCGGTGGACCCACTTTGGCAGCACTTGGGGAACCCCGTGTTCCACTGCTGCGACAGTAGCCCCCGGGCATGGTCCCGGCGGCTTTGCTTCAGCGGCTGCCGGGGCCATGATCAAAAAGAGGTCAAAGTGGGTCCCGACGCTTGGTCTTCTCCTTGGATCGTCTGGTGGGGTCCGCCGGGTCGAAGTAGAGGCGAGCCCCCGAGCCCTGTTACTTGTCGAAAGGGAAAGTTCGTTTGTTTCGCATGGTTCTTACAGTATCTGGTGTGAATGGGAACGGGTTTCTTGCAAGAAGCGCGTCCCATTATTGCTGCTCCCGAAGCGCCAAAAGGAAGGTGGGAGAGTGGGGAGCTTATAAAAGCTCCTCAGCCCCCCAACCTTTATTCGCATACTCTCCGCCTTGACTCCACCCTTCTTCCTTCGAAGCGTCAACTACTGTCGACGATGTCCAGTGATACGGAGATGGCGTCTGAGGTCTCCATGGCGGAGTTGGCCTTCCGCGGCGGAGTGGAAGTGCCCCGAGTGGTCAAGGCATGGGCGGCTGAGCAGGGGGGCGCATCTCGTGCTCCTGTCATCTAGGACCTGGCTGATATGGCGGCCATCACGGGCGCTGCTGCGCAGGAAGAAGCCCGGGTAAGGGCCATCAAGAAAGCGTTCCTGATGGCCTATCTGAAGGAGAGGACTGCTGGGATCCCGGAGCTGTCCCAGCCTTTGGCCGAGTTGGAGGCCATCGATCAGGTAACGGCACCCTTCTTGACTCTTTTCCCTTCCAGCTGCTGCCAGCTTCTTATTCGCGGATGTTTCCCTCTTTGCAGTCGGATAGCCAGGTCGTCGGCGAGGTAGCCAAAGGCATTGTCCGCCTGTTTGGCGGAGGGGTTCCTGGACTTTCATCAGGGCCTTCTGTCCCAAGGGGTGCCTGAAGATCCTGCTAAGGCGTTTCCACTTCTCCTCCAGGCGTCCCCGGAAGAGAGAGGTGCACCTGGCAGGCAAATAAACAGCACACAGATCTGCGCAGCCAGTGCGCCTGGGCTGGCTTTAGTAACATAGGCTAGATATGCGCATAGGCTGCTTTTCACGAATGTAATGCATGAATGTAGTTTCAAATGTTAAATATGAATGCAATCCTAATCTCAACTCCCGGAGGCAATTCCAAACTTCCCTTGCACTAACGCGCCGTATAGCTTATGAGGAGATTTCCCGGTATGCCAAGTATCCTGTTGTCTGCTGCAACAGCAATACCCCCAGGAGCACTATACCTTCCGGGGACTCACTCCACTGCCTCAGTTACTAGGTCCATAGAGGGAAACGGACCATATGGAAAATGATGTTTGCTTGCAGAGAATGAAAAAGAACAATGATTGCAGTAGGTTGTATTTCAGATGTAAAAGAATGGACCGGGGTCCACAGTTCACTAGTGGTGTCTCTCCATAATAAAATACTAACATGCTGGGTAAACGAATTACAGCTAGGCAATTGACAAAATAGAGAGGTGCATAACAATGCATATACAAGTCATGATGATCACTATGAGATTTACTTGGGCATTACGACAAAGTACACAGACCGCTATCCAGCATGCATCTGTGCCTAAATAGTCCACCTTCAGGTTAGCATCCGCACCCCTTCCAGTATTAAGTTGCAAGCAACAGACAATTACATCAAGTATGGTGCATAATGTAAACAATACAAATATCCTTAGACAAAGCATTGCTGTTTACCCCTAGTAGCAACAGCACATCCACAACCTTAGAACTTTCTGTCACTGTCCCAGATTAAATGGAGGCATGAACCTACTATCTAGCATAAATACTCCCTCTTGGAGTTACAAGCATAAACTTGGCCAAAGCCTACACTAATAACGGAGAGCATGCAAGATCATAAACAACATATATATGATAGATCAATAATCAACTTGACATAGTATTCAATATTCATCGGATCCCAGCAAACACAACATGTAGCATTACAATAAGATGATCTTGATCATGATAGGCAGCTCACAAGATCTAAACATGATGGCACAAAAGGAGAAGACAACCATCTAGTTACTGCTATGGACCCATAGTCCAAAGATGAACTACTCACACATCACTCCGGAGGCAGGCATGGTGATGTAGAGCCCTCCGGTGATGATTCCCCTCTCCGGCAAGGTGCCGGGAAGAGCTTCAGAAACCCCCCGAGTTAGGGTTGACGGCGGCGGCAGCGGATGTTTTCTGGAAATATGGCTCGGTGTTTTAGGGTTTTCGCCTCGGGGGGAATAAATAGGCGAAGGGGCGATGTTGGTGGAGGCACGAGGCCCGCTCCCCACATGGCGGCGTGGCAGGGGCCCACCCGCGCCATGGGGTGGGGACGGCGCCTCGGTGCCCCCTTCGTCTCTCCTTCGGACTTCTTGAACGTGTCGGGAAAAATAGGAACCTGGCAATTTGTTTCGTCCAATTCCGAGGATATTTGCAGAACAGCTTTTCTGAAACCAAAAACAGCAGAAAACAGGAACTGGCACTGTGGCATCTTGTTAATAGGTTAGTCCCAGAAAATGCATAAAAATGACATGAAGTGTGAATAAAACATGTAGCAATTGGTATAATACAAGCATGGAACATAATAAATTATAGATACGTTGGAAACGTATCAAGCATCCCCAAGCTTAGTTCTACTCGTCCTCGAGTAGGTAAAACGATAACAACAAATAATTTCTGAAGTGACATGCTACCCACATAATCTTGATCAAATAATATTGTAAAGCATGTGAGCTGAGATCAAATCATTCAAAGCAAAAGTTTATAATTGATATTTAATAGGAGATAACAAAGCAAGATAGTTAAACAAGCTAAAAGTTTTCATGAACTATTGCTTTAAAGACATGAAACCGTACAAGGTTCATTAAAGATGTTTTAAGTATCCAGTGTAGGAGTTCTATCCTTCAATTCCAAGCATCAAGCAATTTTTCATAACATAGAAGGATTCAGTCAAGTAAACATAAACATGAACGTCATGAATCAACTGTTTCGAAGCCTACTCAACCGGTGAGCGTAAGCATTTGGTATTGGCACCAGGATGTTATGGCTAAAAGAACATTAATGGGGGTTTGGAAGGCCAAAGGAAGAAAGTCTCACAAAGCTATAAGTGATCATTAGACAAGAGGAAGTCTTATAATCGAAGCTATGTAAGGAGTAGTGATTGCCATGCAACGGATGCACATAGAGCTATATGTGTATGAAAGCTCTCCAATGGAACTAGTGGCGGTGCATCCAACTTGGTTGCTCATGAAGACCTAGAGCACTTTTGAGAAAGCTCATCATTGGAATATACAACCCAAGTTCTATAGTGTAAATTCCCCACATAGTTATACTAGTAAGACATGAAAACTCTCTCACATGGAGTATAGGTGCTAACATGAGCACAAATGATGACTATGAATACTGCAGGTGTTGAAACATGAGCACAAGTGTGGATAAAGGATAGTAATGTTGCCCCCTTTTTCTTTATTCCTTTTATTTTTCTTTTTTTCTCTTTTTTCTATTTTTTTGTTTCTCTTTTCGATGGCCTCCATGGCTCTTTTCACTTTTAGGGGCAACATCCTAATATGACAACACACTTTTTGGTACAAGTAACTCATAATGAACAAAACATGATGTATGAAACTGTATGCCTCTGCCAGTGTAGCAGGATGTGCAATGATCTAGCGTAACATGGGTAAACCACACATCAGCTGTATAGAATCATGCGAAGCAATATATAAATGATAAATGACAACAAGTCATGTAATGTAAGATGGAAATTACATAGCAATATATCTCGGAACAGCTATGGAAATGCTGTGGTAGGTAGGTATGGTGGCTGTTTTGAGGAAGATGTATGGGCTTATGTGTAGGAGAACAAGAGAAAGTCCTCCCACGGGTTTGGATGTACTGGCGAAGTATGCACAACTCTCAATGTGAGCAGAAGGCAATGCACAACACCGAATAAGCTAGCAAATTTGGATGGTGGAAGTGCCAAAAACCGTAGCTTAACATTAGTCAAAAAGAAGTCACAAGCTTATTGCAAACAACTAGCAGGTTCAACATTAAGAGCATGATTAAAATTCACTCTAAGAAGGGCCGTTCACGGCGGTACAAGTACCCGCTAGATCCCTCAACCTTCAGCACAACTCTGTTATTACGAATCACTTTTAGACATGGAACGCTATCAAGTCCAACTACACCTTCAACAATTTTAGTAGAGTTTGTAGTACGGTACAAGCTTAAAGACAACAATCCACTAACGATTTTAACTTAACTAACCAGCAAGCTTTACCATCTAAATATCTCAAAACGTTTGCAAAGAATCAAGTTATCAAAGTTCAATGATCTACAAGATTATTACACAGACCAAACTAAACTCAGAGCGACGGGCGACTGATGGGCGGCTGATTCCGGCGCCGCCGCCACCAGCGACTTAGCGGTGAGTGAGTGCGTGGAGGCGTGGACTGCTGGAGCACCGCCGCCCCCTGCAGGTCTGGCGGCCACCCCTCTTCTCGCCTGCTGGATTGGAAGGCGCCGTCCCATCTCGGGCGATTTGGCCTCTGGACGGACTGCGAGTCGAGCGCCCCCAGACGACAAGGTCTCCGGCCCGCCGCACCTCCCACGGCAGCGCGCTCCCCTCCGCACTCCTTCTACATGGAAGGGCTCCTCCACTGGGATTTCTCGCCCGGCCTGGCGGTCGAGGCACAGGTGCGTCACAACTTTGGCTCTTCGGTCTCTTTCTCCTCTCTGGTTTCTACCATGGAATTCTTCTTGGTCGCAACTTTCTCCTCAGCGTCGTTCTTCCTCTCGGAAGACTCTGTTGCTCTGGCTCTGCAATGTTGCTTGGGTGGTTTAGCAGCTGACTTCAGAGTATTCAAGCTGTCCGACAAGAGATTCAGGTTCTCTGTGGCTTCAAATAAAGTTGGCCACTTCATCTATGGGCTTCGCGATCGTATCTGGCCGGATTTCTCTTGTCACTTTAAACTGTTTCATGGAGTTGCTCGCTCTTTTCCGTCAGACAGTGTGAATGAAGCTGCTAATCACTGGTTTGATCAATACTTCAACCGCCGTCAATCTGCTGGAGGCTCTCTGGCTGTGCATACAAATTTGAACTTTCTTAAACAGTCTGGACCTTCAAGTTCTTACTCGACGCATCCCTGTCCTAGCCTGCCTGCTGCCCGGAAGCATTCCGTCTCGTTACCCAGGTTGGAGTTTGCTAACAATTCTACTGTTCTTCTTCCAGTCATTCAGCAGTCTGAAACTCCTTTGCCCGGCGTTATTCGCTTTGGTTTGTTTGACTGTCAGCTCAACAATTCTCTTGCTGCACGCTCTGGTCCACTGATTGGCAAGGATTTTTTCAAATCTCTGACTAAGCCTTTACTGCTGGACTTAATGGATGCTAAATCTGCGTCCTATACTGATGAGGAAATGGTACAAATGTTTAATCTGCCGGTTATTCCGTCTCTGGACCTGATTTATGAACTTCTAAATCGTTGCTCCAAATGTGGCGTAACAGGACACCTTATGAAAAATTGCCCTAGAATTCGATGCTGGACCTGTCATGACTTGGGTCGTTATTGCCAAAGGTGTTCCGGTGTTCGTTGCTTCAACTGTAAAGAACTGGGCCACTCTGAAAAAGATTGCTCTAATCAGGCCAGGTGTGGTTTTTGTGACCGCTTGGGCCACCGCAGATCCTCTTGCCCGTCCAGAGCACATATTGTTAGGTGCACTCGTTGTGGAGATATTGGGCACTACTCTTTTAAGTGTACGACTAAGCAAATTTGGGTTCCTAAGCGCACACACAGGACAGTAATTATCTTGGAGGACTCTGTTCCCGGGGATGATCAACCGAAGGTTCCCTTAATTGAAGCTGGTGCTGATCGTTTGCCTGCAGGAACCGAGGGGGAGAAATTTGTGTTTGTAAGGGCTGGTGGCCCTGAACTTAATCTTGTAGTGAAGCCTGATCTGTTGAGGGGCAGAGTCTCTGTTTTTGAATCAAGAGAATCCTCAGGGGTTAATCGGTTGGAACAGGTGCTCTCCCTGTCCCTGGAAAATGGAGAAGCTTTCACTCTGTCAGTCTCAGATTTCTCTGCTTTCTGGAACTTCATGTCGCAATTCATTTATTATGATAACTTGTTGCTATGCGGACATGATCTCTCTGTGGCTGGGGGCTATGATATTGGCTATTCTGGGCTGATGACTGCATTATCTCTTGCCTCAATGTTAAAGCTTGCTCTGCTCTGGTACTCTATCAATAAGGTGTCTCTGCTGGATGTTGCTGAAAGACTTGCGATCCTGCATGTGCTGGCTGCTGTTATGAACTTGGGGGAAGATTCCCTAGATATCCTGCTTCTGAACTCTGAAGGTTTTGAACTTGGTTTTGAACTAGAGAAGGCATGTCCTGATTCAGTCCTAGATTCAGACTCCTCCTCTGCGTCTGATAGCACACTTGTCTCGGATGTGGTGATGGAGGTGGCAACTGTTGAGCATACTTCTTCCTATGCTGCTAACTCAGTAGTTCTTTTCGTTTGGTCTCGGAACAAGCTTCCTGTTAAGCTGGTGAGCAGTCTGTCAATTGAACTGGACAACTCCTTTTTCCTCAACTACAAGTTTCCTATGCGTCTGGATATGTGCTTCGAATTGGTGACAGAGCCTTTCCAGCTGTGGCATCAGAAGGAAACACACAACAGGAAGCTCACCTTGGTGGAGATCCCTGATGGTCAAAAAGATATTGAACATGAACCAGCCTTACATGTGCAGCCAGCTGAGAAGAAAAAAAGACAGGGCAGTAGGAGAACAGCAACTCCCGAAGAAACTTCAGTGGTTAGAAGGAGTCCAAGGAGCAATAGATATGATGGGTTCAAGCAGAATTCTGTGTCGGATGCAAAGCCCACACAGTCTAAAGTTAAGCCGAGAAAGATTCCAAAGGCTCCTGTCACTAAGATAACAAACAAGAAAGCTCCTTCAAAGGCTCATGATGCTACTATAGTAGATGCAAATGTGATACCTGGAGCGCTTGGCATACCCCCTGAGACGGCGATCTCTGTCATTCAGAATGTGGGTATTAATCTCTGTGGTATTCCCCCTGCAGAAGTTTCCCCCATCAAGTTGCTGGCACAGCTTCAGGAGGAACTAGCCGAAGATACAGAAGTTGCAGAGGCTGACTTGGCATAGTGGTTCTTACCGTTCTCTTTTTTACTATGAGTCATCTTAAACATTGGTTAATTTTGTGTTGGAACATTAGGGGTTTAAATTCGAAGGAAAAGCAACTAGCTCTCTTTAATGCTGCAATATCCAGTGGATGTGCAGTGATTTGCTTGCAAGAAACCAAGAAGGACTTTTTCGATAAAGCTTTTATTAAATCCTGCTGTCCTGCTGCTTTTGATGAATTTGTTTATGTCCCTTCCAATGGTGCTTCAGGTGGTCTCATTATTATCTAGAAGAGCTCTATTTTCACTGGTCTTGTTATGCATTGCACACAATTTGCTCTGTCAGTTCATTTTACTTCCACCCAGTCTGCACAAACCTGGACGCTGATAAATATTTATGGACCATGCACTGGGGACGCTAGAGACACTTACATTCAGTGGCTGTTTGGTCTTAACATACCTGATGATGAGGATTGGTTTCTCATGGGCGATTTTAACTTCATTAGGTCACCTCTTAATAGGAACAAGCCTGGTGGGGATGTTAATGATATGCTCACGTTCAATGATTTCATTAGACAGCAAAATCTCACTGAAATTCCTATTAAAGGGATGGCCTACACTTGGAGTAATATGCAGGATGACTCTCTTTTGGAGCAGCTTGATTGGTTTTTCACTTCCCTCCACTGGACATCAAGCTTGCCTAAAACATCTGTGAGCACTCAAGGGAAACCTATATCTGATCACACTCCCTGCATTGTTTCCATTCAGTCTTCTATTCCAGCGAGCAAAGTATTCAGATTTGAGTCATACTGGGCTGCTCATCCAGGCTTCTTGCAAGTGGTTGCTGATAGTTGGAACAAGCCAACATTTAAATCAATAGTGCCGCGAATCTGAATATGAAACTCAAAAGACTGCGGTACACTCTTAAACACTGGAGTAAATCAATCTCCAAGTTAAAGGTCTGCATTGAGAACTCAAATCGGGCTTTGCTGGAAATTGACAAATTGGAAGCACAACGCCCCCTTTCTTTACCTGAGAAGAACTTTCAGATAATCCTCAAGAAACACCTGCTCCGTTTATTGGATTATCAGAATCAGTATTGGAAAAAGAGGTGTACGATTCGGTGGACTAAATTCGGAGATGAGAATACTAAGTTTTTCCAGTCCATGGCAACCTCTCGGTACAGGAAGAATGCGGTCCCTAAATTGATTTGCAGTGATGGTACTGAGGCGGTGACACATTCAGAAAAGGAGGAAGTGATTTTCACTGCTTATAAGGAGAGGCTCAGAACTGCCACCTCCCTTCCAATGCTCTTTGATCTTCCTGACTTGATTCAACCTGTAGAAGGTCTTGATATTCTGTCCGCCCCATTTACTAAGTCTGAGATTGATGATGTTGTTAGAACTATGCCCCCTGACAAAGCGCCTAGGCCTGATGGTTTTACCGGGCTGTTTCTGAAGTCTGCTTGGGAGATTATCAAGGAAGATATTTACAGCCTCTGCTTTGAGTTCTATGATGGAAAGCTTAACATGGAAAGTATAAATATGGGTCATATAACTCTAATCCCGAAAATTCCATCTGCCGCAAACATAAATGATTTCAGACCCATCACTCTCCTGAACTGCTGTCTCAAGATTGTTACCAAACTGCTAGCTAACAGATTGCAAAAGGTCATTCTAAAGATTGTACATAAAAACCAATATGGTTTTCTCAAAGGGAGGACTATACAGGACTGTCTAGCCTGGGCCTTTGAGTTTATTCATCAGTGTGAGCAGTCTGATCAGAAAATCCTATTATTGAAGTTAGACTTTGCCAAAGCCTTTGATACCATTGATCATGCAGCTATGCTAAAAATTATGAAACAAATGGGATTCGATCAGAAATGGTTGAGCTGGATTAATCTTCTCTTTGGCTCTGCGAAATCTGCTGTTTTACTTAATGGTGTTCCTGGTAAACAATTCTTCTGCAAACGAGGAGTAAGACAAGGTGACCCTTTGTCACCGTTAATCTTTGTGTTAGCTGCGGATTTGCTATAGGCTGCAATTAGCAAGGCCTTCAGGAGTAATTTGTTGAGAGCACCATTTACTCCTGACTATGGGATGGACTTCCCTGTTATCCAGTACGCCGATGATACCCTAGTTATTATGAAAGCTAGCAGTGACCAAGTGGAGACCTTGAAGGACATTTTGAACAAATATGCCGCCTCCACGGGCTTGCACATCAATTACAACAAGTCGTCGCTGATTCCTATAAATGTCAATCAAGCTGAAGCAAACTTCTTTGCAGAATTGATCGGTTGCACTCTTGCAACGATGCCGTTTACATACCTTGGCTTGCCTGTTGGAACCACAAGACCATCGGTACAAGACCTAATGCCTCTGGTAGACAGAATTGAGAGGAGGATGTCTGCTAACTTTATGATGATGGCCTACAATGGCAGGATTACTGTTATCAACTCTCTGCTTTCCTCTATAGCTATGTTTGCAATGTGCTCCATTCAGCTGCCTCCCAAAATTCTAGAACACATTGAAAAAATTAGAAGACATTGCCTTTGGGACAAAAAATCTGATGATGGTATCAAATGCAACTCCCTGATAGCTTGGGAAAACATTTGCAAGCCGAAGAGCAATGGGGGGATGGGTGTGCTTAATCTGAAGATCCAAAACCAAGCTCTGCTTATGAAATATCTCCACAAATTCTATAACAAGGTTGATGTTCCCTGGGTACACCTGCTATGGAAAGCTTACTATGTTGGAAAAGTCCCACATGCTCTCTCACCTTGTGGATCCTTCTGGTGGAAGGATATATTTAAGCTATCAAACCTTTATAGAGGAATTGCAATATGCACGATTTCATCTGGTTCCTCTGCTCTCTTTTGGAAAGACAAGTGGCAACACAATATCTTGAGTGATCAGGCCCCAAGAGCATTTTCATATGCTTCCAATGAAGATGTGTCTGTAGCTGACTTCTTATCAGCGCCAAGCCTGTCCAACAGCTTCTATCTGCCACTATCGACTCAAGCTATGCAGGAAGTACGAGATTTGCAAACCCAGCTGGCAGATGTTAATATTCAGGCAGACCACAATGATGTCTGGACGTATGAATGGGGAAATAAATTCACAGCTGCTTTGTACTATAGATACTGCTTCAAAGACTTTGAGCCCCACCCCTCGTTCAAATGGATATGGAAGGCAAAGACCACCTTCAAATTGAAATTCTTTTGTTGGCTGCTGCTTTCGGATAGAGTAAATACGAGAGACATGCTCAGGAGAAGGAACTATAATATCAACTTCGGTCTTTCTTGTGTTCTATGCACTAATCCACCGGATGAGACTATGGAACACCTATTCTTTCAATGCAGCTTTAGCAAAGATTGCTGGGGGTTACTTGGGCTACAATGGAACAGCAATGGAACTCATTTGGATTGGATTGCCCAGGCTAAGCAAGCCTGGAATAGAGGCATGTTTATGGAGATCTTCATGGTGGTTCATAGAACCAAGCCTGATTTACATACTTTCATTCTTACATTTGTAAATTCTCTTTAGACCCCCTTTGTTTTTGTCTGCCTTCTACAAGACCTTGTAATTATGTAACAGTGCGGTTGGTGGTAATATAGAAACAGTAGGAGCCTTTCCTACTGTTATAAAGCTTCAAAAAAAGATTATGCAAGTTATTCATTGTACCATTACCACATGCAACATTTTCTGAACCAACACATCAACCAAGCAACTCTCCAAGTAATTTACAAATGAAACAAGAGAGTACTTTCCACAAGAATTAACAGCTCTAAAAGAGATGCATGAAAAACAGGAGCTAAAAGCATAGCAGTAGCTAGATAAGAATACTCAAAAATATAAGTGAAGAATATGAGTATTCACATGAAAAAGCGGAGCGTGTCTCTCTCCCACACAAGAATGCTAGGATCCAACTTATTCAGAAAATAAAAACAACAAAGCAAAAATAAAAGCACACAGACGCTCCAAGTAAAATACATAAGATGTGGAAGAATAAAATATAGTTTCACTAGAGATGACCTGATAAGTTGTTGATGAAGAAGGGGATGCCTTGGGCATCCCCAAGCTTAGACGCTTGAGTCTTCTTGAATATTGCTGGGTGACCCACGGGGGCATCCCCAAGCTTAGGCTTTTCACTCTTCTTGATCACATCATATCATCCTTCTCGCTTGCTCCTTGAAAACTTCCGCCACACCAAACTCAAAGTAATTCTCATTAGAGGGTTAGTGCATAATCAAAAATTCACATGTTCTACTGTGACACAATCATTACCAATGCTTCTGGACATTACTACAGCCACTGATGTTTTATGGAGCAAAGAAATCCAATCAAACATAGTAAAAGAGGCAATGCAAAATAAAAGGCAGAATCTGTCAAAAACAGAACAGTCTGGAAAGACGAATTTTTTCGAGGCACTTAACTTGCTCAGATGAAAAATCAAAACTAATGAAAGTTGCGTACATATATAAGGATCATGCGTGATTTTTTCAGAATTTTTCGATTTTTCTGGAGTGAATACAGCTCAAAACGGTGGACAGCAAAAATCTGTCACTGCGCAGAAATCCAAATCTAGCATCAACTTTCAACTAGAGACTTTACTTGGCACAACAATGCAATAAAATAAAGATACAAAGGAGTTGTTACAGAAGTAAGCAACACCTTGACTCAAAATAAAATAAAATGACAGAAAATAAAAAGGTGGGTTGTCTCCCATAAGCGCTTTTCTTTAACGCCTTTCAGCTAGGCGCAGAAAGTGAAAATCAAGTGTTCTCAAGAGAAGAAGCATCAACATCATAATTTGTTCTAATAATAGAATCAAAAGGCATCTTCATTCTCTTTCTAGGGAAGTGTTCCATACCTTTCTTGAGAGGGAATTGATACTTAATATTCCCCTCTTTCATATCAATAATAGCACCAACAGTTCGAAGAAAGGGTCTTCCCAAAACAATAGGACAAGATGCATTGCATTCAATATCCAAAACAACAAAATCAACGGGGACAAGGTTATTGTTAACCATAATATGAACATTGTCAATTCTCCCCAAAGGTTTCTTCATAGAGTTATCAGCAAGATGAACATCCAAATAACAGTGTTCCAAAGTGGCAAGTCAAGCATATCATAAAGTTTCTTAGGCATAACAGAAATACTTGCACCAAGATCACATAAAGCATTACAATCAAAATCATTCACTTTCATTTTAATGATGGGCTCCCAACCATCTTCCAACTTCCTAGGGATAGAAGCTTCATGTTTTAATTTCTCTTCCCTAACTTTCATGAGAGCATTTGTAATATGTTTTGTAAAAGCCATGTTTATAGCACTAGCATTAGGACTTCTAGCTAGCTTTTGCAAGAACATAATAACTTCAGAAATGCTACAACCATCAAAATCAAAATCATTATGATCAAAAGTAATGGGACCATTGCCTCCAATACTTCGAAAAATTTCAGCACTTTTATCAGAAACAGTTTCAGCAGTTTTAGGCAATTTTCACGCTTTATAGTAGAAGTGGAAACATTGCCAACACCAATAACATTACCATTGATAGTAGGAGGTTTACTAACATGTGATGCTTCAGCATTACTAGTGGTGGTAATAGTACAAACTCGAGCTATACTATTCTTTCTATCAATTTCAGCTTCTCTTTCCCACCTAGCATGCAATTCAGCCAACATCCTAATATTGTTGTCAATTTTAACTTGGATAGCATTGGCTGTAGCAAAAGCTTAGTATCTTTAACCTCATTAGGCATAACTTTCAGTTTCAAAAGATCAACATCAAGAGCAAGACTATCAACTTGGAAGCAAGAACATCAATTTTACCAAACTTTTCCTCAACGATTTGTTAAAAGCAGTTTGTGTATTGATAAATTCTTTAAGCATGACTTCAAGATCAGAGGGTACACTCCTACTATTGTTGTAAGAATTACCATAAGAATTACCATAACCACTACCACTATTAGAAGGATATGGCTTATAGTTGTTGTTACCAAAATTATTCCTATAAGCATTGTTGTTGAAATTGTTTTTTTTAATGAAGTTCACATCAACATGCTCTTCTTGAGCAACCAATGAAGCTAAAGGAACATTATTAGGATCAACATGAGATTTACCACTCACAAGCATAGACATAATGACATCAATCTTTTCACTCAAGGAAGAGGTTTCTTCAACAGAATTTACCTTCTTACCTTGAGGAGCCCTTTCAGTGTGCCATTCGGAGTAGTTGATCATCATATCATCAAGAAGCTTTGTTGCTGCACCCAAAGTGATGGACATAAAGGTCCTCCAGCAGCCGAATCCAACAATTCCTTGAAGAAAAATTTAATCCTGCATAAAAGGTTTGGATGATCATCCAAGCAGTCAGTCCATGGGTAGGACAATTCTTTACCAAAGATTTCATTCTCTCCCATGCTTGGGCAACATGTTCATTATCAAATTGCTTGAAGTTCATAATGCTACTTCTCAAAGATATAATCTTAGCAGGAGGATAATATTTTCCAATGAAAGCATCTTTGCATTTTGTCCATGAATCAATACTATTTCTAGGCAAAGATAGCAACCATTCTTTAGCTCTTCCTCTCAAAGAGAAAGGAAATAATTTCAGTTTTATAATATCCCCATCTATATCCTTATACTTTTGCATCTCACAAAGTTCAACAAAATTATTAAGATGGGCAGCAGCATCATCAGTACTAACACCAGAAAATTGCTCTTTCATAACAAGATTTAATAGAGCAGGTTTAATTTCATAAAAGTCTGCTTTAGAAGCAGGTGGAGCAATAGGAGTGCATATGAAATCATTATTATTTGTGCTAGTGAAGTCACACAACTTGGTGTTCTCAGGAGTACTCATTTTAGCAAAAAACTAGGCCGAAATACAAAAGTAAAACAAGTAACTAATTTTTTTGTGTTTTTGATATAAAGAAAGCAAACAAGACAAAATAAAAATAAAATAAGCAAGACAAAAACAAAGTAAAGAGATTGGAAGTGAGAGACTCCCCTTGCAGAAGCAACTCGACTTCCCCGGCAACGGCGCCAGAAAACTGCTTGATGACGTGAAAGACACACGTTCGTTGGGAACCCCAAGAGGAAGGTATGATGAGTAGCAAGTTTTCCCTCAGTAAGAAACCAAGGTTTAATCGGACCAGTAGGAAGTCGATGATGTTCTGAAGGTTGTTGGTGAAGGAGTGTAGTGCGGCGCAACACCAGGGATTCCGGTGCCAACGTGGAACCTGCACAACACAATCAAACTACTTTGCCCCAACGAAACAGTGAGGTTGTCAATCTCACCGGCTTGCTGAAAACAAAGGATTAGGCGTATAGTGTGGAAAATGATGTTTGCTTGCAGAGAATGAAAAAGAACAATGATTGCAGTAGGTTGTATTTCAGATGTAAAAGAATGGACCGGGGTCCACAGTTCACTAGTGGTGTCTCTCCATAATAAAATACTAACATGCTGGGTAAACGAATTACAGCTGGGCAATTGACAAAATAGAGAGTGCATAACAATGCATATACAAGTCATGATGATCACTATGAGATTTACTTGGGCATTACGACAAAGTACACAGACCGCTATCCAGCATGCATCTGTGCCTAAATAGTCCACCTTCAGGTTAGCATCCGCACCCCTTCCAGTATTAAGTTGCAAGCAACAGACAATTGCATTAAGTATGGTGCATAATGTAAACAATACAAATATCCTTAGACAAAGCATTGCTGTTTTACCCCTAGTAGCAACAGCACATCCACAAGCTTAGAACTTTCTGTCACTATCCCAGATTAAATGGAGGCATGAACCTACTATCTAGCATAAATATCCTTAGACAAAGCATTGCTGTTTTACCCCTAGTAGCAACAGCACATCCAACTGGGCCGTAGCTGATGGCGCAAGGTCCGGATGACCCTACCCAACCGCAAACCAAATCACCCTCGCAAATGGACAATCCACGAGCAGTGATCACTAGTTTCCGAGTCCTGAAAACACAAAGGGAAATAATGAGAATCGACAAGGCCATATCGCTTTCGCCGATCCCCAGTCCAACACCGGTTCCACGCCACCTTCCACGCAAAAAGCTTAAACTTGAGGGGGGATTTTCACTTCCAAATAGGAGCATAAAGAGGCCATTGAGTTCTACCCTCGAAAAAGGCCAAATAAGCTGAACGAGCCGAGAAAGCTTTGTCAGCCATCTAGATCCATTGAAAACTTATATGGGACATTCTCCAACGACATAGTCAGAGCAATGGTATTCCACGAGTGGGCAATTGGGCCGTAGCCGAGACAGAGAGCCCACCCACTATATCCCTTACCTACAAGTTGACGAGGCTGCAGCGGGTAAGGAGATGGAGGGATGTTGTAGCTAGGACTCGGCACATGGACATGTTGGGACGACAGGTAGATCAGGGAAGGCATGAAAGTGAGAGTGAAGTGGGGGTGGGCAATCTCCATTGGCTAGAATCCCCCGGTGGTGGTGGTGGAGATTCCTTGTTGGAGAAGGACACATAGGAGGTGTTGTTGGCGAGGGGAAACACCTCGGTGGGGAGGTAGGCTTGCGATGTGGAGGTAGTGTCGTGGGGGCTGCTGCATTCGTGGAATCTGTGCAGGGCTGGCAGCCGTTGCTCAAGCGTCGTCAAGCGCACCAAGGACTCCAATTGCTTGGTGATGATATTTATCTGCTCCACAACCACGATCTCAATTTCTTTGCCCTCCGTCGCGGATGTCTCTTATAACAATTGGAAGAATTTACTACTGAACTAACCCTAATCATTGAAAAATAGATAAAAGTAAACGGTATTCTTCTCTGCTTTATTGAGAGGGGTCGCCCTTTTATATGGTAGACAAGACTTGACCAAAAAGCTAGTAAATCTATTCAAACTCTAATGTGATCTCTGAACTGGCTCAACTCTTTGCTAAAAGTTGTTTAATCCGCTCAGACTCTTACTTAACGGTATAAGACTCTACTTTTGATGGGTGGACCACATAACATCCCCAGTCTAATAACCTTGCTTCTAATATTTTTTGAATAACGGCAAGAGAGCTGCCATATTTTCATTAGTAGAAGGAGTAAAAGGATTACAGTAAACTAGGGTTGAAAATAAAAATAAAACTAGGGTACAAAGGAATCAACCCGGGTCGTAGGGGGCACCTCCATATTGCTCAACTAGGGGGACGGAACCCCTAACATATGCCTAGCCGCCGCCTCCATATTGCTTCTAATATCAAGTAATGGTAAAGTACAAATGCAAAAGGACTCCTTTGAGTTTTCATAAAATGATCATTGCATGTCTTATGACGTGTATTCAGTAAGCTCAGAGAATGTCAGTCAGAAGTCCATTGCACTAAAACCCATTCAGTGATGAAGCTGTTAAGATCTAGGTGTATGTCATGATCTTTCCAAGCTGTCATAAGTCCCCATCTCAAAATCCTACTTTATTCAAGCTGAAAAGGCTCAGGCCTACGGGTTAATCAGGTGCAGTATCTATCCAAGTAGGAGGATATCAGGTCCAGAGGTAGCGCAAGACACGAACATAAAATAGACAGTCAGTGCAGGATCGTGATGCTGATCGAAACTTCGACAATGTCCAGATAACTGAGACGGGATAGACATAGGCAAATTCACATGCATAATGACAACACACCATGCACAGGACACTTTACAACTACCTTACACCCAGGTGATGCCAAAATCATAATGGAATAGACATAGAAGTTATATTCTTATGCAACCATGATTCCTGAACCATTTCTAAAAAGAAAACCATGATTCCTGAAAGAGAGGAAAAACCATTAAAAGAGGATAACCAAGAAGTTATAAGTACTACAGGAATGCCTCAAGTCAAAGTATGATTTTATTTATTTGCTCTTGTGAATCAGTGTTTGTGCCAGCAACTCCCTCATCTCTAAGAACATTTGCTTCGACAGTTTGGTAAATCTAGTATTCGATGAATTCTGCAAGAAACTTTCAGTATAGCGTTGTAGTGACATTCACTTGTAACTTATGACATATTGGGATTGACTTGTCACTTATAACATATTGGGCTTGATTCCATAGTTCCTTGTTTCCCCCTTTGCCATATATTTTGAAGATCAACTATTTGAAACTGTAGTTGACATCTTGAATTAGCTCAAATAAAGGTAAGATCCACCATACCATTTCTATCTATCTAATTTTTCTTTATCTTATCACAATTCACAACATTTGAGGTATATGCCTTGATTGTGGCAAGTTGCAGTTCACGTGTATTATCCTTCCAAAATCATGGCACGGCCAAGAGTAACAAAAGGAGAACAAATGGAGGCACAGTCAGCAGTTGCGTAATGGTGGTTGGTCCACATTAGGCGCCATGAAAGTGGGATCAATAAGAAAATTAAGATCAAATGGCATAAAAGCAGCCAAATTACGGAATCGACACATTAGGCTTCCTTGTGTTTCACTTATATTTAACATTCCCTTCTTCGTAAAACAGTGTCTTCAAATGAACTATTTCTACTAATTATTATTATGTTGGCAACAAATGACAAACTATTTCATAATTGTTGTGGGAATACATCATAATACTGATGGTAGAAGACTTCAGTAAAAAAATAGTTGAATATTAGAAGACTTAAATATAAAAACGTGCCGAACTATCTCTGTGAATAACAAAGAATCCACAAAGCTTATCTTATTAGCTATGCATATCCAAGCATCTCCTTTTGTTGAGCTCGTAAGATTGAGTCCACACGATAATGAGTACGATATTAGTGCATCATGGCTTCAGTCTTATCTGATAGAAATATTTCCCTTTCAGGTACTAGTGGCATGTGAGGATCCCAATCTGAATTTCTTTTGTTGAGTCAACTATGGCCCAAACATCACTGAGGGGTCGCCAGTAAGCCCCTCTTTCCGCACACCATATATAGGCATAAATCTAAATGCTTCTATCCCATTTGAAACTGGTACTATGAAGAGTAGTGGAAGCTCTACCAACGCAGCCTAATTTCAGTACAGTGCCGTAAGTATGCATTCCCATGGTGACTCTTTACCAAAATTTTGCTATGCAGACCAACTCTGGACTAGGAAGGGAACATGTTGTTATTCATTTCTGAAATAAAACCTGATCAATATGCCTGGCAAGCAGGCAAATGGAACTTGTCAGTATGTTTCACTCAATCTGATCACTAGTTGCACTCCCTTTTTTCAATTTACTCTCATCAAACCCTTGATGAAGATTGTTTCTCATTCTAAAGGTATGAATAGAAGATTACCCATCAAAGAATTGGCTAGCTCAATAACAGAAACAGGAGGCAGAAGTGATGCAAACTCCAAGCATTAATATAACATAGTTTCTTCACAACAACAAATAAGCTACACTGCATAACGCATTATTACATATAGATGGCATCGGTACAACAAAACACTAGAAATACTAACTCAGTTCACCACGGAAGCTTCTTTGTTGTAAAGCTCACTTCTTGTGAAGGCTACAGAAGCAGCTCTCCTGGCCTACGTCTCTGGCAATGCAAGGAGGCTGACAAATCCCATCCTTGTACCAGACCGCCCGCTTCTCCACTAATTCGCGCAGGAAGTAGTCCAGCTTATCAATGTTGACACTGGGCATCACCACGACATGAGCTATGTTTCCCTCACACGCGAGCTGCCATCTTCGGACGAATTCCTCATCCTTCGGCCTTTCAAACACTACTGTGCTACTGAGCTCGTTAAGCATGGCTCCAATTCCTGCTGCGTTGAGACGGTCTTTCAGATAGTGTGCGTTTCTCAAGCACTTCTGGACTTCCTTCTGAAAGCCTCTATAGCCTTTCCTGTTTAGGGTGTACCAGAGGAAGATGGGAGCATGACCATTCCTGCTCCCCATGATTGTTGCGTCCCTTGATGCAAGATATTCCACATTGCTAGAAAGGGCATTTATATGCTCCAATCTTGTTATCTGAACACCACATGGCATGGGGCATCCAACAAACTTGTGGCCGGAGACACTGACACTCCCAATGGGCTTCTTAAATGTCACTTTAGCTGCCTAGTGAACAGATATCCATGAGTATGAGAATGAATTATCAAGATGAATATGGAACTGATATCGCACAGGTGTGAACAAGTGGCGATGAAAGTACAATTACCTTCTTAACAAACGGTATCATCAGTCCAAAAAGAGCGCCATCACAATGAATATAAAACCGGTCTTGAAAGCCATTTTCTTCAAGGGTTTTAATAACCAGGTCAAGATCATCAACTGCTCCCTTCACGGTTGTTCCTACATATCAAGTATGTTTAATTACAAAGCAGCACACACAACACAAGAAAGAATTGTCTGAAGGATAAGAGGAACAAACAAGCTCACCAATGTTGACATTTATAATGGCAGGTTTATCCTTGTTTTGCATCAGCTTTCTCTCAAAATCAGAACAATCTATTTCTCCAGAGATATGAGTGTCCACCTTGACACATTCCATCCTGTACATTCTTGCTGCTTTGAATACTGAATAGTGAGACTCACGAGAGGCGTACAGGATTCCATCAGGAAAAACCTCTCTCCTGTAAAACAGTTTGTACAGGAGATTTAGTACAGAAACAATATTTCTCAACAAACTGTGGTATGTAAGAGATCATCAGAACAGGGCCTTTTAAAATACTAACCCGACAAGAATACCATGCAGGTTTCCTTCTGTTCCACAGTTTGTAATGTATCCCCAGTACTCATCCTTCTCTAATTCCCAGAGACGAGCAAACCAATCCAATACTCCCACCTCAAACTGCCTGGAATGGACACCATAGTTGCTCTCGATGAAGGGGTCACCAAGGTTGTTGATGGAGAAGTGCTGCAGCTGGGCAAGTGCACCATAATCAAAATCCAGATTGTATGGGTAACCTTCATAAGAAGAAAAAGATCGTGTGAGATGTATGTCTATGCTGTCCATACACTCCAAACGATGCAAAAAAAAAAATTTACACAGAAGATAAGTTATAATAAAAAGTTGTGGAACTAGTTTACTAGAAGACACCTTTTCATATCACATAATGTCCTAGAGGTCCCGGGTTTGAATCAGCCTCTTAGTATAAAAGCAAGGGAAAGGCTGCCTAGAAATTCCCTATCCCAGACACCACATTTTGTGGGAGCTTTCGGCAGTGGGTACACCTTTTTAACATGTCATTCATATAACCGAATGAACGCTGGCACACAAATGTATACAACCAGATTACAAACCAACCAGAAAAGCTCAGTGACGCCTATTTGATGTGTGGAGGTGGAGCTCATCATTGTCGCTCAACACCTTACGTGTTTGGTGAAGCATTTCCCAATCACATACCATGGAATAGTCTACCTGTTCTTGTCAATTATGCCCTCACTGCAGCTTCCATGCACACACTGTTTGCTATAGATATGCTGAAGTGGCTCAGAGTGGTCATCGGCAAGGAGGGGCATTATTTGGAAGCATCACTAGAACATCAACATTGTAAGCTGCTATGTCACCTGGAGGAATGAATGCCATCCATTGGAATTTGGTGGTGTGGGGGCTAAGTACTGGCAGAGATGAGTTGGTGTTGGATGCAGTGAGCAAACCAAAACAATTTCTAGGCTCAAGATCTCCTGTTCTGCCACCGTCACGGCAATTGGCAATGATGCAAGCGTCCAAATGGGTGATTCCCGGTAGTGGCAAGCTCCACAAATTCTGATCAGATACATGGATCGGTAGCCAATTGATCGCTGAGTTGGCACCAACAATTCTTGCCGCAGTCACTGTTTGAGCTGCCAAGCAGAGATATGTGCACAACCTCTGATGAAGTGGAGCTGGGTCAGTGACATCACTGGCACCCTTAATACACAGGGGATTATTGAGTGTCTGCCTGAAGAAAGATTTCCAGATCCTCCCGCTCTAAACTAAGTCCGATATGTACTCGGCAAAGTCAGCCTCTGCTTTCTCCACTTGTTTGGTCGAATTGCGCCAGTGGCACCAGACCACGGGCATGGGCGCCTTTGAAGTGCAAGATCTTCTCATGGTTAGCTGCTGAACCAGCAAACTGATGCTGGACTGCTGATAGGATTCATCCCTGAAGTCTTCACCATCCTGAATCCTGCCCGCTCTGTGACCAGGAAGACGAAACCATCTTTCTGGATGACTGTTCTCGTTTGAGATTCAGGCTATTGCTCCAGCAGCTGGCAATGAGCTTATCCAGCATCTGCAGTCTGCTTCTGACCACACTAGATGCAAAGTTAAGGGTGTAAGGTATCTCATTATCGTCACTGCCTGACACCTATGGGAGCTGCGCAATACATGTGAATTTGACTCCGTGATGCTGCATGGCCAAACAGAGCTGGAGGCAGTTCTGAACGAAACTGAGCGATCGAAGGTAGCAGGGTTGAAGGCACTTCCTCTGCTTCCGTTGCACAGTAGACCTCCTGACCCAGCTAGCAGGACTTGAATTTCGCTATTTCAGTTGTGTTTATCAGCGATTAGATTTTGTTTCCTCTATTATTTGGTTGTCGACACTTTTGCATGATCGTTCTTATTCAAACACAATATGACACATATTTAGACATACGTTAGACAAAAGAACACATGTTTGGTCCCCAAGCACAGTGAAAGAACTGGAGAATTTTTATTCGGTGAGATAAAAATTAGCGAAAGGTTTACTCATTGTCGGACAGTACTTTGTAGAACGATGCCCAGTTTTACAGTGTTTTGATGATTAAATCTGTAAAGAAATTAACGCGCAACCTTTGTAGTTTGAGTAACTTCACAACAGATGTTACTTTTCAGAAACACAAAAGACCGTAACTGATGTAGTGGCAGTTGAAGTAGCATAAGGCATTTGACAGGTACCAAAGCTAACATGACATACTATGCTGAAACCTTTAAACCAAAATAAATCGGCATGTCTTTCGGTGCAAATACTCCTTACATTTACAACTATCAACCCAATAAGAACATGGTAATATACAATGTTGAGACCTTTAACAGAAGCGAATAGCTATTCCTTGGTTGCACATGTAAAGGAGAGGGTGATAACTGATAGACCAATTGAACAACGACATGGAGCATGCTTGTTCTAAAATGATAACTGAAATGAGACACACGACCACAATGAATCGTCACCCTTTTCCAGCTGGAACGAGCCAAGGCAGCCTTTTGGTTCACAGTCACGCAAAAGGATACTAGAGTATGTGTGAAGTGAGACGAATGACGTCGCAATCAGGAGAACCTGTCCCGATTCGGGACACGCACACGTCACTGACGAGCCAGATCGGAGAATCAAGACGGACAAAAGAAGAAAAAAAAAAGGCGTGGGGCGTGCGTCGGTACAAACGTACCGAGGTGGTGCTTGGTGCGCTCGACGAGTGATCTGCGGTAGAGCGCGAGGACGCTGGCCATGGTGGCCTCCCGCTCGCCGGTCTCCTCGTCGTCCGCGTCGGGCTCCTTGACGGCGAAGCAGGTGGTGTGCATGTTCCTCCCCATCACCACCTCCCTCTTCCCCTCCACCATCTCCGGCTCCATCTCCATCGGGAGCGCCACGGCCGCCGGTTCCTCCTCCACCTCCTCCTCCATGTGCGGCGCCTTCCCGTTACCGTTGGCAAGGGAGACCGCGCCCAGATCCGCCGTCCCGTTGCCCACGCTCCCCACCATCGTCGAGAATTTTTGGCAGGGAGATTTGGGAGAAGTGAGGGCTAGGAGGGCTTTCCGCGGGGCTGCAACTTATAATGGCCTATAAATCTCAAAAAAAACTTATAGTGGCCTGGTCCGTCTCGCCGGGTCTAGCGCGAGTCGCGCAGATCGGACGCGGTGGGCCGCCGCGGGTAGGCCCAGATTCTGAGTGTGATCCGTGGGACCGAATATTATGTGGGTCCCGGGTGTCGGTGAAGGTGGTCGCAAGGAAACGAGCGGCGGGTGGAAGTCGGTAGGGGTGAGCGCCGGGCAAGATACTGACACTGAAAAGGACACGCATGGCTGTCGTCTCTCGGGGGAGGCAACATGCATGGAGCCTACCTGTGGGGCCATCTATAAGATTCTCGACAGATTTCTTTTATTCCAAGTTTTGGCTCTGTGCACTGCACAGTTTTTTTTTTAAGTAGAGTACCACGGAGGACGATGACTCGATGACACGTTAGCAGGTCTGGCGTGATCTCGATAAGATCATGTCGTCCAGTCATCATCATCACGTTCAAGTTCTGGAACCAAATTAACTTAAGCAAGAGATACGCAAAACGAAAGTTGGTTCAAGCCGAACCTTGGACCGGTCCCTCTCTCTCCCGCAAGGAGAAAGGCGATTTGTGCACCCCCCGCTGCTCCCACCTCGCCGCCGCGGATCCGTGCGATTCCTCGCCTCTGCCGGCCGCTTCGGCGGCGGGAGGCTGGGGAATCGCCGGATCCCGGTGTGTAAATAGTGTAGGTAGTAGTAGGGCTTCAGCTGGCGGCGGCTTGGAGGCGGTGGCTTCGTCGGCGGTGTGTTTGCGGGCGGCGTTCGTCCCCTCTGGCAGTGGAGCTCCGTGGAGGTCCATGGCGGAGCGGCGCCCTCTTCTTCGTGCTCGCGGCCCTCCGGGGTCGCCGTGCACGGAGTTCCCCCCTCCAGATCTGCTTGCGGCGGATCTGGTTGACCCTTTGATTGCAGGTGCTCATGGCGCGAGCGACGACGACGATGGAGCTGGATGGAGGCCTTTCGAGGTTCGAGTTTCGGAAACTTCCCGTCCGCCTGGGGGATGCTTCTGTTCCAAGGTTTCGAAGCAGTGGCGGCGGCGCGTATCCGATGCGTCTTCTTCACCGGCGACGTCGACGCAGAAGAATCGATGTGTAATGTGTTTTTTCTGCTTGATTTCTTCTGCCTACTCGATGTAATCGGCATCTGTAATCTCGCAAAAAAAAAAAACTTAAGCAAGAGATACGTACAATGACCAGAGACATGCCATTTCAAAGTGTTTTTCAAGATTGGAGCTTGTAAAGATACTGTCGATTGTGATGTTGTGCGTATAACCGTTTGTCACTTACTTTTTGGATGACCTTGGCAATATGATAGGAGTGTTACACATGACGGAAGAACAAACTACTATAGCTTCAAGAGCAATGACAAGACTGTTGTCCTCCGCCCAATGACACCAAGTCAAGTAACTGCCGACAATGCCAAGACTATTGCAAGGGCACAACAAGAACGTGCTTCAATTGAGATGAGTGGTGAGAAAGTGATACACCCAAAAGTGAGTGAGAGCCACAAGCCAAACATGAGTGACACTTCAAAGAGAGCCACACCAAATTTGACACTATTTGTCACCAAAAGAGACATGAGTGAGTTGAGAGAGGACCCATCCACCATTCACTATGTGCTCATATGCAAAGGTGAAGCTTCTTTTACTGACAACTTCACAAACATTCCTCCATTCCTCCATCTTTGTTGTCTCTTTTGAAGGAATTTGAAGATGTCTTCCCTCAAGAGGTGCCACCGGGACTACCTCCTCTTCGCGGCATCGAGCATAACATCGACCTTGTCCCGGCGCACCGCTACCTAACCCCGCTCCATACCGCACCAACCCCGAAGAGACGAAGGAGATTGAGCGGCAAATACAAGAGCTACTTGACAAGGGACATATTCGCGAGAGCTTGAGTCTGTGTGTCGTGCCCATCATCTTGTGGTGCCCAAGAACGACAACACTCTTCGCCTTTGCATAGATTGTCGCCCCATCAACGCCATAACCGTTAGGTATCGCCATCCTATCCCTAGACTTGATGATATGCTAGATGAACTTTGTGGTTCCGCTATCTTTTCCAAAATTGATCTTAAGAGTGGCTACCATCAAATAAGGATGAGTGAGGGTGATGAATGGAAGACCGCATTCAAGACAATGCTTGGTCTTTATGAATGGCTTGTCATGCCATTTGGTCGTTCAAATGCACCTTCAACATTTATGCGTCTTATGAATCATGTCGTTCGTCCTTTCACTGGAAAATTTGTTGTTGTCTATTTTGATGATATCCTTATCTATAGCAAGTCTTTGGAAGAGCATACTTCTCATGTTGCTCGAGTTTTGTTGGCCCTTCGCGATGATAAGCTTTATGCTAATATTTCTAAGTGCACATTTGCCACCGACAAGCTTATTTTCTTGGGTTTTGTTGTTTCTTCGAATGGAGTTGAAGTTGATGAAGCAAAGATAGAAGCTATTCGCTCTTGGCCCTTTTCCTATGTCACTTGAGGAGTTGAGACGTTTTATGGGTTTTGCCGGATTTTATCGCCGATTTATCAAAGATTTTTCAACAATTGCATGCCCTCTTCATGACCTTACAAAGAAGAATGTGCCTTTCATTTGGGGCCATGCCCATCAATTTGCTTTCGATGAGCTCAAGAGGTTGTTAACCGAAGCACCACTCCTTGCCTTTCCGGATTTTTCCAAAACTTTTGAGATTGAATGTGATGCAAGTGGTTTGGGTATTGGAGGTGTGCTTATGCACAATGGTAGACCCATTGCATACCATAGTGAGAAACTAGATGGAGCTCGTTTAAATTATCCTATCTATGACAAAGAATTGTTTGCTTTAGTTCGTGCTTTGGATGTGTGGCAACACTACCTTCGTCCTAAGAAGTTTGTCATTCACTCCGATCATGAATCCTTGAAATATTTGAAAAGCCAAAATAATTTGAACAAACGACATGCTAAGTGGGTTGAGTTCATTGAGTCTTTCACTCCATTGAATGGCTTGCTACTTCATTCTGATACCTTGTGTTTGCTCAGTTTGGAGGAACGTGAGGAACGCCAAGAAGGCAAGGATCGAGATGGCCTAGAAGAGCGATCAAGCACGGAAGAAGATTAAAAGGAAAAGGCGGAAGACAGGCCAGCCGACCCCACAGCCGGCCTAGGCCGGCCCCCAGGTCGGTCACCTACCAGATGCCGTCGGCCTACCAGCCAGCCTGGGCCGGCCCCCAGGCCAGCCAACCTCCAGATGCCGCCGGACCCCTGGCCGGCCTAGGCCGGGGCCGGCCACACTTCCAGCTCGCCCCGTGCATGTGCAACTTAACTGAATGTTTCCCCTTTTTGCCTCTGCCTTGTACTAGACTATAAGTACTCCCTTCTCTCTCTAGGGTTAGGGTTAGACTAAGATTAGACTTGAGTTGAGCATAGCTCCTTTTCCACCTTGTTGGTGTTTCCTCCTAGTGAGATGAATCAAGGCCTCCACATGTGGAGATGAACAAGACTCCCTCCTTGTAGTTGCAATTACTCGCCGATCCCTCACCTCACGGTGACGTTATTGGACCGGTAGAATCGATCGGTGAGATAAACGATTCTTAGAGTAAGTGTGCTTGGATCTATAAGAATCGGGGCTGCCCTCGGGGATTGGTTACCGATTGAGTATTTCCTTGTGTCTTGCTATTTATCCCGTCTATTTGCCCTTTTTCCCCCTTTGTTCTTCGTGTTCATCGCCGTGTTCATCGTGTTCTTCGTCGAATCCGCCCAAATCCGAGAAGATCGGGACCGCCCTACATCAGAACATCTATTCAAAATTAGAAAGTTACAATCGACGGAACTCAAACCTAAGTATAGGCACTGTTCAAGATATCTTCCGATATTCCGATAAATCGGCCGATTAATCGCTTCTCAGTGTCTGATCAATAAGATAAATCAGCTGATAAATCAGCCGATATGCCGATAAACCGCCCGATTTACCCCTTATATTGGGTCGATCGATAAATTCCCGATAAGCGATATCCCCAACATTGAGTATAGGAATGGAACCTATTCGTGGACGTGCATAATTTTCGTGTAGTAGTTTCGGACTTATATGCTTTTCAAAGAAATTCGAAGATGTACGAGCAAAGAGCGATGCATGAGAAACAAAATGGAACGCATTCTCGCAAAGTCCATGCGACTCGAAACAGAAAATAGCAGAAACCAACCAGACCAGCCAGCAGCCCAAATGGGCCGGCCCAATATGGCGCAGGTGGGGTGTGCGATGCGGCGTTGGCGTCGCCTTGGTCGACGTATAGGCAATCCCGGATCCCCTAGCTAGCGACCTGTGCGGAGATAAGAACCCTCGCACACCCCACCTGCGCCTTATTGGGCCCGCCCAATTTGGCAGCTGGCTGGCCGCGCGTTCTACTGTTTCCTGTTTAGCGTTGTTTCGCCTCGCATGGAGAGAGTGTGTTCCATTTTGTTTCATGGTCTTTGCTGTTATATTCACCGACTGGTTTGCTTGTATGTTCGAATTTCTTTCAAAACCATAGAAGTACGAATATTCGAACTGCTTTAGAAAAATGTATGTACACAAAAATAAAGCACGTCCACAAGTAGGTTACATTCCTATACTCAGTTTCGAGTTTCATCGATTGTATCATCTCAATTTTCAGACGTCCCAAACCTTTTTAGTCTAATCTTATCAAATTTGGCGCACTCGGTTGACCGTTTGGAAATCCTTTGACGAGTAGGTTAATATCCACGTTTCGCACAACTTTCATGTTGTAATTTTTTGTTTCAACGGTCATATACGAGATAATCTTGTCCTGTAGGTTTGAACATGTTTACACTACTAAGTGTACACATCTTTTCCAACATGTGCCGCCGTCGCTCGCCACGGTTAACTCCGCAATCGTCTGCACCGCCGCCGACCCACGTCGTTGCCGTCGCGCCGTTGTCTAGAAGAAGTCCGTGAACGAAAACTATTTTTGAACGATTTTAGAAAATGAACAGAAAATGACGGTGAACAAAAACTATTTTTGAACGATTTAAAAGTGAACAGAAAAGGTCAGCGAACGAAATCAATTTTTGAACGATTTTAAAAAATAAACAGGAAAAGTCTATAAATGGAATTTTTGTTGAACGATTTTTAAAAAGTGAACAGAAAAACTCTATAAACGGAATTATTCATATGTCAAAAATCGTTCAAAAGCAACTCAAAAGTGAAGTGAAGTAAAAGGCCGGTGAACGAAATCGATTTAAGAACAATTTTAAAAGTAAACAATGAGTTTCTGTGAATGTTTTTTAGAAAGCGAACAGGAAAAACTCTATGAACAAAAATTGTTTTGAATGATTTTTCAAATAGCATTTTTCTGAATTTTTGTTAACAATAATATAAAATACCATCTAAAAAGAAAACATAAAGTAAGTAAGAAAGAAAAACATCCCAAAAATAAAAACAAAAACAACGGTAGACGAAAACAATTTATAAGGATTTTAAAAATTATAATACTATAAAAAAGAAAAGAAAATAGCCAAAAAAGAAGAATTAAAATAGCGGCGAAAGAAAACTATTTTTGAACGATTTTAAAAAATGAATAGAGAACGGAGGTGAACGGAACTATATTCGAATAATTTAAAAAAAGTGAAGAGAAAAAGGTTCATGAACGGATTTTTTTAAACAAAGTTTAAAAAACGAATGGAAAAAACACTATGAATTTTTTTATTCTAAATGATATTTCAAATTTGAACATTTTTCAAAACTGAATATTTTTCAAAAAATGAAAAATACTATCTAAAAATAAAAACATATTAGAAGAAAGAAAAAACAGCCAAAAAAGAAGAATACAATTGGGAGTGAATGAAAACTTTTTCTGAAAGATTTTAAAATAAACAGAGAATGACAATGAACGAAAACTATTTTTGAAAGATTTTAAAAGTTAATAAAAAAGGTCGTTGATCGAAAACTATTTTTGAACGATTTTAAAAATGAATAGAAAATGACGTTGAATGGAAAATAGTTTTGAACGATTTTAAAAGTTGATTGAAAATGCGGGTGAATGAAATCGGTTTTTGAACAATTTTAAAAGTGAACCGAAAAGTCCATGAACAAAAAATTATTTATGAACAATTTTTAAAAATGTGAACAGAAAAACTATATGAACAAAAACTTCTTTTGAACGATTTTTGACATATGAATAATGTTCACATCTGAACATTTTTCATATCTGATTTTTTTTCAAATACGAACAATGTTCAAATTCGATTTTTTTAAATTTAAACATTTTTCAGAAAAATGAGAATTTAAAATAAGATCTAAAAAGAAAACATAAAAGAAGGAATAAAAAATAAACATCAAAAAAAGAAAAAGAAACAGGAAAAAAAAATAGAAGAAAGAAAAAAGAAATAACCAAAAAAACCGAAAAGTGTAGAAACCGAAAACTAGAGATATTATCGTATTGGGCCGGCCCATATGGGGGTGTGCGACGCATGGCTATCATCGACCTGGTCGATGAATAGGTTTTGCCCTATCCAGGAAACTCCTTTGCGGCACTCGTTAGCGCCGCATAGGACTTGCGCCGCCTACTAGATTTGTTAGATGGGCCGGCCCACGAATACGGAGTGTGCTAGATGCTTTATTGTTTTCCTTGCGCACGATTTTTAAAGTCAGCAACCAGAGTTCTTTTCTGTTTTGTTTTTAAAATGAAATGTTTTAAAATTTGGAACCACTTCCAATTTTGGAACAATTTTAAATGGAACCATTTTCAAAATGAATAATTTTTAAATTTGGAACCATTTCAAATTTGTAACTATTTTTTTTTTTGGAACCATTATCAAATTTGGAACTATTTTCAATTCTGTACCATTTTTAAATTTGCAACCATTTTCAATTTTGGAACCATTTTTCAAAAATCGGAACCATTTTCAAAATTGGAACCATTTTCAATGTCGGAACCATTTTCAAAATTCGGAACCATTTTCAAAATTTGGAAACATTCTTAAATTTGGAACAATTTTTAAATTTTGGAACCTTTTTCAAATTTGGCACCATTTTCAAAATTTGGAACCATTTCAATTTTGGAACCATTTTCAAATTTGAAACCATTTCAATTTTGAAACCATTTTAAAAAATTGAACTATTTTGGAAATTGGAACCATTTTCAATTTTAGAACCATTTTCCAAAAATTGAAAATATTTTGTACAAAATTAAAAAAAGAAAAATAATAAGAAAGGAAACGAAAAAAACAGAAAAAACAAAAAAATAAACTGAAAGTTAAATGGGAAACAGAAACAGAAAAAAAACTGAAAACGCAAAATAAAAAGAATAATGGGCCAGCCCAGAAACGCGTCGCGCCATGAGTCGACCTTGGCGCGCGCCTTAAGCGCGCTAACGGGCGGCATAAAGGATCCGCCCACCATCCACCTATGCGCATGGGCGAGTGTGAGTCGAAAGCCTAGGACTCGCTCCAATCCATAGATAGGTGCGTTCTACATTCCCTAAAAAAAACATGTGCGCTCTACCACCGTACTAGCAGTTACTGAATTCACTTCAGAAAGAAAAGGTATGTTTCCTCTGTTCTAATTTAGTCGACTTACATTGTTATTGTAGATACACTAGCTAAATGCCCGTGCGTTGCTACGGTCTATTCAAAAAATTAATGCCATGAATGTAGTCATAATATATATAAAAATCACATCGAGATATATCATTCCAAAATCAAAGACTATTTTCTTAAAATGTAATTCGATGGAAGTAAAAATTTGACATTATATGAACAAAAAGCAACCAACCAACAATTATCTCTTGTCGACTAAGATTTCACTTCATCGTAATCACGACATCTCCTCTTTTATGAATCCATAGCAACATTTTTGTTCCTCGGGTTAGCTACTAAGCCAACTATCATGCCAAACTTTTTTATCTTCCCCTAATAAAATGTCTCGATAAAGCTATCATCGTCCATTGAAATACCTGCAATCACAACATGACGCATCACAACATCAGTGACAACAGGCGGCAAGAAAATCCAACGTTAGTGTGATATTCTTCTGTTGTTGAACTGAATCAGCACAATTATTAGCTTATCTTAACAGTTCCTAATAGTAGGACATCAAGTTGCTCTGGTTTAGGCTTGAGAGAAATCTGTCTATGCTCAGATGAGTTGCTCCGTCCCTCCTCTATCATCATCATATGATCCATTCTGCAATACGAAAGTAGCAACAATGATTACAATTGTCATAATAAGCACCATATAATGAACAAAAGAATAGTACCGAAGCAGAAGTGATGGTAGTATAGGTATAAACCATGTGGGAACTTTTGTAACCTCAAAACGTAGAATTCACAGCTCAGTTAGCAATTAAATAAACTGACAAAAGCGCTTGCCACTGCAGTACGCAGATTGTCTTTAAACTCTGGATGGTTCCGAACTTCAAGATGAAGGTGTCGTGTGCAATACCTTGATACACAGCAGGTCATGAAACAGAATAAAAATCATCTTACATGATTGTCATAGTAGTTGATGCTGTTGAGTGTATAAGTGGATTGCCCTCCCTTTCCTTTAGACCGGTCTTAAGGAATAGTGGTTGGTGCAAGAAGCTTGACATGGTATCAGACTCCAGGGTCTCGAGTTCGAGTCCTGGCTTGCGCAATTTATTCTAAAAATTGCTGGTGCCCCCTCCTTCCGCGTACAAGGCCCCTTTCTCTTCACGCGCCTACCTCTGAGTTTACACATGTTGACCTGTCTGTAACCGTCACATGTGAGGAGGGGTGTTGAGTGTATAAGTGGATTGCCCTCCCTTCCCATCAGATCGGTCTTATGGAATAGTGGTTGGTGCATGAAACTTGACATGGTATCAGAGCCCAGCGTCTCGAGTTCGAGTCCTGGCTTGCGCAATTTATTCTAAAAATTGCTGGTGCCCCCCTCCTTCCACGTACAAGGCCATTTTCTCTTCATGCGCCTACCTCTGAGTTTACACATGTTGACCTGTCTGTGACCGTCACATGTGGAGGGGTGTTGAGTGTATAAGTGGATTGCCCTCCCTTTCCATCAGATCGGTCTTATGAAATAGTGATTCCAAAAAAAAGACCGATCGACAGAACAAACGAGTGTAATTAAGTGATTTATATGAATGCCAGTAGCTGAATATCGCTTCAATTTGTATCACAGAATTGAAATATATTTTGTTGTTCGTAAGAGGATGAGACTGAATAGCAACCTCCATGGTCATCATAAACACCAAAGAATGATGTGGCAGTGGAAACATCCATATCTCCAATGGTTGCATGCTGGAGAATAAGAAAACAATACGTTAAGCAGGCTTTCAGTATTTCACCAAAGTAATAAACCTTTTTTAGAAAGTACAGAAAAGAGCGGATATTCAAAACGGGTGGTGGGTGCAGATGCACCCACTATCCAAAAAACAATTTTCCAAATGTCAAAATATTCAAAATATTTTTTTTGCATGTAGTGCAACACATTTCAAGTCAGCACAAAAAGTTATGTGAAGAAAAAACTTTTTTTGCAACCTGTGCAAAAAAAAACAAATTCGGACATACCAAAATGTATATATACGTGTCAGAATTTTGTCTTTTTTTGTACAGGTTGCTAGAAATTTTTTTTGACCATTCCAATTTTTGTGCTAACACATCACGCTGTAATGTACATTCGAAATTTTTTCTGAATTTTTTTGACATTCTGAAAAAAAAACCAAAAATAAATTACCTAATGGGTGCATCTACACCCACTACCCAAATCGCCTCCTCCAGAAAAGAGAGACTATCTTAAAGTACAGAAAAGAGAGACTATCTTTCAAGATATGTATATATTGCATTCTACGGTTCAGATAAATGCAGAACAGGGCATCGTCCATTTTCTTCTGCTGCTCAGTTGATAGAGATTAGAGAACTCAAATAATATACTCCCTCTGAACCCAAATTAATGTCGCACTTATAACTACGGAGTTGTATGTCGTATGTTCATTTCTAGTGACGCTTGAAAGGGATTGGAGGGAGTACATGTTTTATAGTTCTACTACACAAGAAAACAGAAACGTCATATTTGTACTTACAACGATGGCACCAACTGGGTCAATTGAGCCTTCAAAGTAATTAGAAAGAAGTGCGGCCGTAAGCCCAATAATGTTGGCGAGAACAACAGCAGAGTGCTCCTGTGCATATGCAACAATTTCGTTGGTGAATGGGCGACAATATATTACAAGCAGAAGCTTCACCACTGTCACCGTGAGCATAATATCAACAACACACATTCATGTTCTATTGTTAAGCGAAATTCACCTCCCTGGGAGCACAAACACAATCAAAAATTATGCACTGATTAGCATCTCAGTGGATAACAATTATCTCAGTTGCTTGAGGCGCTTTTAGATAAAAAGTACAAAATATTTATTTCGCATTCTGGATATGAGATCAAATGACGAAGGACAACCATTTTGCATCATAACTTAGCAGACCAATCTGAAATGACGAAGAGGGCTCTTACTCTCCATATCTTCCTCCTGGAGCTGCTGGACCTTCTCGTATGGACATGGTGGTCTTGCTCTCGGTGGAGAAGAACCAAAGGTCGGGGCGTGGTCTCCCTTGACGCATTCGTGGTAGGCGTGGTTGAGGGCGTTGGCCTCGTTCCCGTAGGCGGATTAGTCGTACTGGCGACCAACGCGTAGCCATACCGCGAGCCCGGCCTGCACGGCTAGGGTTGGACGACAGACAGCGTCACGGGCAGGGAAGCAAGGCGCGACTGGGAAATAGGCGGCGGAGACGTACTCTATGTCGCTCTGGCGATCAGCGGCGTGGGTTGGTCGGAGCCGACGCTGGATCATGGGGAGGAGGAGAATCGAGGTGGTCGGCGGCGCCGGAGAGATAGAGGTGATATGGGAGGGAGAGAAGCGAGCGAATAGTTGTGTGCGTGGGTGTTCTGACCGGTTTCACTGGGCCTTGGCCCACTTGCGTGATCGCCGTGGGCGTGAAGAAGCGAGCGAGGCAGAAAATGGGAGACGCACCAACCTACGGACTCCCATTTAATAGTAAAGATAGGCATAGACATGTGCCTAAAAGGAAGTCATCTAATTTTGAACGGAAAGAGTAACTTACATCACTAGGACCCTAAGCAATCTTGAAGATCATATACCTTCGCTATGATTTAAGGAAATTGAGTGAAAATATGCTATCAAATATCTAGATAAAATTTGGATAAATCATACTGCTGTTTTCAATTTTAGGAGAGAGGCTTGTCTCTTCGGACTTTGGCGTCGTCGTCTCATGTCGAAGATCAGATATGATAGCATGAGGGAATACTCACTCCCGTAAAAAAAGAGAAAAAATGTAATAGTTGTCTCGATTACTCGTTACTGTACAATGCGATATGCGATTTAGGGTAACCAAAAATGCTTTGGTGGTGGCGTTTCTGAATTTTGAGGGGCATTTGGTGCTCAAACGAGATTCTTGCAATAGTCCTGTAAATATATTTGCTGAATATACATTTAAAGTTTGAGAATGTGAATTTTTCCCCATGCAAAGATCTGACTGAATGTACATTTAAATATGTATGTCTCGAACTTTTTTTGTTTCCTTGTTTTCATTCGGTTAATTGCACTATGCAGCGACGGCGAGCACAACTGAGTTCAAGACGCCAAGGTTTGTGTTGCGTGCTCTGCTTCGTTTCTCCTCTTCTTTTTGTTAAAAGATTTTTCTGAGTTTGAATAAACAAAATAAGTGAAAAATCTCTTGTGCTATATCTGAAAAGGAACTGCCTTCTATTTGAATAAGTACAGCTATAACTTGGGTGAATTTGTAATCAGACAATAAGGTATGCTCATTAGTTCAAAAAACATGACAAAAATGTAATGTTAGCATTCCTCGATTCACATGTAGCTTACAAAATTGGGCGTTTCAGCTTTTTAGCTACAGATAAAGCTATATAAAATAGTAATCAAAATTATAGCGTCTTGATTGGAAGCGCATGTATTGTATTTTATTTGAGCCGTCCTGTTTTGAGTCATGTACTCGGCGTCCTTCTCCCTTATATGGTTCCGGTTGGTCCTCCCACACGAGTTCCAACTTTTCATTTGCTCCTCAACAATTTAATATTTATTTTGCATTTAAGATTTAGATGTCTAGCAGATTCTCTTACAGATTAAATTGGTGAGTCATTTTGGTTCTTATTTGATATGGTTGTCCATAATATAATTGTGGGAATGGCACACACCTCCCTTCCTTTTATGCATGGGAATATCCATTCTATGCTTAATTTTCACTTTTGTTGTTTAGAGTGGTAACTAAATCTGAATATCACTTAATTAAATTCGATGTTAACTAAATATGTCATACCTACAACGTTTATATCCATGTATAAATATGTGCAGTTAATAGTAATTACTTAAAACTGGAGCCTAAGAGAATGAATAGCTTCACAGTAGGTATCAACTTATTAATTTCTCTATATTTGCTTGCTTCCAATTTCTCTGGGCTTCCACGCTTCAATTCCAAATGGTTTACTTTTTTTTTGCTTGCCATACTTAAAGAGAATTCGTTGTCTGAGGTGTATAATCTCAATGTTGACTCTCCATTCTTTGTTTGATCACAGCGCTATTTAGTTGATGTTGGAATGGAATGTAGGGCTGCACACTTAGTCCTCTTATGAGCACATGGTTTTTACTCTTTCATGATAGGTCATCGAAAAATTACTCCAAAAGCTTAGTCCATATCTGTCTAAATATGGACATTTTGCATATCCGTAAATCAGATGCTATAATGTAGTGGTGGTTAGTTTGTAGGCTCTTCTTCCATGCTGGTTAGCCATGATAAATCTAAATTTCAGAGTAGCAGATGTTTTGGGTCGGTTTCTTTAGAGGCCGAAATGTGGGTTGCCTCTGGATTAATTATGTATTTAGGCTAGCTTCAAGAAATATCTTTACATTTATAATGTGGTGTCTCCAAATTCATGTTATTTCTATGATCTTGTGGGGTTCATATATAGATAACCTGGCATTTGGGATTGAGCAAACAGAAGATAGAGGCTGAAAGTTGGTTCTGTAATTCCTATGAGTTTATCTTTCAAACTGATTTCTACATCCAGAGAAACTTTCCATGTTTTTCTATTACCTATAATATATTATTGCTATGAATAATGCTCCTTATATACTCGATTTTTTCGATTTCAGTTTGGGTTGTTTGCCCTTTCTGCTTACAATAGCTTATGAATGCATATCTGACTGTTAAAACGCTCATTCATATTGTCATCCATCTGCCTAGCTAAGACTGTTGTAACAGAGGTTCAGGTGGTTGCCATAGAAAATATGTAGAATCTTGGTATATATTTAGTTGTTTTATTGCCATGCCGGTTTTGTCAAAGAAAATGATATCTTATATGCTTGTGACTATTACTCTGCTATCTCTGTGGTTCTCTATTGCCAAACCTCTTTGAAATGATGTTGATTTTTTTAGAGATATTATGAGCACCCCTTTTCCTTATTAGTTTTGAAATGGCTAAAGTTGGGGATTTTATATCGTTTTGGTTCGACAGGTAGCATTCAACCAATTTGCCTATTTGATTTTTATTAAATGGTCTCAACTTTCTGTAAAACAGGGAGCTCTTTCCGAGTACAGAGCCAAAGTAAAAAGGATTATGTATAAGGACCATAAGGTATGTATCATCATTTATGGTGGAAATGGAAAATTAGAGAAAATGATGCTTTTATATGACATGATTTGGTCCAATGTTGGGTCTTTCCTGTTGTAGCCGCTTTAACAAACAAACAGTACTGTGTGTTCTGGTTCCCTAAAGAGATCTCCTGGCTCTTGTACAAAATAAAATTAGGCTGATATTAAACGTTTTGCTGGAAATTTCTCTGCGTGTTCATCCATACAGATTCAGTTTATTAGGTTAAATTTTGTAGTTTATAGCATATCTGCTTATCGAT
Organism: Poa pratensis; assembly: GCA_947311845.1. Classification (NCBI taxonomy): domain Eukaryota; kingdom Viridiplantae; phylum Streptophyta; class Magnoliopsida; order Poales; family Poaceae; genus Poa; species Poa pratensis. The sequence goes on from CAMZMU010000107.1 coordinate 38,637,495, forward strand.
GTTATGATGTATATACTTTGGCGCTGATGTGACAAGTTACAGATAATTAGGCATGCGCTATCTCTTAATTAGACATGCTGTGATTTTGTAACCCCTCGGGTTTCAGATTTCACAGAAGCTGTGACTTGCGCTATCTCTTTTTCTCAAGTAATTTTATGTTACATTTGGTTCATCATGAATTTCTCTATGTTTGCTTGATTCCAGTTTCGCTTGGCTTCCATGTTTCAGTTCCAAATGGTTTACATTTTATTTTGCTTGCCTTATTGAAAGTGAAATGGTTGTCTGAGGTGTATAATCTCAATGTTTCTTCTCCATGCTTTGTTGGATCACAGCGTTATTTAGCTTATTTTGGAATGGAAATTTTTTACCCTTCCATGATAGGTCATTGAAAAATAACTCCAAAAGCTTAGTCCATATTTGTCTAAATATAGATATTTTGCATATCCATAATCAGATGCTATACTTTAGTGGTGGTTAGTTTGTAGGCTCCTGTTCCATGTTGGTTAGCCATGATAAATCTAAATTCCAGAGTAGCAGATGTTTTGTGTCAGATTCTTTTAGAGGCCGAAATGTGGTTTGCGTCTGGATTGATTATGTATTTAGGCTAGCTTCAAGAAATACCTTTACAGTTATAATGTGGTGTGTCGAAATTGTTGTTAACTTATATGATCTTGTGTGTTTATATATAGATAACCTGGCATTTGGGATTCAGGAAGCAGAAGATAGAGGCTGAAAGTTGGTTTTGTAATTCCTACGAGTTTATCTTTTAAACTGAATTCTACATGCAGAGAAACTTTTCATGTTTTGGTTTTTTTTACCTAGGATATATTCTTGCTATGAATAATGCTCCTTATATACTCGATTTTTTTAATTTCAATTTGGTTTGTTTGCCCTTTTTACTTATATTAGCTCTTAAGTATTCATACTGTCATCCATCTGGGTAAGGGTGTCAGGCGGCGCCCGGATCCGGCCCACTTCTTCAAAATATACGCTAGCCTGCTCCGTTTTGACTCGGTCAACTTTAGCTGATTTGAACTAAAATCTGATTATGCGGGTCTGTGCGGGCCGCCGCCTGAATCCTGACATCTGGGTAGCTAAGACTGTTGAATAACAGAGGTTCAGCTGGTTGCGTGAGAAAATATATAACTCGAACCTCTTTGAAGTAATGTTGATTTTTTGGAGATATTTTGAGCACCTCCTTTTCCTTATTAGATTTGAAATGGCTAAATATGGTAATTCCATATCGGTTTTAGTTCGACAGGTTGCTACCTGGCCATTCAACCCATTTTCTTATTGGATTTTTAGTAAATGGTCTCTTTCTGAGTACAGAGCTGAAGTATAGTTGTTTTTATTAATATGGGAAGTTGGATGACCACATCGCACCAAATTTAAACGATATCATGAGGCCCTGGGTTTTAGAAGGTGCTTGGCCTAATTTTTTGGGTGGCCCAGCGATTAACTTGGCAGCACAGTTCAGATTATCGGTGTGGAGAAGGTGAGTTTCCTCTCTGTAGTCGTCGAAATATTTATTTTATTTTGTATTCAAAGGCATGCTGGCATAAACATATCGGATTCTGATATTATTTTTCAGGCAATGCATAAATTGCTTCTTACTTCACTGTTAAGGTTTCATTTATTTGTTTTAGGCAATGCATAAATTGCTTCGTACCTCACTGTTAAGGTTTCTTTTATTTGTTTCAGTTAATTAAGGTCAAACCAATAGCCTTTGGCTCTTTTTGTATAGGTTAGAGAGATGATTTGATGAAGGGACTAGAGATTCTTCGAGGCCCCAGTGACTTTGCTCAGGTTTGCTTCTAAAAATATAACAAAATTGTAAAAGGTACTCATTGTTTAAATTAGGAAGGTGTTGCTGAATTTTACTTGAGGGATGTGCAAATCAGCTCCATATCTCATGTTCTCACCATAATGCTTCTCATGTGTAGTCCATTTGATTGTCTTTTATTAGCATCAGGGCTGTCCTTGTATGCTTTAAGGCTCGGGTGTAGTATAGGCCAAAAGGTTTAGTTCGAATATTGTCTCAAATAGTTCTTATGCTCCAGAGTATGATGTTTCTGGTATTTCCAATCTATTGTTGCATGATCGAGTTAACTCAAAGTAGTGATCTAAGAAAAACTAAGTAGTGATTGCGTTTATATTCGCTGGTTCCTTAACCTTGCCCATTTTCCAACCTTAAGTACTTCATTATTATTTTTGACGTTTATTTGGATTATGCAGGACAGTTCCAACCAATGGTAACCGGTGAGCTCTTACAGTTGGCGATTTTCCGTTCAGGTCATAGCTCTTCCATCCAGATAATAACAGCAACGGAAGCACATGTCTTCGTTGTTAAGCAACAAGTTGACAAACGTCAGTTGACCATCCATTCTGTTAGAAGTGGCATACTGGCATGCCACAGTGCCATATTTCAGTGTACGCATCTGCGTGACTTGCCATGAAACCATTGCCTCGGTTCAGTGTAGGAACATATATATATTTCAGTTTGCCAACCCTACTGTTACCTCGTGGATAATCTGAACCTTTCTAAAGCTAGCTAACAGCCTAACCTATCACCTGTATCTACTTTGTATATTTAACTGTTACATGGTTCTGATGTCATGCAGGATGCTCTCTTAACTAGCATTGGTGGTGGATAATGGCCTATCGGTCTTGAGTTGGTGCCCGGCCGTGGGATATGCCAACAGATGATTGCCTCAGGAAGCATTGGTTTTACATGATGATCATGTATTCCTTCACGTGCTAATGAGAGAGCTCCTTGCTTGAAATGTTCAGTCAGAAGATAAATCTAAAGGCATGCTTACGTAATGTTCACTAAATTATTTCAAATGTTGTTAAACCCCTCGACTATTTGTGTTGCTGCCAGTGAAAAAGTTGTTCGCCTGCTTGAATGCTCTGAGGCGTGCCTCTCTGTTTTCCCAATGTTACAGTATGCTCGAGCAGATTTCTTCTCATACTGGCGAGGTCATTTGCAGCATTGTTAGTAAGGCCTCATGTATGCAACTATTGTTTATGTTTCCACCGTTGTTAAGCGGTAGGTTACTGTTACGAATATGTATCCTCTCTTTTTTTTCTTCTTTTTCAAGACAAATTTGGAGGCTTAAGTGATTTGCAGCTCAAGCATTGCTAGAGGACTTTCTACAAGGTGCAAGTGCAAATAAAGGTTTACTGATTGTGGGAAGACTCCTGCAGATGAGAAGATGGATTTACTTTGTAGTGCGAGAGAGTTCTAAGTGTATATCCAGGATTTACTCCTGTAGGTGTGTGGACAAGGTCCAAAGTAAAACAATCATATTTTTATGATCAGGATTAAAGACGCATAGAATATATGAATGTCATTCTTTCTCAAGTGATTGCTCCACATCTTTCTTTGGTTTCATAAGCTCCATACTGTCATTTATTGTTCTCCATGCAAAGCATCATGATCTATTGTCGATGTTATTTTCCTCGGAGTGCCTCTGAGTGCTCTATGAACATTCGTACAGCCCATACAGAACCAAGCTAACTGAAGGAGTATCCACACAAAATAGAGCTAAATGAATGCAAATAAATTGAATTACTTTCGTCAACAAATAAAGCGTATGACAACAATGTTGTCTTTGCATCCGGCAGTTGCGCGCGCAACGGGTCATCTAGTTGTATGAATGCAAGAGAGCTTGTCTACTTCTAGGCCTGCCCGAGACCACGAATGTTTTTTTGCTGCTCATATTTACCTCCCTCTACAGAGGATGCAACTGTACGTCGGTTTATGTTTCACTTGCAGCTCATTGTCGGACTGATTGGCCAGATTCTTGTTGAGCCTCCTGATCGTTATCTAATCTACCTATTAAAACTTAATTAATTTATCGAAAAATAGATTTCAAGCTTACATATTTTCATAAAAGTGAATTGTTTTGCTTTGGCGAGGCTCAAGAAAACGCCGCCTTGTATGTTGAACTTTTCGGCTGTGAGCAGGTCAATTTCCTATTAACTATTTGGGTATTCCGCTTCACTATCGGAGATTTACAAATGTTGAGTGGAAAAAGGCAAAGGAAAGGCTTCAAATGTGTTCAAATAGCTGGAAATGCAAACTCTTATCCCTGGGTGGAAGATTGGTTCTCATAAATTCGGTACTGACAAACATGGTACTGTATATGATATCATTCTTTCAATTACCTAAAGGAATCTTAAAACGATTGGATTACTTCCGATCTAGATTCTTTTGGCAAGGGGATAGTGAGAAGAAAAAATATCGACTAACTAAGTGGAGTGTGGTTTGCTGCCCTAAAGACCAAGAAGGGCTTGGAGTTCATGACCTTGAGGTCAAGAACAAAGCTTTACTTGGTAAATGGCTCTCCAAGCTTCTTTCTGAAGATGGAATTTGGCAAACCCTCCTTAGGACGAAGTACATGGGATCTCAAGCCGTATCTCAGGTTATTTGGAAACCTGGCGATTCACACTTCTGAGCAGGCCTTATGGCTACGAAGAAGTTCTTTTTCCCATATGGATCTTTCTCAATTAGGGATGGATCGGAAATTCGATTCTGGGAGGATAAATGACTAGGCCAATCCACTCTCAGAGAACAATATCAGGCTCTGTATGCAATTGTACGAAACAAGAGCGACACGATCGCTAAGGTTTTGGGTACCTTCCCACCAGATGTTTCGTTCAAGAGAAGTTCACTTGGAACGAGGCAAGCATCCTGGAATGCTTTGCTCAACCGATTGGATTTCATCAATCTATCGGAAGGGTCAAATAAATTTCGATGGAATCTTACGAAGAATGGTAAATGCTCGGTTGATTATATGTACAGAGCATTAATCTTACCCATAGGACCAGTCGATATTAAGGATAATAACAAAATTTGGAAGATGAAGATCCCGCTAAAAACTAATGTGTTTGCGTGGTATCTCCGTCGAGGTGTAATTCTTATAAAAGATAACATTGCCAAACGCAATTGGCACAGAAGCAAAAAGTGTGTCTTCTGTCATCATGATGAGACCATTACACACTTATTCTTTCAGTGCGAGTTAGCCAGGTCTATATGGTCAGTCATCCAGATAGGTTCTACCTTACAACCCCGCGTTCCGTTGGAAACATTTTTGGCAACTGGTTAAACGGGGTGGATCCTAGGTTTAAACTATTCAGTAGGGTGGGAGCGCTTGCCGTTATTTGGTCGTTGTGGCTATGTAGAAATGACAAGATTTTTAACGATCAAAATGCTTATATTATGCAGGTTATCTATCGGTGTACAGCTACGCTACGGGCATGGTCGGCCCTGCAACGTGTGGAGCACTGAGACTTGTTTTTAGAGGTTGCGTCACGTTTGGAGGCTGCGGCCAGAGATTATTCTCCCGGCATGGATGGCAACATAGTCTCCGGATCGACCTATCAGCTGATTAGGCGGGTCTACAATTTCTTATTTTGATATGTAATTCGCCTTTTTTATTTTTTCAGCATCGGTTACTTGTGATCTCGTAAACTTTTGGATGTGTGCATCCTGACTATGAAGAGGTCGGTATAATGCTTAAAACTAATAAAATCCAAAATCCCTTTGTCTAATAATATACATCTCGAAGGCTGCCATGTTTCCTATGAGACCTGTCATCTGTGTACATTGTTTTTAGTGGCTGCGGTCTGCAGGTACGACGATGCTACTTTTTTTATTGCGAGAAGGGTACGGTGGTACTAAGACACTTCTGGCTGGTAGGTTAAGAGTTTAAGACACAAATGCTGGTGCCGCGCAGCTGGTAGTATGTGTTCTAGTAATTTCTAAGCCATCTTGTTGCAGGGCTATAACTATTTCTAAGACGATTGCGCGAGATTTTGACAGGGCAAATAATTAACAAGACTCAACCCATTACCAACGCATCCAGGGCCAGATCATACGGCCAGACATGTTTGTTTATTGGAAGGCCACCCGTAGACATTTTAAAATCTGAAGTTTTTTTTTAAAGTTAACCTTAGGTATTAATTCGAGCTATATTAAACTGTGGAGTTGACAAATTTGAATATGTCAGGGTTATTGTAATGTTTTGACGTTCTACGACCACCCACCCAGCATACAATGCAATGCAATGTAAAGCCGAGATGACATGCAACCACTTCCTACCATCTCCCGGGATACAAAACACGGAGCGACGTATTAGCCAGCAAGCAATATGGCTTCATCGTCGTTGTGGCCATACTGATTAACAAACCAAAGATGAACATAAAGAATACTATGCCGAAACTTAACATGTCTTTACGGCTGTCAAATGCCACCCGGAGGACATGCACCCGTGTTGTGTGGTTTAATACTCCCTCCGTTCCACAATATAAGATGTTTTAGCCATTTCCTACATTCATATGTGTACACATGTATCTAGACACGTTTTAGTGTACATGTCCACTCATTTTAGTGTGAATCTAGACAACATGTGACACATCTAAAACATCTTATATTATGAAACGGAGGGAGTAGAAGGGACAGGGAGGCAGCCGTGGGGCCGTCTCTACCCGTCTCCTTCATCGGCAAAGGAGCGTCCAGGAGACCCCTGTTCCATGTGAGATCATAATTTGGGTTTACTCTTTCTTGAAATGCTAATCATCACGATCAAATAATATTCTGCTGCGTGGACAGTAGTATATATTTGCACTTTTTCTAGGCCAGGGGTTTACCCCTTGTTTAGATAAAAGGCAAGTTTATTGGCCAGGGGTTTACTTATGTCGCATGTTTTATTGGTCTTGTTCATTTGGGCTACTTTACTGAACATTTTCATTTCGTTTTGAGCTGGACGGGCTAGGCCAATATCTAAGAAGAGTTGCGCTGGATGTGACTACAGATTCCATGCATGTTGATTGCTCTATTATAAACAGAATATGGTGAGGTGAACCTTTTTCGGTAAGGGGGGCTTTTGACAACTCAAAGTCACATCAATACGATACAAGCAAAATAGTACTCTCATAGCCTCAGAAACTAGTGATGAACTAGCTATGTGATTCTTGTAGCAATTGGAGTTGTTTTTTAGCTCTGTGCCACACATAGTTTTAATTTTTAACTTCCTAAGCCTCAATCAAAATTTAGGTACCACACAACGTAAAGCCCATGCATTCATGCAAAGGTGAACTTGGGAGCACGCTCCTGATTGGTGAATAAGATATCGTCCCGATATCAACTAATACCGGAGAAACTAGATGTGTCAATGCTCGAACTAGTCCTTGTAATTGTAAATTTTCAAGTTAAATGATTAGTTTCACTTCCTTTGTAACAACAAGCTCGTTGCCTGAAATTTGAAAGAAATATGTACTACTGGATTTTTTCATGACATAAGTCACATAACAATGGTCCTTCCTCATAAAACACTAGAGGCAAAAGACTCGGACATCAGTGATCAATGTTTTGTTGTTCTTGCGGACATTCTCCATGAATTCGCCCCTCGCATAAAGCCTGACTTTATCAACATAAGTAGTTCAACTATTTTGCATATTGAAATTTGTGTTTTGTTGTTAATTTAATTTGAATCAAGCTACAAATATAGTTCTAATATTGCGTATCACATGATTGATCAAAGTTATTTTCTTTACGGAATTGGTAGGGTAGGGATATAAATGATTAGAGCTCTTTTACGGTGCTTGGAAAACTACCGCCAGTAGTTTCAGGTAGCTCCCATCCTAAATTATTTTAGCCGTTCGATTTCGTTCTATATCTCCTAAACTATTCCAGCCGTCCAAGCATTATAAGAAAAATAAAGATAATCAGTCGGGGGTATTATGATCATTCGTCCACGACCCGCTGACTGCGGCGTCGTCGCCCTCCTCACGAGCTGGATTGGAGCCGTCGGCATCTCCCTACGGGATTGGATCTCGGGCGAGTGATCTGCCCCATTCCCGGCCGGAGGATCACGCACGCCGCGATGCCAAGGTCACCGGCCCGCCGCATCGACCAAGGTAACACCCTCCCCTCCGCCCCCTCGTCCGGTCCACTGCTTCTACCCTCTTCCCCGCTGACGCGCGCCTTCCCGACGCCGCCCCAGCCCACCGGGTGATGCCGTCAGTGTCCTGTCGACGAGGCTCGATCGTAGCCATGTACCCCTATTCCGTTTATCAGATGTATTTGTGGATCGCTGGAATTTCAGGAATCCGTTGGGTTCCTAATCTGTTAGAGCATTGTCCCTGCACAATCTAGTGTCTGTAGTAATTTCTAGTTAGACCATGTTGCTTCCTAGGATTAAATTCTTCAGTCAGGCAAATTCTATAGTGCGATCAGTATCTTGAAGTAGCATGGAGCTTTTTGTTGCACGGTAGACTTGTGCATGCTGTCAGCTCTTGGGGTAATTTGGTTTAGTCTTTCATATAGCACATACTAGTTTGATGCAGTGTGAGACACTAAAACGCTCTGGCTTAATTTGTTTTTCTTGTGATCTTGTTGCTCCAAGTCTTGCATGTATCTGATGCTACCTCTAGTAGTGAACGTTCAAGAAAATCAATTATAGTCTGGTCGTAAATCATAACCGACAGCTTGCTGACTCTTGGAACGGTACGGCTCTGAATAATCTGGTCAAGCAATTGGCTTTTATTTTTCTTGTTATCTCAATTTGCCAAAGCTCTCATGAACTGGGCATGTTCTTCTCAAACCGGCGCAACGGTCATCACAGATGCGGTGTTCCCCATCTCTGAAATAAATCATAACAGTATCACATCAGTACAAAAACGTGGTAGAAAGACTAATAATCTGACAAAAACAGTACAAGGAAAACAAACTGCAGATATGTATATCTATCACTTAATTTGTTGCTTCAGAACAATATAAGTCTTTTGTAAAATCACTTCGTTGATAATACAACCAGCAGAATGAAGGCAGTCCATCTCTTCCACAATGCCCACTTTACTGGTAGTAGGATTCTAGGCTCTTAGAGTATCCGTAGTGTATTACACGTCTAACATCTGGCTCATCTATCCCCATCCTAAATGCAATAGTTGCCACCATCACAGGTAAGGGCACGTTTGGTTTATGCCCTGAAGCGCCCTACCAATCTGCGGGCATGACCAAAATATTGGCAAACGAATCTGGCGCCCACGAATTGGCTGAAAACTGTACTATGCAGCGCGGTCTGGACTGGGCTAGCCAAAAAATTGGACGCCAACCAAAGAGCAGCCGTAGGTCGTGGGCTTGCCAATTTTTTGGTAAGGCCAGCTTAGGCTCAAAACCAAACTACCCTTCATCTCTAACAAACGATCTGTAAATGAGAACCATGACTTATCATCAATCACTATGTTGCCTTGATCAGCGAAGCTGCCTCCTCATGAGGAACAACACGAGCACCACAAGCAAGAGCTGTAGCATGCACTAGAGTTTGGTCTATTGACTCCCCAGGTCAGTTCAGACATGACACTTGGGACGGTGTTCGTCATCGCGGCCACCAACAGACCGGACATCATCGACCTGGCCCTGCTCCGGCCGGGGAAGCTCGACCAGCTCATCTATAACCCGCTCCCAGACGAGCTGTCGCGGCTGCAGATCTTCGAGGCGTTCCTGTACCGACCTCCTCTCTCTAGCCGCGTCGAACTCCTAGACCTGGCCCGTTCCACGGCTGGGTCTCCACCGCGTCGTCGGCTGAGCGCTCACCGCCGCGTCGCCGGCCACCTGCAATTTCTATGCCTCAGGTGAGAGAGCCAGAAGAGGGGGATGGAGGCCCCGATCTGGGATGGGGATGATGGCGGTGGGGTCAATGACACGAATTACCTGAACACCCTTTTACTTTTTATTAAAAATAAATAATATTTGGTAGTTTTAGGTAGTTTCAGGTAATTTTAATCTAGTAGTTTCAGGTAGCTCTTATTTTATCACCGTTCGATTGGAGTGGATGAACGGTTGTTAAAATTACCAAGTATCGTAAAAGTTGTAAAATGATTATTACATAGTTGTCTACCACGCTATACACATTTTCTCAATACATTGTCAACATTGAGAATTGCTGGAATATTATTGAATTTTACATGTGCCCATCTTAGACATGTACATTTTTGTGGTGTTTCATTGCAAAGGCCTAAAAAGTTATTTTTTATGAGGATAACCCTCTTGACTCTGCATCGGTTGATGCACAGAGTTATTTTGCGATAAAGGCCGCTTTTATCAACTCGTCAGTTTACATCAAGATACAAAATAATATTTAGACATCCTCCACTTGTTTATTTGTCTCTTCCAGGGACTTCGAAGTTTGAACAACTCCATCTCCATGCCATGCTAATGCTAGTGAATTTAATAACCACTCCCTTTGCAGGAATTTTTGACACAAGAGACCACCTGGGTGAGTGAAATGTCAAAAAGGACCACCTCTCAATCAAATTGGCAAAACTACCGTGGCGGCCTCTGGCCAAGCGACACGTGGCAGAGGCCGCCGTCGCCGTCGCCGACGGCGGCCTTTGCCACGTGTCGCTTGGCCAGGAGGCCGCCATGGTACTTCTGCCATTTTAACTCGGAGGTGGTCCTTTTTGACATTTCATTGGATCAAGTGGTCTCATGCGTCAAAAATTCCCTTTGCAGTGTCCCTCGTCTTCCTTATACTCATGCCCCCTATATTACCACCACCCTTCTTCCCTCCATACCGTTTCCTCACACCCTCAGCTCTCCTCACCTTCGTTCTCCATAGCTACACTCCACAACACGTCAACAGCACAAACCTATAAACTCCCATCTCCATTATCTCCGATAAACTCTCGTAGCGGCCTCCTCTTTCTGCCCTCTTCTGCTGTTTCTCTTCCTGTCTCCTCTACATGGGATACTTCCAAACAAGAAGCAACGGGAGGCCATGTGTGCATCCATGGTGGTTCTTGTTGATGCTTCTATTGCTGGTCTCGAGCTGCCATGCTTCAAGAGGCATGCAACCGTTCAAGGGAAAGCCGTTGGGCAGAGGCATCTCCAACCATTTCTTTGGCTTCTTGCCGAGGGGACCCGTTCCGCCTTCCGGGCCGTCAAGGCAGCACAACTCCATTGGAACCGAGGACAAAGAAGATCCATGATCGAAGAGAGAAATGTAGAGTAAGAAGAAAGAGATCTAGGTTGGTGCGTAGATACGATATTTCATCATGCATGGCTACGCTAACTGTGGCTAGCATGTAGTAGCAGGATGTTGTACATGAGCCTTTTTTTTTCAGGTCCTGGCTGTGTTTTTCCATTGCTTCTTCCTTTGGTAAATACTAGCAGTACCAGAAGTTCTTTAATCTTTGCCCCCATTGTTTGCCTGCTGTTCCTTTTCTGTGTGCAGAGCTAGCTGTTGATGCTTCTGTTGCCTTCAATCTTTTCTCTTTTGCTTTCCTGAAAGCTGGAGTACAACTACTAGTACTACACCATTGAATATATGTTCTAGTACAAGTTACAACCTTCCATTATGATCATCAGCTCCATGGATGCATGCTGTGATTGGTTCTGCATGGAAGTTGTAAGTCTGTTTCAGACTTCAGAAGTTCAGATGGAGCAGAGGACATAAAGGGATTGATAACTGAAAGAAGCTGCTGCCAAGACTTCGGGGCAGCTGGCTGATCATGGGCTTTAGTCGCTGCACAGATACATGCTAAAGCTGACATGATGTGAGGGAGTTTGACAAGATTTCTTATTTCTGATTATTCTGCTTTCATCTTTTTATTATCATTTGCTAGTACCACTAGTCTACTACTAGATTTTTTTCGGACATATATTACTACCACGTACAGCTAGCAAATGACATAACGTCGCTGTGTAGAACATACTCCTACAAGTGATTTTGTGCAGGCTCTGGGATTTGAAGTCATTGATTTCACTTACGCCTGGAATGGCGTGTTTGACGGATTGATGCCCCTCTCCTTTCTTTTCCGTTGTCAGCATATATCCTTTTCTTTCATTGGCATTAACAGGAAGTAGAAGTAATTTGCAGGAAGCTGTTGCTTTACTAGACAGTCAAGAAAGTCGATCTTCTTTAGACTTGAGAACTAGATAAATTATGGTGCTGGCTATGCGTAGTAGCTGAGATGAAAGACATGGGATCATTTTGCTTGTCAAGTTGAGCAAAAAGGACCTGAGTTAGGTCTCCTTCTTTTCAGCTTATTTTCCAGATTCTCTCAGAATCTACCCTCCATCAGCTTCTCCCAGAATCTCGTTTTTTAAATTTGTTTAAACTTCTAAATTTGTCTTCCCAATACTTATTTAGAAGTTTAAACAAATTTAAAAAACAAGATTCTGAGAGAAGCTGATGGAGAGTAGTTTCTGGAAGAATCTGGAAAATAAGCCGAAAAGAAGAGAGCCTTAGTTGGCGAGAAACGTGACGAATAGGGATATGACAGTCGTTCTCAAATAGTGGCGTCTTTTTTTCTTCTTCAGAGACGACTTTGCCAACTGCAAGGAACTCTTGCAGAGTTTGGTCACCAGGAAAATGGTAGGGTAGGTAGGCCAGGCATCAGCGATCCAAACCGACAAGTCCGGCCGGTTGACTTTACGGCCTACCGTACTCAAATTTCAACCTGCACGCGAAGAATTTTTGTGGTCTTAAACAGTTCAATACCAGTCTTAATTGTGTCGGAAACTGTACGTGAGATGCAATTTGACTGTCGACTGTTTTCTTTAATTTGCAAGGAACGAAACGAAGCACATGCATGATTAAGGTAACCCAAAGGTAATCCCCCATTTATCCTCTAACTTCTCTGTAGAATAACGAGATATGCGGAATATGATGGACGTATTATTAAGCCTCATGGTCGAGTACATATTAGGGTACAAACTTAGAGGGCAAGAAGCCTCTCCTAGAGATAAGATAGGAAAGGATCACAACATCCTAAACTACCGTACGTGTACACACGGAATATATCTCTAACATCTCCCGCAGTCGTAGCGGTAGCGTCGTGAACAACTGGAACGTCGCGGACGGTCAGACTGGAGATAAGCCGAAGTAGAATCCAGTGGGCTGACATCCCCGCAGTACGAGCGGGAACGTCGTGGACGGTGTCGCGTCGCAGGTGCTTGGACTGTAGAGGAAGCTGATGAGTGCTCAAGCGAGGTGGTAGCCCTTTGTGCCGATGTCGAGAGAGCCGAGAGCGTTGGGCGGTGCAGCCTTGGTCGGGTAGCCGTGCGAGGGGTTGCCGTGGTTGATGTCGTGGTCGGGGTTGCCGGTGTCGAGGAGAATGACGGGGACGCGTCGAGGCAGTCGTCGAGGATGTCGATGCCGGAGATGACGCAATACGAGCCGTCGAGGACCAAGTGCGGCCATTATTTTGCCGGAACAAGGCGCACGTCGGGGACGAAGGCATACTCCGGCTTTGCCAGAGTCGAGTACGCTTAGAAGAAATCGGGACGTGGTCGAGGCAGTCGTAGAGGAGGAAGTCGATGCCGAAGACGTTGTCGAGGCCGATGTAGACGAGGCGCCGTCCCGGGCTTGCCAGACCCGGGGACACGTCGGGGACGAAGGCACGCACCGGTGTTGGCAGTACCGTGCATGCGGGGGCAGGGACCATTGTGAACTATACGCCAGCGTCGGAGGGACCAGCAGAGGAGGACTCGACGACGATTGCGGCGTCAATCAGCGGGGGTAGAAGGTGCCGATGTCATCCGCGGTTATCGGAGTAGACGTAGTCGGGGACGAGGATGATGATGCTGGCGACGAGGTTGTGGTGGACGAAGACGTAGAAGGCGACGAAGGCAGCGGCGGCCTGGGGTGGCCATGTTGGACGCCTGGACAAGGGGTGGTCGGCGGGACCTGCGACGGTCTGAAGTGGCCATGCAGGTTACCACGTAGAAGTCGACGCATGGGGACGGCGAAGAGGACCGCGTGCCGCGGCGCTATGGCCCGAAGGGGCGACACATCAGCAGCTTGCGAGTCGGGGCGACGGCGGGTGTCGCCAGCGGCGTACACACTCGGGAAGGCGCGTTGGCTGCCGGCAACATGGACCAATGGTGGTGGCGTGGCGGCCTGATGGGGCGACGCGGCGGCAGCCTGTAGCTCGATTGGTGGTAGGCGCATGCTCGGGGACGTGCTTGACGGAGACAAGCGTGATCGGTTTATCAGACCGACGCTGCGCTGTACGCGCCATGGCGGGGACGACGCGCAGATCGGAGTCGATGGCGACGTTGTCGGTGAAGTCCCGGTCGATGACGGCGAAGACGAACCGGCGATGGAGACCGTGCAGGCGAGCGAGCCGGCTGCGACGAGTCGGTGGAGACGAGCCAGTCGGTGCGGAGTTGACGTCGACGCGTCGGCTGCGATTGCCAGCTTGAAGGAGCCGGCTGGTGCAGAGTCGACGCCGGCGAGTTGGTCGCGGTAGAATTTTTGTGGTCTTAAACAGTTCAATACCAGTCTTACTTGTGTCGGAAACTGTATGTGAGATGCAATTTGACTGTCGACTCTTTTCTTTAATTTGCAAGGAACGAACCAAGCCCATGTATGTGAGATGAGATATGCGGAATATGATGAATGTATTATTGAGCCTCATGGTCGAGTACATATTGGGGTACAAACTTGGAGGGTAAGAAGCCTTTACTAGAGATAAAGTAGGAAAGGATTACAACATCCTAAACTACCATACGTGTACACATGGATATGATCGATGTCCGGACAAATATATAGGGTGAATAATTTCACACAGCGTGTTTTTTAGATAAGAGGCCGGACTGCATTGCTGACAGCGTGTAAACTGTGCTACAAAAGTAGTACTTTTACGCTATCAACTCCATCCATGCCAAAAAGGAAAACTAGCTTGTTGGACATGCATCATCTTTGCTTAAAGCAAAAGCTCCGGAGCGGCGGACAGGATGATCCTCGCGAACGACACCAATCATATATGTTGCAAGGCATCCCCTTACCGTTGCATCTTCCTCGTGAAATTGCGACGCAATACCAGTTCAAGACTAGAGAAATAAAGCTCATGTTAGTTTTCACTTTCCAGCCTACATAATCATGAAACCACCTGCACCCCTGTCTAGCTTGCAGCCTCACCGAGAAGATATGTAATCGAGCAGGGAACTGTACCTGTGACTCGAGTTTCTTTTTGCTGCCAAGAGAGTCAATTTCCGACTTAATTGATGCGTAAATAAACCATCTAAGGCCTCTTGTTATTACCACGTAATACTGCAGAGCAGAGCAGGAGGGAAGAATCATTGCATCGAATTACTGGGCTGGATTTGTATAGTGTTGTTGGCTCATATGCCTAGCACTGCGCTCTGGCCGAGCTGGGAAAAGTGGGCAGGCCAATGCGGAAAGTGCTCCCTGCCGCCCGGGCGATTGTACCACCAAATTGCCAGCTGCCTAAGCACTCGATAAGGCCCATTCAAGCGATTTTGCCAGTCTGCCCCGTCACGACGCGTTTTATTTTTCTGAGGGGAGTCACAACGGAGAGAATATCCGGTGGAAACTGAAAACCAACTTCCAATGAAACCGCTGAGAAGGTAGAGTTCCACAAAAACATCATGTTTAAGAGTTTTAATAAATTCTCAACAAAAATGCAAGGGAGAATTCCTTATATGACACTCACTTAAAAATATGTTCCTTATTTGACACCGGTGAAATTTTTCTTCCTCATATGGCCACTACTCAAAATTTTCTTCCCTATATGACACTCAAGTGCATTTTGCTCATCAAAGAGGCATGAAAAGACCATTTTACCCCTGGTGCTTAATGTGACCAAAATTCAATACAAAACAATAGCTGCAGTAATTGAATTATTATTTTTGACAAAATTGTTAAATCAGTTGTTTGGGACTTCTATATGAGATGAACTGTTATGTAGATTGCTCTCGGTCTGCCTCCCGCGCATATGTGTATGGAACGCGGCTTGCCCGCGGCGCGCTCGTGCGACCATCCGTGCGGCCGCGCCGTTAATTAACCATCCCACGGCTCATGTAATTTTGCTCCCCTGGTTCTATTTTCTGGTTCAAATAAAACACACACTAATATTGTATTTCCTTTTCCTTAATACTCTTAAGTCGTACCCAGCGTAACCGTAAATACTTGCATCCTGGGAGGTCTGTACGCTCGCCGGCCACAAGGACCGCCGCCGTCCAACCTAGACTTCTTGGCGTAAAATTTTCTGTGATGCAAATAGTCTCCAGATTGCTATGTCCCTGACTAATCAGGTGAAGTCCCCGGCCAAAATAAATTTTACTTCGTTTCCGTGTGCATCAGTGGTGCAATTAGGGGACATTTTCTCTCCAGATCGCCAGAAGAAGGTGAGGTTTGTGAGGACGACAGGAAAATTAGGCTTCATGAAACAGTCGACGAACTCGAGGTAATTCAGCGCTGCCGAGCTGTACGACGCGGAGCTCTGCCGCTGCGCCGGACGCCGTGGCCAGCGCGATGCGGATGGTCGGCAAGGATGGGCACGGGCGCACGAGGACGGGCGACGGCCATGGGCGTGTACGCGGACAGCGCGAGATCGGGCGGCGGCGGCCGCGATGGCTGGGCGGCGAGGTCGTTCGCGCCGTACGGGTCGCCGCCGCCGTGCAGCCGGCCACCTGCGAGTTGGCGTTGTACACCTGCGCCGAACATGACAGCAGTCATACTGATATTGGTAGGAGTACCCGATTTAATATTACTCAAGTTATTGTTAATTTTGATCACACTACGCACCAGGGGTAAAATGGTATTTTCATGCCTCTTTGATGAGCAAAATGCACTTGAGTGTCATATAGGGAAGAAAATTTTGAGTAGTGGCCATATGAGGAAGAAATTTTTTACCGATGTCAAATAAGAAACATGATTTTAAAAGAGTGTCATATGAGGAATTTTCTCAAAATGCAATACGTTGAGATGGTAGAGTTCCATAGACATGAAAATTTGTAAGTTGAAACTCAAATTTGTTTAGGAATTATGAAAATGAAAAATATAGTAATAAATAATAGTTAACAATGAATACTTATGTTTACTAATATTTATTCGTGAATTTGTCATTTCATAGCTCCCAAATGTTTTTGAGTTTTCAACTTGTAATTTTTTGTTGAGAATTTTTTATAACATTTAAACATGATTTTTTCGTGGTTTTCACCGGTTTCCACAAGAAGTTGATTTCCACCGGATAAATTCTCGTCACGGCACGCTTCAACAGGCTAGTTTTTATTTCCTTTTTTTCTTTTTGGTATGTTTCTTTCCTTATTTTTACTTTTGTTTTTTTCACATATAGGTGTGGTATGTTCTATCCACGAGTGTAGATGTTCCACACAGCTAAGTTTTGTTCCAATAATAGTCATTATTTCTAATGCTAAGAATATTTTTGTTTGCATCATACTACAAGTTTAGGATCCCAAATGAAAAAAACATTAACGAGGGTGGTCGTGATTTGCGGCCACATGGTTACCAAGAAATAATGGATTCATTACTGCCCAAAAGTTTCAAACAAAATTGAAAATCAAACAAAAAAAATTAGGTGCTAGGTTATTAATCTATGTGTCAACGTTTAAATTCAAAAAAATTCAAAAAATATTACTCCCTCTGATCCATAAAAAGTGTCGGGGCTTTAGTTCAAATTTGAACTAAATCCCCAACATTGTTTTATGGATCGGAGGGAGTAGTAAATTTTGATCCGTATGTAGACTTACCCTAGGGCCCGGGAAACATGGTTGCCTGGAAGTACCTCAATTTACCGCCTGATAAACTAAACCCTTACCATACTAGCTTCAAAAATCAGTCATTGTGATATTGTTTCATGGTTCTTTAAAAATGTTTAGTATTGCTCTTCGTAGTTTTGTGGCAGTCCATTGTGATGCGATTTCTGTCAGATCGATTGCAATTCTTCCTCAAAAGTTCATGTGACCAAGGGTTTCTCTATCCGTTAAAGCGATAAGGTCATTAAAGTCTGATAAATAAGGGCATGTACAATGGGGTGACGTCAGCCTTCTCTTAGCGTTGACACGTAGGATATTTGTCTAGTTGGCGGAGAGAGAATGAAGAATTTGGAGGTTGCCTTCCCTTAGCTAAGAGATGATCTCTTATGAAATAAGGGAAGGCTAATTTCACCATTGTACTATTTGTCTTCCCTTAAAAATACAATTTCCTACTAAAATATAATTAATTCTCATTAATTGTAAGGGATGGCAATAAGAGATAATGCATTGTACAAATTATAATTTTGCCTTCTCTAAATGACGTGGATGGCTAAAAGAAGGCGCGCCTTCTCTACCATTGTACATGCCCTAAGAGCTATGAGAGTGTAGTGGCATATGGGGTTGGAGGAGCGGTTGAGCTGGAGCGAAGGTCAAGCCAGTGTGCTGCTAAAAGAGAGCTTTTTGTTTTTTTCGAGAACCTGTAGGAGGTTGTTATTTTATTAACTTAGAGGGAAAATATTCGAGTTACAACAAACACCGGCCATCCTGGCAAAAGGCGGCGAGAACACCACGGAAAGCAGCACATATATTTTGAGATGGCGGCGAGGAGACTAGCTAGCACTATTCTATTTCTCAAAAAAAAAAAAACACGACATCAAGAGAGGTTTATATATGATGTTATGAGAGAATGAGCACACATGTTTTGTTACCACTTATACGATTCTAACTGTTGCAACGCACACGTACTATTTAACTATAGTAATTTCACAAATTTGCCGATAGCCACATCCATGATATAGAACAAACTCTCTTATTGTAAAAAAGTTACACGTACAAACACGAAATATTCTTCACATAATCATGATTTTCTTGGCTGGTACACAAACATGAAAGTAACACCGCAATGTAGGACGAACAAGAAATGACATAAGAAACACACATATAAATACCTTGAGAAGTAGTAGCACGTCCGGTTGCATGTGACCAAACATCATTTGTTTTGTCGGATCAAACGGATACTCCTGTCGCCGCGGTGGAAAACACCTCCCTCTTCTCGAGCGCGTTCGCCTCCATCTTGCAGCACTTGCACGGCGGGCTTACCACCGGCACTGCGCCTGGCGCGCGCGCACGCCCATTCTGGAGTCCGAGCGCCTGCGCGTCCACCTTGCGCGCCACGATGACGTAGTTGACCACCTCGTCGTCGGGGTGGTACACGGCCAACACCTGGAACCCGCCTCGCGTAACGTCCTCAGGGTCGACGATAGGGTACAGGAAGCCACGCGCGCCATGGGCGCTCCGCACGACAAGGGCAGCTCCGTCCGCCATGTGCCTTCCCAGGTGAGCTATCACGTCGGCTTTCTCCTCGGCCGCCATTCCGACGAGCGCCGCCAGGAAGACGACGTCGTACGCGCGGAGCTCCTGCGTAAGGTCGGCGACGTCGGCGGTGTGGAACGACATGCGCGCGCCCACGTCCTTGTCGGCGCGGACCAGCTTCTTGGCCCGCTGGTTCGCCGCGTCGCAGAGGTCGTAGTTGTCGAACAGCGTGTCTGGCAGGTGGCGCGCGGCGAGGACGAGGGAGGTAAATGGCAGCGGGCCCGACCCCACGAACGCGACGCGGGCCGGCGCGGTGCACCCGGGCACGTACCGCGCCAGGAGCTCGTACTCTAGCTTGCTCAGGCTGATGTAGTTGCTGTAGTACGGGAAGCGGTGGAGGTGGTCCAGCGGGTTGTCGAAGGCGGCGAGCATGTCGGCGTAGTGCGCCTCAAGCTTCCCCTCGGCGTCGGAGCAAGGGCGGATGAGCCCCTCGCGCATCTCCTGGGCCTCCGGTCCGAGCTTGGTCACGTCCACGGGGCTCGGCGGGACACATGCTGTTACGAGGTCGGTGAACAGGGCGTCCACCTCGGGGGACGGGCTGAGCGACGGCAGCTTGGCGATGGCGGCCTGGAGCCCGGTGAGGCGGTGATCTTCTGAACCAGAGCAGCGACCTCCTTGTTCTGGGCCTCCATGCTCTAATTTCTTGTTACTGTTAATTCTCTCTAGCACAAGGTAATAGCTTAGCAGTGGGGAGCTCGAGCTGCTTGATGAAGGATGGGGAGGGCTACCAAATGGTATATATAGCAGTGGCAGCAGGAGTTGTGTTGTGTTGGTGGGACTGCCGAAGAAGCTGGAAAACGCGAATGCATGCAAGCTTCACGCGTACATACCCAGTGAGGCTGGTTTCATGCCTCTAGTTTCCTAGTTTTTCAAGGCATGTCGAAGTGTTCAGCATTTTCTATGCTTTCTTTGCCCAGCATGATCGGCACCGCTAGCTGAGAACGCCCACGCAGATCCGCGAAATCAAACGCCAGAGAATTGGATTCTTTTGACCCCTCAGCTAAAGCAGATTTCAACGGAGTGGCAAATAAATGCATGTATTTAGAGCAAGATTTTTCATCGAAGTAAACTCGCTTATATTCTAAATGCATACACATCATTGTACAACATGTAAGCATGACCATGTGTGTTCTATACAGAAGACAAACAGTAGGTGCAGCTTGAATATGAAAAGAACATGCAATCCAAATATCCAATACTATGTAACAGTTTGCAATTTTTGCACAAGACACATATTCAGAGTTGTTACTTTGTTATAAAATGAAGTTTATGTTCCAACCATTTTGAAAATATTTAAACGATTATGGAGCGCTAGTAGTTCATGCCTTGTTAGTTTCACAGAAAATGATGTTCCAACAGAACTGACTAATCAATTGCTAAATCTAGTTGCTCATCATACATAAGCCAATACAACGTGGTGAATTGGTCAACCTAGTTCACATTACTACTCCAGGCATCTCATCCTTCTGCAATTGCAAAGAATGATGACTAGCTACTTCCTGGAAGGGCTGTAGATCTTGCCACTGGTTCACAGGCTACCCTAAAATATCCTGGATCTCGCAATTTACTAGCGCTAAGCTGCTACGGATCTGTGTTTTATTTGGTCGCCATTTCCCCTTCACATGATAGAAAACTATCCATGGCTGAGAAATGAGGCCATGTCTTCATGCTTTCCTCATCCTTCTTGCTCTCCTGCCAAACGTAGAAACACTTAAATATTTTTTTACTGCAATGCACACAAATTAGCATACTTCAAGTAAAATAGTAATGATTGTCACATGTCAGGGTGTGCTTCTATGATGCAGATATAACCAAATAGATAAGCCTTTTGATTCAATTCAATTTGGCAAGATTACATATGATATGTATAAGCTTTGAGTTAATTCCCCATCTCATGGTTTGATGTACCTACCTCGTATTTCTGAACCAAGGATGTCCACAGAGACTTGCACTGTGCCGGCGTACGAGTTATCCCCTGTTTCAACATGCTACCAGATATCTCTTCCCATAGAACCATTCTTCCTTTCACTGATTGGAATTTTTCATTCATTTCACCACGCAGTTGTATTAAGCTCTTAATTTCCTCAGGCTTCCACTTGTTCTTTCTTGAAGATTTAGCTGGAGCAGGAGCTGACGTGCTGGAATCCTTATCAACTATGCTGATCTTGCCGAGCTTTGGTTTGTTCCCTTGAGCTGTAGCATTGACAATTCTTGCAATTTTTACAGCTGTTGGGGATTTAAATGACTCCCAAAAATGATCCAATGCTTTAGGCTGATGCAAATCTGAAGAGAAGAATGATTCACCATTGGAGCTAGTGGTTGCATCGTCAGGAGTTGTTCTCGTGACCTCAGGGACGCTCTCTGAGTAACGAAGTAATGACAGGGTCAGCACATCAAAATGCATGGAATTGATATACAAAACACATGACATACTGAACTAAGAAATAGTGTCTAGTTCTGGGGATAAACATTTTCAAAGGTAACATTTTTTATACTTGCTGCAAATCATACCTTCAGTCTCACGCTCTGGGTTCTCTTGTCGTGTTTATCACCATCTTCAGGACTGCTACCTGAACTACTGTTCATATGCCTATTAGCTGAGTTAGGCCCAAACTTCCCGGATGATTTATTCATTACCTCTTCTGTGAAACCTACTGTGGTGTTCTCCGAAGCAACTACAATGACGTCAGGCCTCTTCCCACTGTACTTTCTTACCATTTTCCTCAAGATTTCAGATACCATCCGCTCCATGTGATTAAGTGGGCAATTCAAAGGACAGCTTGATAACGCAGCATGTGCAGCCTTGTAAAGTGCGTCAAGTAGTCTCCCGTTATCAAGCCATAGACAACGTGTTGTTATTTTAAATTTCCCTTTCAAGCCTGACTGTGGTGGAACAAGTTCTTTCTGAGGTCGGAAGATCTCCATGCTGCAAAGAACAAATAATATATTTAACAGTTTAGGCATACTAACACAAACACTACATACTACTTCAGTATCTCCACAATGTGAAGTCTCAAAAAAATGATAAGGTTCCCTGATTATACCAAAAAGGAAAACTTCTGCTGAACAGAAAAAAACATAACAAGTGCACCAAAACTGTGTTAGATTACCTGACAAAAATAATGCCGTCAGACGCAATCCTTAATCTCTCATCAATGCAGAGATCAGTGGATGTTCCAAAAGCTTTATCGCCATCACTATACATTAGCTACAATATCAAGTGCATAATGTTAAACTTCACAGCTGTTAGAGACGAGAAAGATATAGTAGGAAACAAATAATTCACCTTAAAGTCCTGCTTCCCTAATGAAACAAACCCATTAGACAAAACCTTTCTGTTTCTTAGATGAGACACGCCAAGCATCTCTCCATTTTTAATTACCTGCAACCATAGTAAGCAGTCTTAGATATCCTACCAAATGCTCCAACAAATGCAAACATAATGCACAAAAGGAGTAAGAAGATGCCTACATGATGCCAATTCTAACAAAAAAAATACAGCATCTCAACCAGAGAATGGGAATATTTACAATTATATTAAGAAGAACCCAGTTCCATGGATAATTTTAGTGCTAGCCTGGAAAAATGTGCGCACTACATATCTAAGCTAAAAAGAGTAAGAAACACAGTTTTGATTAGTGTATGTTCTATTGAATAATAAATAGACTCGTTTTGGTTCATACAATAAATTCCTGATTATAATGGAGTTCTTAGAAAGAGTTAATACTACAAAATTACTGCTGACTCAGAACCTTGAAGTTGTGTCTTCCTTAGCCTATACACCCATAGCACAAAGACACCTTAAATCCTAAACCATTGAAAATAGATTGCTTACAGTAGTGTGCCTTATGCCAGTTGACCTTCCAAGTAGTTCATGTTCTTTGAGAAACAGGAGTTCCCCATGAACAGGCAAGAAATGCTGTGGTTTAACAATCTGTAGAACTTCCTCCTGGAAATAATAAATTAAAGGCATGTCATCTCATCTTCTCTCAAGCTGAATTCACAGTTCAGAATAACATTCAACAGAGACCAAGGCCTAATGCTATTGCAACATACTGCCTACACTCCACAGGTGCACGACCTTTCAGATATGGACACAATCTCCAAAATACACCTTTAAAAAAGTTGTTTATATATGTATATGTTACAAAAAAAGGAAAACGATATTGAACTATTATTTATGACAAATCTAATGCTACAATTTCTACCAACAAATCTAACTAGTTCGTTGTTCATGAGCTGTCAAAAATAGAGAAGTTTGACAGCATGATATCAAGAAATCCATGTATTTTGCGGAGTGCCAATAAAATAAATTGTCAGGGCAATGAATCATATCAAAGAACAGAAAGCACTACACGAGAAGGAAAAAAATACCAGTTCATCGTGATAGGCATGCCCCGAGGTATGGAGGCCAGCATCTTTACCCATAACAATTTTGGGGCCAAGGTCAGTAAGACGATTCATCATCTTCATTACCCGAGACTCGTTTCCAGGAATAACCTGAAATAGAAGTACATACTTGATGTTGTTTGGCAATGCTAATGCTCAAAGGAGAAACCATTTGATCTGCAGTCATAAATACTAAAACAAAGGGAGTTATCAAATGAATTTCACCAAAGCATTTCACACCGCTCATCACATAGTTGTTAAAAGCAAATGGTGTTTTTTATTATATTCACACACATGCTAGAAATTACGCCCTTGGGGGGAAATCAAGGCGTAGTTTGACTTTCTGAATTTGAACTTTTGACTGTCAACTTTTCATAATTTCTTGCTACACAATCATAAGAAAGGGCTTCAGAATACAAACCCAATGGTATCAAGTTTGTGTAATACAATCAACATATTATTGGATTAATGAATCAACGGTAAAAGCTTGAGCGTGGACAGTGAAACTATGTCCTGCATCTCCAAACAGAGAGTACCAATTTTCTTCAGAAAAGAAGAAACTCTTGTTTAAAAAAGCGGACGGCGTCAAGATTGTACACCGATGTACCATAGGTTGAACAAGCATGGATAGCTAACATATATGAGAGCCCCATCTCACTAATCTCAAAGAATTTTGAAACAACTCAACATGAGAAAACTATAGTAAGGAGATAATTCTAGTGAGCAATACCTTAGCTGAATAAAGAAGGACGTCCTCTTTAGATAGTTTAAGAGCGTGACTCCCCCCATAAGATGCGAGATTCAGAGCCGCACGTGGCTCAGCCTGGACACATTTAATACAGAAATGCAAGAATTATATGAACATGGATGATCAACTGATACTAAGTTACTAACGATCACTTAGCCTGTAAATCTTACTTGTGAACCTGTAGTAACGACTAAAAGACTTTTAGGGTCATATGCATCCATGTCCTCTGCCTTAACCTGCAAAACAATTCTGAAGTCAGGAAGACTATTTTGTGGCATTATCCCACATGATATCAAATTATCAACAGATTGTACAAACAGGTGAATATCATGTACTAAATCCATTCATTCCTGTATTAAGGGGAAACCATCGTGACGTTGCACATGTCACCATGACAGTAAAAGAGACAGTTCTAAAAAGTCTATTTCCACCAAGTGATGTAGAAAATGAATATGTAATTTAATCTAGTAAGTTGCTGCATACCAAGGTTGAAGGATCTAGTGGTGCCTTTCCATCCCTAAAAGCAGCCTCAAGGTATGTCCTGAGTGACATTCCTACAAATACCTGTTCCAGTTCATCAAAACAACAAAGTAGTGATAAATAAAAAAATAATCCCAACTGAACAAGGAGTGCATAATTTGTTGAACTAAAGCACAAAGATTACCAGCCTTCGACCAGTTAGGTCTGCAGCAGCTTTGATGCTCCCAATGCGATGTATATTCGAAGCAAACTGTGTTGTAATTACTCTTCCTTTTGCTTCTGAAATATGACGCAATAACGAACTAGCGACAACAGATTCGCTGGTGGATCTTCCAGGGGATAGAATATTTGTTGAATCGCTCATCATCTTGAGAAACGAATGAAAAAAGAAGAAACATACAGTTAGGATCTTATCAGTAAAGAGCTTCTCATGCTTGTATAGGTGTGACCTGGGTCAACAATGTTCTTTAGTTTTTTCTATATTTGCAGTTAATTTGCAGGTATAGTAAATGTTTAGCCAAATCGATGTATACCTGTACCGTATGTTAAAGGTGAAATTGATTTCAACGACCTAAGTAATTGAAAAGAAAAACTAGATCATATGCTAGTTAATATTATGGATAAACTTACCAGAGTAACACCTTCTTTAGAGAGCTCCTCCAATGCTTGTCGGTCAAATATTTTCCCATCCACTGGTGATTCATCAATCTTCAAAAGAACATAGGTTAACTAAAACAGTCCAATTAAAGAACACCGAGTGTACGACCATTGCTGATATAACTTACTTTCCAGTCACCAGTATGGAAAATTGTGCCATCACCACAGCGAAGAACTAACCCACAGCAGTCAGGAATTGAGTGAGTTACACGGATAGGTTCCACTTCAAATGGTCCAGCCTGAAATCTATTTCTAACTCTAAAACTCTTTAGCCTTGATGAGAGGAAAATCCCAAACTCCTTCAAACGTTTTTTTATGAGCTGCCCAAATATGAATGAAGTCATGTAAGAACTTTTGAAGATTTGACAGAAAATATACAAGTAATACTACATTCAGCATCATGGAACATGCAAGTGGTGATCGAAAACTGAGGTTTACCTCCATAGTAAAAGATGATGCATATATGGGTGTGCTCGAATCCAGTGCAGGGATAACCTATCACCGGCAAAAATGAAGGGAAAGATGAGCAACAGGACGCTGAGAAAAACATAAGATATATGATACCCAGAAAATAACATACATATGAAGAGCTAACCAGATGACAAACATTGGCATAGACACTTAGTCGTGTATAATATAGGTGTGCTCTGTTTGGACAAGCCTTGCCCAAAGTAACTCAAAGAAAGACTAAGGTATTCACTAAATAAAATTATATGACTTCTGGTCCAATTTATATAATTAAAACTTGAGATAAAATGAAATCGAGCTATGGCTTAATAGCAAGGATTATTGAAGCAATCATTATTTTCACGCTTACTAGTTCTAGAAGAATATATCGAGTGTACTTCCTCCAAATTGGAAGATATGGCTTACCAAAGAGTGATGCCACATAATTTCATTGTAACAACACTTTACCATGTGGGCATTTGGTTGGCAGTTCATTTGTTGGATTTAAGGCACTAGGCCTATTTCTAAAAGATGTTATTAAGCAAAGGGAAATTCTGCCGTAGGGAATCTAGAGTGTGGCAAACCATGGGCTATTACAAATGAATCAGCTGAGGACTATTGTCCCCTAGTGATACGATGGTTGATGGGTAAAAGGGAGAGGGTGTTATACAACAAAACAACCTATCTTTGAAGTTTGACCGTTGTTCAAGTAAATAAAATCGTGAGCAAAAAAGTACATGCGACACATTAAAAGAACCAGACTGGGTTCTAACTTATCAACACCGCATATGATTTCCATTGTGCTATAAAAAACGACTTCGGCCTCAAAAGTGGACTGTTAGTTTGCATATCACCCAATTAAGTGAGCAACAGATACCCAAGCGAACATGATGAATGGTGTATTAGAGTAACAGAAGAATTATTTACCCAAGGCAACGCACCGATGTGATCTTCATGGCCATGTGTTATAATAACTGCTTCAATTTTGTGGCTCCATTTCTTGATGAATGTTGTGTCAGGGATAATCTTCTGCACACCAAACTCGTCGTAGCTGATATAATTTCAAACAAAACTAGCTTCAGTGAAAATTCAGCATATGAGTGGACATGAAAAATTGATAATGAAGGTTTTACTCCTGGCCTCTTCAAGAACTAAGGATGCAGAGCCAGTGAACAGGCAGGTTATTCATGAACATTACACTAATCTACGTGGAGAACACACAAAAAGACAAGTCCTCGTGCAGAAGTGTGATTTACGAGAGAAATGGTTCATTTATCGAAGTCCTCACTTGAACATATAATTTCTAAAAATGTGGCACTCAGAAAGTCAAAAGGCATAGGCAAAAAATGGTGGAAGACCAATTTTCATTAGCAAGCTACACGAACGAAACACGTACTCTGGGAACATAACCCCTGCATCAATCAGGATATAACGGTCATAGTTCCCAACGAGCATGCAGTTCATCCCGATTTCCCCAAGGCCGCCGATTGGGAGGACCCGGAGAGGCGGACCATCCAGCCCTTCGTAGAACTGCTCCAGCTTTCGCTTCACTGAATCCTCCATGCTCTTAGTGGCGCCCTCGGTTCTCCTAAACCTTCTACGGGGTATTCTAGATTCATGAGAGCCTGCACAAATAAGAAGGAAAAGCACATTGGTAGGCCAATCTGGGGTGAGGGGAAGAGCAAACTTCGTCGACATAGGGGGTGGGGTAACAGTTTACTTCTTCCGGATGGCGGCGGAGTTGCGACCACGCAGCATGAGATGGAAGTAGACGCGGAGGCGGAGGCGGAACGGCGTCGAGCTAGGCCGCAGGGGCATAGAGACGAGAGGGAGGCGAGTGCGACCATGGCAGCAGTGGCGGCGGCGGCGGCGGCGCAGAGGAGAGTACAGGCCGCGAGCGAGCGTAGGGAGGGAAACCAAGGGGATAACGGAGGAGCCACATGTATTGTTTTTGTTTTCTTTTGCTTCCGTAGTGGAGTGGCAAACTGCCTGAGAACGAGCCTGTGGCTCGATGGTTGGCCCTGGCGGTGTCCAGGCCACCCGTCCCGGGTTCGATCCCCAGCGGGGACGATTTCCTGGGATGTCTCACTAGGGCGCTCTGTTCGCCAATAAACCTCCGTTTGCACGCCTGTGTGCCACAACTTCAGTCTCGTACCGGACGTGCCGGGTATAGGGTGTAGGCCTTAGTTTAGGTTTGCAGTAGGGGTGTGAGTGTGGGGTGCGTGTGTGTGGTGTGAGTTGCTGTAAGTCTGAACTGATACTACAACTTGTATCCTTAGGGAGGGCAAAAAAAAAAAAAAAAAAACTGCCTGGGTAAAAATATCAGGTCTCCTTTTTCCTATAAACTCTCGGGAAGTGTGTGGGCTTAGCGTGGACACGGTGTTTTGACTTACAAAGCGTATATTTTCATTTAAATCATCTTTAAATATAAAAAGTTTTAAAAAAACCATTTATGAGAAAAGACACTTATTGTGCAAAAAGATAAATTTTATTGCTCCAAAATGACTATTCACGAAATATCATTTTATCTTTTTCCTGAAGCCACAAAAATTGTTTTTCATGAAAACTTTGTGTGCGAAAATAAAAAAAAGGTCAATAGGAGCATCTAGTCCCGAGTGAAAGTGGATTTCACTATGTAACACTTCTTTTGTTCAAATTTATAAGACGTTTACAAATGTAGGGGTGTGCATATGCCGACACCGTGGAAACACCGGATGATGGGTGCTTGTTCATTTTAATTCACAAACTCAATTCTTATTTTCAAATTAGTAAGAAAAATGAACTATCTCAAACAGGTTAAACCTAAACAGTGGGACTGTTTTTGTCCACCCTTAGGAGCTGAGAGAATATTTATTACCAACAAGAAAACGATATTGCAACTTTTCGTGAAAGTATGTCCTTCTCTCATATTCCACGGATTATGTGATTTGCACTGATGTTCTTAAAGCCTTTGAAATATCACATATATCAGGAAGCGCATGATCGATGTCCATGAAAACATGTGAGAATTATCTTTAATCACTTGGGTGTGATTGGTATTGGTAGGATTATGCCCGAGTGACAATGTAGGGGTCATTTCCATGGACCTAGATGTAGTACACTTGGGGTGTGCCAACCCGGAACAAAGAAATTGGACACATTTCTTGTCTAGTAGCTTCAAGTGTAACCACATGTCATGTGGGCTATGTTTTTATGAGTAGGTCGTATGAACCTCACTATGTCATGACCAACATAGTAGTGTAGGTTTGGCGTGGGTCTATCGGTGGCATGGGGAATTACTTTTGAAAGATCTGATCTCGGCATTATCCCGATCATGCAACACTTGAATGATATGGACAGTGAAATGGTTGAGTCTTGTGGGAAAGTGCTTCTCTCGACAGCTAAGTACTTCATGTTTATCCTTCAGCATGGCTTTGAATATTTTATCACATTTAGCCATGCTAAATCTGCATTTAACTTCGTATTTATTATTCTAGCTAATCGGTTTCAAGTCATCACAGTCATACGGCTTGGCCTTAGTCGGCCAAACAAACAAACTATTCGACTCCTCATCACATCCAACTAGATGTACACGGGATCGGTGGAGTTGACGACTTGACGTGTCTTCCAAACCTTACTGTTCCGACTCTCCTAAACTAGAGAGCCCTTTGTAAGACTTGGCCGACTGTATGAAATTCAAAGTCCTCTGTTTTCTCTTGAATGTGAGACCTCAAACCATTGAGAACCAAGTCTCTTTAAGTCATCACCAAGCTATAGCAGCGATTTTTCGTGTCTCTAAAACGCTTGACATAATAGTATGGTATTTGCTTGATTGATGTAAGGTGGGACAATTCATTATCGTTGTTATAGAAGTGTTTATGGATTTTTTTTCTCCAAATGAAACTAAGCACTAAGTGAATTTGGACCTAATCCATAAACCATGAAAAAAGCGGCAATTATCGACAAAGAGAATAATTGCACTTTCAAAGAATCATGGCTACCAGCTTCACCAAGTTAAGCTAAGAACTGGCTAATGTGTTCTGATGTCAACTTACTATCCATCTCATCGAATTTAGCAGAATAATGTATTTAATTATTCCGGGGCTAAGCGGGTGCATCAAATTACTCTATATAACGCTTTCGATAAAATCTATGCTTTGACATTATCTTGTATTTCTAAACACCATCTGATGAGGGCATCCCATTGAAGGTTGGCATGCTAGGGGACCTACGATTATGTAATATTAATTCTAAGCTCGTGTCAACATGTAATAGGGATTAAGGGTATACGTGCCTAGTTTGGGCAAACCCTTTGGGTTCGGTTTATATCCAGTCTGAGTCAGACCGGAGTTACATTGGAATCTTGATCCATATGTGTTGTTATTCCCCTGCTGCTGCCTCCTATATAAACATACTATACGTGTGCACCCAACCCAGTTTGGACTAGGTTGAAAATTATGTAGAACTAAAAGTTCAAGGTTACCACCATGTTCCTCGGGGATCAATGTGTTGTAAGGCATCTCGAACATGCGTCTCGTTTATCTATTAGTAAAGGCGTGAAGATTCTTGAGATTTCAAGGGTTGTCGTGTGTCGTGAGAAGGTCATTGAAACGTCAAGGGTTGTCGAGCTTGACGGGAGGCTTGTTGATCTTCATCAAGCTCCTCGTTGGATTAATCTATTCCAGCGCGAGGTTCGGCATTCGTCATCATGTTGCTCGTAGGAATTGATTTCCCTCTCTTTAGGTTAAGTGAATCACGTGATTGGGAGATGATGCCCTCATCATCTGAGCTTGTACTTGTTCAGTTTATTGTCTAGGCTCAGGGCACGTCTCCAATCCACATAGCTACTCTTCCTCAACCTTCTACGTGGAGTCTGTGTTCTCGCTCCTGAATAATATCGATATTCCACCTCTCGCGGCTGGGTTGCTAGGGTCAAGAGTCGACTAGGTAGCATAAATCGAGAGCCCAAACTTGGTACTCACATGATTTATGTTGGTGACTGTGTCACTTCCAAATTTTTGTTGTGAATGTTTAGTAATGCATATACTTTGAGCTAGAAATTCAATCCTCGCCTAGTTTTAATTGGATGATGCACCACGCCGCATTGGACACTTCCAATATTCACGCAGGAAGTATTCCATTCCTATCCAAGTGGTCCTATGGCAGAACAACATTTATCCAAACTCGCTCTATCCAGCCGAATAAGTATATAAGCTGCAAAAGAGCGTGATACAACAAAATTGCCACATCTGGATAGCTTGGAAGTCAGCACTGTAAACTATATTGATCAACGGTTTCTACAGTAATGTTCTGGGAGGCCACTCAAACTCAGGCCACATACCAATGCTTGAAGAACTTTTTCGTCTCCTAAAAGTTTTGGTAAAGTGTTGGCATGATCGTCTCAACCATCCAACAAATCGAGATTGGCACCAAGTGGGAGCAATACACAACATGAAACAATACGTCACATCCTCCATTAACACGTCACACAAAAAGAATTAATTAAAGGAAACCAGGCGGCAAACATCTTTGCTTGCCCAGTTGCCCTCCAGAGCAGAAAAGATTAGCACCGCCAGGTTCTACCCAACTACGGTTGACAATGTCAATTCGTTAATACGAAGAAAACTTGGAAATTTCTACTCTGTTTAAGCGACCCGATTAGCAACCACAGACCAGGCCAACTGCTATCACCTACCCAATACAATATGAATTTGTTCTTAAAAAAAATATCTATCACATGGACTGCCTGCGTGATACAGTGCACCTGCAGAGTCCGCCGTCTCCGTTAGCCGCCTCGCTCATCACCCCGAATTACCGCGCGGCCACGGCGCGGTAAAAGAGAGACGCTTTCTTTGTCGCACCTCCGGACGTGAAGAATAAACACATCAAATCAGCTGAGTATAGGGTGAATTTACAGGTCCGGGAAGTCGCTGAAGAACTTCATCATCATCCCGGCGAGGGCATGGTGGGCGTCGCCAGCAGCAGGCCGCCCGGGCTCGAGGCGAAGGGCGCGTCACGGCCTGCGCCGGCGGAGGCGAGAAACGGGCTCAGGTCGTTGAGCCAGGAGAGGGAGCTGGTGTCGAACGGCAGCGGCGAGAAGAGCCCCGCCGAAGCCGCCGGCGGCAGCGTGGAAGGCACGGGCGAGAGGATCCCGGGCCGTCCGGGGCCGAGGACCTCCGCGAGGCCGTCCAAGTCCACCCAGGAGCCGGCGTAGGGCGCGGGCCCAGGCGGCAGCGGCCGGACGGACCTCTCGATGGCGGCGTACCTCGCTGCCGGCGACAGCCCGGCGGTCGGGGAGAGGAGGAACTCCTGCGGCTGGAACTGCGGCGGCACCTCCGCCTCGATCGATTGGGCCGTCACGCCTGGGCCGGTGAGGCGCTGGACGAGCGCCATGAACTCGCTGGGCTGCGTGTGGATGACCTTGGGCGAGGCGTCATAGATGATGACCGGCGCACGCGGCTGCTGCTGCTGCTGCTGCGCCTGTGGCTGCTGGTTGCGGACGCGAGCTTGCTGCGCGCCGTGCGGCAGCGGCACGACGGGCGGCTTCCTGATCTTGTGGGAGTCCTTGCTAACGGACAGCCGCGGCGGGCGCGGTCCCTGCAGCTGCAGCTGCCTGCTGCGCGGCGACTGGCGGTCCGACGACGAGGCGTCCATGGATCGGTGAGTGGGGAGGAGGAAGATCGAGGAAGGCAAGCTGCCAAAAGGGGGGGAAGAAGACGAGTATGCTTTGTACTTGTGGACGCAGCGAAGAAATCAACGGGAGCAGGAGGAAGCCGCGGTGTGCTGTTGACGAGGGAAGGAAAAGTCGTGTGTGCTGCCCAGACCTACTTACTTTCAAGAGGATTGTTAATCATTTTTTAAGCTGATCCAAATCCAAAGCGATGATTTCTCGACGACTTTTTCTGCTAGTTTCTGCGGCTGCTCAGCTCTAGATTTGGCTTGGCTTTGTCTCCGTGTGATGTCTGTGTGTTCTTTTACTGTCAGCAACAACAGTTTCTTGTAGTCCATGGCTCAAGGACCTCAGCTCAAGATTGCAAGACCAAGCACAGCTGGTTGCAAGACATCCGGGTGCAAGGAGTTCTGCTATCCGGGTGCAAAAGACCTCAACTCAAGATCGCACGAGTCACTGGCGGACCCTTGAATAATTGAAAGTCCGGGCAAACAGTGAATTTAAAGGCTAAGAGTATCTCCGCCGACACACTTTACATTCACACCCACAATTGAATCCCAATTGGGGTGTTGGACATGTGTTCGGCCAACTTGGGTGCAGCGACGCCCAAAAAGCAAACTTTTTTTTGTTCATCTACTAACTTGTAAAGACCACAGCAACGGTGTTTCTTGCATTTCAATATGAATTCAAACATAGAAAATGATATGGAATTCAAATTGTTACAACTCAAGTGTGGTGGTTCTTGCTAAGTTTAAGCACGAATTCAAAGTTCAAACACGAATTAAAGTTTAAAACATGACATGAAAAATCAAACCGCCTGACTGACGACGTTGTTTGCCTTCATCACCCATAAGTGCGTCACGAGTGTCGGCCCAGTGAAAACTAGGGTATCACGGGCCGGCCCTCCCCAGGGCTCGACCCCCGGCTGCGAGAACTACTAAGGACCGGGCGAGCCCGCCTGGAGAGACTCGCGAGGACTTTTGGCTCGCAGAGATTCCAATGCTGAAGAGAATGACTGAGTCCCTGTGACCAGAGGACCGCCTCGAGAGGCTTCCCCCCACAAGACGTCGGAGCACTCGAAGTGCTTGGCGAGACTCTGCCACCTTGGCAGGGCGCACATGGGCCCTGCACTCCGCAGCAGGGCGACGAGCGCATCTGTGCGCGATGACGGAGAGGCCGCAGTTGCCGTTTCTATGCTTAAAGGGGAGCGGCAAAGCTGGTCCAAGCAGGGGGGATTACCAAGCATACCACTTTGGTGCTAAGGGGACAGCCTGCCGCCCCGCTCCAACGGTGACGTCACTTGAGTGATGATGCATGTAAAATGCATACATGAACTTTGCACTATATCACTCATATTCCAATCATATTTGCATCATATAAGGGTTATACCACTGTTATTTAATGATTTTTGGAAATAAAATAATTATTTCCTATTTTATGGAATTAACCCTGCGCAGGCAGAAAACCCTATTTCTTTCCTTTTATGTTTTAGAGACCTAAACGACGTCATAAAAATCTGGAAAAATACAGGCGTCATTATTTTGGAAGGAGGAAGACGTAGGAGCGAAGGAAGCAAGCAAACGGAGGCCGGAGGGCCAAAAGGGGGTGGCCCACGCGGCCACTGTACCTGGCCGCGTGGGACCCACCAAATTGGCCCTCGAGGCTCCGCAGCCGTCGATCTTTGCTCCACCGCCTTCGTCTTGACCTAAAAACGCCTATAAAAGAAGTCCCACGGCGTTCTCGAAAACAAGCGCCGCCATATCACAGAAACACGAAAACGAAGATCTGGAGCTGCAGATTGGAGGGGGAAAACTCCGGCGGGGCGCTGCCGGCGTGGTCTCCACCCTCTCCATCGACATCTCCACCGTCTCCATGATGAAGAGGGAGTAGTCCACCTCTGGACTATGGGTTTGTGGAAGTAACTTATGTATCTATCATCTCTTTGAGCTTCACTAATTAGTACCGTATGAGCTGCTGAACATGATTACGGTCATATTTGTAATTCCTATGTGGTGGATCTTTTTGTGAGTTAATATATGTTGAGATTGCAAATGTTTGTTTCAGTTATGAATATAGATGCATATTATGTACCCCGTTCTTATCTATTTGTTATGATCAAGCATGTTTATGAGGGCGTGTGTGGGGTGATGTGTGCATTAGTTGGAGTAACGGGGGGTGGTGAGTGCGGTAAGTTGACAACTGAAATATCGCGATCCACTTGGGTGTTTTACCTTACTTTGTTGCCTCACTAGGGATAAACAAAAATACCATGCTACAAGGGTTGAGGGTGACCAAGCTTCTTCCTGTGACTAGATCTAGCATGTTCTTATTTTCACTTCATGACATGATACTTAAAGCTATACTCTGAATTATCTTAATTACTAAGGTGTTATGATTTAGTTCACATCTTGGTGGAGTATAAGTGAGATTAATAACCAAAAGATCTCTATGTTAGGACGTGATGCCCATATAATTAGTAACTTGACATCAAACTTTGTGTTGCAATCTCATATGTCAACTTTATGTGTCCATTGTCTGCCACACCATTAAAAGAGAGAGTGCATTTGTGAAACCATGAACCCCGGTCCATTTTTAATCATAAGAAACATCTTTCGAACCACTTTTACCACTTTTCCATTTTCTGCAATTATTAAATTCGAAAATACAAAAACACTTTTCCATCTTGCATTCATCATAAAAAAAACCCAAAAATATCATTTATCATTGTTATCATCATCCTTGCACATTCATTCACCACCATTGCATATATATTTCTTGTTTGCATTGCATATTTATCTTGATATCATTCATACACCTTGTGCTTGACAACCACTGTGGCACCCCGCTCTGGCACATATTTTCCAGAGAGGCGGTCGCCCCGTGCGCCAGCCCAAGATATCTGGCCGCACGTTACGACAATGCAACATAGCGGAAATCATTACACAATCAGGCACAAAAGTGCTACAAAAGGGTTTACAAGGCCATCGAGGCATTACAAAATATCTTGCCAAGCATGGCCCCGGGACAGAGTTTAACTGGCAGCGGAAGACGGCTAAGGCAACGGCTTGGAGCGGCTCCACTCCACAGGTATCTGGCTGGGCTACTGATCCTAGCACGCTTCTGCTCCTTGTCCTTGCTAAGGTGGAAGTTGAGTCCTCGCCAAAATCTGGCCACAAACACAAGGCCCGTGAGTACATTTGTATGTACTCAGCAAGATTCGCCACTCACTACAAACAATCCAACAATCATGCAACAAGATATACACTGGAAAAATAAAATCCTACAATATAGCAAGTGTCTACTCTAGATACGCGACATAAAAGTAGCATGACATTGACAACAAAACATGTCATAAGCAAGCAATGGGGGTATCACCAGTATAGAATCCAAGCCAGGTGGGGTTGGATCGTGCATCGGCAATCATACAAAGGGCTTACCTGTGACGAGTAAACGGGTGTACCATTTGGTACCAAGTAACATAACAATATTTATCATCCCTGCGAGGCCCTCTGGCCTTATCTCTTTTCTCAACTTTCCTAGGCCTTCTGGCCTTATTTTTCCACGTTGGGCATGCACGGTTGATGTTGGCTCAGGCCTAACTCTAGGCTCCCAACGATCACACCGTCACCCCGAAACACGGTAACCGTCCACAGCTCAAGTAACATTCCCTGCATCATCTTATTGTTCATTTAGTGAAATCAGGTTGTTCAACTTTCTTTCAAACAGAACTTATGTTTAACCTCCTGACTCGACAAAGACAATAGTGTGACCGACACTGAACTGTTGTTTCATAACCTTGGAACGAGGCTAGACATCCAGATTTGACACTCTCGAGAGGTTGCAGATACCACCCATCTAAGTGCACCACACTCAGCCGATACTTTAGGATATCATCCTTAAGGCGAACTCAGCAAGATACACTCACCCGACCGTTCACGCTACCAAGACACTCCCTGTATAGCTACTGACACAACTCTATGTCTTATGACGAAGTGAATCCGGCATGCCCCCAACGGATGAGCGACGCCTAGCTCCGAAACCTTCACAAAACTAGCCCCGACCACAAAGGTAACCGACTAGTCTTGCCAAAATGGTAGCATCAAAGGAGGCTCAATAGATTACGTAGGTCAAGGCCCGCCCATATGAGCGACAGTGGCAGTGCTTTCGATGTTCAGATTAGTGGCACTATGGACTGACCCTATCGATGTTTGGAGGGTGTTTCATTTAATCAAGTTTCATCATAACAAGTTCAAACAACAGAGGATTAGTCCAACACAACAATCATAATATCATAATAATATATCATCAAACAACAAGACATTAGCAACATAATATTTCAAGCAATAGTTTGTTTGTGTTGACTGGGTGACTATGGCGGTTCCTCCAGCCGGCGTCACCATGAATCAGTGTTCACAGAAAATAGCACAGTGGGTCAATCGGACGACTGTGGCGGTTCCTCCAGCCAGCGCCCTCGCAGATTAATTACAAAGTTGGTGAGGCATGTAGCCTCCAAACAATGAACCAAAAAGCATTCATAAGAAAGAAAGCATCCATTCCACTCAAGGATTAACCCGACGTGGTGTCAGCAATCTTGGCAAAAAGAACCAAATGGAAAGCAAATGTCCCAAGCGTCGCAGTCCAGGTGGGCTTACGCCAACCACGTTTGACGGAGGGAGAAGAAGCAAATAACTCTTTTGGCAAATGCCCCCAACTCCAAGAATCATAAGACGACATTCGTCTGCTCCTCACCTCGGCGAAGAAGAAGAAGCAAACAAAGCCACGCAAGTGCGAGGCGCACAGTTGTATTATTTCCATTCCCTTGACTGTGGCGGTTCCTCCAGCCCATCGCCTCGGGAATAGGGGTGAGGCACAGATAAGCAATTATATAGTAATGCGACAATTTAAAAAGAAACATGGCATCGCTATCTATGCTCGGAAATTAAACATCGCATGTAAGCATACACATGAAATCATATCAACAATCATCAACATTGACTAGCAAGCAAAACATAACAAGATAGACTAGACAGGAGCTCATAGCAAGTGGTTAGCTTGCCTCGGGGTCACGTGGTTGACTAGCAGCCCTATACCGCGTCGACGGGGTGGTATTACACACAAAATGCGCCACCCGGAAACTTTACTGGAAAAACGTGAAATCCATACCATTTGGCAGATCTCACAAAGATAGGGATTTAGAAATTTGAATCACCGAAAACGGAGTTACGGTTTAAAAGATATCGACGTTTGAAAATCTGTCCAGCAGGGAAAAAGAAAAAGTTCCGCGAAAAAAACGGAACGGGCCGCAAATGGGCCGCTCCGCGCCGCGCGCTGCACGCTGCGCCTGGCTGGGCCGCGGGCTGCTGCGCTATTGCTGGCCAGCTGGGCCAGAAAACGGTTCGCTGGGAAAAAAAAAAGAAAAAAAAGCAGAGGATCGATCGATCTCCTCTGTACGTCGTCTTCAACCTCCTGTTTGCGTACTGGAACGGCACAGATCGGCCGGGGACGGCCGAGGAGCGCGCCGGGAGGCCGGCCGGCGGCGGGGACGGACCCGGGGCGGCGTGCCGCGGCCGTGGGAGGAGGAACCGGAGGCGGGGGTGGCCTCCTACTCGCGCGCCCGAGCTCGAAGAGCTCCGGCCATGGTGGCCAATTTTTTTGGAGATTTGTGCGGCTCTCTCTCACTTGTGGGCACCGAATGAGGAGGGCAGGGGAGAGGGAAATGGGGAGGAGTGTCTCGGTTCTCTCGGGCTGCTTGGGGTAGCCTTATATAGAGGGAGGGGAGGAGAATTAGGTGGTGGCCGTGGCGGCCATTGATGGCGTCGTGAGGTCACGGCTCACGTCCTCCGGCCACAGGGAGGGGATAAGGAGGGGAGGGGATGAGGCAGCCGTGCTGGAGGCACAGTGGCACACGTGGGTGCACTGGTGCAGAGGATAAGGGCAGGAGCTAGGGTTTGCGCAGGGTCATGCCGACACCGGCATGTCCAGAGCGCGACGTGATCGACATCGTCGCGTTCCCGATGATTTAGGGCACTAAAAAGAAAATGGGTCACGTCACTGGGTTGCACTAACACTACACAAAACACACAGCAAGCAAAACATCAAATTGGGACAAAAGGCCAGTGCAAAGTTTTGAAAAATTCAAATGCCCTCAAGGTGTTCGATGCAAAGAAAAGGGACTTCCTCTATCCCAATGGAGCTGGAATTTTTACTGGTGGTGTTCTACTGGTATGTGAGCAATGTGGTCCAGTTTCACTCAATTTGGAGAAATTTTCATGTGTAAACATTTTCGGTTTCGAAAAGGGCAGAAGGTG
The DNA here is from genome assembly GCA_947311845.1 of Poa pratensis. Lineage (NCBI taxonomy): Eukaryota > Viridiplantae > Streptophyta > Magnoliopsida > Poales > Poaceae > Poa > Poa pratensis. The sequence continues at coordinate 38,676,299 of CAMZMU010000107.1, forward strand.
TTCGATGGGTGTCCTACAAGAAAAAGTTGATCCAAATGATCCCAAATTTCTTGGGGTGGCTTATAATGGGATATGAGACACTTCCTCAGGTGGTCAAGATTTATGGTGGAGTGGAAGTAGGGTTTTGGATTTAATGGCCCGGTAGTGGCAGATTTGGTAATTTCTTCAATCTGAAAAGTTGCATAGGTCATGGCTATGTTCATGCATATATGGGACATACACGAGGATAGGTGTCTCTGGGATTTTTGGCGGAATTTTCCAAGCAAGATAAAGGAGAGTTTCTTTGGAGGGGCGTGATATCGGTTTTTGTTTTCTATAGAAAAGGCATTAAGGTTTTATAAAGAAAACCCTAATGAACGGGATCAAAGGTGATCAGAAATATTCAGAGAATACTCCCGGGTTGGGACAAAGAGAGGTACATGTTCTCAACATCAATCCCAAAAGTTCAAATGAGTTTTGATAAAACCCAGAGAAATCCAATTTAAAAGGTTTTCGCAAATTTTTATTTCACCCCTTTTTAGGAAAACCGGTTAGTGAAATTCGGGGTGTTACAGACCTACCCCCTTAAAAGAATCGCGTCCTCGCGATTTCCAAGGTTAGTGACATACCTTTAGATTGACCTATTGGTCAACCTTATTCCTTGTCCGTTTTCTCTTGAGCTTCTTATCTGTCTTGACAGGGTCTTTGATCTTGACTTCAATGCCATAAGCGGGCTTTTTATTGGGCTTGGGTAACTGAAATCATCATCTGACAGGCTCTTGTCTATCGTCTCAATTTGTACTGACAACAGTGCGGTTCTCAAGTTGGGGCCAAGTGGAAATCCTTCGTTGTTGTTCAGCCATGCATCACATAACTCCCGTTGACCACTGTGGTCATTTTGGGATTCATGCGCCAACCGTACCATGTTGTAATTGATCCTTGGCTATACTGGTCCATCTTACCATCATTTGCATGAAAGATTTAGGGACTCAATCTTGATGGAACGTGGGTCTTGACCGGTCGAAAAGGTGCAAATCTCGCCGCATGGTTTTCTCATCACCTAGGCATTTTATGACGTTGATAGCCTTTCGCAGATTTACCTTTAGCCACTCGATACCCATATTAGGATCTCCGAGAAAGTTGAAGGAATCTCACAGACGCTTGTAGCTTTGTTGTCATGGTTGAAATTTTTTCGGACGGCAAGCTGACTTTGTCTTGGTGCCACCACAAATTGCGTACTTCCATCAATGGCTGTTGAAAATCCTCACGTCTGTGAACTTTTACTTCAGAGCTGAAATTTTTGGACTCTTATTTCCATATTGCCTTATTCACCTTGCGTCTGCGAGAGGTTTGTAGTGATCGGACAGATCCATAGACTTCAATATCTTCACCAGGACGGTTGACGGAGATGAGGTCTTCTTGTCCGTTTATTTCTGCTAGCTTCTACTCGACATAAGTGGCGAAATATGAATAGTCGGTGACAGTATGCCTGTGACCACGCCGGTAGCGAGAGAATTTCTTGACTCGCGTATGAATAGGCAGTTTATTTTATTTTGTTGATGTTGACTGTCACGCCAGCTGAGTAGTTGTTCCAACGCGTAACATGATTATCCGAGAAATTTTCTGATTGCATAACCGTGTTCTTCCTTGTATTCCTTTGATGCTCGGGCTCAACTTATATCCCTATCATTTGAATTTTGTATTGCTGGTTCAGCTCCAAGGTGTGCCAAAAGTTGATGTATCCATACTGGACCAAACTTCTGAAATTATTCCGAGAAGACTGACTTCTCTGGGGCGCTCGAGGTGTCGCGTTCACGTAGGTACATCCTGAATATTTTCTTCCCATGATGGTGGTTGGCATGACGTAGGTTAAATCTCTGTAGCTTGCTCTTTAGAAAGCTTCTGATGTAGGTACCGGTAGTGTTCGTGTATAGACTGAGGCTGTTGTACATGTGGTACACTGCTGAAATTTCGACGGTCGCGTAGCTTTATATCCAGATTAGCAGTGCCTTGAAAATATTCTGCCTCATACTGACATACTTGTACGGGTGGTACTTGCTGAAATTTTGATGGTGGCGTGGCTTCCTTTGCACAGCCGAGTGGAAGGAGTGATTACCTGCTTCATCGGGAGCATGTGGGCATGATAATCATGATGGCACTCCCACGTTGATCCAAATATTAGAGCACAACTATTTTCCATAGTCCTGATGGTTGCGGGAACATTGGTGATTCCAAAAATGCATTGCTGAAATTCTGGCATATCATATCGGTGGTACGAGTTGGTGTCAGACTGTCATCGTGGCATACCTCCCTTTATATTTGAGTCCATCTTGGAAAATACTTGAGCTTCACTTCTCATGGCACGGATATTGCTGATTCTTGAGCATATCGTTTCAAGAGAACGACGCCCGATGATAAATCTTGTACACGGTGTAGTATTTCTTCCAGCATGAGGGCTGCTTGTTGGGGAGAAATATTCTGTATTCGTTGTAAAATCTTTGACCGGACAGACGCTTGCTTCATTTGCACAGAACGAGCTGGATTGGGCATTATATATTTCCACTAGTTTGATGCATATGAGAGTCATCGTAATCCAGGCAACCAAGAATATTTCCATATTTGCAAACCTCATTCCTGGCGTCCAGCTAATACGTGTCTGCATCAAATAAGTGAAAAGACACAATGAAAATTTCATATATACCATACCAAATCTCCAGGTTGTTGTTGGTGTCCTCAAGTATAAGTTTGTGTTGATAGACTGTGTTGAGTATATTTTGGAAAACTCGGGCTCATCAATACTGACTTTGCTTTGTTCTGACTGACTGGTGCTGGGGTCCTTATTTCTGGCAGACTGTTGAGCTGTTCTTCCTCTGTCGGGTTTGGATTACTGAGAGCTGACACAATCTTTTGGTAGAACTCCTGCGGAATTAACACAAGGCGGAAAACAAAACTCGGCAAATTTTTGGAAAAAGCGAAAAGAATCGAATCATGAAGAAGCAAATAAAATCGCAAATTTTCCCGGCTTAAGAAACATAGGCAAAATCGCCACTCATACTAACTCAGGTTATAGGGGAAAGGGGAAACTTCCTAAAAGTTTTACTTGGAAACCAACTATAGAGAGGAAAGATGTACCCTGGTTAGCAAGAATGGTGAGGATATCTATGCAGCTGGGATTTTGGGTCTTATCTACTAGGTGATGTCGATTACTTCTCATGGAAGAAACCGGCGAGCCTTATGGTGGAAGATTGAGACAAGAATTACTGCACCATACTGTTGTCTGACAATAGCCATGCTGGTTAGGCAAAATGGGTTAAATCCATCGGGCTCTTTGTCGGGCGCAAGTATGGTTGGGCTTTCCATGCTAGGGTAGTCTACAGCCAGCCTGGGCTCTGATACCATGCTCTGTGGCACCCCGCTCTGGCACATATTTTCCAGAGAGGCGGTCGCCCCGTGCGCCAGCCCAAGATATCTGGCCGCACGTTACGACAATGCAACATAGCGGAAATCATTACACAATCAGGCACAAAAGTGCTACAAAAGGTTTACAAGGCCATCGAGGCATTACAAAATATCTTGCCAAGCATGGCCGGGACAGAGTTTAACTGGCAGCGGAAGACGGCTAAGGCAACGGCTTGGAGCGGCTCCACTCCACAGGTATCTGGCTGGGCTACTGATCCTAGCACGCTTCTGCTCCTTGTCCTTGCTAAGGTGGAAGTTGAGTCCTCGCCAAAATCTGGCCACAAACACAAGGCCCGTGAGTACATTTGTATGCACTCAGCAAGAATCGCCACTCACTACAAACAATCCAACAATCATGTAACAAGATATACATTGGAAATAAAATCCTACAACATGGCAAGTGTACTCTAGATACGTGACATAAAAGTAGCATGGCATTGACAACCAAACATGTCATAAGCAAGCAATGGGGGTATCACCAGTACAGAATCCAAGCCAGGTGGGGTTGGATCGTGCATCGGCAATCATACAAAGGGCTTACCTGTGACGAGTAAACGGGTGTACCATTTGGTACCAAGTAACATAACAATATTTATCATCCCTGCTAGGCCCTCTGGCCTTATCTCTTTTCTCAACTTTCCTAGGCCTTCTGGCCTTATTTTTCCACGTTGGGCATGCACGTTGATGTTGGCTCAGGCCTAACTCTAGGCTCCCAATGATCACACCGTCACCCCGAAACACGGTAACCATCCACAGCTCAAGTAACATTCCCTGCATCATCTTATTGTTCATTTAGTGAAATCAGGTTGTTCAACTTTCTTTCAAACAGAACTTATGTTTAACCTCCTGACTCGACAAAGACAATAGTGTGACCGACACTGAACTGTTGTTCCATAACCTTGGAACGAGGCTAGACATCCAGATTTGACACTCTCGAGAGGTTGCAGATACCACCCATCTAAGTGCACCACACTCAGCCGGTACTTTAGGATATCATCCTTAAGGCGAACTCAGCAAGATACACTCACCCGACCGTTCACGCTACCAAGACACTCCCTGTATAGCTACCGACATAACTCTATGTCTTATGACGAAGTGAATCCGGCACGCCCCCAACGGATGAGCCACGCCTAGCTCCGGAACCTTCACAAAACTTGCCCCGACCACAAAGGTAATCGACTAGTCTTGCCAAAATGGTAGCATCAAAGGAGGCTCAATAGGTTACGTAGGTCAAGGCCCGCCCATATGAGCGACAGTGGCAGTGCTTTCGATGTTCAGATTATGGCACTATGGACTGACCCTATCGATGTTTGGAGGGATGTTTCATTTAATCAAGTTTCATCATAACAAGTTCAAACAACAGATGATTAGTCCAACACAACAATCATAATATCATAATAATATATCATCAAACAACAAGACATTAGCAACATAATATTTCAAGCAATAGTTTGTTTGTGTTGACTGGGTGACTATGGCGGTTCCTCCAGCCGGCGTCACCATGAATCAGTGTTCACAGAAAATAGCACAGTGGTCAATCGGACGACTGTGGCGGTTCCTCCAGCTAGCGCCCTCGCAGATTAATTACAAAGTTGGTGAGGCATGTAGCCTCCAAACAATGAACCGAAAAGCATTCATAAGAAAGAAAGCATCCATTCCACTCAAGGATTAACCCGACGTGTGTCAGCAATCTTGGCAAAAAGAACCAAATGGAAAGCAAATGTCCCAAGCGTCGCAGTCCAGGTGGGCTTACGCCAACCACGTTTGACGGAGGGAGAAGAAGCAAATAACTCTTTGGCAAATGCCCCCAACTCCGAGGATCATAAGACGACATTCGTCTGCTCCTCACCTCGGCGAAGAAGAAGAAGCAGACAAAGCCACGCAAGTGCGAGGCGCACAGTTGTATTATTCCATTCCCTTGACTGTGGCGGTTCCTCCAGCCCATCGCCTCGGGATGGGGGTGAGGCACAGATAAGCAATTATATAGTAATGCGAAAATTTAAAAAGAAACATGGCATCGCTATCTATGCTCGGAAATTAAACATCGCATGTAAGCATACACATGAAATCATATCAACAATCATCAACATTGACTAGCAAGCAAAACATAACAAGATAGACTAGACAGGAGCTCATAGCAAGTGGTTAGCTTGCCTCGGGTCACGTGGTTGTGCTCTGGTTCGTCGATGAAGTGAAGACGTCGCGGAATCGGGCACCGGTAGCCCTATACCGCGTCGACGGGGTGGTATTACACACAAAATGCGCCACCCGGAAACTTTACTGGAAAAATGTGAAATCCATACCAATTGGCAGATCTCGCAAAGATAGGAATTTAGAAATTTGAATCACCGAAAACGGAGTTACGGTTTAAAAGATATCGACGTTTGAAAATCTGTCCAGCAGGGAAAAAGAAAAAGTTCCGCGAAAAAAAACGGAACGTGCCGCAAATGGGCCGCTCCGCGCCGCGCGCTGCACGCTGCGCCTGGCTGGGCCGCTGGTGGCCGTGGGCTGCTGCGCTGTTGCTGGCTAGCTGGGCCAGAAAACGGTTCGCTGGGAAAAAAAAGAAAAAAAAGCAGAGAATCGATCGATCTCCTCTGTACGTCGTCTTCAACCTCCTGTTTGCGTACTGGAACGGCACAGATCGGCCGGGGATGGCCGGGGAGCGCGCCGGGAGGCCAGCCGGCGGCGGGGACGGACCCGGGGCGGCGTGCCGCGGCCGTGGAGGAGGAACCGGAGGCGGGGTGGCCTCCTACTCGCGCGCCCGAGCTCGAAGAGCTCCGCCATGGTGGCCAATTTTTTTGGAGATTTGTGCGGCTCTCTCTCACTTGTGGGCACCGAATGAGGAGGGCAGGGAGAAGGAAATGGGGAGGAGTGGCTCGGGTTCTCTCGTTGCTGCTTGGGGTAGCCTTATATAGAGGGAGGGGAGGAGAATTAGGTGGTGGCCGTGGCGGCCATTGATGGCGCCGTGAGGTCACGGCTCACGTCCTCCGGCCACAGGGAGGCGATAAGGAGGGGGAGGGGATGAGGCAGCCGTGCTGGAGGCACAGTGGCACACGTGGGTGCACTGGTGCAGAGGATAAGGCAGGAGCTAGGGTTTGCGCAGGGTCATGCCGACACCGGCATGTCCAGAGCGCGACGTGATCGACATCGTCGCGTTCCCAATGATTTAGGGCACTAAAAAGAAAACGGGTCGTGTCACTGGGTTGCACTAACACTACACAAAACACACAGCAAGCAAAACATCAAATTGGGACAAAAGGCCAGTGCAAAGTTTTGAAAAATTCAAATGCCCTCAAGGTGTTCGATGCAAAGAAAAGGGACTTCCTCTATCCCAATGGAGCTAGGATTTTTACTGGTGGTGTTCTACTGGTATGTGAGCAATGTGGTCCAGTTTCACTCAATTTGGAGAAAGTTTCATGTGTAAACATTTTCGGGTTTCGAAAAGGGCAGAATGTGTTCGATGGGTGTCCTACAAGAAAAAGTTGATCCAAATGATCCCAAATTTCTTGGGGCGGCTTATAATGGATATGAAACACTTCCTCAGTGGTCAAGATTTATGGTGGAGTGGAAGTAGGGTTTTGGATTTAATGCCCGGTAGTGGCAGATTTGGTAATTTCTTCAATCTGAAAAGTTGCATAGGTCATGGCTATGTTCATGCATATATGGGACATACACGAGGATAGGTGTCTCTGGGATTTTTGGCGGAATTTTCCAAGCAAGATAAAGGAGAGTTTCTTTGGAGGGGCGTGATATCGGTTTTTGTTTTCTATAGAAAAGGCATTAAGGTTTTATAAAGAAAACCCTAATGAACGGGATCAAAGGTGATCAGAAATATTCAGAGAATACTCCCGGGGTTGGGACAAAGAGAGGTACATTTCTCAACATCAATCCCAAAAGTTCAAATAAGTTTTGATAAAACCCAGAGAAATCCAATTTTAAAAGGTTTTCGCAAATTTTTATTTCACCCCTTTTCAGGAAAACCGGTTAGTGAAATTCGGGGTGTTACAACCACATGTGAGGTTGAGGACCAAAACAATTAACCTTGTTTTGTAGGTGACCAAAAGAAGGATAGGAGATAAATCTTCACTACTGATTCCCTGAGAGTTCGATATTAAACCCTCGAGTCACCCTCGTGGGGAAAACACGTCTTCCACTGACTACACACTCTGCACTTGGAGTCTCAACCTAACCCATTTACTTTTGACGCAGGTAACTACGCACCGGAGATCAAGCTGTTTTCTTGCGCCATAGATCAACCTCTTCATTGGGTATCAAGACTGTTTTCTGGCGCCGTTGCCGGGGAATCATAGCTGCGAAGGTTTATCCAAGGAGATCACGACAAAGTCAACATCACCAACTTGTGCTAACACCTAAGCTTGGGGAGGTTGCACCTACGTGAGCATCATCTTATCCATCTTTACCTTCAAAGCAAAATTATTTGTTTTGTCATTGTCTTGCATTGTCTTCATTTGTAATTCGGTTTGCATTTGTGACTCATTTTATTTTCAGTTTTGCATAAAAAATTAAAAAAATACAAAAAAACTTGCTAAAATGGGAGAAAGAACTAAATTGTGTGACTACACAAACACTCCTAATGATCAATTTATCTCTAAAGCTATTGCCACACCTGAGATTAAAGCTGATAGCTATGAAGTAAGTCCTAGTTTGTTGAACTTGATAACTAGGGAACAATTTGGTGGTAGTGCTATGGAGGATGCCTCTATGCATCTTCATGATTTTGTTGAAATATGTGACATGCAAAAGTTTAAAAATGTTGAAAGTGATATCCTAAAATTGAAGCTATTTCCTTTTTCACTTAGAGGGAAAGCTAAAGAGTGGTTGCATTCATTGCCATCGGTAGTATTAATTCATGGGATGATCTAAAAGAAGCTTTTATTAAGAAATACTATCCCCTGTTAAAATTTTGCAAAATAGAAACAACATCCTTTCTTTTAGGCAAAATGAAAATGAACATGTTGCTATGGCTTGGGATAGGATAAACTTATGCTTAGAACTTGTCCTCACATGGGTTAATGAATGGACCATATTACACTCTTTCTACAATGGTTTAAACTACATGTCTAGAAACATACTTGATTCTGCTGCTGGAGGTGCTTTTATGAGTAAGACTATAGTAGAAGCTAAAAATATATTGGAAAGCATTTTGCAAAACTATAGTCAATGGCATACTGATAGGGCACCTAATCCTTCTAAGAAAGTGAATTCTATTGAGAAACTAATGATTTGTCATCTAAAATGGATACTATTCTTGCTTTGCTTAATAAACCTAGTGTTGAAAATGTTCCTTTGCAAGAACTAGTTGGTAAAAATTCTGAAAATATTGATGTCAACTTCATTAGGAACTATGGTAATAATGGGTATGGTAACAACAATTATAACTCTTATAATAAACCCCCATATGTGCCAAATAAATATGCTTCTAGTGGTAATGTTTCTAGTGACTTGGAAAACACCATTAGATCTTTTATATCTACCAAAAGAGCTTAATAAGGAATTTATCTCTAAGTTTGAAAAACAAGATGCTTTGTTTGAAAGGGTAGATCAGCTTACTAAGGAAGTCTCATCATTAAAGAGCATCATTACAGCCCAAAAACATGAGGAAACAATAAATATTGCCAAGAGGTTATCAATAAGTCTTGGGAACACATTCATGAGCAAGAGAGAGTTGCTAAAGAATCTATTGGGGTAATGAAAGAGAGAAGTTGAGGAAGTTAAAATGCTTAGTGAAGTCAAGGATCCTTTGCTTGACTTAGAAAATTGTAGCTTGCATGAATTAATCTCTATCTTACAAAAATTTGCAAGTGATCCTTCCATCAACACTAACCAAGCTGGCTTTGGTTCTTATATTGCTAATCATGTCTTGAAAGAAAAATTGCTAGGTACAACCAAGAGGCTATGATACCACCTAAGCTTGGGGATATGTGGATTCCTAAGGTACTAGTAACTATTGGAAAAGAGACACACCATGCCATACTTGATCTAGGATCTAGTGTCTCTGTTTTTCTAAAGAACTATATGAAGTGCTTGAATTGAAAAATCTTGAAAAATGCTCTATTGAACTTGCACTTGCTGATGATTATTAAACATGCTTTAGGAAAAGTAAGTGATGTTATGGTAGAGTTACATATGACTTTTGTGCCTGTGGATTTTCTAATCATGGACATGGGGAATAAAACCTCTAGTCCTATTATTCTTGGAAGACCTTTTCTTCGTACTACAGGTGCTATCATTGATTCAAAGAAGGGAATGTGAAGTTTCAGTTTCCACACAAGAAGTGCATGGAACACTTCCCAAGGAAGAGGGAACATCAAAGTTCAAGCTCCCTCATGAGCTTCATCTTCAATAAACAACAAGTAAGAAGCCTAGCTATATGGCTATAAAGAAAGCGCTTTGCGGGAGGCAACCCGGTTATTTTTATGTGTGATTTTCTTTGTGTCCTCTTGCTGTAACAAGAGATTTGTTTTTAGTTTAGTTTCTGGAGTTTTTAATAAAGTGCCAAGTTTTACCCATTTTGGTTTGAAAAGTTGCTTATAGCGTTCGGAGATTTTATTCCTGCACGAATCTGTGCACGGTATGATTTTTAATTCTTATTCTGTAACTCCGAATGAGCTCATATTTGAACTGTAGTTGCAACTTTTCATCCTCTGTATGCATGAATTTTCGGAATTTTTCGGAAAGTTTGGTAGGGTAGAAAAATACGTTTTGCTGCTGCTGTTTTTCTGGACAGATTCTGTCCCATTTTGTTTGATGCATGCTTTGAACTTTTAAGTTGAATCTTTTTGATCCAATTGAGTTTATGAGTAGGCATACAACATTATATACTTTCTGGACATTCATATGAATTTTTGTTCAAGGATTATATGCAGCAAGAAACCTATTTGTTTATCACTACTAATGCACCCCACAGAAAAGAAATGGGAGAAACGGTGTTTTGAAGTTTTTTCACAGGGATTGGAGGAGATGCACCAAGAGCTATCCAAGGATGGTGAAGACCATAAGCTTGGGGATGTGAAGACAACCCCACTGGACCTACACACTCTCGGTTTGCACACGTCTAACTTCTGTTTTTCGATCGAAACACTTTATCGCATAAACTTGGAGCGTCTTTTGTTTGTTTTTGTTTGTTTGTTATTTTGTGAGACCACCACACTATCATTTATATGAGAGAGCTACTGGAAATATGGGTTGAAATATGTTGGATGCTTTTATATTGGGAAAAGGGATGTTTGAGTTGATTTTTAATGATACATATAGTTGCATGATTCATGAGCTTGTTTATGAGTAATAATTTGCAAATCTTTTCAAGAGCTATCACTTATTCATGTTTTGATGCTGATGTTATTTTACTTGTTTAACATGGATTAGTTAGTTCTATGGACACTCATGCATGCATCTAGATGGTCAACTTTCTCCCTTTGCTAGCCCAAAATTCCAACAAGCAAAAACTTGTTTCCAACACCTTCAACCAAAGTTATTCCAGTGAGTCCACCATATCTACCTATTGGCTTTATGCTATTCCGAGTATGTTATCATGATATTTGTGTTATCTATACCTCTGAATGAAAATGTTTATGTTATTGATTGTTATGGGAAAAGTTGGTTATATAGCTCTCACGAACTTGATGCACAATTTTTTTATTGCATAAATAAAACATGACCCATTGTGATTAAATTATGATGCTAGTGGCTTGATAAATGTCGAGGTTGGGAGTTAGCCCATATGTGCTGTCACATGCAAAGCTTTCAACATGCTCCTTCATCTCATTTAGTTGATATCATGTACTTTTGTTTATGGATGCCTATCATGGTGAAATGAGGTGGAAATGAAGTAGTTTAAATGAGTTTGTATAAATGGTTAGAGAGACGCCTGGGCCGCTAATCTAAGCCATGCATCATTCATGGTGGAAATTTACTTACATGCTATGGTGAACCTCTGTGATACACCTTATAATAAAAAGCTATTCCAATGGTAAATAAAAAGGGTGTTGAGGTTGTTCATTTGTTTGTTTGTCTTGTCATTTTGATATGGGCTTGTTCCATATCCTGGGACAAGAGGTACCCCAGTTGACGCTCTTGATGATACTATTATTACTTACAATGATATAACTTGAACTTGCTTTGTTTCCCAAGTTGAGTAATCATGGTGTAGGTACTTGTATTCAAGGGGCATGAGACACCAACCTTTACTTTATCAAGCACACTACTCATATTTGCTTTCACATTAAACTTAATCATTCAAGATGCTATGATAGGGGTAATGAGAGCTTGACACCAAGAATTCCACATTGCAATCATTAACTTAAGTAGAAGAGTTTGGAAGTTAGATGAAACTTATGCATGCTTTACCTCTACTCACATATACATCTTTCCAAAGTGTCCACCTTTTATATTCAGATTTTCATCTACACTCTATGACCATGTAGGATGTTCTTACTTATCATTATGCATACATGTGGTCCATATTACTATCTTCTATGTTACACTTTGTGAACTATCATTGAACATCCTTGCTTGAATACTTGATATCACTTCATAAACTATTTGCATATTGCTACTCCTTTGAAGAATGAATCATTTGACTCTATGTAGCAGTAGCAATCATCTTTGATATCCATTGTTAGTGCTATATTGCAAAGCCCATGTTAGTTTTATCACCTTCATACTCGAGGACGAGTATTGGTTAAGCTTGGGGATGTTGATGCATGTAAAATGCATACATGAACTTTGCACTATATCACTCATATTCCAATCATATTTGCATCATATAAGGGTTATACCACTGTTATTTAATGATTTTTGGAATAAAATAATTGTTTCCTATTTTTATGGAATTAACCCTGCGCAGGCAGAAAACCCTATTTTTTCCTTTTATGTTTCAGGGACCCAAACGACGTCAAAAATCTGGAAAAATACAGGCGTCATTATTTTGGAAGGAGAAGACGTAGGAGCGAAGGAAGCAAGCAAACGGAGGCCGAGGCCAAAAGGGGTGGCCCACGCGGCCACTGTACCTGGCGGTGGGGCCCACCATTGGCCTCGAGGCTCCGCAGTCTCGATCTTTCTCCACCGCCTTCGTCTTGACCTAAAAACGCCTATAAAAAAGTCCCACGACGTTCTCGAAAACAAGCGCCACCAAACAAGATCTGGAGCTGCAGATTGGAGGGGGAAAACTCCGGCGGGGCGCTGCCGGCGTGGTCTCCATCTCTCCATCGACATCTCCACCGTCTCCATGATGAAGAGGGAGTAGTCCACCTCTGGACTATGGGTTTGTGGAAGTAACTTATGTATCTCTCCTCTCTTTGAGCTTCACTAATTAGTACCGTATGAGCTGCTGAACATGATTACGGTCATATTGTAATTCCTATGTGGTGGATCTTTTTGTGAGTTAATATATGTTTGAGATTGCAATGTTTGTTTCAGTTATGATATAGATGCATATTATGTACCCCGTTCTTATCTACTTGTTATGATCAAGCATGTTTATGAGGCGTGTGTGGGGTGATGTGTGCATTAGTTGGAGTAACGGGGGGTGGTGAGTGCGGTAAGTTGACAACTGAAATATCGCGATCCACTTGGGTGTTTTACCTTACTTTGTTGCCTCACTAGGGATAAACAAAAATACCATGCTACAAGGGTTGAGGGTGACCAAGCTTCTCCTGTGACTAGATCTAGCATGTTCTTATTTTCACTTCATGTCATGATACTTAAAGCTATACTCTGATTATCTTAATTACTAAGGTGTTATGATTTAGTTCGCATCTTGGTGGAGTATAAGTGAGATTAATAACCAAAAGATCTCTATGTTAGGACGTGATGCCCATATAATTAGTAACTTGATATCAAACTTGTGTTGCAATCTCATATGTCAACTCTATGTGTCCATTGTCTGCCACACCATTAAAAGAGAGAGTGCATTTGTGAAACCATGAACCCCGGTCCATTTTTAATCATAAGAAACACCTTTCCAACCACTTTTACCACTTTTCCATTTTCTGCATTATTAAATCCGAAAATACAAAAACACTTTTCCATCTTGCATTCATCATAAAAAACCCAAAAATATCATTTATCATTGTTATCATCATCCTTGCACATTCATTCACCACCATTGCATATTTATTTCTTGTTTGCATTGCATATTATCTTGATATCATTCATACACCTTGTGCTTGACAACCACAGGTGAGGTTGAGGACCAAAACAATTAACCTTGTTTTGTAGGTGACCAAAAGAAGGATAGGAGATAAATCTTTCACTACTGATTCCCCGAGAGTTCGATATTAAACCCTCGAGTCACCCTCGTGGGGAAAACACGTCTTCCACTTACTACACACTCTGCACTTGGAGTCTCAACCTAACCCATTTACTTTTGACGCAGGTAACTACGCACCGGAGATCAAGCTGTTTTCTGGCGCCGTAGATCAAGCTCTTCAATGGGTATCAAGTGACACCATGAACCTCTGGGGTGCCGGCCACTACTCTGGCCGGACGGTGGCAGGGCCTGACGAAGACCAGCAAGACCAACACGGTGGACCATGTGCACAACCTCCCGGACCGTGGAGGAACCCTAGCTTCCACCCCCGAGCCTATATAAGGAGGAGGGGCACCTCTGGAGAAGGGGATCGATTCACTCCTTCACCCAAGAGACTACTAGTCCACATAGAGAAGAGAGCTCTTACTCCCAAGGAGCTCCACCATTGTTGTAAGCTTTGCCCTCGGCAAGCAACTCTGTACTGTAACCTCTCGAAGCAGTGCAATACAACATAGCAGAAGTAGGGTCTTTACTCCTCAAGGAGGGCCTGAACCTGGGTACGAGCCCGTGTCCATCTCTGCCGTGATGATTCCCTCAAGTTCGTCGAGTCTGGTCGCAGAGGTTGACGAGTGTTCGATAAGCGTCGTGTTCAACCTCTCTCGATTCCTGGCTCTCGGGGACTATTCTCCGACAACGAGGTCATCTCGCAGCTGATGATGCCTTGTTCCACCACAATTTTCCGATGTATGGCAAAAAAATCTGAATATTGCTTCGGTGACACGCTTGCGGATATTGCACAAATGTTGACCAAGTAGGATAGATGTCGTCGGCAAGGTAGTACCCCTTGTTGTACTCATGGTCATTTCTCACATAGTTGCATGGCAGACTTAGGCCTTGGCAAATTTTGAGAAACACGGGGAGCGTTGGAACACATTGATGTCATTGTCTGCACCGGTCGTGCCAAAAAATACATGACAAATACAAATATCATACTCTTCACAACCTTAAGTATGACACTGCATGATCCATGATGTCCTGACTTGTACATCTCTTGCAAGCAGATGGACAGTTATTACAATTCCAATGCATGCAATCGATACTTTCAAACATCCCGGAAATCCCATTGGTTGGCCTCATGCCAAGAGACGAGCTATGTCGGCCTCATTTGGTGATCTCGATATTTCACTCCAAACGCTTTCACAACTGCCCTACAAACCTTGTAGGTGGCTATGGCTTCGACGGCGGTGGAAATAGACATACAGAGATAGTCATCCGACGAATCAGAAGGAACTCCACAAGTAAGGCACCGTACGGCAGTCATGCATTTCTCAAGAGATGAAAACCCAAGGAGACGAGTGCAATCTCCTTTTAGCTCAAAGTAGTCGTCATATTCACGAACGCCATGCACATCATCCTGAACACGTCCCTGCTCATGCTAAAGCGCCGGCGAAATTCATGAGGAAAGGTCGTCGGCTGGTCGGCAAACTAGTCGGTATACAAGAGCACATGCCCCGTTGCTTTGTGACAATTCTTGTTGGCCATCCACCCCTTCGCCGATCCTCCATGCTTCGGCACGGCCTCTGCCTCGACTACTGTATCTAGGATAGCGGCATGACCATCTCGTTCTCGTCGTCGTCGGCCGTGATGGCGACATCATCCGCCATCATTTTGAAAAACATGAACTCGTCATCAATTTGCATAGCCTATTGAACGAAACTAAGCAATGAAACAAGATCACAAATGACCTATCAATAAAATCTGCCTATGAACGAATGATCGAACAGCTTGTGTGCAGGCAGGAGGGAGGAGGAGGCCGTACCGGGCTGAATTAGCTGCGTGGGTGCAACACGAGGTCATAGACCGAAGCAGGCCTGATTGATCGTTACGGCTTGGGCCCCGAGGTGCGAATCAAGCATGCGACGACGAGAGTGGCGGCGATGGTGTGAATCGCCGGTGAGAGGTAAAAGAAGGATGGGGTGGGGAGCGAATGAATCATGTCCCGACGGCATTGTGTCTATGACGGATGGGGCGACCTGTCGTAGTGCATGTTCCCCCATGTCCGGTACCCTCGAGAGGTCCTCCGAACTTGGAGCCCTTTCGGGGGGGGGGGGGTGAAGGACATGAATTCGCTTAGTCCGAGCACTTGGGGGTGTTGTTGGGGTCATTTTTTAGTTTTCGGCCCCACACCATTGTACCGTTGGGGGCCATTTGAAGGGTGTCGCTGAGATACTCTAATAACACTATATTTTATCAAGATTGCCAAAAACTTAGACTGCGTCGACCCGGTCGGAAGCCTTGGCAAGTGCCTAGGCTTAGGGACAGTTGGATCCGCGAAGTGCGCACGACCAAACATAGCTGGTCCCTAGTAAAAAATCAGAGTAGGTGCAAGTGTCCCCTGAAATTCGAGCATCTACTTCACTACCTGAAAATATATTTTTATTTTTTCTTAAATGTTAAAAAATTGAAAAACAAATCTCCATGTACATACAAACGTTTTATGCTGGCACATAAAATTTTATAAAAAGATTTTTGGGCCTATGTTAAAAAGAGAAAACAATGTCTTTTAAAACTCATTTTGTAGCACCAAAATTTATCATGTTACACAAGTTACAAAAAAAATGTCTTTTCATCGCATTTTTTTTCATGGACAAAATTGTTAAGATGAAAATCCAAACTTTCTCTTAAAATTGTGTGACATTTTTAATAGATTTTAATATTTCTTTCCTTAATAGGAGTAGATGGTCCTATTACGCAAAACGTCGCCTCCCATTATCAGTATGTTCTTGGCGCTATATATTGCGGGTTGTAGATGCATAAATACGGCCGCCTTTGTACCTTTCCATTGCCAACCACCACGTGCACCGAGAACTCACAAGTAATCACTTGAGGATTCAATCAGTGGAGTGCAGCGTAAAATTGGCGGTGGAAAATGGAGGCGGTGTTTTGACCCGTAGCATTAGACTTGAAATGTCAAAAAAATCCGATAAAACAATCGGGCATACATCTAGACAGTTTGTGCTTACGCACAAAGTTTCGTGAAAAAATATACATTTTGTGACTTGCGTAAAAAAGACAAAGGTGCTACAAAACGACGTACCACCTCAACATTTTTTATCTTTTTGACACAGGTGAAAATGTCTTCGTTAATAAAATTTTGTGTGTGAGCATGTAATGTTTGGATGTGTCAAAAAGGAACGAATCCTCCAAAACTTATATGAATGCTTTCCTACACTACAATCCTAGTCATGTGGTTTTCGATTCCTGTGAGCTTACAGCATGTATGAATTGATGAAGAGGCCGGCATCATACTCCCCTTCTTGAAAGAGAAAAAAGTTGTTACAAATCAACAGCCTCCAAGACTAGTCAGGACAGCCGCTACACAGCGTGTTACTACTGATCTACTATGTACATACATACGGGGCACCATCTATAGGTAGTAACTTAACGCGTGCAATGCCTGACCATGTCACCAACCATATACAGGGTGCTGTACCTGGGGAGGCAGCAGGCCCATATCAGCACGCTGTTGCTCATCGTAGTCGCGCGTGCCAGGGATCGCCCCTGTAGCCAACCTGAGGACCTCACTGGAGGTCAGGCAACGATGCGCAAATGCCAACCCACTGTCCACAGCATTCGACAAACTAGGCTGGGAGGTTCTCCTCCTGCTTTCTCCGGACCGGGGTGTGCTATTGTCATTCAGAATCTTATCGAGGTCTGAGTACTCCATGAATCTCTCAGTCGCTGCTTCCCACGAAGGTTGTACCTTTGCTCAGGAGTGAGAGGTTGGGGCTCTCTAGCCATGGCCTCTTTCACTTTGGCGACAAACTCATCTGAGGATTTGTATGTCAAGCAGTTCGGGAACGACATGAAGAATTCGTTTGATGGATGCTCTGCGCAGACGACAATTTTCCCCATTGCAAGAGCCTCTGCTGTTGCTGTGCACAAAACATCACTAATGCTTGGGTTAATAAAAACCTTGTACCTGGAAATACACAAAAGGAAGGGGCCACGTTACTACCCAGGAAAAAAAAGACAGTGAAAATGGCGAAATGGCTGATTGTATTTTATAGTTGATAATTCTTAATACGTACCTATGGAGTGAATCATCTGCATGATCCCTTCCCTTGAAAAAGTTGAGATTCAAATCGAGTTTCCTGGCAGTAGAGTGGACTTCCTGTGAGTCCTCGCCACTTCCATATACGTCTAACTTGAATCCTTCCAAGTCGCTTTTATGTTTGGCCAACAAATCTACCAGTTCCCTGTAACCTTTGGCCCAGACCATCTTCCCCAAGAAGTACGCACCTTTGGAAAATGGCTGCTGCCCGCTCTCCACATCAGCTGTCAATTTGTCTCCGATCTTAAGAAACTTTGGGTTTACACCATGAACGTTACAGACAATAGACTTAGGCAGATCCTGAGTTGCTGCAGAGAGACGTAAAACCTGCACATGATTTTGGAATTAGGAACAATGAAGTGCATCTGGACAATAAAACCACACTTGAGTGGATGCAGTACCTTGTCACAGTACGCTCTGGTCACCCAATTATTGATATGTTTAACAAGGAAAGCTTGAAGAGCCCCATTCTTCTCTCTCTTGATATATTCAAGGTAATTTGTATGAACTATGCCAACTACATGATTGAACTTGTCAGTCCAACGTTTCCCGTGATGATACCAGTTGAGATGCTCTGGTTCTTCCAGTATTGCTATATCAGCTACACTTGATGAAATGAACTGTGAGGTATCCCCTGCAGGAAGGATACTGCGCCGCTCTTTTGAGAACTGCAGCGCGAGTGACTTGTCAATGTAAAGTTATTGGAGAGAACATGGACATAAGATGTACAGAGTATCAAACAATCACCTTGCCAGGATAAAAGGATATCTTGAAGTTTGATTCAAAGCCTAGTCTTTCCTCCAGCCAGTTTCTTATATAAGTTTCCTGCTCCTCCGGTGAACTGAAGGTCATGCTATTCGGATAGACAAGTTCTTGGTCTGACTTGCAAAGCCAAGGCACAACCAGAGTCACATCTTGTTTTGCACTTTTTGCCAAATATGCTGCACGAAATAATGGATTAACTGCTGTTCCTGTCATCCATGGTAGGCTTGCTGTGGTGACTACAGCAATGTGCCTTTTATTGTCTGAGGCCTCATATTTTGGAGGTTCGTTCCAGAAACCATCATCAGTGTGATAGCCAGTACTTTGTAACACGCTAGCAATTCTTAAATCGAGCTCATCTACTGAGTTGTCATTTCCAAGCAAGGATATATCTGCTGAAAGGGAATGATTTTGTTTGCTATGCAATGTCTCCACTAGCTTATCACATAAATCTGCACCACAGTATAACAGTGTGTAAGAGGGCCAATTCCTAGAAAGGGAATAAAATACGATTATTTTTCCTTTACCTCTCCCTACGCCAAGTTGATCCAAAAATGGTCCAGACTGCCTGACTAAATTTGCCAGAATTTCAGTCAGATATAATGGGGGAACATCCTGCATCGTAACCCAAATTAATTTCAAAACAATATATAACGAGCAATGAAAAAATCAGGTAATTTTTTATTTTTCATTTATCAACTACTATACAATTTTGAGTAAATATCAGAAAACTAAAGTAATCAGGGTATTGATTTCACAAAACCACAACTTATGAAAAGAATAGCTTAACACAACTGTTGGGAGTACTTTTTCTCATCTAACCCAAAACCGTTCACTTCGATATATTTGACAGTGCTCCTTACATGTAAGCTTCACATGTTAGTTCATAGGTGGAAAACTAAACCCACCGGCTGCCGTGTCACTTCTGACATGGACAGACCGAAATGACACATGTTGAAGGATCAGAGCGAGAAACAAACTCCATTTCCTTGCTTCTGATATTAAATCATAATTTTTCTATGGAAATGGTGGTTGATTTCTTATGGTATTTTACACTACCATTCGGTACTAAGGCACAATGCATTATATGCTTACGAAAAATCAATGCATGTCAAACTTTCATAAAAGAAAGTGAAGCACTTGTGAACAGTTTATATTCAGGTTTAGTGACAATTCTTCTTTAGACCATGATCCTTTCTAGATAAACTGACAAGATATCTATTAACAGATAACCAGCAGACCAAGGCAAAGGTAAACCCTTTGATTCATTTGAAGAAAACAATAACATGCTCAATGTACATTTCACTGGAATTATTTTGAATGATCATGGCCAAATTATGCAGAAGGGTACCTTCACATGGTCAATAACTCTCAATTGGTTCAATCAGAGTTTGTATGGTTTCCATGCTAGGACTCCTGAAATCAATCTGTGGCTGCTTAAATGCTTAGCCTAGGATTTTTCTTATTTTTCTCGGCCTTGTAGGTTAGGCCTTCTTTTTGTGGGTTTGTTGTTTCTTTACTATGATAGCTTTTAAGTTCTTTTTGTTTTGTTGGATTCCTTTGTAAGTTTCAGTGCCTTCTCGGCTTTCTTCTTCTAATACAAAATGACAAGTATGAAAAAAGAGCTTGTATGGATTGTAGGAGTTACCTTGTAATCATCAGACTCCATGATAAATGGTTTCTGTAACAAAAGAGAGAATATATGTGACAAGTTTGATTAATAATGAGGTTTGCAGAAGTAAATACACACCGCTTCTTATATACCTACAAGAGATAACCATTGAACCGAGATATGTTATATAATCAGTCTGTCAGTTGTGCACTGACTTTACTAGTACCAGCCAAACGTTTTTCTGCATCTTTCACATTTCTATTCTAAAAGTTTTGCTTAAATGCAATTCTGGTGTTGCTATTCATCTACATGTCATTCCCATTCTTGGGATAAGGGGTATACCATTCAGAACTTCTGAAAATGCACAGTGAATCATTTATTTTTCAAAAGCTTCGTCCGGATTGTTTGGATAGCAGACTGACCGTAGCAATTTCACAACAATAAGAAAAACAGAACAAATTCGACCAGATTTTGGGCGGAATTACCAGGCTGGACTTGAATTTCTCGACGAGCTCGCCCGTGCCACGGAGACCACCTAAAAGTTCGCTGCTCTGGCTCCGGCGTTCGAGCTCCTTGAGGCCGCCACGTATGATCCTCACCACCTCCCACTCCTTCTCCTCCTCCGCGTCCGCTTCCCCGTTCCACGCAGCGGGCCTCCATCTCTGGGCGCCGCCGGCCTCGGAGACAATGGCGTTACGGATGGCGGTGATCCCGGAGAGGTCTACGCGGGCGCTGGTGGCTCCCCTGGGCGGCACCCAGCACTCGAGCACCCTCCGGCGGAGCTCCGGCTCCCGCGACGCGTACTGGCGGCGCAGCTCGGAGATCTTGGGCTGGATCTGCTTCCGCACGAACTCGAGCTCGGCGATCGGCGCCTCCGCGGCGAAGGGCGGCGGAGGGGTGGAGGCGGAGGCGATGAGGTGCTCGAGCTCCCGGTCGGCGAGCGTGCGGAAGGAGTCGGCGCGCGCGCGCATGAGCCGCAGGTCGGCGCTCGCCGAGTCCCGCACCTCGCGCCAGCCCTTGGAGATGAAGGAGAAGGCGGTGCCATCCGCCCCTCTTCCTCGTCCTCCGCCGCCGGAGATGGGAGATACCCAGGATTCCATGGCTACGGCTAGCGTTTGGCCGCTTGGCAGTTGCTGACTGGCTGAGACTTCGATGAGGGGTTTGGGAGGAGAGGAAGGAGAGAAGAGAAGAGAAGAGAAGACGACGACGTCACGCGTCAAGGTTTGGTGTCATGTGAAGCTGGCGGGTGGGGTCACTGTCGATCCGCCCGGGAATCCCCGATTTGTGGTGCTGACATGAACGCAGGGACGAGGAGGGGAATATGCTATGGACGGCTGAGGTATTCCCTGTTTTTTTTTTTTTTTTTTTTTTTTTTTTGCTTTTTTTAACAGGGGGAAGGCCCAAAAGGGCCTAGAAGCTTCCATTACTGAGCGGTGGAGTACATTTTACAAATAAACCCAGCAGAAAAAATAAAATTACAACACAGGGCATGCTTTTTGCACTGAGGACCTCAGAAGAGAAATAAAAAGCGAACAGGTCCAGCTCCTTCTCCACCGATCTGTCGAGGATGGCGCAGCCGAACGCATCACCGCCGGGGACGAACCACTTGGGGTGAGACGTCGGGAGCTCGCTGCACCAGAGCCACAAGGCATCCGCAATGGCACCACGGGCTGGAGGTTGATATTCACCTTGCATCGCCCACCGGAAAAAGCCGTCGCCGACGAAGAAGGGTTGGAGGGGTCGCCAATCGACCATTAGAGATGGCAGCCTGCTATGTGCTGCCATGGATGGCCTCCCAAAAGCTTCTTCCGAGCACCCCTGGTGCAGAGCCAGAGTCCAGACAGCAGGAGGACTGAGATGACCCTCCATCTCGCCACCATGACGAGGAATAAGAGAGGAACCCAATCCTTTGCCGTGGTCACTGAATCTGCAAAAGAACCCAATCTTCCGCCTCTTGCCCGTATGCACAAATCCACCATCGAACTCCAGAAATCCGCCACGATTTGGAGGAGGTAGATCGAGAGAGAAGTAGCAGGCAGAGAAGATCAGGGGCCCAACCTTTATGAAGAAGCCGCCAGTTCTCCGCATCGGCGCCGCTTTTGATTCCCACCATGGGAACACCGCTGCGAAGAGCAGAAGAACAGCGAGAAGGCAGGGCTGGTCGGGTCGCCCCATCTCCATGCTTCCCCTGCGCACCTTATTAGGAGGGATGCGAGTTTCCTTCTTCCTCCCATGCGACCTCGCTTGCCACCGCGAGATGCAGCGAGGTAGTTGGAATCCACGACGCGGCGGATCTGGCCGCCAAGATCCGCCGTCCTACCCTCATAAGCCATATAGGCAAACGCCCAAAGGGCAAAACCTAAAGCTAGACCTACTGCTACTATGTACAGAAGGCCACGCGCACCTCCCTCTTCACTACTCCGGCCGGCGACGCCAGCAGCGGAGGAGATCAGAGATCGGGCCGGGCAGGAGGAGAAAACGAAGACGACTCTCAAGGGGGCGAGGTGGGGGGAAGTGACAGCTTCCCCTCAAACTAGGTATTCCCTGTTGGATTTGTGGTCTTTGTTTTCTGTTTTAGATGGCTATTAAGAATGTTTCGACTACTATCCCGTCAAAAAAAAGAATGTTTCGACTACTATCCCATAAAAAAAATGTTTCGACTACCGACTGTCTTTGTGGTCTGGATCCAAAGTGCCGTTCTAGAACAATGGAGCTCCACCCGAAAAGAGCTCGTAGGAGCTACGAACATGGTTACGTTTTCGTGCCACGTCGGCATGAAATTATGGCCCAGGTTGTCAAGGATTTGATCGCCCAAACCACAATTTTACAAGTTCCATAGTTATGCGGTATTGATTGGAGTGTGGCGATATGGTGCCATTTGATGTTTCGAAAAAATCAGAAAAATATGCAGATGTAGATAATACTATATATAATCTACAAGTGTGCAAAGATTCAATCCGAAAATCGTTTTATTTTCTGTTGGGCAAATGGGAGGATCTAGATATGTGAACGGTACACATATGAAAAAATTAAAACTTTGTCAGATTTATTGTTTTTGTGTAGCCTAAAATAATATGAATTTTTCTTTTATGTTTTGCACAAATATAGATTTTCACATTATCTACATCTAAAATTTTGTTTTTAACTTTTTAAAACGTTAAAAAAAATGCAAATTTCAACATTTTAAAAAATACCGACCTCCATGCATGGAGCTCGGCCTCCAAATGCACTTTCCCTTATAGTTTGTTACTCACAAGTCCAATTTTACATGTGTGCTTTGCCACACCCTTTTTGTGTTAGTGCGACGGTTTGTTCTTTTCGGTAATTGCATATTTTTTTGCTTGATCCAGGAACACAAAGCCATGCCTAAGTAATTAATTATAACCATCATACTTCATATCTATACCTATATAATATAAAAATACTAAGACTTCCGCAGTTTGATATGTTATTTTTTATCCAAATTATAGCTCTTACCACCGCACCGTCAACGAGCCGAGCTCTAGCAAACACTACCCAACTCGTGCTAGGCAGACGCTACTCATGCTATCGCTCCTCCTGCGTTAATTCTATAACACATACACTTTGTTAGTAGCTACAAGTCCATCACGTTTTCCTCTAGCAAAGCAATGTGCTACTAAGAGTATCTCCACTCGTGGAGTTGAGCCGGCGTGACCAGGGGTGGCGTCCGAACCAAATATCGTGTTTGGGCGCGCCCTCTCCCCACTCACCGTCTCCAAACAAACGCCTCAAAACAATTTTAAACATCAAAAAATAATGTTCTACAAATAGTTGCACAAATATAATTCCACAATGAACTAAAATTTATTCATATAACTAATTTACGGCTAATCCTTTGCGCACACACAAATGCTCCACTAGATCGTTTTGAAGTTGTTCATGAAGTCCTTCATCTCTGATCTCCATCTGTGTGGCGATGTAGTCAGTCCAATCTGCTGACACTTCATGATCAACATCGGCCAGAGGACCCTCGAAGTCGAAGAGAAGCGGATCATGCATTGGACGCTCAAGCTCATCCTCTATGATCATGTTTGTGCATGATCATACATGCATTCATGACCTATTAACCTCTGACATTTGCTCGGTCGACAAAGTGAGAGCAGTGTACCGGACAATAGCAAACCTCTGTTAAAAAAAAAAGGCATTCGAAGACTTACATGTTCAAGAAGCGAAGCTGCGCTTGGAGTAGGAACGACCAGTTCCTCCGGGACAGCAGAAGATGTCGAAGCCTTGGCCACCTCAGTTGTGCCTGCGGCACTCGCGTCGGGAGCTGTCGGCTGTTTCTCTTCGGCAGTAGGGGCAGAGGTGTGCTCCGAAACATGCGAAGGAGAACCAGCGGCACCCGTGCGGTCGCTGTAACGAAAGGGCAAAGTTTCTAACTGTAGAAGACAGTTGATGTCTACGCACGCTTCTATTCTTGTAGACAGTGTTGGGCCTTCAAGAGCAGAGGTTTGTAGAACAGCATCAAGTTTCCCTTAAGTGAATCACCCAAGGTTTATCGAACTCAGAGAGGTAGAGGTCAAAGATACCCCTCTCAAGCAACCCTGCAATTAATATACAAGAAGTCTCTTGTGTCCCCAACACACCCAATACACTTGTCAGATGTATAGGTGCACTAGTTCGGCGAAGAGATAGTGAAATACAAGTAATATGGATGATTATAAGTGGTAATTGCAATCTGGAATAAAAATGGCAGCAAGCAAACATGTAGCAGAACTTGTTGTAAACGGTGTTTCAATGCTTAGAAACAAGGCCTAGGGATCATACTTTCACTAGTGGCACCTCTCAACATGTTAGCACAACTGAATGCAAGTAAATGATACTCTCAACAGATGACTCCGGGGGCAATTCCCCGTCCCGGCGGCGTGCCGGAACAGAGATTCTGTCCCCCGAAACTTGTTCTGGATGGCGGCGGAGCTACGTGTGGAATTTGGGAAAATCCTTCGGGGGTTAGGGTTTTCTCCGCGGGGGCAATATATGGTCCAAATGGCGGCGCGAGGCGACGCCCGAGGCGGCCTCCTCATATGGCGGCGCGGCCAGAAGATTTTCTTCTGGTCTGTGCCCTAGTTGAGTTCGGGGTCTTCTGGGCCTCTTCTGGAGCTGTCCTTTTGGCCCACGCAGTCTTTTGGCATTTTAGAATTTCTGGAATTTTTCCAGATTTTTCTGAGCACTTTCATTTTTGGACCTTTTCTGCAATGCACAAACAAAATAAACAGGAACTGGCACTGTGGCATCTTGTTAATAGGTTAGTTCCAGAAAATGTATAATAGTGATATATATTGCATATAAAACATGTGACATTGATATAAAACAAGCATGAAACATCAGAAATTATGGATACGTTTGAGACGTATCAAGCATCCCCAGCTTAGTTCCTACTCGTCCTCGAGTAGGTAAACGATAAAAACAAAATAATTTCTGAGGTGACATGCTACCAACATAATCTTGATCCAATAATAATGTAAGGCATGTGATCTGAGATTAAATCATTCAAACCAAATGTCTATAGTTGATATAAGAGATAATAAAGCAAGTTAGTCAAACAAGCTAAAAGTTTTCATGAACGATTGCTTTAAAGACATGAAACCGTACAAGGTTCATTAAAGATGGTTTAAGTATCCAGCATAGGAGTTCTATCCTTCAATCCAAGCATCAAGCAAATTTTCATAACATAGAAGGATTCAGTCAAGTAAACATAAACATGAACGTTATGAATCAACTGTTTCGAAGCCTACTCAACCGGTGAGCGCAAGCATTTGGTATTGGCACCAAGATGTTATGGCAAAGAGAACATTAATGGGGTTTGGAAGGCCAATGGAAGAAAGTCTCACAAAGCTATAAGTGATCATTAGACAAGAGGAAGTCTTATAATCGAAGCTATGTAAGGAGTAGTGATTGCCATGCAACGGATGCACATAGAGCTATATGTGTATGAAAGCTCTCTAATGGAACTAGTGGGGGTGCATCCAACTTGGTTGCTCATGAAGACCTAGAGCACTTTTGAGGAGGCTCATCATTGGAATATACAACCCAAATTCTATAGTGTAAATTCCCCACATAGTTATACAAGTAGAACATGAAAACTCTCTCACATAGAGTATAGGTGCTAAACATGAGCACAAATGATGACTATGAATAATGCAGGTGCCATAACATGAGCACAAGTGTGAACAAAGGATAGTAATGTTGCCCCCTTTTTCTTTATTCTTCTTTTTTTTTCTTTTTTTTTCTTTTTTTCTATTTTTTTTTTCTTTTTCTGTTTCTCTTTTCGATGGCTCAATGGCTCTTTTCACATTCAGGGGCAACATCCTAATACAACAACACACTTTTTGGTACAAATAACTCATAATAAACTAGACATGATGTATGAAACTGAATGCCTCTGCCAGTGTAGCAGGATATGCAATGATCTAGCGTAACATGGGTAAACCACACATCAGCTGTATAGAATCATGCAAAGCAATATGTATGTGATGAATGACAACAAGTCATGTAATGTAAGATGGATGTTGCATGGCAATATATCTCGGAACAGCTATGGAAATGCTGTGGTAGGTAGGTATGGTGGCTGTTTTGAGGAAGATGTATGGGTTTATGTGTAGGAGAACAAGAGGAAGTTCTCTCACGGGTTGGATGTACTGGCGAAGTATGCACAACTCCAATGTGAGCAGAAGGCAATGCACAGCACCGAAGAGGCTAGCAAAATATGGATGGTGGAAATGCCAAAAACCGTAGCTTAACATTAGTCAAAAAGAACTCACAAGCTTATTGCAAACAACTAGCAGGTTCAACATTAAGAGCATGATTAAAATTCACTCCAAGAAGGGCCGTTCACGGCGGTACAAGTACCCCGTTAGATCCCTCGACCTTCAGCACAACTTAGTTACTACGATGAACTTTCAGACATGGAAAGCTATCAAGTCCAACTACACCTTCAACAATTTTAGTATAGTTTGTAGTACGGTACAAGCTTAAAGACAACAATCCACTAATGATTTTAACTTAATTAACCAGCAAGCTTT
Organism: Poa pratensis; assembly: GCA_947311845.1. Lineage (NCBI taxonomy): Eukaryota > Viridiplantae > Streptophyta > Magnoliopsida > Poales > Poaceae > Poa > Poa pratensis. The sequence goes on from CAMZMU010000107.1 coordinate 38,703,538, forward strand.
ACCATCTAAATATTTCAAAACGTTTGCAAAGAATCAAGTTATCAAAGTTCAATGATCTACAAGATTATGCAAGTTTTTCATTATACCACTACCACATGCAACATTTTCTTTCTTCCAAACAAACACCAATCAATTTATTTAAACATAAACTCTCCAAATGATAATATAATGCAGCAAGAGAGTATTTATAAACATGTGCTAACAGCTCGAAGAGATGCATGAAAAACAGGAGCTAAAAGCACTGCAGTAGCTAGTTAAGAATACTCAATAAATATAAGTGAAGAACATGAGTATTCACATGAAAAAGCGGAGCGTGTCTCTCTCCCACACAAGGATTGCTAGGATCCGAATTTATTCAAACAAAACAAAAATAAAAGCACACAGACGCTCCAAGTAAAGCACATAAGATGTGAAAGAATTAAAATATAGTTTCACTTGAGATGACCTGATAAGTTGTTGATGAAGAAGGGGATGCCTTGGGCATCCCCAAGCTTAAGCTTTTCACTCTTCTTGATCACATAATATCACCCTTCTCGCTTGATCCTTGAAAACTTCCTTCACACCAAACTCAAGATAGTTCTCATTAGAGGGTTAGTGCATAAACAAAAATTCTCATATTCTGTAATGAAACAATCATTCCCAAAGCTTCTGGACATTAGCTACAGCCACCAATGCTTTGTGGAGCAAAGAAATCCACACAAACATCGTAAAAGAGCGAATGCAAAACAAAAGGCAGAATCTGTCAAAAACAGAACAGTCTGTAAAGACGAATTTTTCGAGACACTTAAGTTTCTCAGATGGATCTGGCCCAAAATAATGAAAGTTGCGTACATATCTCAGTAAGATGCGTGATTTTTCGTAGAATTTTTCGAATTTTCTACAGGGAGAAAAACTCAAATTCGTGACAGCCAAAAATCTGTTACTGCGCAGAAATCCAAATCTTGCATCAACTTTCAATATAGAACTTTACTTGGCACAACAATGCGATAAAATAAAGATACAAAGGAGTTGCTACAGAAGTGACAAAACTCCTTGACTCAAAGAAAATAAAAATAACAGCAAATAAAAACATGGGTTGTCTCCCATAAGCGCTTTTCTTTAAAGCCTTTTAGCTAGGCATAGTGATTTTGATAATGCTCTCATATGTATAAGAGTTGAATATAAGAGAGCATCAAAAAGCAAATACCAAACACATTTAAGTCTAACCCACTTCCTATGCAAAGGAGTCTTGTAAGAAAATAAATCAATAAAGCACAAAGTGACTAGCATAGGAAGGCAAAACAAGTGCAACTTCAAAAATTTCAACAAAAGAGAGAAGACTTAATATTATTGAGATATATGAATCCATGTATCCCTCTCTCATAAAAACTTTCAGTAGCATCATTGATAAAATCCACAATATAACCATCACATGAAACATTCTTACCATGATTCATATGCACAAAAGTATCAATATTTTCCACACAAGAAAAGTTCTTCTCCTTAATAACAATGGGGCAGGATCATCATAAAGAACTCTAACATGATAGACAAGTTGTATATTAAAGGGATGGTTTTGGGTAATCCTCCATAACTATGACAAGTTTCATGAGGATGATTGTAATTATAACCTATGTCATAGTATTCTTTATAATAATTATCAAAGACTGGAGGCATAGTATCATCATAAGCAATAGAATAGTTATCTTCCAAGGTGTGTTCATCGTAAACATATCATCATTTTTAATAGAAAGAGATGTATCAAGCATATAATCAGCAATAGCAAAAGGATTTTCAAACACCTCATCCCCAAGCTTAGAGCTTTTCATATCATCATTGGAAGAAACATGGATAGTACTAATAGTATGGCAATTATTAATATCATCATTTTCAGAATTGGTACCCCAAAGATTTTCAATATCAAAAGTAGTTTCATTTTCCCAATCATGATCACTAATATAAATAACAGGCATAGGTTCATCATCAAGTTCAGAATCATCGAATTCAGAATTATAAGTATCAATTGTAACAGGAGCAACAAGTTTGGGAGAAGATACCGTTTCCTCTCTCCTTTTACTCCTCTTCTTCTGCTTCTTTCCCCTCTTCTTTTTATCTTTAGGAGGGAGAGGTTTGAAAGGAAGCTCCTCCACATAACCTGGTTTAGTATTAGAGACAATGGAAGAAACTTGGGGGGACTCCTCTCTTTCATTAATGAGAACAAAACACATATTAGTCCTGTCATACTTTGGTAAAGTCTCATCCTTTATAATATTTTGTATGTAGGTGTTAGCATGGCAATTATTAACACAATAGAGATAACATCCATGCAACACACTATTCATATCAAGATCACTCATATCTAACAAGGAAGTTTTTCTTGATAACTCTTCACACCCCAAAAATAATGTAAGTTCATCATGTTGATTAGGAGTGATCATGTTATCACAATACAAATTTGCAGTAATTGGATTCGAAAGGCTATTATCATGACCTGAACATTGAAAATTAAAATGACCCACTTCATAGCAAAGTTCACAAATAAAAGGATGGAGGTCACAAACTTTTTCACCAAGATCTCTTAGAGCCTTGTACCATGTTCTAGTTTTTTCATTCCTATGATGGATACAATATTCATCTTCGATTTGATTAATTCCACAAGGTCTATGCATTCCACAAAAATTAACATGCTTATAAGAAATAGTATTTTCAGAAGTTTGAGCATGTTTATTGCAATCATTAACAACAATTTCATTTTCCATGCAAGTGTCTTTGAAAGGTTCATGATACACGTCCCAATTTTCTTTAGGAACATTAATATGAGAAGCAAAGGTTCTAAAACAATCAACAATAATTTGAGAATCAAGACCATATTTAGCACTAAGCTCTTGAAAACTAGCAGTTTCAACGAAAGACTTAATGCAATCATATTCATAGTTTATACCTGATCCTTTACCTTTGTCATTCTCCCAATCCTCAGCATTGCTTTGAATTCTTTCAAGAAGATCCCATCTAGCTTCAACCTTCTTGCTTGTGAAAGAACCATGTGAACATGCATCTACATAATCCTTGTAATGACCTGAAAGCCTTGCATAAAAATTAGTAACAATTATTTCCTCAGAAAGCTCATGGTTAGGACATTTGAGTATTAATGTTTTCAGCCTTCCCCAAGCTTGAGCAATGCTTTCTCCATCATGAGGGTAAAAATTAAAAATGTAATTCCTATCTAGATGCACTTCACAAGAGGATAAAATTTAGAGTAAAAGAGAGATTCAAGTTCCTTCCAATTCGAATGATGAGTTCATCCAGCAGATATACCATTCCTTTGCTTTGTCCTTAAGTGACAATGGAAATAGTTTCTCATGACATTTTCTCTTGATAAACCTGCAACCTTAAATAACTCACAAAGTTCTGTAAGTTTCGACAAGTGAGCACTTGGATGGATTGATCCATCCCCTGCATACTGATCATTCATAACCCTTTCAACAATTTTCATAGGTATTTTAAAAGAAATACTTTCAGTAGGTGGATTTGGAATATCACAAACATCATTAGAATTATCACATATTGGAGACAAAGCATTATCAAGGCAAAATAATTCCTCCATAGCTGAGGAGCAAAAAAGATTATTTTCATATAAACTAGCTTCCCTAAGCTTAGGCTTTTCCATAGCCTTAGCAATAATGGTGTCCAAAGAATTTATACTAATAACATTACTACCACTATTATGCAAACAAACTTCCATAGGTTTTTTAATTTTCTCTTCAAAAGTATCATGTCCTAATGCAATATAAATTTCATAAAGATCTCTATTTTTTTTGTTGTTTTCCATTAAGCCTAACTAGTGAAAATAAAAACAAGAGACAAAAAGAAATAATTGCAGAATCTAAAGGAGATACCTTCCAACACTTACCTCCCCGGCAACGGCGTCAGAAAATAGCTTGATGTCTACGCACGCTTCTATTCTTGTAGACAGTGTTGGGCCTCCAAGAGCAGAGGTTTGTAGAACAGCAGCAAGTTTCCCTTAAGTGAATCACCCAAGGTTTATCGAACTCAGAGAGGTAGAGGTCAAAGATACCCTCTCAAGCAACCCTGCAATTAATATACAAGAAGTCTCTTGTGTCCCCAACACACCCAATACACTTGTCAGATGTATAGGTGCACTAGTTCGGCGAAGAGATAGTGAAATACAAGTAATATGGATGATTATAAGTGGTAATTGCAATCTGGAATAAAAATGGCAGCAAGCAAACATGTAGCAGAACTTGTTGTAAACGGTGTTTCAATGCTTAGAAACAAGGCCTAGGGATCATACTTTCACTAGTGGCACCTCTCAACATGTTAGCACAACTGAATGCAAGTAAATGATACTCGGGATTATTCTCCTTCTTGATAACACAAGAGTACTATGTGTAGGGCTGCAAAAGCACTCCTCAAAGTCTGAGTAAACAAACACCACAATTCCCAAGAACAAGCCATGATAAATATCTAAATTATTCATAGAGTCACACACAAGTGCCCACACTGTCACCTTGATACCGTGTTGTCACAATGACTCCGGGAACTAGATACAATCACTTGAGTAGCATAAACATTACATATGAATTCAGCGATACTAGCAATACTCATGATCACATAAAGATCACACCATGGGAGAGAGAGGTAAACCACATAGCTACCGGTAGAGCCCTCAGCCTCGGGGGAGACTACTCACACATGGTCATGGTGAGCACACTTGATGGAGAGGTTGATGAAGAGGTGCAGCCCGGAGAGGAGACGACGGACCGCTGCAGCCACGGCGGTGGTGTCGATGGAGATGACTCCGGGGGCAATTCCCCGTCCCGGCGGCGTGCCGGAACAGAGATTCTGTCCCCCGAAACTTGTTCTGGATGGCGGCGGAGCTACGGGTGGAATTTGGGAAAATCCTTCGAGGGTTAGGGTTTTCTCCGCGGGGGCAATATATGGTCCAAAGGGCGGCGCGAGGCGACGCCCGAGGCGGCCTCCTCATATGGCGGCGCGGCCAGAAGATTTTCTTCTGGTCTGTGCCCTAGTTGAGTTCGGGGTCTTCTGGGCCTCTTCTGGAGCTGTCCTTTTGGCCCACGCAGTCTTTTGGCATTTTAGAATTTCTGAAATTTTTCCAGATTTTTCTGAGCACTTTCATTTTTGGACCTTTTCTGCAATGCACAAACAAAATAAACAGGAACTGGCACTGTGGCATCTTGTTAATAGGTTAGTTCCAGAAAATGTATAATAGTGATATTGCATATAAAACATGTGACATTGATATAAAACAAGCATGAAACATCAGAAATTATGGATACGTTTGAGACGTATCAACAGTATTGCGCTGAGTTGATGCAGAAGCAACATTGTTACCTCATCTCTTCGTCATCATCGCTGCCGAGGGAAACAGAGGGCAGCCTGCCGAAGTCCATGGGTTGCGCCGTGTCGAGTGGATCCACGTTCAGCGGCTCCCGCGAGTCCCTTGACTCCTTGGCGCTTGGCGAAGAGGACCCTGTGTCATCTTCTTCCTCAGCAGCCGCACGCTTGGCGGGGGAACTCCCAGCAGAGTCGCCCTTGTCCTGTCGTGGTCGCTTCTGCGGCCGCATCTCATCTTCATCGACAGCATCCTCCTCCAGCTCTTCTTCAGGAGTATGCGCAGAAGGGATCTCTTCTTCATCTGTCGGTTCCTCTGCAGGAAACTCGGCTTCTTCATGCGGCCCGTTCTCCATCAGAGGAGGAAGGCAGTCGAAACTGGGGTGACCCTGTCATCCAAGGATAGTTCGTGTGAGAAGAAAGCGAAGCAAAGGGAATACTGCAGTTATAAAAACAAAGAAAACTTACTTCGGGCAGTCGCCCTCTCCACCCCATAGGGAGTGATGAGGCAGTTGATGTTGCATGCGTCGGCTGCCCGAAGGCCGGTGATGACCTTCACCTTCTGAATGATCTCCTCATCACTCAGCTCTACTGAAGATATGCGAGTGGGATCGCTGGCTCCTTGATCTTCCCACATCGGGTGGATGCGAGCACGCAGCGGCTGCACCTGCCTTTTGACGAAAGTGGCGATGAGGTGCACACCACCCGCCTCTTTGCCAAGCGACTTCAGCAGGCCGGAGATGGTCATCAGCAGCGGCTTCACAGTCGCCTTTTCCTCCTTTGACAGGGAGTGCGCCCAGGCATTCGTCTTTCTCAGGGGCTTGTCAGCCACGAAGTCAGGAAGCCCGCCCTGCTCGCAGCTCACATAGAACCACTTCTTCCGCCAGCCTTGGACGGAGTCGGATTTCTTCATCTGGAAGAAGGTGATGTCGCCGCGCACCTGGATGCCGAAGCCGCCAACGGGGTACACGACGCTGCCCTTCCCGACGTTCCGCTTCACATTGAAGATCTTCTTCCACAACAGCCAGTTGGGAGAGATCCCCAAGAAGCACTCGCAAAGCACAAAATAGCTCGCGATGCTCAAGATACCATTGGGAGTCAGATCATGCATCTGAATCCCATAGGCATACAGGAGACCGCGAACAAAAGAATGCAGGGGAAACGCAAATCCCCTGTGCAGAAAATCGATGAAACACACACACTCCCCATTGCGAGGGGAAGGGATTACCTCTTTCCCCGGAGCGCGCGTCTTCAGTTGCTCCAATGGCGGAAGAAGGCCCTTCTCCCGAAGATCATCAAGATCTTGGGTCTTCACGGTGGACTTGGACAAGTCGCAGTCCACTCTTTTAGGCCAAGATCATCGGCGTCGGTGGCCTTCTCCTTGCCTCCCCTCTTGGTCTTCTGGACACCAGCTTTCTTCCCCATTGCAGCAGAGGAAGCCAGTTCGGCAGCAATGGCGATGAAGCGCAAGGAGGAAGAAAGAGCTCTAGGAACGGAAGTGGCGAGAATGACGAGGGGATAACTCTCCCCACGCCGCGGTGAATTTAATATACCGCGGCGGCGGTGAATCACAACCGTTCAACAAGCATCTGCAAGCAGGCTCCTTCATCCAGCCCTACACGTGGCGTGCGGAGAGCGCAACCGTCGCGCACCACGCCGCCCACTACGCACGGGAAAGGAGGAATCATCATCATGCCGCGAAGTTTTCACGCGGAGTGGTCAGATCAAGGACTGCAAACGCCGCCGCAGGTCAACACTGACAGCGGGACCACAGTGTCATGTCCAATCGGTGGCAGTGAAGCAAAAAAGCGTCATCCATGACAACAGCGTCAAACAGCAGAGCAGTAAGCCATTCGACTGAGCAAGAATTCGACACGTTTGTCGACTCCACCAAGTAGGCCACTGGGCTGAGAATGTATTCGAATTCCATTCGAGTTCCACAAGTAGGCCGTCAGGCTGAGCAAGCACTCAAAAGTGCAACACATAGTAAGCCGAAAAGGCTGAAAAAGGATTCTGATTTATCAGCGAATTCTTAAGTTACTCCCATCGGGAGGGTTTCAGAAATTTCTTTCGACTGAGAGAAGTTTTTGAGATTAACCTCAATTACAAGCAATTCAGCTTAATCTCGGGGCTACTCCCATCGGGAGCACTGTTCACGCTCCCGATAGATTGCAGTCGAAATTTTCACGACTCAGGTTGCTCATCCATACATCACATGCCCAAGGTGCGTTTTTCGCATAAAATTCTAGGATTAATAGCTCTGTAAGCCCTGAATGGCAAGAGTCAAAGCTTCTTAGCTACCTTTCCGAGTTCGAGCCTGGGGACTCGAATTTGATGAAAACTGGCTAAATCTTTGACTGAGCTCGATCATTCGAGTGAGTTAAACCAGTTCTGTTACTATCCCTAAGAAGTCATCAACTAAAGACGAAGCATATCAAGACATTCGACAAGCTCTCGACTCATGAAGAAAGGCGTGCACAGAGAAGGGAGTCCTTACCCGATTCTTCGATTCGACCAAGTACTCGGGGGCTCCTGACGTGGGTCTACCTTTCGGGTGCCCCACTACGAAGATACCTGGTGCATGCCAGGACGCAGGATCAACTACTGCAGGCCCATGAAGGACCCAAGAAGGACAACGTACGTCCCAAGGAAGTCAAAGTCTAGGTCGGTGCAAACGTACCAAATCCTGTAAACCTAACCGGCACCGATATCCTGAGACCTAGCCTCCATATAAAGGCTAGGAGGGACCTCTGTCGAGGGTACGTCCATATTATCCACCAAAACCCTAGCGAGATCATCATCTCGCCGGGATCGCCATTGTAACCTTCGACTCCTTCAATACAGATCAGACAAGCAGGAAGTAGGGTGTTATCCTTCGGGAGCCTGAACCTGGGTAAATTGCCTTGCTTGTCAGCCGTGGTAATTACCAGCACTCACCATCTTTTCCCCTTCAATCAACCCGGGTACTCGACCCTGGGATCTACCGAGGTGACCCCTCGACACTTTGCAAAATTATTATGAAGCTACGCGACTAACCGGCCTAGGTTTGGGCGAAACCCCAACCCTAGCCGTCTCCTCCCTCATGCGCTGCCACCTTGTTTGCTTGGGGACCGAGCAATGTGGGGGCGACACCCCTTGATGGATGGGCTCCCCCACCCCCACGTGGGTAGACCCATTGGGGCAGCCTATGGACCCTTCTAAAATATTCTAGAACCTTCTAGACCCTCTGGACCCTTTTAGAAATATTTTGATATCAGTTTGGGTGATCAACGCCACATGATCTCGCATCGTCTCCATCGGATACATGAGAGGAAATGCTCGTCTTTGCCCTTGTCGTTGGTGATGATGCAATATGGAGTGAGGTGGAGTCAGTGGCAACAACACATGGGGAGAAAGCGGCAAGGTGAGGACAGAAGCGAACGAAGGCAAGGAGGAGAAGGGAAGGAAGGCGAAGAGGGATTAGGGGAAGGGACGGAGATGAATGCGTTGCGGGGAAGGGCAAAACTCAATGACTTCGAAATATGTAGCGAAGGACTAATTTGCAACATTTTTTATTTTTTTTGTAAAATTACATGTCGTGACAACCTTTTCAGAACGAATGAGATAGTTCGTGTTCTCTTCTGGTGGCAACAATTTCTATAGAAAAAAAATGGTGTTATGTGTAATTTCCCCTCCCTCTGCACCTTCCTTTCCTCTTCCCCCCAAATCCCACCCAATGCGTCTGTAAAGTATCTCCGTGCCCTAGAGCTGCCGCCGTGCGCTCGCCGTCACTGCCGCCGCCTCACCCCCAGCCTCTCACCTCCGTCGCCGCCGTTCTACCTCATCGCATCTCTGCTGTTTAACCCCGTCCGCGATTTTGGCCATTGGCTTCTGAGGTATGAGTATATTAGTTAAACCCCACTAACTACCAGCAGTTTTGGTTGTGCACCACACCATCTAGATCCACCCTGTTCTATAGCAGCAAATTGTTTTCCCAGTACTTTTTGTTTGGGCGGTGAATTGAACCCCCATTCCCCTCTCGAAACGTTGTTGGTCGCCTGGCAAAATCCGATTTTGTTCCTGGATTACCCTTTACCTCCTTCTGGATGCATTCGATTCAGTCGAGCGCCATAGTTCATAGGCCCTGTCTTGTGTGGCCTTGAGGATTAATGATCTTTTTTATGTTGAATTTGTTGATGTGTTTTATGAAGAAACTGAATGTTGCATCGAAAATTTAATTTCGGTCTATTCTTGTTCATGCTTATCTTGATTTTTCCCCTAGTTCAGTTATGATTCCACAATAGATAAATTTGTAACGTGGAAAAAGTATTGTGGCAATGTAGCTTACTATGGTGCCTTGATTTCTACACTGTGCATGCCTTGTCACATGTTTCGTGTGCTCACCCCGTTGCTTGTTTTGCTAATGAACAGAACAAGGGAGTGAGTGTTGATGGCTGTAGTTGAATAGCAGAACGAAAAGGGAAGGGCACCGCGAGCTGTGTACTTCTCATCATGTCTCGATCACCACACCTTCCTCCCCGCTGCCCGCCGCTGGGTCCTCAAATCACAAGGAGAGATGATAACTTGTTCACACAAAGCTGCAGGTTTCCATCAGAGGATCCGTTCTTTGGTGAACCACCCTGTTGGCTCGATGATCTCCTCACAGATTCTGGGAAAATACCGAACCTTCCGCCTCTTAGGAGAGCTTGTAGCGATTCCGATGCTATCTTGGATGTGCTGACGACATTCCAGAGCCCAGTTTTTCCGATTGAAGAGGGGTATCCACAGCCAGCTGGCAAAACCGGGGACTCATTGGATGCTGCTGAAGGGGGTGAAAGTGCTTCTGGGGTCGAAGGTAGCTGTGTTTATGGGCCAAATTCACCAAGACAGAAGAGTAGGCTGACTAGTTCAGAGAGTTCCATGGTAAATGCTGTCCTGGAGAATGTCCCGAGCAACCCCTTGCAGTACCTTACCATTGACCCGTCAACACTGCACAATGTGGCCAACGGAACAGGAGATGTGTATGATGATGTGAACCATCTTGATCAAGACAAGTCATTAAGAAGGTACACTGCTGTCACTGAAATCTCTGCTGGAGCACCTTCAAATGTTTTAAATAATCTAAGCTTATAGGATGCAACTACTATATATAAGTGGTATTTGTTGTGAATATGCTTATAAGATATTTCAAGGAACTGGAAGGTGGACTTTGCACTCTTAGAAATAGAACTAACCAGGATAGAAGATAGCCTGCCTGATAACATCATAAGTTGCAGTATAAAATTAAGTGTTATTAAAAACATATGTTGTAAGACACTACCTGTTGGAGTACACATCAGGCAGTGCGTGGCACTGATTTTTGTAGTTTTGTCTTCTTAAGTATGCAGTCCAAATATAACTAAAATTTATCTGATCGTGTTAAGAGTAGCACAAGTACTTCAGAGTTGTGGATCTATCAATTGTGTTAAATTCGCTACTGTACACATTTCATGACTACTTCTGGCAGCAACTGTTCCTGTGCCTGTGTTGCTAACATTTGACCTTGTGTTGTCCAAATCCCGCGTCAGTGAATAGTATTCTCTTTATGTATAAACTACAGACTTATTTCAGTGGATAATGATTGTATTAGGTACTTCTTTTAGTGTTTTGAGGCTAAAATGTGCTATTTGAAGTAGTGATAACTGTTGGTGTGAGATGTGGATAGAAATTCCTTTGGTAGTAAGGTCCTTTTGTTCAGGCTGTCACATACTCCATTAAGAACATGGCCAAGCAATTCAAAACAGTACTACGGGAAATCTTGGATGCATGGCTGTTCAATTTTTATATATGCATATATAATACCTTTACAATCATACCTTTTTCACTTGCTGATTGTTTCTTTTGCGAGACAACTTTTGAAAGATTAACAAGCGCATCTGATATTCATGATGTTGCTTCTAACGTGACGAGTGAATCATGCAAACAGTGTGCCAGAAAGGCCATTTCAGTACATACCTTGCTGCTAAAAGGGGTTGCCGTCTTGAGATGGTGAAATTGTCCATTCGAATTGAACTATTTTATCCATATGCATCTGTTTATATGGCATGCCTTGAAGTGTCATTTTACTGTAAGACAGTAGAAGAGGCTCCTACTGCAATGTATTAGAAAACCAGGACGAGTGAGTATGTACATCAAGTGGTTTTACATGGCCAGCAGCCACAGGGGCAGAAAACTTAGACTATCAACGCAAGAGGAGATTTGTTCAGAAGCTTTTGTTTAGTTAGTGTTGAAATGTTCTTTTCTGTACACTAAGAAGCAACGAAAACAGCATATCATAATGAACATTTCTGCAGGCGCTCAGGCCAAAGATCTAGGGTCCGGAAACTTCAATACATTGCTGATCTTGAAAGAACTGTTGATTCACTTCAGGTAATGTTGTGACCTTGTATGTTATATATTTATGTAGAGTTTTAATAATGGTTACTTATTTATGACAATAAGTTTTGCTTTTGTTTTTTTAGAACATGGGAGCTGATTTGGCTGTAAGAGTAGCATCTCATTTCCAGCTTCGCAATGCTCTATCAATGGAAAACAAGCAACTGAGGGGACAGATTGCTAATCTTCAGCAATCAAAACTAATTAAAGATGGTATGTCTTGGCCTGTTTGGTCTTTTGAAGATTATAACTAGCATTGTCTGAGAAAAACTGCCATGATTTAGGTTATGCATGTACTTTATTCACAGATAATCCATCATGAAAGTATGACCATAGGACTGTAACCAATTTGGTAAATGGAGCTGATTGGTGATTGACTCGATATAGGCTCTATGTCATATGCAATCATCCATTATGGCTGGCTCGGTCGCTCATATACTCGCCATGGTTTTCGAGTCGATGAGTCGACGAGTCGTTCAGGGGTAGCGACTCTTGACTAGTCGTGACTAGTCGAGACTCATGGTCGACTAGTCGACATGAGTAGTTTAGCAATATGTACTATAGAATTACCATATTATATGTATAATTGTATATAACTATATACTCCCTCCGTTCACAAAAGGATGTCTCAATCTTTTCTAGATTTGTATGTATGTAGACATACTTTAGTGTGTAGATACATCCAAATTTAGATATAGTTGAGACATCCTTTTATGAACGGAGGGAGTACTTATTAATAGTGTATAACCGCCAGCGAGGTGCTTCTTCATCCTAAGAGGCCCCGAAGAAACTCTCTTCCCACACAAATTACATTGCAGCAACAACCTGGATCCTTCAAGTTCCGGCCAGAATGCATACTTCCAAGCTGGATCCTTGCTCCTTGCTGGCCTCCTCTTAGGATCTTTAAATGGGTCATAGTGCTCATCAACAAATGAGTCGAGTCGAGATGTCGAGTCGACATTTTTTGGCGACTCATCGACTAGTCTCGACTAGTCTCTCGACTCGAAATCCATGATACTCGCTGGAACACCGAAATACAGATCATCATAGAATATTAAAAATTCTTCTTAGTATCAAGTCTAAGTTCAATTTTTTACGTAAGTTGAGTAAATTGAGGAGTAGATCATTTTATAAAGAATAATATGATGATCTGATTTTAAATTGAAGAACATGAGTGACCTAACAGGGCTGAGTGCATATTTGTACTTTTCTATCACCACTTCAAACTTGGAATTTAAATAAATTTGCTCAAACAAAAAATAAGACAAGTTTTCTATGGGTAATAGCATGAATTATTATTATTATTTCTTATTTCTTCTATTTTATTTTATCATTTGCCAGATTTTCTCTTTCTTGTTACTCTTATCAGTTATCACAAAAGGGTTTAATTCTAAAATAATAAATAGGTAGAGTAATTTAGAATTATATCCTAAAGACTGTCATAATTTATCACTTTAGTTTTGTCACCAAACAGAAAGGGGATTGCAGGACAAGTTGACAAGTGTGATTGTATAGGACATGTCCTTTGGGCTTCTTTTGTTCGCAGGATTCCAAAGCCTAGGGAATAGGGAGAACATAGGAATTGGATGTCATGGCTTGCTGAGCCCTACACATTTTTTTTGGAATATGCAATATAAGTTGTTTGGTTGGACCATAGGAAAGATGTACAAATTTCCTATACTTGTGCTAGACATAAATGCAAATTTTCATTAGGTTGGACACATTGGAACTTTTCCTTTGGAATTGCATGCAAACTAGTGTATAGAAAGACATTCAGTATGGTTTTCAGTCCTACATACTCCATTAGTAAAAAAAAATCAAGAATAATAAATTTCTCCAAAATTTGTATGGAATTCCTTTGTAGCAAAGGGTCCCTATTAGAACTCGCATACTTCTCCTATTTTACAAATCTTGGTCGTTTAAATGATTTATGCTTGATATAAATTGCTATGCAACTCAAGATCCTTGTTTAGAATAAACTAAACCCCACATCTCCAGCAGAGCTTTTGCCTCTTTGTCAAACTGAACTATTCATCATAGTCTGCTTTTGTCCTTCGTCAAACTGAAACGGAGCTTTTGTCTTTCGGTCAAAGTTAGGAGATAAATGGAACTAAACAATCTAACTGTAGTGATAAGATGAGAATGTGACTCTGTTTTTGTTCATGCTATTGAAAATTCTAATGGAAAAATAATGGTGGTTTAGTACTCGTCATTTCCATGACCAACTAGATGGGGGTAGGCCTGCTGCAAAGAACTAGCCTAGTACAATCATCAATTTATGTTTGGGCCCAAATCACATGAACAGTTAAATTTTAATAAAAAAAGAAATCTAGTGTGCAGTTATGCCTAGTATATTGACGGTTCATACCGGGAGAGGCATTTGGCTCCCGGTTGCATATGCACCCATTAGTAAAAGGCATTTAAACATATTTCAGTCAAAATTCGTGCATAGATCTTAACATAATATGTGTTCACAAAGTCATTTCACAAAAAACCGACATTTTTTGTGGCATGTGTAAAACAGACAAATTTTGGTGCTAAAATAAGGCTTTTCATGAGACATTTTATTGTCTTCTTTACAGAAGCCACAAAAAATGTCGGTTTTGGGCGAAACGACTTTGTGCACACATATAATGTGAAGATTAGTTCGGATTTTTTCGATATTTTGAAATATGTTTTTTAAATATCGGGTGCATATGTACCCGGGAGACAAAGTGACTTTCACGTTTGTACCACCTTTTAAATTCTGAATTTCAGAGGCAGAAAGAGGAGTAAAATTTTGCTGCAGCCTTCAGCCCATTTTCTAATTTCTTGTAATGATTTTCTCTCTTTTTCCCCTGATTTTCTCCTAACATGGATTGAAATTAACCTTAAAAATACAAAATTTGACTAAATTGAGAACCAAATTCAGGTCAGGTGTGGTGGTGAAGCCAATCAGCTCGCACTAGATATGGCTTTTATTTTGATATATTGGTGGTTCATCCTTATGTTATGGAACGAAAATGTTTTTTTTTGTCTTACGGTTGAAGTAAGTGCTAGGGATTTTATTTAGTGATGATTCATATACACCTTGCTAACAATATTAAACAAGCGCCGGCTGACCAACCGTCCGATTCACTTAATTGGCGATTCCGGCACGTCCGATCGTCGCAACAAAACCCCTCTGGCGCCACAATTTTTAGTTATGTATGCAACATTTTATTCTGTCATCTCTAAAATTGTGAAAACACTTGCAACATTTCGGGTAGACCCGTGTAGCAAAAGAAAAACAATGCAACAAATCTCCCTTTGGTTGTAGCCAAACGTAAAAAGGTGTGTCACCATTTGCAACAAAAAAACCAAAGGTATCCAATATTTGTGCCCAATTCATCCAAGATCATAGAAACACGCTTGCAACATTAGAGGAATCTCTTTGTAGCATACGCCTAAAAATCATTGCAGCATTTAGGCTACACAACAAAAGAGATGCACTTGTAGCATTTCGATACACCCTTTGCAACATTGAGAAATCCCCAGAAAAACTGAACTCCACCATCAGAGCTCAGAGAGCTCACCATCCCCAAGCTCGCCAGTGATGGATCCGGCTCGTTGGAGCCTTGTCGTCGTCTGATTCGACGTTCCTCGACCCATCCTCCTCAGGCCCCCATCATCCCTGAGCTCGGTGCGCATAGAGGGCTCGGGATTGGCGCTCCCTTGCCGAGCATCCATTGCTGCACGCGCGAAAACACCATACTTGGCGATAGACGATGGCGGCTCTCAGCCTTAGGTGGCATGGCAGGCGGCTCTCAGCCTTTTTTTTTTGAGGAAAAGGTGGCTCTCAGCTGGCCTGCAGGCCAGGGCGTGTGTGCTGCTGGTGCGGCAGTGTGTGGCGTGTGCGAGTGAGAGAGACCGTCTGATGGATCAGCAGTAACCCTAAAACATTCCTTGAATTAAGGTCTTAAGATTTTCTCTAGTGATGATTCTTTTTCACCTCAAGTAATAGTTGGTACGTGCTGCAACTTTGCAGGTCAAACACATTTCTTGAAGAAGGAAACTGAGAGGCTGAAGCAGATCTCTGCGCGTCATCGTAGGAGCAGGAGTGTGACTTCTTGCTTTGAGACGGGTTCTTTTGGAGCAGACCCGTCAGCAATCAATTGGCAGATGCTTGACATGTCACAGCTGAGCTTAAACGGCGGTCATGTTCCTGTGCCCCCGAGAGGTGGCTATGGCCTGTAACAGCAGCCTGCACTAATCCCACTTGGATGAAAGATCGCAGCAGTATCCTCGGATGTGCTTAACGATTCACTAACCTGACCAATCATAGATTCAAGGGTCTTATCCTTTTGTAGGAAAGAGTAGCCATTCCAGTTATCGCAGAAAATATAAAGATGTCGTCAGCTAAGTTTATCATTTGTAGGATTTATGCAATGGCTTACAGATTTTAAACACAGATGAGATGCAGCAAGCTTACGCTTTGCTTGTCACTACCGTTTTACGATTTGCTTTTCTGTCTGCAGCAAACATGCTGATCCTAATCTTACAGTTAGTGTGGTGATTATGTCACCACTGATTCGTGTGCTATGGCCGCTCTCTGAATATTTTCCTCTGGTTGCTTTCTGGAGAACCATTCTTACATATTTGCAAGATAGTTTTTGCAAAGTAAGCTTTTGATGACTCCGATGCAAAGTACATTTAACTTCGGACCAGTTCTTTTGACAGCTTAAAAAATAAACCACGCCTTACCCAGCTTCTCATATTGACCGCCTAGCTAATTATTTGGAGCTTCTAAAACTAACCATCTCAAACTAATTTAGAAGTCAGACGTAATAAGCTGGGTGGCTCATGGAACAAACTGCGGAGGGTGGCTTAATTTTTAAGACGCCAAAGTAAGACCCGCTGGCTGCTTGCATGCGCATTTTGCACCTAATTAAACTGGTAATATTCCTTGTGTGATTTATTTATCAGAACGTTACAGTGCAGGAAAGAAGACATCTATATTGTATATATCAGTATATGTCAACTCTGCCCCATTACATGTCAAGGAAGCATATGTGAATTTTCTTTTGAAGTCAGATGTGTATGGCATCCTTTTTCTGATGAACTTTCTTTTGTAAGACTGCTAACAGAGCTGGCCAGCGATATGAGCAAGAACACAGAGAGCACCTTTCCATGGTTTTAAAAGTGCTAAGAGAAAATAAATTAGCTGCAAAGATGAAAAAAAAATGCACCTTTGGACAGCAATCCCACGAAAATTGTTGCAATTACCAAGTGGCTGAGAAGTTTCCTGGGTCTGGAGGTTTATTAGAATTATGGAGTCATATGCAGGCCACTATTTGATGCATTAAAGAAAAATACTTTCATTTGGTCTGAAGCACATGAGATGGCATTCTAGAAATTAAAAGAATGCATGACTCAACCACAGTGGTACCAATGCCCAATTTCTCCGAACTTTTTTTTTCTGGAAGTAGATGCATCTGGGCAAGGCATGGGAGCTGTTCTTATGAAAAATGGCAGGCCAATTTCTAGTCTAGGGTTTAGAACATTAAGAAAGGAAAGCTCACCGTAGGGAGGGGCACGTACGGCAGCGGGGAGGCACAACGACGGGGAACGGCAACGGGCCGGTGCGGGAGACGGGAGTCAGCTGCAGGGAGGGGCACAAATCGCGGCGGGGAGGCACAACAATAGGTAACGGCGACGGGGAGGGGGTAGTGATGGGAACGATGAGTGTGACGTGCGTCCACGCCCGTGGCTTGGTCAGTTAGTCTTTCGACCGATCACGAAAACGAGGAGACGAGGACATGTGATGGAACCTAGTGACATATTCCCTCCGTTTCAAAATATATAATGTTTTGGATTTCAATATGTCTACGTACGGACTGAAATGTAAATTACACGCTAAAACACGTCTAGCAACATTCAAATCACAAAAAGCTAACAAGAGATCTTATATTTGGAACAGAGGTAGTAGTATTTTTTGGTCAATCGTGGTACTCCATCCGTTTTTATACTTCGCATTCTGAATTTTTCGAAATATAACCAAGCATATATGAAAAATATCATTATGTATACTATAAATATATATAATATGAAAATATATCTTATGAAGATTCTAATAATGTTAAAATTTTGTTATAAATATTTATATTTTTCCTATATATTTGATAAAATCTCATAAAGTTTGAATTTAACTAAACTGATAACGCAAAATAATTGTAAACGGAGGGAGTATTACACTCAGATCGCCGCTTTCGGACCCCTTGTGCAACCAATAGCCCTACTTCTGCCTTCGGTTAATATTATAATGGAACAACACTAAAAATGGTGTTTACAAGGTTGAAGCGTACGAGTTATTTATGATCCAAACGTGCACATGTGGGCGAAACTAGGCGGATTGGTCTATGTTTCCTTGAGGTATTGTGCTTTGGATGATTTCAAAAACTCCTTCCTCTTGTGGAGTTGTGGTGTCTGGGTCCTTCTTAGAGCATCTCAGTCACGATTGCAAAATCAGCCCTCAAACTGTCCACGGCGTCCGCGGACAGCCCCTAAAAGTGGCCTCCTCCAACCATGTACCCCAAAATCCCCCAAATTGTGGGGTCACTTGCATGTGATTGGTGGAGAAGGAGAGAGGAGGAACAATGAAGGACAAAAAAATAGTAAACAAAGGAAAAGTGTCCGCCCGACGCGTCCGGTCGCCCCTAAACCCTCCCCATATATGGGGTGGGTTTGGGGTTGCCGGACAGCCCAGACCTATGAGGAGTGTTTGGAACCATGATTGGGGGCATGTTTTTACCTCAAACCTTGTCCGGGCTGTCCGCCCGTTTGGGGCGGTTTGGCAACTCCGCTTGGAGATAGCTCTTACATAGTCAGGTGATGAGCATTCTTCGTTTTGAGTCGTCTACCTACGAGTAGAACTCCTAGACGTCCAAAGGTATATTGGTCACTTTTGTTGTCTCGCAAGTCGCAAGGCTTTCCTTGTTAGCTAGTCTTCATACAATCGGCGCGGGCAGGAGTTCCCAGTAGAATGAAGACTCACTCGGCCGTTACGCGGTCTTGTGATGCATCGTCATTTATTTTCTTCCAAAATATCACGTCCACGTGAAAGCGGTCTAAGCACCTCTACGCTGCTTAGAAGCCACGATATAAATTTAAATAGATTTAGTACCTAAATCTGCAGGTTCGAAATTTTATGCCCAACTCTAATAGGACTATGATGCATTTTATGCCTAAATTTTAAAAATTATAGACCTAGGATTTCAAAAACAAAGAGCTCACTCGACTCTGAAACCGAAATGAAGTCACCGGTCGGTAATTACTCTATCTAGTGCAAGGTTCATTTTTTTTCATAATCATTTTGGCTAGGGGTAAAAACGAGCCTACGAGCAAGATACGGCCAAACCAGAACTTTTTTTAGGTGCCAGAAGCTTATTTGTTGGGGAAATGTTGCAAAATAATGCACATGTGCTTACTACACATTGGTTCTCACAGTAAAGAGATGTCAACGAGATAGAGAAGCAGAAAAGGCTGTCGCAGAAGCAAAACTCCACATCAGGCAACATCAAGAAGCAAGATAGGCCGCAAGGCGCGTGTTCTAGCATCTAGATGGCCGCAAAGTACTCTTTGCTCCCCTTGGGTCGGGCTTCATGGACTTCTCCCCAGGCTTCCATCCAGCTGGGCAGACCTCGTCCGGGTTTTCTTGGACGTACTGCAAAGCCTGTAACATAGCAAAAAGGGAGCAGTAAGCTTAGGTTTGCACATTCAGCGACACGAAGGACGAAAACTACAAACGGACAGACTGGCTTGGCTAGGCCTGATTCAAGCAAAAGACCAATTGTGTGTGTAGAGACAGGTCCTGGATGGCATCTTCGCAGGATCAGATTAAGCAAACTAAAATAAGCTGGGCCTTTCCATGCCATTAGATTTGCTCATATCGACTATAATGCACCTTGCAGTTCTTAAGGTATATGCACTTGTAACAACAAACCATGTAATCTTAATGCCACAAATGGAGCTTCAAAATAGCACGGTAATTGTACTATTTTCAAGTAAAATGTTATAGCATTATTTTACAGCACATGACTAAATTAAAATGTATAACACAAGTGTACTACATATGACTACAAATTAACATTGTAGAGCACATAAGTGCAATTAAAGTATAAAGTGCATTTTCATCTTGAATAAATTGTTTCCATTATGAAAGTAATGGAAAAAAGTGTATCCTGGTTCGAAGAAATACACATTATACATCGAAATGATGCACCTTAAACTGTGTTTCGCAAGCAGTAACGACTTTGAGTATATGTTCTTCCCATGTTGGTTTATAACTAAACTAGCAGAGTTTGTCTTTTGTTTCCTAGAAGGCTGAAGCAAATGACTATCCCTGAAGTTCAGCAAGCGTAAAGTGTAGAATACCTGAAGTGTCCTCATGGTCTCATCCACACTGCGACCAATCGCGAGGTTGTTAATGGTAGAGTGTTGGATTACTCCCTCTTTGTCAATGATGAAAAGTCCTCGCAACGCAATTCCCTATTTGACAGGACATGTGGATTTACATAGCGACAGAAAACAGAAATAGAGCAAAGAAGCAGGACCACTCAGTAGCGGAGAGTAACAGCAACAATTGGTCAAATGGGATACCTGATCAGGTATAAGTACACCAAAGGACTTCGAAATTGATTTAGTAACATCAGAAATCAGTGGGTAATTCAAATCACCGAGCCCACCAGAATTCCTGTCTGTTTGCACCCATGCAAGATGAGAAAACTGCATCCAAATAATGGTTTGAATCAGGTACTCAGGTTTTCGAGTTAAGGACAGAGATGAAACACCATAAAAAGGTCAATTCTGACAAAACTATAGCACCAAAATCGTTTCAATACAGAAACTGTATTAAATAGAAATCTAAATCTTATATTAAAGCTATTATTTAGAACAGCATTATTCAACAATACCTGTTGGCTATTTATTGCAACGGAAGAGATCAAAACAAGTATATTGGCAGGCCAGAAACCACTATTGAATTCCAACTCGTTCAATTTTATGGCGAATCATAATATTGGTTGAGCATCATAGGGGACAAGGTGAGCCTCCCCCTCCCTTCCCTCCCCGACACCCCCACCAACATGTGTGGAATTCCTCTAAGTAGTAGTGTTACTTTGAGCAATTTAATAATAATTAGGACTCCTAATAAGTTTCATAAGCCTTGGTCACTCCTTATTTTTTCTCCAAACTCTACCACAGGTGGCAACAAGCCAATATATATTTCGTATGTGAAGCACAGAGCATGCTTAGTCAGTAAATATTATTGTCTACAAAACTGACTGTCCAAATTTTGGTACTAGAATTTAGAAATACAGAATAATGCTCTAGATCTGTGCATGGCCAGCACCAGGCATGCAGATTTCTCAAAATAGGAGCAGTTATCCAGCTATACTAACGAATAATTTATTTTCTCTTATGAGCCATTTAGTCCAAAAACTGCACTCATAGGATTTCATGATTGGACAATTAACTCTATTCATATGATAGGAGTTGCTAGCGTATTACGAACGGCTCTGCTATGTGTTATTCATAGAGTGACCAACACACTATTTGAGGACACTGATGTTGCAAATGCCTTCCGCGTTTTTAACCTAACTCAAGATGAAGAAGCTCATTCAAAGAATCAAAGGTTACTGCTAACCGCTTTTGGTTCCAAATCTTTTGTGTTGCTTTTTCCAGTGAACATTGGTTACTTCTTTATACTATGTGTACCCATCACCGGTTTATGGATTAGTGCTATTGGCACACTTGGCCTGGCTCTGAACTTACATGCCTATGACTTTTTTACGAGGAAATCCGTGCAGCGGAAGATCCTGCATTTGAGATTTTCTAGACCAAAAATATTCATTTAAACAAGGGTATTTATGCGTGGATGGAAGCTCAAGGGCCTCATGAAAATCTTATATTAGCTTAGGAGGTTCTACCACATGGAAATGCTCTTTAATGGAACGTCCATTTTAGCTGGCCGTGACCAAGAAGCCACCGCTCCGGTAAGCTACTTGGAGCTCACTAGCCCATGCAGGATTAAATGTATCCTAGGGGCTCATTACGTACAAGAAAAGCCCATGTATGAACAAGGGCTAATTTTACTTCCACACCGTAAGCAAAGAAACAATTTGTGCACGAATAACAGACATTGGCACATTTAATTTGTCTGGGTATTGAAAGTGTCTCTATTACATGACATATGACCAAGAAAAACATCTACAGTTTCTCAATGCTGCAAGTACAGGCACGGTGCATCTTTCACCAAATCAAATGAATGGCAATATATTAATGCTAGCACGACTGTGAAATGACATGAACTTTTCACGATGTTGAAAGTTGCAACATACCACGCTGTCGATTGAAACACCGAGGACCTGAGTGTTTATCTTCTCAAATTCCTCGTGTCTGTCGCTGAAAGCAGTAATCTCTGCAAAGACCAGGCACACACATTTATCAGGGCCTCCTCAGACCATCGCTCGATAGTCATCCAAAGCAACCTTCCAATAGAAATTATGACCTCACCTGTTGGGCAGACGAAGGTGAAGTCCAAGGGGTAGAAGAAGAGAATCACGTACTTCTTGCCGATATAATCAGATAGCTTCACCTGAAAACACAAAGGGTATAGCAACCGCAGGAGCAACTGTTAGAGGCTCACAATTCAGGACATACAGCGTCAACGCACTACGGATACAGGAAGATGCAAGCAAACGCTTACATTGATGAACTCCTGGTCGAACACGGCCTCGGCGTCGAAGTCAGGCGCCTTGTTCCCGACCAATGGCAAGTCGTCCTACGAAGCGCAGATAGCAGAGCCGGTGAGAAGGAGGCGAATCCAAATCCAATAAGGGGGTCGTGGGGCTAGGAAGGTTACCACTCCGCCGGCGCGGGCGACGAAGGCGCTGGTCCGGGCGGATCTGGTGGCAGCGGCGAGGCGGATGGGCCTCGAGGCGGCGAGGGGCGGGCGAGCGACGGAGAGAGACTGCGGCGCGAGGGGTGCGGCGAGGGGCTTGGGAGTGGGGTTGGAGGAGACGACAGTGGAGGTGGCGAAGGAGCAGGCCATGGCCGGGCTCCGGAGGAGTGGACGAGGAAGGATGGAGTGCGGCTTTCGGGATTTGGGTGCCTGCGATGGGGTTTGGGCTCGGAGTAAAATGCACATACTTCGGCTCCAAGAGCATCTCCAACTACGTTGTCAAACCCTCGCTAAGGGCACCAGATCCCGTGCCCCGCTCAAGGCGAGGTACAGCGTGACTTGAGGCCTCACATCCACCATCCATCTCCCATTCAACGATCAGAGCAGGTCTAAATTTAGATCTCAAAATTAAAACTTCTCAGAAAAAATCGAAAAAATTCCCACGAGTTCTATATGTTCGTTGTGTGTTCACAAATTTGTAGGATTTCTTTGGATAAATGGTTTACCATTAACTAAATTTTCTGTGTTTTCAACTTAAAAAGCTATTAAATCATAAACCGGTGATCCCAAAAAATCTACAATTTACCACAATACACAACGTGACATATAGAACTCGTGGGAATTTTTTCGATTTTTTCTGAGAAGTTTTAATTTTGAGATCTAAATTTGACCTGCTCTGACCGTTGGATGGAAAATGGATGGTGGATGTGAGGCCTCAAATCACGCTGTGCCTCGCCTTGAGCGGGGCACGGGATCTCAGTCCACCTCCAACGGTGCTCCGCATATGGACTGTCCGCTTTGGGCTGTCTGTGGACAAATTTTGGGGCTCTGTCCTCTTTGCGGAGGAAGTGCCCCCAACGGCCCGGCGCAAAAAAAAGGGACAACACAAATAAAAATAATACTACATTAATAGTTCGATAGGGCCCAGTGGCCAGTGAGACAGAAGGACAACAAAAAAAACGAGCCTATACTACGGCTCTAGGTCGGGATAGGGCGGCGCCGGCGTCGTCGGAGGGGCAAAATGGGCGGCGGCGGCTCCGGCCTGTTGGCGTTGCTGGCGTCCTACTCATCCTCGTCGTCGGAGGGGTCGAGGATGATGTATGGAGGCGCGGCGTAGAGTCACGCCGGTGGCGCCGCGGGTGGAGGCGTGGCCGGCGCCACGGGTGCCTGTGGCCATGCCGGTGGGGGCACGTACGCCTGGCCCTCGCCGTGCTCTGGCCATGGTGACCACGGCACCTGCCAACGCGCGCGCTCCTCCTCCATGCGGGCCTGCTCCGCCGCAGCCTCGGCGGACGCACGGAGCGCAGGCGCCAGATCGGGCCAGCGCCCGAGCTCCTCCAGCTCGGAGGCCTCGATGGCCTGCTTGAGCAGCTGTCCTCGTCCTCCTCCTCCTCCATCTTGACGGGAGGGTCGTCGCCGCCGTCCTCGGACTCCTCCTCCTCCGGCTCGCCGTCCTCGAACTCCTCCGGCTCGTTGTAGTCCACCGGCAGCGTCGCCGCGAACGCGAGCCAGCGCCGGTGGTTGTGCTCGAGCTCGAACCACCGGTCCCAGAGCTCGCTATTCATAGCGTACGCCGGGTCGTGGAGGAGGTCGGGGGGAAGCAGGGCTCGGCGGCGGAGGATCTCCTCCGTGCGCTCACGGCCGTCGCGTGGCACTGGAGGCACGGGGACGCGCCGGCGGTTGAGATGCCACCCCTCGGGGAGGTGGACATCGCCCCACGGCAGCGGCTGCCGCCTTTCCCAGTAGATCTGGGCCAACTCCAGCGACACGCGTGTGCGGCGCGCCCGGCGGCGCGCGTTGCGAGCGGCGCGGGCCTCCGCATCGGCGGCGGTGGCGGGAGCGCGACGTGGAGGCACGGGCACGGGGACTGCGGGAGCGCGGCGTGGCGGCGGGCCACGAGAGCTCGAGGCCTCGTGGTTGTTCCGGCCGCCCTTCCACGAGGCCCAGAAGGGCTTCTTCATCGCGGTGGCGGTGGCGCGGCGGCTAGGGTTCGCGGTCGGCGATGCGGAGAGTGTGAAGTGGAGTGGACTAGATAGCGATGGCCGTCCACCCACCGCATTAAAACGACCAGCTGAGGCGGCCACGCTCGCTGGCGCGTGGGCCAGGGGCGGACAGCGAGAGGACACGCGCTGTGTCCTCGCCTCCCCAAACCTGGACCAAATTTGGGCCGAGTTTGGTCAGTCTGGGTGTCCGCCCGGACAAGTGTCCATATGCGGGCCGCCGTTGGAGGGCTTGACTTGTCCGTTCGGACAAGGCCTGTCCATATGCGGAGCACCGTTGGAGGTGCCCTAAAGGTCCGTCAGGACGGACAACCCGGAGGCTGATGACGGCAACCCAACCGTGGCCCATGGGTATGAGCACAAACATCCGGTGCCAATGGGTATGAGCACGCCGCGTCCATGGTCAGGCGCCCAAAGATGACTCCAACGGGGCGACGCATTAAGTCCGCGCGCCTCTGTTTCTATCCACGAGGGCCGAAAACACTCCAACGGGGCGACGCAAACGGAACACGGTCCGTTTTTTGGTCCGCCGCGACGCATTCCTGGCCTAAATTTGGGCCACCGATGCGCCGGCCCCGGACGCGAGCGGAGCGCTATTGTGTCCTGCCCTAGTCCACCCCTGGCCCGCAAATCAGACCATTCTCCACCCCAATCTCTCCCACCTCCCTCGCCCCTCTCGCCGCCACCCTGCCGTCGCACACTCGATTTGGCACTGCAAGCCATTCCGGGGACGCCGGCTGCTGCTCCTCTCCCCCGCTGTCACCGGAGTAGGTGAAGGGAATATGCCCGAGAGGCAATAATAAAGTGGTTATTATCTTATTCCATGTTTATGATAAAGGTTTATATATCATGCTAGAATTGTATTAATCGGAAACGTTAATACATGTGTGACTAATAAACAAGAAAGAGTTCCTAGTAAAGCCTATCTTTTAGCTAGCTCGTTGATTAACTGATGATCAAGGTTTCCTGATCATGAACATTGGATGTTGTTGATAACGGGATCACGTCATTAGAAGAATGATGTGATGAACACACCCAATGATAGTATAGCAATGCGAT
This sequence comes from Poa pratensis, assembly GCA_947311845.1. Lineage (NCBI taxonomy): Eukaryota > Viridiplantae > Streptophyta > Magnoliopsida > Poales > Poaceae > Poa > Poa pratensis. Next base: position 38,729,260 of record CAMZMU010000107.1, read on the forward strand.
CAAGTCATTTAGTTTACATTGTTATATCTTTCACATACGAAGTAACTATAATCCTTAGACCATGAGATCATGTCAATCACTAACACCGGATGAGTGCTTTGATGACATCAAACGTCACACCGTGAAAGGGTGACTATAAAGGTGGCGTTGGGTACTCTGAAAGTATTGGTTGAGGCTCATGGATCAAGAGTGGGATTTGTCCATCCAAATGACGGAGAGATATACTCTGGGCCCTCTCGGTGATATCACATCAACACCGCTTGCAAGCACGTGACTAGGTCACAAGGATGTCATATCACGGAACGAGTAAAGAGTACTTGTCGGTAACGAGATCGAACTAGGTATGGTCGATACCGGTGATCGGATCTCGGACAAGTAAAATATCGCGGACAAAAGGAATTAGGTTACGACGTTTCTGGTTCACGCGATCACAAGATTCATCGTTGGATGTGTAGGAGTCATTACGGATCTCCAGGTCCCGCTGTTGACTATTGATCGGAGAGGTGTCTCGATCATGTCTACATTATTCACGAACCGTAGGGTGACACACTTAAAGTTTGGAGACGCTATTGAGAAGATACGGAATATTGGAGAAAAGTTTGGACATCACCGAAATTGTTTCGGGTAATTTTGAAATAGTTCAAGGGGATAATTGCAAATGGTTGTTAATAGAATTAACAAATAAACCAAAGGGGTAATTGTTAATGTTTGTTAATAGAATTAACAAATATTAAAAGAAATAAAAATGTTTTATTTAATAAAGAAACCCTTGGGATTTTTGAGTGGAGATTAAAGGAGGGTGAGTGGGCATGAGTGGATGCTCCACTCACATCAAGAGGGAAGAGGTGGAGTCACCCCTAGGGGCAACGTCCCAACCTCACCCATCTCCTATATATGGAGGGGTGGGAGCTCCCTCTTGAACACACACTTGCTCCTCTCTCCCTCCTCCCCTGTCCACCTTCCGCCATCCGCTTGGCGAAGCCATGGCTGATTTTGTTCCCCACCGCACCACACCGTCGTGTTGTGGAGTTTTTCCGGTGGATCTTCTACTTCCGCTGCCTCGCTGGATCGAGGGAACGAAGGTCGTCATCAAGCCGTACGTGTGACCGAGTACGGAGGCGCTGCCCGTTGCAGCGCACATCTTCACGATCTTGAGATCGGCGAGTGAACGACTACGTCATCCACGAGAATTATTCTCGAAACGCTTACGGTCTTCGAGGGTTAGTTCTCTTGGTACTTGGCTTACCCGTTGCTCACATCTACGAGATTAGATCTTGGTGACTTGGTTGTTCTTACCGTAGGAATTTTTTGTTTTCTATGGTACGAACCCATCAGTGGTATCAGAGCCGTGTCTATGCGTAGATGTTTTGTACGGGTAGAACACATATGTGTATGTGGGCGTTGATGATCATGTTATTGCTTCCGTGTTGTATTTTGAATCTTAGTGGCATAGTGGGATGAAGCGGCCCGGACTAACCTTACATGTCCACGTACATGAGACTTGTTCCACGACTGACATGTAACTTGCTTTGCATAAGTGGCTTTGCGGGTGTCTGTCTCTCCCACTATAGTTAAGATTTTATCTACAAAGGGTTGTTTAATAATTTGTTTATCACCGTTGTGGTTTCATGTTCGTAGGTATGAACGGTTCTATCTTCGAAAGCCCTAAGCCACGTAAAATATGCAAAATAAATTAGAGGACGTCTAACTTGTTTTTGCAGGGCATGTGATGTGATATGGTCATTGTTACAAATTTTGATGTATGAGATGATACTATTTGTAAATTATGACATACCGGCAGGAGCCAAATGGTTGTCTTTTAAATTCATGGCCTGCGTGCTAAATATCATATCCATGTGATATGTTGTAATTTGGAGGACAATCAAGAAGGAGGCGCCATGGACCTTGGTGCCACGCCGGTGGAATGATGGAGATCATGCCAAGATGCACAAGATGGAGATCCAAGTGCAAGAAGGACCATATCATATCACATTATCCATGCATGTGATGTTAATCCTTTTGTGCATGTGATGTTAATCCTTTTATGCATCTTATTTTGCTTAGATCGCGACGGTAGCATTATAAGATGATCCCTTATAGTTAATATCAAGATAATAATGTGTTCTTCCTTAGTATGCACCGTTAAGAAAGTTCGTCGTTTCGAAGCACCACGTGATGATCGGGTGTGATAGACTCTACGTTCGCATACAACGGGTGTTGACGAGCCTAGCATGTACAGACATGGCTTCGGCACACACGCAAATACTAGGTTCTACTTGGCGAGCCTAGCATGTACAGACATGGCCTCGGAACACGTAACCGAAAGGTAAAGCATGAGTCATATGGATGATATGATGAACATGTCGATGTTCGCCTTTGCAGCTGCACCATCTCACGTGATGATCGGTTATGGTGTAGTGAATTTGGTTTGTGTAATCACTGAAACGACCAGAGGGATGTTGTTTTTGAGTGGGAGTTCACGTAGTAATTTTTTAATTAACCTGAACTAATTTATCGTAGACAACCTATCAAAGAGTTTTTGCATAATTTTGTAGTAGTGTTTGGCATCCACGTTCTACCTTACGCTTAGATTGTTAATTGAGATAAAACTGTTTTGATCTGGCAAAACCATTTTGGAATGGTACCGTATTTTAATTGAGTCCTATTGTAAATTTTTGGTAATACCTACCTAGCTCCATGTGGTTAATGATTGATTGATCTAAAGAGCAAATAATTCCGATTTAGTATCTAGTGTCATACTTGCTTTCATGATAGCTGATTTTCAAAAAGAATGTTTTGAGAATCAAGGTGATCTAGGAGCTGAAAAAGAGTTGTTTTTCGGATACAAATGAGGAGTAAAAGATATATTGATATCTAGAACCCTGTTTGTGGCAACATGACTGAGTGTGATTTACTGTGATAATATGTGCTTATATTATTTGAATATATGCAAGGATTGAAGACGCTGGCGTTTAAATCATCCAAGAAGTTGGGCACTGATATTATCCTCTAAATTCCTTCCTTTGAGCTATAGTAGCTTCATCACAAATTGTTATGATGGGATGTATTAAAAGTCTGAGTAATTTTTTTACTATACTTGAAGATTACTAAGAGTGGAATGTGGAAGAATGCTAATAATATGGTGATATTAGTGAAACAATCAACTTCAAAGTCTAGCTCCATGGGTGATTGTATATGACTAACACGCCAAGGAAAAGTTGCTAGTTTGACTGGCATTGTTTGATGTTGAATGATTCTTCTATAAAGAAAGGGAATACTGAAAATAGAATTACAAAATTATATGGCAGAAAAGAAAAGACTGGAAAAGTCCAGCTCAGGAGTATATGCATGATATACAAGTTATAGATGTTTTACTGGTTAGCAAAGTATTTCTTGGGTATTTTTATACCAAATTGGCTGGTATGAATTGTCATACATAAACAATACAAGAAGTACAAGGGCCTTAAGGAACTAGAAAAAGATGTGAAAACGATTACGACAAGAACGAAAATAAAATGTTATTGTGTTCACCGTCGCATCGAAACAAGCCTTCAAGATTTATTTTAAAGAACTTAATAAAGTTGTTATTTTGTTCCTGATTATTGTGAGAACAAATGAGTTGTTCAAACTATGACCATGTTCCATGATTGATGGATGAGTTAATATAAATCATGTTGGTTAAAATAAACATCTATAAGACTAAATGCTAAACGTCACAAGACGTAAAATTAAAGAATTTCACTTATGTTGTGAACCACCGTTTTAGTTCATAATGGAAAGGAAACCATGAAGGAACTCCATGTTGATGGATTTCAGAGTCATTTTGTTTTTGAATAAATTGACACTTGTGAGACCTCTTCCAAAACATGACTAAAACTCCGTTCATAGGCCAAACTAGAATGGACGGCTAATTTAGTGGATATTATACATGTTGATGTACATGGTCCATTATGTGTAGTCGTGAGTGGTGGATTAATTTTTCTTCATAAAATTCCACCGATGATTTGAGTAGATACATGAGTATATCTACTTAATGAGAAGGGAGTTTTTACATTTTTGAATTAGTTCAAAGTATTGTTGGTATGAAGTGAAAATCATTGTAACAAGAGAATTTAGTATTTATGATTGGATCATAAAGGATAAAGTTTGAGTTACATGTTTAGCGAAACATCTGAGGAGTTACAGAATTGTTCCGCGACTTATCATTCCTGAAAACCCCATAGAAGTATGGAGTGTTCGAAAGACATGATCGAACCTTGTTAGACATGGTAAGATAAATAAAATGCCACTATATTTTTGTAGTTTATGCTTTAGAGACTACCGCTTTTACACTTAAAAGAGCGCCATCGTGATCCGTTGAAATTGACACCATACGGGTTATGGCTTGGGTAGTGACCCGAGTTGTCTTTTTTCTAATTTTTGGTATGCATAGCATGTATAAAATGTTTACAACCAAAATCGGATAAATATATGTTTATAAGGTTATCCCAAAGTATCTGTTGGGTATTTCTCCTATCACCGAACCTAAGACAAATGTTGTTTGTCAGAAAGGGTAGATTTCTCGAGAAAGATGTTCTTGCGAAAGAAGTGAGGGGAGGACAGTGCAGCTCGATGAGATTAGAGAATCATCGCTATTATGTCAAGAGTAGAGCAGCACTAGAATTGTTCTAGAGTTTCCTAATTTGACTAAATGGAAGACACTACATGTGTTGTAGTAACTTCTAAAGAGATTGCAAACTGAACCACGAAGGTCGTAAAACTTTGTACTTAGACCAACATGTGGTTTGAGAATGAAGTGTTGTTTTGACAACAAAGGACCTGCAAATTATAAAGGAAGCGAACGATGGGCCCTGACTTCATAAGTTGGCTAGGAGTCATTATATCCGAGATAGTATCCGTGTACGAATGTCAAGTATGTGACTTGGTAATCCATTCGGAAAGGTTTAAATCCTCACGATTGCAAACGGAACTATATAGCAACAAGACGTGGATGTTTACATCCATTGAAAGTTTAACTTGTCAAAAGGTGTTTGTGACAAAGTTCAAGGAGTTGACTATGAAAAGATTTTGATCTTCCGTAGTGATACTTTCGGCTTTACGGATAGTTATAGAAAAGGTTACATATTTTGATATGGCAGTTGAATAACAAAATAACTTTCCTCTCAAGGAAGGCTGATCAAGGATGTGTACCTGACACAGTCTATGAGTTTTGTTAAATTCAAAAGGTTTCTATAAAAGTATGCAAACTTCAATGGTTGAAATGAGCATAACGAAGTTGGGAATTTGTACTTTAATGAAGTTATCAAAAGAGTTTGATTCCATCATGTATAGTGAATATACTTGTAATGTTACAAGAAATTAAGTGGGAGCGCTAAGACATATTTCTAATACTTTATGTAGATGACATATAGTTGGTTGGAAAATATGTATTTTAAATTAACACGGTTAAGATTTCATATTGATGAAATGCTTGGGCAAACAATATTTTGGGCATCAATGTCTATAGAGATGGATTGGAGTGCCTGATATGATTGAGCCAAGGTACATAGATGAAGTATTGAAATCAGTCAATATAGAAACGACAAGAAAGGGTTCTTGCCGCATGGAAAATAATTGAGCAATATCAAGTGTTTTGACACATGATGAGCAAATTGAAATGGAGATTTCTAAAGTCATGTGTTCCATGATATGTAGACAACTAGATAAGTCCTATGCTATAAAGTGTTATACCGGGATAATTCATATGATGATTGAACTATAGTGGGAAAGATCCTTAAGTATTTTTGTGAAAAAGTAAGGATGTGTTTTCCTATTCAGTAATGACAAACCATTCGTTGTAATATGTTACACAAATAGTCTTGTCATCTATCCAAAATATATCTCAATTAAATATGTGTTGAAGGGTGGCACAATAGGCTGGATGAAAGTTCCATGCTAGTTTTGAATGAGTTTCAAAATTAATGTATTGTGATGAGTACTACAATAAAGGCTGAGTATATTGTGTTGACAACAAATAAGAGTATTTATGTGTCAAGGAGTTTTTGTTGGACTTGGTGGATTTCCAAGAATGCTGACACTATGAAGCTACATTTTCAGAATGTTGGTAACATTAGTTTAAGCTGAGGAATTAAGGTCTCACCAGTTGACAAAATATATACAAGCCATCTCATTAAAGAATGAGTGATGCGTGTAGACGCTAAGACGTGCAAATACAAACGGACCTGAACTTGTCAGATCTTATGATGAAGTTTACCACATGCGAAGCATGGTAATAACACTGGAATGCCATAGGTGTTAAGTGCTTACTTATTGACTAGATTATTGACTCTAGTGCAAGTGGGAGACTGAAGGGAATATGCCCGAGAGGCAATAATAAAGTGGTTATTATCTTATTCCATGTTTATGATAAAGGTTTATATATCATGCTAGAATTGTATTAATCGAAACGTTAATACATGTGTGACTAATAAACAAGAAAGAGTTCCTAGTAAAGCCTCTCTTTTAGCTAGCTCGTTGATTAACTGATGATCAAGGTTTCCTGATCATGAACATTGGATGTTGTTGATAACGGGATCACGTCATTAGAAGAATGATGTGATGAACACACCCAATGATAGTATAGCAATGCGATCAAGTCATTTAGTTTACATTGTTATATCTTTCACATACGAAGTAACTATAATCCTTAGACCATGAGATCATGTCAATCACTAACACCGGATGAGTGCTTTGATGACATCAAACGTCACACCGTGAAAGGGTGACTATAAAGGTGGCGTTGGGTACTCTGAAAGTATTGGTTGAGGCTCATGGATCAAGAGTGGGATTTGTCCATCCAAATGACGGAGAGATATACTCTGGGCCCTCTCGGTGATATCACATCAACATCGCTTGCAAGCACGTGACTAGGTCACAAGGATGTCATATCACGGAATGAGTAAAGAGTACTTGTCGGTAACGAGATCGAACTAGGTATGGTCGATACCGGTGATCGGATCTCGGACAAGTAAAATATCGCGGGACAAAAGGAATTAGGTTACGACGTTTCTGGTTCACGCGATCACAAGATTCATCGTTGGATGTGTAGGAGTCATTACGGATCTCCAGGTCCCGCTGTTGACTATTGATCGGAGAGGTGTCTCGATCATGTCTACATTATTCACGAACCGTAGGGTGACACACTTAAAGTTTGGAGACGCTATTGAGAAGATACGGAATATTGGAGAAAAGTTTGGACATCACCGAAATTGTTTCGGGTAATTTTGAAATAGTTCAAGGGGATAATTGCAAATGGTTGTTAATAGAATTAACAAATAAACCAAAGGGGTAATTGTTAATGTTTGTTAATAGAATTAACAAATATTAAAAGAAATAAAAATGTTTTATTTAATAAAGAAACCCTTGGGATTTTTGAGTGGAGATTAAAGGAGGGTGAGTGGGCATGAGTGGATGCTCCACTCACATCAAGAGGGAAGAGGTGGAGTCACCCCTAGGGGGCAACGTCCCAACCTCACCCATCTCCTATATATGGAGGGGTGGGAGCTCCCTCTTGACACACACTTGCTCCTCTCTCCCTCCTCCCGCTGTCCACCTTCCGGCCATCCGCTTGGCGAAGCCATGGCTGATTTTGTTCCCCACCGCACCACACCGTCATGTTGTGGAGTTTTTCCGGTGGATCTTCTACTTCCGCTGCCTCGCTGGATCGAGGGAACGAAGGTCGTCATCAAGCCGTACGTGTGACCGAGTACGGAGGCGCTGCCCGTTGCAGCGCACATCTTCACGATCTTGAGATCGGCGAGTGAACGACTACGTCATCCACGAGAATTATTCTCGAAACGCTTACGGTCTTTGAGGGTTAGTTCTCTTGGTACTTGGCTTACCCGTTGCTCACATCTACGAGATTAGATCTTGGTGACTTGGTTGTTCTTACCGTAGGAATTTTTTGTTTTCTATGGTACGAACCCATCAGTAGGTGCGTCCCCGCGACGGCCGGTGAATCTTGTGGGCACAACTCTCTCAGCGCCCGCGACGCACACGCCGCCCACAAGGTGTTCGGCCCTTCGCCCCGGCAACAACTTAGGTACGACTCGGCCATGGATAGCTTGGATGAGTGGTACTACAAGAACCACATCATGTACCAGTCATCATCGGACGATTCCTCCGACGATGACAGTGACGGTCTGGTTGCCACCCTCATCGTCAACGAGTACATAGAGAGGATGCGGCGGTGTTCCGAGGCTCCTTGCCGGGCCGTTCTCCTGCTCTTGACCGAAACCGGCGAGCTGGCCAAATCAAGCTGTATCTTATTATTGTGCTTGATACTTGTTATTGTGGCAATGTGATCACACAATGGCTGAAAATGATCAAAAACCCTGGCCGGGCGGACTCAATGCGTCGGCCCGTTGGCGGCAGTGGCCGGGAAGGGGCGGGTATGGGCCGGACATGGGTCATTTTGCCGACGCAAACAGACCAAACACGGCGTCCGTTTGCGTCGCCCCGTTGGAGTCATCATAAGTCGACGACGCCTCCGCCTCCGCCTCCCTGCGTGGCGGCAAGATGGTCGACGTCCTCGACCACGAACCGGGAAGAGCCATGTCGAGCTCGTGAGTGTCCTCCGAGAGCGAGCAGCACGGTGGAGGCGGCGCGCTGCAGGACAGCCCGGAGGCGACTTCCATGGTGCTCGCGGCCTGCCCGTGCTGCTTCATCTATGTCATGCTCGCCGAGGCCGACCCGCGGTGCCCCAAGTGCCACAGCCCAGTCATCCTCGACTTCCTACACGGCGGCGACATCAACGGCAAGGGCAACGACGATGATGGAAGCAACAATCACAACCGCCGTGGCAGGAGGAATGAATAGGAGGGAGTGAATGATGGATGCGAAAAGAGCCGCGCGCCGTGATAGGTTGCTTGCGCGTGGGTAATCACAAGATGATTTCAAGGCCAAGAAAAAAACTGAGAGCCCGCCTTGGTGGTCACAAGAAGATCGGCGGTTCATCTCAATTACTACTCCAGTCCAGTGTAAAAATGATAAGTGTCAAGTGTGGTGTGTCCACTTATTCACAAGTTGTGGGTGCATTTGTTCCATTGGCGGACGCAGCGGGTGGGCCGGGTGGGCCGTGGCCCACCCAGAATTTTGGAAAAAAGTTAGACCCCCGAGATACTTCGACGCACACGAAGAAATACACCACAAATTATCTTCCATGAAATAGCCAGTACGCCTTTGCTTTTTGTACTTTATATGGTAATCTTCCTTCTTATTCTTTGGTCGTCTTCTTCAATGCAACCACAAAAAGTGAAGAAGTAGAATTAGGGGGGGGGGGGGGGGGGGGGGGGGGGGGGGGTACTTGCGAGCCTTCACTAATTAACACCGACCATGACGAGACATTTCATCAGATTATACCGATTAAAATTAAAATAATGATCGAAAACAGTGGACAGAGAGAAGATGGCATCATGCCACAAAGGAACGACTCTGCCTCATTAATTGGAAATTCAAAATCTACAATTTTAAGTTTCTACAAATTCTGAAAATAATTCTAGAGGTAGTTAATGATTATTTCTATCAGTGTGTAAAAACTAAATGTGAAACATTGTGTATTTTAGGCTGTGTAAAAATGACAGCTTTATGGAGCTGGGGGGTGAACATTGACAAAAATCTCCCAGGATTTGTCGTTTTTGTGTAGTCTGGAATACAAACTATTTCAAGTTGAAAATTTGCATCAGCGTAAAACATGTCATTTTAAACATCTAGGATTCTTCCCTGAAACTTTAAAATGGTGATTTCAGAAAAGACAGCAATATGACTTTTTCGCGACTCTATTCCTTTTAATAAAACGTTTTGGCAAGTCTATTAAGGTTGCCAAAAGTCTTGTAAAATGGAACATAGGAAGTACCAACTAAAATCCCAACTCTCCACCCGTCACTCCTGGCCTTAATGCTTTGCATGACAGTGGATAGATAGATAAGCGAGGGACATACATAGATATACTGTCATCGATTTATTAGGTGAATTACACACGCACATGCCTGATGCTTCAGATCAGGTCACTGTGGCTGGAATTAGAGAGTCTGAGCTCACTCGTGCAAGGACGTCAGAACTCAGAACACCCCATCTGGAGCCCACAAAGATGTTCTGTTTAAACAGGGGGCTCTCGCCAGCGTTAAGCGGAAACGCGGCGAGAGAATCACTACAAAACATGATGCTATTCAACGTCTACCAAACAGGACGTGATTTGTCACCGTTGTATGCATTGCACGCAGGGTGTTTGCTCAACAATGGCGAGCACGCCATTATGATCACATAGACAGTAGAAATACAAGGGGCATGATCAGAGCCAATATAACGGGGCATCAGCCTTTCTCCACGTTTTCACAGACCTGCTAAATCTGAGATTAACCGTGTGCTCCTAGAAATCTGAGTACAACCATCATCCAAAGGTTACACACTGGAATAAAACGTTGTTATCATTGCAACTGAAAAGGCACATGAGATGGCAAGTGCATCCTTAAATGCCCAATAATCTACGTATGACATGATGGAATCTCAAGGCGATGCATACCAGCAGCAACAACATACATCATATTAAGGTATCCAGCAACCATGTAATAAAGTCTTACCAAAGTACGATGAAAACACCTCTTACTACGTACGTCTACCCCAGTAACACCCATGGAGCACCAAGATTCGAAATATTAAGGGGAGCCAAAATGATATGCTAACAAAAAAGTACAAACAGTAACACCCATGTCAGCATCCTCAAAAAATGCATTTGTGAGCTGGGGCAATATATGGCTGCAACTCAAGTATTCTTGTGGCACTCCCACCACCCACTGCTGCTTCTGACATACTGATCAACAATACCAAATTCTTTGTTCTGCTCAACTCGTTTAGCATAGTTCTCCGTGGAAATTGGACCTTTTTTACACCGCCGGTAGTAAATAATTTCCCATGGCCACAGGCGCGCAGCACCAAAGTAATTCTCCACAGGTTGATTAGATAAAACTATCTCACGTGCTTCCATTCCATAATGCTTTAGAGCCGAGACAACTTCATTAGTTGTTAGCTTCAAGGAAATGCACCTCCCACTTTTTACCAGATGCTCCTTGTTTGACCTCATTGATAAAGTGTGCCTAGGGTTGGTCATCTGACCTAGCAGTCCATGAGCAACAGCATCAACACTATCATCAATCATGTCCTTATACACGTTGTTGGTCTCCACATGAACTGACACCTTAACATCCTTACCAGGTACAGGCTGATCTCCATTGCTTAGGGTATCCAATTTGGATAAAGTACTTCGAACCTCACAGTTCAAGTTTGAACCTTTGACTTCTTGCTTGCAATCATCGAAATATTTGAATTCAGATGCTGCTTTGAAATCCAAATTGCCCTCCAGAGGAGAATTCACCAGAACACCAATGTTTTTGTTCCCTGCAGCACGTTGAGAGTTGGATTGTGGTGAAACAGACACTGATAGTGATAGCGGACCATGCTGGCTGATATTTGATCTCGACCTCAATTTTATACATTCAGGCTGAATTGGCTGAGATGATTTAGAACTAGAATGTGCAGAATGAGATGGTGATAGTGCTCTTGAACGAAGACAAGGAGATCCAGATCTTGAGTATAAGGAAGTCCTGTCAGGAGAGAGAGATGGCTCACGATATCTTTTCAACTTGCTTCCATTATGAGCTTCCTTGGGGAGTTGTGGCATATTTTCACTCTGAGGGGTATGTTTTCCGTTCAATCTAGGCACATTACTCAATTTGGGCGCTCTCTCAATCCTATCAGAAAATGGTTTCCTGATATCTTGAACTCTCTGATGTGCTTGAGTCATTGGGTCGACATGAGATTCTGGTCGTCTCATTGAGGAATACCTGAATTTTCTTAGCCTCAGCTCCCCTTTTTCTCTCAAGCTCAATCGATCACCCAGTGTTCTGAATTTACCAACTGTTTCTTCAGGGCAGTTACTATGGCCAGCAGTACCATAACTGTAGCAGGTTGGAAGAAATCTTGATTTACCATGGTTCTGGTCAAAGCGCTCAGCAGGGTGATTCTGCCACTTGTTGGAAAACCGTCTATGATCTGCTTTAACAGTCTTTTCCTTCTTGTCCTGTTTGCAGTAGCCATGATAAGGTTCAAAACGGTCAAAATCATCCTCATCATCACCGTGATTTCCTATTCCGGTCTCACCCCATCTATCATGCTCAATGACATTTGCATCACTAGTACCTCCTTCATCCATCTTCATCTCAGTTGGATCTTCACCCATGCTTTCTCCAGCATCCTTTAAACCTTCAGATTTTCATCAGAATTCTTTTCTACCACATCATGAGGGTTTTGGCTATTATCACGACTTGTATGGTGATTTTTCTCTTCTACTCCATCATCAGGGTTATTACTCATATCGTGGCCTGTATAGAAATTCTTCCGATCTGCAGGATCACTGCACCTAAAACTGTCCGCACCATCTCTGGAAGCCCTTCCATTAGATGACCCAATCCGTCTTGAACTCCTGGAACTGCGAGAAAGACTGGGCTGATGTTTTGACCAGTTAACAGTTATGCGTTTTCCACAAACAAATTTCCCATGCAGTTGCCGCAAGGCTCGAGCTGCATCATCACTAGCATCAAACACTGCAAATCCATATCCGTCTTTCAACCTCACAGTGCAGCGTCCAAACTTCTGGAAAATTCGTTCAAGATATTGTGTCCTCACAGCTACAGAAAGCCCTCCAATATGCAATGACATCTGCAATAAGAATTGCATGACTCCTTCAGATACATACTGTGATAATTCAGTGAAAAGAGATGAATAAAGCAAGATCCACGCATTACTAAATGCATAATGACTTTGCATGGTGATAAAGTACAAGTGTACAGCCTCAGCCTGGATGTATTCAAATATTTAACTCCACCAATGCTCACCTGTTTATACGTGTGATCAAACACTAATCAACATTTCCATGAGATTGCTCAAATCTGAAGTTTATTTCTTGTACTAATTTTAAAAGATTTAGAACTGTCAACTAGATTTTTGTCAAACAATCTGAGCTATGGTGGACACTTCTGCTTGCACAATCACCCTTTTACTATGACCATTTCAATCATTAAAACAAACCACGACATCCAGGAAGAATGGCAGAAATAAGGTTCAGAAAAAGTATGCAACTAAGATCTGAAAGCATACAGCATCAAGAATCATTTCATGTGCAAGCATAGCCCTTAAGAAGCTGCTTAGCAAAATTCTGAGGACACTGAAAAGACCCGAGATAGGCTCTAATGGGGAAGAAAAGAAAAGAAACAAGCTTGACACTGAATTCAAGATGATCTTCTATGTTAAATTTATATATGACTTTACAGCTCATGACATTCCTTGGTTGATTCTGACATAGCTTGAAAAAGAGAAAGTGCAGGCTCATTTGCGTATGTACAGTCATATTATATTGCTTGTTTAATCCATGTTTGAGGTTCTTTGTGTCAAGTTCAAGCGTGACATAACCTGATCTTTATCTCCCGAACAAGTAAGCACTATTACTTTTGTTTCTGATTAGATTAACTGGATGATGTACTGCAGGAAATTCCCATTTGTTATGAAAATTTGTTTTACTGTTTTCCTCTTCGATATCAACAGATATTTTATACATAGGACAGTTGTAGCAGTAAACACTACCTTAGAATAACAAGACCAATATGCAAATAGCCTTTCTATCATCAAAGACGAGCACAGGTGACGAGATGCATTTGATGTACTTGTAAAAAACAAATGATACTACAGTTGTTCTCACATTTCCTTACAGCATCCAGATAACTACATATGTGACAGCAGTCAAACAAACAGCAACTGCAAAGCTGCCCCAAACATCATACTATATGAATAATGAACGATTACTGTAAAAAAAAGCTAGTATTTGAGTTTTTTACAGTAATCATTCATTATTCAAACTGAACCTCACATGCAACACCATTAACAAAATGAAACAGTAACTATTGAAAGTACTTACAAGGTCAAGACAGGTGCGTCTAAGTACTCAGTAAACCATCCTTACATTGATGATTCTATTGAAGAGGTCTAGAAACACTATCTAGATGTCCATGTATCACTTCAAATATCACCAAACTTGATAACTTCGTATTTAAATAACGCTAGTGTCCCAACTCTGAACAAATCACTAGTAAATGACCACAGTGCTGCAACAGTACAACTGACAGCAAACATATAAGACAGAAAACATTTAAGTACAGCGCTACAAACTTCTCAATATGAGAGGTTGATGTCTAACTCCAATGGCAACTGCTAGGAGATACGAAATCACAATTCAAGACCTAAATGTGAGAAAAGGAAAGAACTTTACCTTGTTGTGAACAGAGGATCCAGCGAATCCTTCAACCTGGTAACATTATCTGGCCCAAGTTACGACTTGCTTGAGCTACAAACTTCTCAATATGAGAGGTTGATATCTAACTCCAATGGCAACTGCTAGGAGATACGAAATCACAATTCAAGACCTAAATGTGAGAAAAGGAAAGAACTTTACCTTGTTGTGAACAGAGGATCCAGCGAATCCTTCAACCTGGTAACATAATCTGGCCCAAGTTACGACTTGCTTGAGAAATCAGTTCAGGGCCTCCAAAGCACGTGACATACAGGGGATCTAGCACACCAAGCAAGAAATACACACGGGATGTGCGCAAATGTAAGAAATCAGGTTTTAATCAACCGAAATCGCTTATATTTTCAATAGAAATGCCCTCCAAGAAGGTTCGCCACATTGGAAGGGGGCAGAACTGAATAAAACTAGGGTTCTACCTGTCCTACCTACGGTTTAATCTAGCATTCGAAACGACCCAAGACGAAAAGGAAAACAATCTCACAGCTGGAACACAAACAGAACTGGAACCCGCAGGGACATCGTCAAATCAGACCCCAAAATCCAACAAAAATCGCACCTTGCGCCGCACCGGATCAAGAAGAAGCAGGCAATCGATAACAAGTTCCCGAAAAAAAGACAAAGGGAGAGTAGATGAGTGCGGGTGCAAACCTAGATCTTGGAAGCTAGAGCATGTGGTGCTTCCTGCGGATTGAGGTCGGAGATGAGAGGCGACAGCTGATCGCGGTCTCCTCGAAGTCGCAGTCAGCCGAAGAGCCTACACTCTGTAGGAAAATCCTTTTATTTTTATTTACGGGAGCAGATTGGGCTAGCCTGAGGTTTAGGGCTGGCAGAGTAATTATGGCCTATACTTCTACTGGCGCGGCCCGCAAATCGGCCCGAAAATAACAGAGCGGGCCGAAATAAGATTCATTACCGTTCGTCGGTTACTACACGTCTGCGGGAGCTGCGAGGTCGGTCACTCAATTAGTGTTTTTATTTAGGCGGAATTTTTTTAGTGGGAGGCGATGTTTCTGTTAACAGCGTGGCGTCTGTAATGACTTCGTCAACCTCAAAACTCGACCGTTGGCTCAGTCTTTTCGGATGTGCTCAACTGCTCATAGGGTTAGGACGTGCGTGTATTTTTTTCGAGAGTACGCGACCATAATTTTATAGAAGGCAGAATATATGCACAAGAAGGGCGTTCACAACAAAATGAAAACGCCTACAGTAACACTCTCCGGAAAATAAACCTAGGACTACTCTCTCGCAGCATGTTGGTTTCTCCTCGTCTCTCTCCACAACACACATAGCATCCTAAAGTCATCCAGAACTCGGCGTGGCAACCTATCTGGCGGAAACTGCTGCCTTGTGTTGCGGAAGCACATGCGTTTCGGTTTTTCCACAGAGCATGGCAGATCATGCAGACTAAGGCATCAAACCATTTCCTCTCTTTTTCTCTGATGAATCTTGCTCTCTCCATTGTCCACCAGGATTGGAGCGTGCTGTCATGCGATGGTGGAGCAAAGTTCAGTGATAGGTCCTGTTTACACATAAACCATACCTCTCTCGCGAAGACACACTGCATCAGGATATGTTCTGCGGTGTCTTCTTCCTGGAGACAGACCAAGCACGGAGATCTGACTCGCTGCAAGCCGTGCCTAACCCGACGATTGGCGGTCTGATGTGGGCCTACCTGTCAGGTGCCCCACTATGAAGATACCGGCGCATGCTAAGCTTCAGGATCAACCATTGCAGGCCCGTGAAGGGCCCAAGAAGGACAACGTACGTCCCAAGGTAGCCAAAGATTAGGTCAGTAGGAACTTACCTAACTTGTAAACCTAATCGGTGTCAATCTCCCGAGACCTAGCCTCCCATATAAAGGCTAGGAGGGTCCTCTATCGAGGATACGTCCATACTGGCTACCGAAACCCTAGCGAGATTGTCATCTCGCCGGGGTCACCCTTGTAACCTTCGACTCCATTGATGACCCACAAGTATAGGGGGTGTATCGTAGTACTTTCGATAAATAAGAGTGTCGAACCCAACGGGGAGCAGAAGGTGTTGACAAACAGTTTTGATATGGAATTCACTGTAAATACTAGCAGACAAGTTTTTAGTGGTTTTTGATATAGCAGATAAATAAAGTACAAGTAAATAAAATGCGGTAATAATAATTGCAGCGAGTGGCCCAATTTTTTCTACAGCAAAGGACAAGCCGGCAGGTTTACTTATGATGACCAAACGTTCTTGAGGACACACGGGAATTACGTCAAGTGCTTTCGCTTCATATAGTTGATTAATCTTCATTCTTTTGATAAATGTTGTGTGGGTGAACCTATGCGAATGCACCGCCCTTCCTAGGACTAATACATACTTGTGATTATACCCTTGCAAGCATCCGCAAATATAAGAAAGTAATTAAGATAAATCTAACCACAGCCTTAAACTCTGAGATCCTGCTATCCCTCATGCATCGATATACCAACGGGGGTTTAGGTTTCTGTCACTCCGGCAACCCCACAATTGGCAACCGAATACACAATGCATTCCCCTAGGCCCATAAAGGTGAAGTGTCATGTAGTCGACGTTCACATGACACCACTAGAAGAATGACACCACAACTTAAATATCAAACCATTAAATATTACTCAACATAATTCACTACTAACATCAAGACTTCTCCCATATCCTCAAGAACTAAACGAACTACTCACAAGACATCATATGGAACATGATCAGATGTGATATAATGATGAATAACAATCTGTACATAAACCTTAATTCAACGGTTTCACTCAATAGCATCAACCACAAGGAGTAATTAACACCGGGAAATCTTCCCCTATGAACTAGACAAGATTCAACCCTAGATGTTACAGCGGAACAGAGTGGAGCGGCGGAGACGATGGTGCTGGTGGTGGAGATGATGATGATGATCCCAATGAAGTCCAGCTCGATGACGGTGATGATGGCGACGATTTCCCCCTCCGGGAAGGAATTTCTCCGGCAGATTTCTCCCTGCCGGAGAGCTTTTCTCTCTCTGGTGTTTTCCGCCTCGTGGAGGCGGCGGAATATTTCCTCGACGTCCCCCCTAGCCTTAGGGTTTCTGGGAGATGATGTACGCGAAAGGGGGCTGGCTGAGGTGGGCCAGGGGCTCCTCACCACGTGGCGGCGCGGGGACAAGGTGGGTCGCGCCACCACATGGTGAGGGCCCATGGTGGCCCACCTTGGCCACCCTTTTGGCTGCCTTCGTCATCTGATAAAATAGGATCTTCGGGATGTTTTCCTCGAATTATTGATCTTCAGAAATATAGTATCTTGACGGTCCTTTTTCCAGCAGAAATCTGACTCCGGTGTTTAATTCTCCAATAATCATCAAACATGCAAAAAAGGTGAAATAACATAAGTATCATCTCTAAATATGAAATATATCAATGAATAACAGTAAATTATGATATAAAATAGTGATGCAAAATGGACGTATCATCCATCAATAACAGACAAGCAGGAAGTAGGGTATTATCCTCCGGGAGTCTGAACCTGGGTATATCGCCTTGCTTGTCAGCCGTGGTAACTACCAGCACTCACCATCTTCTCCCCTTCAATCAACCTGGGGTACTCGACCCTGGGATCTGCCGAGGTGACCCCTCGACATTTGGCGCCGTCTGTGGGAAAGACGAGTGTTGGAAGCATGGTTGCACCGGCTCCATCAGCAATGAAGATCGACGCACCGCCCATCGAAAAACCGATCTCCTTCGGCTCCTTCACTACGATCCGCACCGCCGGCCCAGCGCTCGGTGTACGCTGATCTCTATGGAGGTATGTGCTTGTCCTTTGGTAACATGCAACTCCATGTGAACAAGTGGGGAGTCTTTCGACCATCCGTTCTCGCGCCTGTGATGGCCGCGGGGCTCGCGTCTCCTTCGGCTAAGGAGATCGCATCCGCGACAACGACATCGACCGCGTCTCCTTCAACTAAGGAGATCGCATCTGCGACAATGACATCAACCACGTCTCCTTCGACTACGGAGATCGCATCCGCGACAACGACATCGACCGCATCTCCTTCAACTACGGAGATTGCATCTGCGACAACGACATCGACCGCGTCTCCTTCGACTACGGAGATTGCATCTGCTATGTCGACATCGACCATGGGGATCTCATCTGCTTCGACTCCGCCCGCCACACCTCCACCAACTATGGAGACCGTGAAGACCGGCGACTCCTCACCTGATGAGTTCTGCCACGACTGCGGCGTGTATCACATCACCTCCATCTTCAGTTCGGAGGGCAGCTCCGACAACATCGACGAGCACTCGACCGCCCAGTCGCGTCCCGTGCAGGTCTTCATGATCGATGCATCAACTCCGAACGGCACCCGTGGGGAAGAACCTACATACCCCATGGAGGTCCTCATGCCAGACACGACAACAACCCTCGCCATCACCCGAGAGATGGGGATCAGGGCCCTGAAGCACGTTGAAGAATGTACTGTTCCCTCTGCGGATGCGACCCGAGAAGACATGATGGCTTGGCGGTACCTAGTGTGGAAAGGAAACGAGAAGCTGGTCGCAGACAAAGCAGAACTCGCTCGGCGCAAAGAAGCCGCCGACGCTTCGAGTGCCCGACGCGCTGCTTACTCGTTCGCCTCCTCGGAACACACAGTGACACAAGGAGCCGGGCGCCACAGGACCCGCATGCCCCTGATGACCGACGCCAACAGAGCGGGAGCCACCCGCAACCTCGAGTCCTCTTACGTCACAGAAGATGCGGATGGAATTCCCATCCCCAAGACACCTGACGCAGCGCTGATGTCAATAAGCACGTACCTGCGGTTAACTCAACCTCCAGAAGGCGACCCGCGCGCCGACCTGCACAAGCAACAGATCAAAGCACTTCGGCTGGCGGAAGATGCTTTGATCCCAACGTGCACACCCAGCAGATCGCGTGAAGAAAAAGGTCAACACGACCGCGGGCGCACCGTCCGCGTGGAGCAACCCACGCGACACCTGCGGGAAGGAGAGGACGCACGCAATGTCATCACGCAGCGGACCCTCGATAGCAACCGCGCCAAACGAACCAACAGCACCAAGAAACAAAGTTCTACTCCAACGATGATTACGAGCCATGCGGCGCCTCCTGCTTCACCCTGAACATCCGCGACACAAGGATGCCAAAAGGCTTCAAGCTCACAGCCGACGCAGCCAAGTTTGACGGGAAGCAAGACCCAAGGCTCTGGCTCGACGACTACCTCATCGCCTACAACTGCCAAGGAGGCAACACTACTACGGCGATGTAGTATATCCAGCTGATGCTCACTGGATAAGCACGCGGGTGGCTCCAAACCTTGCCGAAGAACTCCTTCAACTCGTGGGATCTGTTCGCGGAAGCCTTCATCAAAAACTACCTGGGGACGTACTCAAGACCTGCGACGTTCATCGAGCTGCAAGCCTGCAAGCAGGGGAAGGAAGAACCACTCCGCTCGTACATCCAGAGATGGACCTTGCTACGCAACAGCGTCGGAGTCATCTCAGAAGACAGGGCGATGGACGCCTTCATGCGAGGTGTCTGGCGCCACGACCTCAAAGAAGAGTTTGGGTGACTCCAGCCAAACTCCATGGTCGACGTCATGAGGATAGCTAACCAATGTGCGGACGGAGAAGACTCCGCACGTGATGACCACCAGTACCCATCAAAGGACGAAGCTGGCCCGAGCAACTAGGGCTAGGCGACCGCCGCAAGAAGAAGACTCGTTATGATTGGCGAGATACGATCGAGTTAGTAGCTGCTGGGTTCACTAATCCTCGTGATGATGGAAACCGCGATAGCGGTCGACAATACAGCCAAGGCCAGTACGGCCGCAACCGCGACAACTATTGCAATGAGGGAAACCAGAAACGCGAGTGGAAACGCCGCACCCTCTCACCCGAAGAAGAGCTTGACCAGCCATGCAGACACCACATGTTCAAGAACCCTGAGACAGGAAAGTGGGGCGCTAACCATCTGCTGAGAGACTGCAGGAAAGCACACAAGATATATGAGGCACTCTCCAAGATCGTCCAGCCACCAGCAGCCGCGCCAAGCCGCACCCGCCGCGGCGCCGCCTCCAGCACATGCGGCAGCTGCGTACCCGCAGCAGCAGCCTCAG
The DNA here is from genome assembly GCA_947311845.1 of Poa pratensis. NCBI lineage: Eukaryota > Viridiplantae > Streptophyta > Magnoliopsida > Poales > Poaceae > Poa > Poa pratensis. The sequence continues at coordinate 38,749,782 of CAMZMU010000107.1, forward strand.
CAGGAAGAACCTCGAGTGGCAGAAGATCAATACCCCGCAGTCCGCGGACAGCTGAACATGATCCAGAAGGGGCGCCCGTCGAAGAGGTGCCAAAAGTTGATCAGTCGACAAGTCTACCAAGCTGTTACCTGTCCACCAGCAGTCCCAGAGTACCTGAGAGGATCCGAGACCAACATCACCTTCTCGAGAGCTGATCACCCGCCTGCAGTACCGCGGCCAGGCCATGCTGCGCTCGTGGTCGAAGCTCAAATCAGAGACTTCACCATGACTAAGGTGTTCATGGACGGAGGTAGCGGCATCAACACCATATTCGCTGACACCTCCGGAAGATGGGCAGATCCCTGACGAACTTAGCCGCATCCGGAAACACCTTCCATGGCATAGTACCCGGGAAAGTTGTCCTACTCGTGGGAACAATCACACTCGACGTCACCTTTGGCGCACCCGACCACTTCAAGAAGGAAGCAATCGACTTCGAGGTAGTCGACTGGGCGTCACAATACCACGCAATACTCGGGCGTCCAACATTCGCCAGGTTCATGGCCGTGCCGCACTACGCATACCTCATGCTGAAGATGCCAGGCCCGAAGGGAGTCATCACGGTGAAGGGTGACTTTGATCGATCAGACAAGTGCGACAAGGATTTCAGCAAGATCTCCGAGTCCTTCAGCATGCAAGAGCAACTCGAAGAGGTGTCTCGCGACAACGACAAAACCATCTTTCCGGTCGCCAAGAACCCAGCGTACGATGCAGCCTTCAACGCAACCAATGACACGAGAGCTCAGCAGGTCCACCCGACTGACCCTGCAAAGACGGTCCGAGTCTCATCGAGCATGCCTATCGCATAGGAAAGTGCGCTCGTCGAGTTCCTACGTGAGAACTGGGAGATCTTCGCCTGGCAGCCCTCAGACATGCCAGGAGTACCCAGGGAACTCGCCGAGCACTCTCTTCAACTAAAAGATGATGCGCGACCAGTCAAGCAGACCATGCGTCACGTCCCCGAGCCAAAGCGGATCTTCATCACTAAAGAGATTGACAGACTACGTCACACTAGTTTCATTCGAGAGATCAAGAAGTCAGACTGGCTCGCTAACCCAATCTTGGTCGAAAAGAAGAAGTCGACAGCGCTCCGCATGTGCGTCGATTTCACCGGCCTCAACAAGTGTTGTCCCAAGGACACATTTTCCTCTCCCACGCATCGACCAGATCATCGACTCAACCGCGGGCTGCGAACGCCTCTCCTTCCTGGATATATGAGGCGGCTTTCTAGCTTAATATATGAAGTGGTTTGGAGAAACAAGCTCTTTCCTTTACTTTTTGCAATAAAAAAGCAACAAAAACCTAGGTCGCACCCGAGCACTCGGGGGCTGCGCCATACAGGTTCCTAACTGAAGACTTAGGCCGGACCCGAACACTCGGGGGCTGCGCCATACAAGTCAATTCAAAAAACTTAGGCCGCACCCGAACACTCGGGGGCTGCGCCATACAAGTCAATTCAAAAAACTTAGGCCGCACCCGAACACTCGGGGGCTGCGCCATACAAGTCAATTCAAAAAACTTAGGTCGCACCCGAACACTCGGGGGCTGCGCCATACAAGTCAATTCAAAAAACTTAGGCCGCACCCGAACACTCGGGGGCTGCCACTAGTACAGAACGACACATCGGATACCCCTCTATGGCAACGGTGAGAGTTAGGCGACGGAAGAATGAGCTCCGCGCGCTTCCGTGAGTGCGCGCGCGCGCTAGTCGGTCGATGGGCCCGACACAATGGTAACGGAGGGCGGAAAGATCTCCGTTGCTCATATCTGGGCAACGGAGAAAAAAATACCTCCGTTGCCGATATGACCACATCAGAAACGGAGATGGGTCTATCTCCGTTTCCCATGTGAAGGCCAATTAAGCGGTGCCGGTATTAATATCTTCCACTCCAGTTTGTCTCACTCTCACTCTCACAGTCTCACTCTCCCCAGTTCCTAACCCTAGCCGCACACGCTCTCCTCCTACTTCACCCATCGATGGCGAACCCCTCCGGCGCCGACGGAAGTCAGGATGGAGCATCTTCCTCCCACCCTCCGAGGCGCAGCCCGGATCTCCCCTACAACTGGGGCGAGATCCCCGGCGACTGCGGTCGCCAGTTCATTCGGAGCCGTCAAATCCCATCCGGATCCACGGCGGCGGCGGCCACCGACGCCCGGATCTCGTCCTCCTCGGACGATGAGGACGAGGATCTGGAGGTTGGTCTCCTCCTCTCTCGCGCCGCCTTTGAGCGCGAGCGCGCCGACGGTGTCATTCGGGCGTCTGCGATGCAGAGAGCTATCCGCATCTCCGGCGCCGAGCACGCGATAGAAGCCGCCGAGGAGGCGTTGTTCCAGACGCAGCTCCGGGTGTCCATACACCGCTCTCTTCTCCCTGGCCAGGGCCCTGGGCCAGATGCGGCGGCGGCAGCGGTGGCGGCGGCGGAGGAGGAGGAGGAGGACGCTCCGGTGTTCGAGCAGGATGAGGTCTCCTCTGACGTCTTCTCTGGCAGTGGCTCCGGCGCCGACGCCTGGGACGCAATCCGCGACGGAAAGCGACCCCGGCTCGCCTAAGGTAAATGACCGCTCTTTTTACTATGTATTTACTCTGTTAGAGTATTTATTTAGCTTGGTTTGCGCTGTTTTGTAGCTCTGTTTAGCTATGTATTTGCTCTGTTAGCTACTTAATTATTTAGATCGGTTTGCTCTGTTCAGCTATGTATTTGCTCTGTTAGAGTATTTATTTAGCTTGGTTTGCTCTGTTTTGTAGCTCTGTTTAGCTATATATTTGCTCTGTTAGCTACTTAATTATTTAGATTGGTTTGCTCTGTTAGTTAGCTCTGTTCAGCTATGTATTTGCTCTGTTAGAGTATTTATTTAGCTTGGTTTGCTCTGTTTTGTAGATCTGTTTAGCTATGTATTTGCTCTGTTAGCTACTTAATTATTTAGATCGGTTTGCTTTGTTAGTTAGCTCTGTTCAGTTATGTATTTGCTCTGTTAGAGTATTTATTTAGCTTGGTTTGTGCTGTTTTGTAGCTCTGTTTAGCTATGTATTTGCTCTGTTAGCTACTTAATTATTTAGATTGGTTTGCTCTGTTAGTTAGCTCTGTTCAACTATGTATTTGCTCTGTTAGAGTATTTATTTAGCTTGGTTTGGTCTGTTTTGTAGCTCTGTTCAGCTATGTATTTGCTCTGTTAGAGTATTTATTTAGCTTGGTTTGCTCTGTTTTGTAGCTCTGTTTAGTCATGTATTTGCTCTGTTAGCTACTTAATTATTTAGATCGGTTTGCTCTGTTAGTTAGCTCTGTTCAGCTATGTATTTGCTCTGTTACTTATCCGTTTGCTCTGTTAGCTGCTTATCCCACTACATTTTGCTTTGTTTACTGCTTATTGTCTCTGTTTATTAGCTTTGTTTGCTGTTTTTAACAAAGAATATTCGTTGTGTCAAGAGCTTGGTGGATGCTTGGTGACGATGTTGCTGCCGAAAAGACCTAGGAGCAGGGCTCCATACACGGTGCCGTCACCAGGAGCAGTACATTTTGCGCAACAGGATGAAGACAGTAGATGTTCATCTGGCGGCCGTGAAGACATAGGAGCATAGCTCCAGCCACGCGCACTGATGAACTTTTGTATAGCAGGGCGTACAGGAATACGGTGACGACCGGGCGGCCGTCTAGTCGCATGGAGCAGGGCTCCATCGACGGCACAGCCCGTCACCGTGTTTTTTTTGTTTTCCTGTAACCCTTATCAGAAACGGTGATTAGCAAAACTCTGTGTCTAATGTTAAAGATATCAGAAACGGTTTATCACCTCCGTTGCCATTGAGCTCTTCACATCAGTGACAGGGTCGGGGACACGGACCCTTTCTCCGTTGCGATGAGGTTTTTGGCCCGTTTCCGATGTGTCGTTCTGTACTAGTGTGCGCCATACAAGTCAATTCAAAAAACTTAGGCCGCACCCGAACACTCGGGGGCTGCGCCATACATGTCAATTCAAAAACTTCGGCCTCACCCGAACGCTCGGAGGCTGCGCCATACAAGTTAAGAGAAAAACTTCGGCCGCACCCGAACGCTCGGGGCTGCGCCGTACAAGTTAAAACAAAAAACTTAGGCCGCACCCGAACGCTCGGGGGCTGCGCCATACAAGTTAAGAGAAAAACTTCGGCCGCACCCAAACGCTCGGGGGCTGCGCCGTACAAGTTAAAACAAAAAACTTAGGCCGCACCCGAACGCTCGGGGGCTGCGCCATACAAGCTAAAGCAAAAAACTTAGGCCGCACCCGAACGCTCGGGGGCTGCGCCGTACAAGTTAGTCCAAAAACCTAGGTCCCACTTGAATGCTCGGGGGCTGCGCCATACAGGTCCACATACAAATCCTAGGCCGCACTCAAACACTCGGGAGCTGCACCGTACAAGTTCACACAAAAGTCCTAGGCCGCACTCGAACGCTCGGGGGTTGCGCCATACAGGTTTAACTCAATCATATTGACGCAGTCGAAGCTACGTCTCCAATTACACACATCATATTTACATATGAATTCAGAGGCCAACCCTCATAGCTATAAACTACTAATTTACAAGCAATTTTTTCTTCTGTACCTACTCCTCAGGTTCGCCTTTGGGTGCATCCAGTGGACCCACAAGCTGCTCCGTGCGGCCTTGCACCTGTTCAATCATTTGCCTTGCAGGCGCCAAAGCTTTGGCATAGTGCTCTTCGTCAAACAAGCAGCCAAGAACTCTGTCGAGTGGAAAGTGCGGTCGATGCTTACGGAAATATGCCAACGCGACGTTAGCTCCAGCAACAAGTTGAGCATGGACAATCTGCTTGACAGTCGCGCCATCTCGAAAGTGATCCACCAGAGCAGATATTCCTTGCGGTTGCTCGTTGTGTGGAAACATCACTCGATGCAACTTTGCCAAAGTTTTCTGACACCCTAAAAGCAAGATCCCAGCACGCCAGGTGCGATCCAGCATCAGAGCCAATATCCTGGCCTTGGACGTGTCAGACCAGAAATATTGGGCGCCAGAGGACGTACCCTTCGCCTCCTATTCCGGACGTTGTTCCACACGGATTTGTTCAGCCTTCCAGTCTGGGTTTACACCTATCAAGCAAGCAAGAAAAGATGTTAGGACTCAAACTCGCAGACAAAACTGCACAAGTCAAAGACCTAGTTTAGAGTGCTCACTCTGCAACTGTCGACAGATCAAGTCCATCTCGCCAAGCAAGTACTGCTCGCGCTCTGTCGAAGGAGCAGGTCGTGCCTTCAGATGGTCGAGTTCCTTCTGCTTCTCCTTCATTAACTTCTCCAGATCGACGATCCATTTCCTCATCCAAGATATCAGCTTCTGGTCATTTCGGCTTCGAGTGAGACGAGGACGACGTTCGACTAATCTTCGAGGAGCAGCTGGTGTTGCGACTATCTCCGACCAATCGACTCTCCCCAAATCCATATTCATCTCCGCATGTTTCAACAATGAGGAAGAGTCAAGCATCAGGAACCCAGACATGTGCAAGCCAGTAAAGTAAAGCACCAAATAAATTGAAGTTCGACTTCATCATGCAAAGCACAAAATTACATAGCAAAATAAGGATCTTAGCAATGAGTGCATTCGTTCAAGGGTTCGTTACAAAAGCAAGACAAAAGAAAAAGACACTGCTAGTCTACGACAGACTCGGACATAGATCTACTCTTGCAAGCCGCCGCTTCAGCAGCTTTGGCGACTCGCTTCTCAAAAAGTGACACGACATTCTTTGCCAATCGACTCGCCTCCGGTTTCACCGCGCTGAGAGATGCAGTCTTGCCATCAGGTTTCTTGGGAAAATTGCTGACGACTTTATCAAAGTCACCTGCAACTTGATGCCCAAGCAGCAGTTGGAAGGTGAGCTCTGAGCCGCGTACCGTCTGTGTGCGCGAGTAGTCCACCATGATAGTCGACCCAGTGCTGAGAAGGTGCAGCCAAGGCGTCGACGTTGCTTGGTGCTGGCTTGTTGGGGAAGATGCCTTGATGGACGGTCGTGAGGGCTCCAGTAGACTAGGTCATCGCAGCGGATGCATAAGCGCAAACCCTGTCGACAAAGCCTACAACTTGCTCCAAGGTGCTGTTGTCGCTGGAGGAGTCGGCAGGAGGAGCGCCGCCGCAGGTACCTACAACAGGGCAAGGAATTAGCGTTCAGTTGACAGATAAAGGAATTCAAATGGGAAAACATATCAAAAGCAAACAAAATGCTTACGGCCAACAACATCAGCAAGCGCGAGTTAGCGATCAACTTGTGTCTTCTCCAGTTCGCGCTTAGCATCTTCGCGCTGCTTGGCCTCCTCGAGTGCCTTCTTGGCATTTTCGGCTTGAGCCTCCAGCTCCGTCACTTGAGTGGTCGCAGTCTGCTGATCGACTGTGAAGAAAAGAGCATTGAAGTAATGAAGAAGAAACAAAGATTCGACTGCGAACAACTAGACAGAGCTTACGCTTTGCCTGCTTCAGATCGGCTAGGAGTTGATTCCTCTCCTGCTCCAGGCGGACATACGCTTCAGCTCCTGCTACTTGCTGACGGTACGTAGTAGGGCTGCTGGATACAGAAATGAAGTTTGAGTCTATGCCCAACTATACTAGTTGCACACAACCTCGAGGGCTACTCCCATCGGGAGCACTGTTCGCGCTCCCAATGAACAAATCGAGGTCGAAGGCACTTACATGTTCAAGTAAAGACGCTGGACTCGGAGTTGTAGCGACCAGCTGCTCTGGGACGGCAGAAGTCGAAGCCTTGGCCACTTCAGTCGTGGCCACGACACTCGTGTTAGGAGCCGTCGGCTGTTTCTCCTCTACAACGGGAGCAGAGATGTGCTCCTCAACATGTGAAGGAGAAACAGTGTCAGCACGGTCGCTAAGAAAGCAAAGCAAAGACGGAGACAAGCTAATTTACCTTGTCTCCTCATCTTCTTCGCTGCCGATGGAGACAGAAGGCAATCTGAAGAATTCCGTGGGCGGCACCGAGTCGATGGGGATGGCGACAATGGGCTCTGAGGGATCTCCAAGATCCTTATCACTCGGAGAAGACGAGCATCATCATCATCATCCTGCGCAGCCGCAAGTTTGGAAGGCGAATTCCCCGAAGCAGAATCCACCTTCTCGTGTCGAGGACGTTTGCGCTGCTGCGCTTCGTCATCTTTGCCCTCAGCTTCCTCCAACTCCTCTTCTGGAGTATGGGCGGATGGAACCGAGTCCTCATCGTCGGCTGGTTCCTCAGAGGGAAACTCAGCCTCGTCGTTGGGCCCATTCTCCATCAGTGGAGGAAAGGACTCGAGGTTCGGGTGACCCTGAATATCAGAAGAAAACTTGATTCAGAAGAGAAGTCAAAAAGAAACAACACAGTCAAGACAATGAAGCAGCAAAACTTACCTCGGGAAGTCGCCTGTCTACCCCGTATGGAGTAACAGGGCAGTTGATGTTGCAAGGGTCCGCTGCTCGCAAACTGGTGATAGACTTCACCCACTGGATGACCTCATTGTCACTCAGTTCGACTGCAGATATGCGGGTGGGGTCGCTGGCACCCTGGTACTCCCACATCGGGTGGACGCGGGCGCGTAGCGGCTGCACCCGCAGCTTGATGAAGGTGGCGATGAGATGCACACCACCTGCCTCCTTGCCAAGCGACTTCAGCAAACCGGCGACTGTTGACAAGAGTGGCTTCACAGTCGCCTTGTCTTCGCTGGACAGAGGGTGAGCCCAGGCATTCGACTTCCGCAGGGCTTTATCAGCCACGAAGTCGGGGAGCCCGTTCTGCTCACAGCTCACGTAGAACCATTTCTTCCGCCAGCCTTGGACGGAGTCGGCTTTCTTCATCTGGAAGAAAGAGATGTCGCCACGAACCTCGATGCCGAAGCCACCCACAGGGTACACGACGCCGTTTCTTCCGACGTTGCGCTTGACGTTGAAGATCGTCTTCCAAAGGCCCCAGTGCGGGTGCACTCCCAAGAAGCACTCGCAGAACACAATATAGCTCGCGATGCTCAGCACGCCGTTAGGGGTCAGATCATGCATCTGAACCCCATACACATACAACAATCCACGAATGAAGTCGTGGATGGGGAATGCAAATCCCCGTTGCAAGAAATCAACAAAGCAGACGCGCTCTCTAGCACGAGGTGTGGGGGATACCTCTTTCCCAGGAGCGCGTGTCTTCAGCTGGTCCAGTGGAGGAAGAAGCCCTTTCTCTCGAAGTTCATCAAGATCCTGAGCTTTCACTGTGGACTTGGCACAATCGCCATCCACCTTGTTCAGGACGCGATCATCGGCGGCGGCGGCCTTATCCTTGCCCGCTTTTTTGGCCTTCTTATCGCCGGCCCTCTTCATCGCGGAGGTGGAGGGAAAAGCTCGGCAAGCAGTAGCAATGGCGGAGCAGCGCGCGGAGGAAGAAGAAAGCTTGGAACGAAAAGGGCAAAAATGGTGATGGGATAACTCTCTCCACGCCGCGGCAAATTTAATATACCGTGGCGGCGATGGATCACAACCGTCCAACAAGCATCTGCAAGCGGCGTCCATCATCTAGCCCTACACGTGGCGGGCGGAGAACGCAACCGTCGCGAGCCACGCTGCCCACTACGCACGAAAAAAGAGGAAACCATCATCACGCCGCGAAATTTTCACGCGGAGTGGTCAAATCTGTAACTGCAAATGTCGCCGCAGGTCAACACTGACAGCGGGACCACAGTGTCATGTCCCATCGGTGGCAGCGCAAGCAAAAACGTCAGCCATGACGTCACAATCAAGCGGAAACATAGTAGGCCGCCAGGCTGAGCAAGCACTCGAGAAGATTGTCGAGTCCAACAAGTAAACCATCAAGCTGAAAAAGGAGTCAAATTTATTTTCGAGTCGCACAAGCCATCAGGCTGAATATGCCACAAACAGTAGGCCAACAGGCTGAAAAGGACTATGTTTTATCAAAGATTCCTTAAGTCACTCCCATCGGGAGAGTTTTAGAAATTTCTTTCGACTGAGAGAGATTTTTGAGATTAACCTCAATTACAAGCAATTCAGCTTAATCTCGGGGGCTACTCCCATTGGGAGCACTGTTCGCGCTCCCGATAGATTGCAGTCAAAATTATCACGACTAAGGCTGCTCAGCCATACAACACATACCCAAGGTGCGTTTGCCGCATGAAATACTGGGATCAATTGCTCTGTAAGTCCTGAACGGCAGGAGTCAAAGCTTATCAGTTACCTTTCCAAGTTCGAGCCTGGGGACTCGAATTTGAAGAAGACTGGCTGGATTTTTGCCCGAGTGCATTTAACTGAGCTCGATCATTCGAGTGAGTTAAACCAGTTATGTCATTATCCCTATCAACCATCAACTCAAGATGAAGCATATCAAGGCAGTCGACAAGATCTCGACTCATGAAGAAAGGCGTGCACAGAGAAAGGAGTCCTTACCCGATTCTCCGATTCGACCAAGTACTCGGGGGCTCCTGATGTGGGCCTACCTGTCGGGTGCCCCACTATGAAGATACCGGTGCACGCCAAGCTTCAAGATCAACCATTGCAGGCCCGTGAAGGCCCAAGAAGGACAACGTACGTCCCAAGACAGCCGAAGATTAGGTCGGTAGGAATTTACCTAACTTGTAAACCTAATCGGTGTTAATCTCCTGAGACCTAGCCTCCCATATAAAGGCTAGGAGGGTCCTCTATCGAGGGTACGTCCATACTAGCTACCGAAACCCTAGCGAGATTGCCATCTCACCAGGATCACCCTTGTAACCTTCGACTCCATCAATAACAGACAAGCAGGAAGTAGGGTATTATCCTCCGGGAGCCTGAACCTGGGTAAATCGCCTTGCTTGTCAGCCGTGGTAACTACCAGCACTCACCATCTTCTGCCCTTCAATCAACCTGGGGTACTCGACCCTGGGATCTGCCGAGGTGACCCCTCGACACGGTTCAAATGCGCTTCTGTACAGCCAGCCAAAGGAATAGCTTGCTCTTCGGCGGCGCGCCACTCCGCCAGATTGCATCTGCCATTGGGAACCCCTCCTGTCCCTGCATAAGCATGCCGTAGGTCGAGCTGGCTGTGTAGACTCCCGACCTCGACCACGGCCAGCTGAAAACATCCGGGCTGTTCACTACTCTGTCGACGCTCTGGATTGCCGCCCACAGCGCAAGACATTCCCGTGCACCTCGATAGGCAAGTGTACCCGGCACATCCCGTAGCCAATTGTTGTCTGTGATCCCCTCTGTCACTATGCGTCGATTTTTCGCACGCGTGCTGATTAGCGTCACCAGCCCCGGCGCGAAGTCCCTTGCTGCACGCCCTTGAATCCATCGGTTAGACCAGAACAAGGTGCTTGTGCCATCTCCTACCTTGATTCTCACCAAGCTGTCGAACACGCCTTTGGCCTCTCTATCCTGCATCATCAGGAGGCCTTGCCATGGCTGCGATGGATCTGTGCATTTGAGCCATTCCCAGCGCACTCGCAAGGCCAGCCCGTGGAGTCGCATGTCCTTGATGCCCAGGCCACCGAGCTCCTTCGGCTTACAAACTTTGTCAGCGTTGCCCGCCGTTGGCTCTCTCCTTGCCCGCCCAAAAGAAGTCGCGCCAGCTACTCTCCAATTCCTCAACCAGCCACTCCGGCGCCTCCGCCACCATCAGGTGGTGCACGGGGCGTGCCGCCATGACCGCCTTGACAATCACCAGCCTCCCGGGCCTCGCGATCATGACGCGCTACCACGCCAGCACAATCCTGGTCGCCGCGTCGAGCATAGGCTGCCACTGCGCCTTGGTGAGATGCCTTAGTGCTAGTTGCAGCCCTAGGTAACGAATCGGAAACTCCGTGATCGCACATTGAAGGATCCTCGCCACTCGGCTCTTCTCCTGATGTCCTCCACGAATCAGTGTTGTGGATGTTTTCGTGTAGTTCACGCGGAGTCCAGATGCCTCTCCAAATGCCGCCAGCAGTTCTCTGATCACAATTAGATCCTGCGCCTCTGGTTTAGCAAAAATCACCACGTCGTCGGCATATATCGATAAGCGCTGCATAGGCGTGCAATTTCCCACGGGGAGGAGCAGCCCAGCCTCAGTAGCTTTGTTGATCAGGCAAGAAATGACCTCCATCGCGAGAACGAAGAGTCGCGGGGAGAGGGGATCTCTCTGGCGGAGGCCCCACGCATGTACGATTCGTCTCCCTGGCACCCCATTGACCGCTACCCGGGTACTGGTTGTGCGCAGGCTGATGGCGATCCAGCCGATGAACAGCCCGGGGAAGCTGAGATGCCGCAGAACTTCGAGAAGAAACGCCCAAGATAAGGAATCGAACGCCCTAGACAGATCCAGCTTGATGAGCACACCTGCTTCCCTTCTCCCATTGATTTTCCTCGCTAATTGTCGCACGAGCACAAAATTATCATGCAGATTACGCCCCTTGATGAAAGCCGACTGGCTCTTGCTAACCAACTCCTCCATCCTTGGTCTCAATCGACCCGCTAGTAATTTGGAGAATAACTTGGCGAAATTATGTATCAGGCTAATCGGCCTGAAATCCCCGACCTCCTCTACGTCCGGCTTCTTCGGAATCAACGTGATTAGTGCACGATTAAGCCTGCCAAAGGTGCGACCATCACCGACATAAAGCTTCAGGATCGCGGCCATCATTTTTTGCTTGATAATGGGCCAGGCCCGATGAAAAAAGGCTCCCACGAAGTCATCCGGCCCAGGGGCCTTTCCTGCTGGCAGTTCTTTTATCACTGACCAAACTTCTTCGTCAGAGAACATGGCGCCTAGCTCTTCGAGATTATGTTGTTGTATCCCCACAACCGTCAGATCAATGGTCTCAGTTCTATTGTGAATGTTACCGAGCAGGTTGTTATATGCCTAGAAGAAAACCTCTTCCTTTTGCGTTTGATCTGTCACCAAAACCCCGTTGTGCCGAACCGCAGGGATGAAGTTCTTGGCTCGACACCCATTTGCCACGGCATGGAACAGTTTTGTGTTCGCGTCTCCATCCTTTAACCAGCGCATTCTCAACGTGTATTCATAAGGATGAATGTGTGCACGTGTTTGTGAGCGTCTGCGTTATGCCGTGTTTTTTTTAAAAGAGCGGTACCGCCTCGTATTCCGTTTGTACCCACAGAAAAAATCAGTTTGTGGCACTGATACGTTCAACTTTATTCAGGTGGAAGAATGCACTACTAGCTCGAGCGGGTAACAACACGTGAAAATATTAAGAAAAAACACTTTATCAACACATTATTACTGAATGTAATCAGAGAGTCTGGGGATCGTGCCCCAAGACACACATATATCTAGTTATAATAACTTTGCATAGGTGTCAGCCTTGAGGCAACTAGATAGCTCTTGTCGCAACTGTGAAACATGGGTACAAGACCAAGTCAAGAAAGTCAACCAGGCAAATGGGCCAGCCTACTTGCCCATGGTGACCCGTCAAGATCAGCAATGACACCAGAAATGGCTAAGGACTAAGACCCGATTAGCCCTCCGAGATTGGTACCAGATACCAAGATCAAGAACCGGAATGACGCGAGCCGGAGCCCAGGCATGAGATGGATGCTCCCTCCATAAATTTAGAGGACCGGTTCGCTGGCATCAGCAGAAGAAAATATCAAGAAAAGACTTCGGCGCCAAGAAGGAGGGAAGCATGATGACGCTGGAGGAGGAGTCCACTAAGGGACAAATGTGGTGGGGCTATCAGTCCTCCTGTCACCTGCTAGCCATGTCCCTCCGAAAAATAGGCGCGCTTTTGAGATCCCACCAACCCACGACTGGTGATGCCAAGAAGAGGCCACATGTTGCCGCCATCTATCTCCACCTTTAGGCTGTCTTGCCTAAACCAAGCATGTCCCTCGTGTGTATAAAGGGAGAATCAAGGCCACCGATGGGAGGAATCCAAAGATCATCCACACTCCAGACTATAGTAGAGGTAACCATTGCTGAGGTAGAGAAGTTAGAGTGATCTCCTCCGGATCAAGATCTCCTCTTCTTCCTCCTCCAACCAGGGTAGCGACCTAAGAACCACTTTGTAGAACTCAGCAATCTAGATATGCAGAAGTAGCGTTTTTAGCTTCCGGGCGACCTTAACCTAGTAAACCCCTATGTCTATGTCTTATTCGTCGGATCTCTCTTAACTAGGACGATCACTCTCTGACGGAAGCCGACGGTCGTGAGCCCCATTTGCACCATGTGTTGAACCAACTAAAAAGGGCTACTCTTGGTGTCCATGCAGCGAGACACGACACTTCTACCCAAAGAGTCAATATAGTGGACATGGGGCATATGCTCTCTCCTATTTGAAATGTCGAAATAATGTAAAAAATCTGAAACAAAAATTACATGCATAGGTCTCCCAAAACATGTGCCCTGCACATGAGTTCCATGTCGAAATTACTATTTACTTTAGCTTTGTATAAGTAAGAGAAATTCTGATGCTATAGCAGTAACCATGTACATATTTTTGTCTTATTTACATAGGCCAAGGAAATGGACATCATTCCACGAAACTTTCTACACACGTGAAACATGCCGATCAACCGCGCACAACTTTTTGTGTAGATATTTTAAATATTTAGGAAATATTTTTTCAAAACGGGAGCAATGCACCCGGTTCGAATGCTATTTTCCCGTTCTACCCGCCTTAACTAAGACCTGAAATCTCGTGAAATCTGCAATTCCTAGGCTATAGTTTCTTTTCTCTTTTGGCTTATACAGATTGGGCCTTGTTCTCTTTTAGCATGTACTAGGTTCTCTCCTAAATTAAACGAAAGCAGCGCTGCGTTATGCAAAAAAGAAATGAACAGGTCCCCGCAGGAAAAGCTACGCAGAGCATTAAAAGGGAGTATGGAACAATTGTACAAAGACGGCTCGGATACATCAATGTCACCCATTGTTCTCTTACACGGATGACTTGAACACTTTGCACTATTCCGTGCACTGTTTTATACAATTTCCTAACAATTCCATCGGGAGCACCAAAGGCAGCTATTGCCTTGCAATTTAAGTTAGAAATTAAATAGAGCAGGTGCCTGAATGTGCACAGCAGCCCAAATTCACAGTGCAGTCTGCCTTGGGCGCCTTTTCCACTTGAAGCACGATGCCAGAACAAACCGTGCAGCACACTGGGAAGTTAGTTGGCGCAACCAGTCTCCACAACAAATTGCGAATTCAGAGCGGTTATCAGTCTGAACTTGCTGGCCGGACTTGCCTCCAGATGATGAAGATCTAATGAGAACTGCTCAGATTTTGTCCAATTGTGAATTGGTATCTGTTTTCACATTGTGACCTCTCACTGAAAACACCTGCTACGGGCATTCCATGTCAATTTTTCCCTTTGTTACTTGTATGACCTTACGGTTGATCCATGCTTGGAACATGCATCTGTGGCTTGCCCACTGTAACTGGATGCTGATTGTGTGCACGTGTGGTGCTAACATCTTCAGGTAAAAACACATCGGTGTCCCACTGCACTTCTGCTATTTTCCATGTTAAGTACTTCAAATTGCAAACTACGTAGCACTTGCAGATAAGTTTAGACAAATCTTAATAGAGAGCACAAAAAGTTTTAATGAAAGATCTCAAGGATACGTGCTGTTTTCCACATGTCAGTAATGCTAACATCCCCCTCTGTTAGGAGCCAGTAATCAGCATCAGTCTGCAAAATTGTGTAGCATTGTTAGTTTCATGAGCACACTAAACGATGTTTTTGAAAATAAATTTGAGGAAACTTCACTTACATTAACATCCGGAGGAATAATCCTTGTCATCCCTCCAAAATCATTTGAACAACTAGGATCTTGTAGAGTATTCGGGCTGTATTGAACATTATGCTCCAAGTCCATTGATCTGCCGTTTTGTGCAACATTTGTTGTACATACGTCTTCCCAAGGTATGTGATTTTGCACATTTGTATGCCTTGGAGGTGTTGCGCACCACCCAAATCTTCAAATCCCTCGTCAAATTGACTATACAGAAGGTTTTGATCAGATAAAATTCAGTCAAATTATGTTACTCCGCAAAAGGAATGTGACATTACCTGACTAAGTAAACATCTATTGGGCCCATTGTACTTCTTAATACAATTCTATATCTCCTCTGGAGATAATCACCAGCCTGTAGGGGAAAGATACACAAAAGATGTCATCAACGGATTCACAAAACTATTCATGTGTGTGCATGGCTCATTACTTTTACTAATCCTACCTCGTCAGGATCTGGTACTTCAAGTGTAGTACCATGAGGAGCTTTTATTGCAATTAAGTTTCATTCTGCAAAGCCCGAAATATGTTAAACTATCATACATAATTGCCTTCGCAGAAATATCGTGGTGTGAAGTAAAGCTGCAAATGATAATAACTAACTAACATATGACATTGTTTAACCATGTAAGTAGAATAGTAGATTAGCAGACCTGAAAGCAGGGTAATCCCTTGATATCATCCTCTGTCACATAGAGCCATCTAATAGACAAATGGAGTCAGGTTTCCACATCATTAAACATTGACGCAACTAACACAAGAAATACAATTACCTTTGACTGCTCTCATCTTCCGTTAACCCCCTTAGCTTTTCACGCATATCACTGCAACAAAAACAAGAGTCCAGTTTATATCATACTTCTGTCAGGTTCAGCAGCAACAACAGAGCGTATGTTTGTAGTGAAGCCCGGAATCGAAATAGCCACTAACCTTATACGCTCATCTAAGGCTTGCTCCTGCAGATGAAGATTTTCAACTTCTGTCTACAAAAATAGGTTACAAAACTGAGTTTTGATATAGTTATCATGACACAGTTCTGATTTAGTCTACATCTGAAAAATTCAGACAAATTAGGCTAGCATTTATTATTACTACTTTTGCACACCCCATTATACATCACAATTATGGTCTCACAAGAAACAAAGCACTCATTGGTTAAACAAAGCTTAATTAATGCAATCCATGTATGGGAAAAACCAAACCGGTGCATGCATGGTGTGGACTCTCTCCCCTCTTAATTACCGAGGTGGACCCATACAGGATGTAGACTAATTCCAAACAAATTTTGGATCCAGGATGTAGACTAAATCCGAACGTATCTCAGAAAACGTATTCAGGTGCATAGAATTAGTATGTCAATTCAACAGGAATAGCAAATTTACAGAAACAAATACCTGCAAAGCTAAAACGCCGTTATCTAGTTCCACTCCTGAATCATCCAAGCCCCTATAAGTTTATGTGTGATTAGCTTCATAATACATGAAGGCAAGAAAAGAAAAAAGACAATGAAGGAAAACAAAGGTCAAGAGAGGAAAATATTTACTTCCAACGAATTCTGTTTTTGAGTGTCTTTTCTATAAGACCAATTCCTTCAAGGACGTTGGTTATGTCATATATGCGTCGCTTTTGAACCTGAATAGTAGGAAAAGTATGTGAATTTGTAGGAATTGGAAGCAAAGAAGCATCGGCTGCAGTGATAACAGAGCGTAACCTCTAGTGTTTCTGCAGCATTATTCAAATCCAGAACGCCATCCTCGGCTTGCTTAAGCAAGTTGATGAACTTTTTTGTCAGAAGTCCTAAAGACGATCATAAGGATAAATATAAGTAACAGCGCGTGGCAACAGTAAGATAAGTTACAATGCAATCAGATCCTGAAAGATACAAGTTTGCACCATACATATGAATGCTACATTATACCATCTCATACTAAGACAAAATCATAATCATATAGATGGAGAGTACCTAATGAACTATCATAGCGGCAAGTACCAGCAGGAGTTGATGGATTGAGTGGTGAGCCTGCACATGCAAATACGTACATGCTAAATCTTTGTTGCCTGAATATATATATGCAAATAAGAGTTTGGCCTTCAGGGAAGTGGCTCTCAAGACATTTTCACTTACCAACATTTAGCGTAGGAGTCTGAGGCCAGCTTTATTGTTCTTTGCCTTTGATTTAGAAGGCTTAACAGTTTTTCCAGAAACGGAGTGAGTAGCGGATTGACTTCAGGGGTGATAATCATACAGTCACTCGACTCAGCAGCATTATTTTCTTCACGTGTGGCTTTTCTTTTTAACTGCAGAAGCGGGTACTTGTATTATGTAGTGATCACTGATCAGTAAGACTAGCTAAAATCCGACGAGGGTTTCTATCATAAATGAGAGCTGAAGTCCGTGTTAGCAGCAAACAATTACTCCATTCATTCCCGTATGTAGGGTGTATTAGGTTTTGCTAAGACAGGCATTGACCAAGAGTTATTCCATTAACTCGTGTTTTATATGATACATAATCACAATTATCAGTAAGTTCTTCTAAAACGAATTTAGTGATACCAATTTCATGCCATATAAACCATGTATTAACAAAGTATTCTTTGTCAAAGTCTTATCTTACCAAAATCTAATACTCCCAACATACAGGAATGGAGGGATTAGCATAACTGTTAGCAGCAGAAGAATCATTTCACGGTGATCCCAGCCACATAGTTACTTATGTTGTGTGATAACCCTATAAAAACTATTTCATTACATTCAGAGTATTACAAACCCCTGAAACAGTGAAACATATGCTAGTGAAGCTTTGGCCTGAAATTAATAGTTGATGGCAATTAAAAGTTACATGGTAACTATCTCAGTGACAGGGCAAATATGCATGTAGTTGCACTGACCTGGTAGCTCAAGGTTGCAGAGAATATATAAATTGCGGTTCGACAAAGTCCTAAAGCCAGCCATGCGGTGTGGAAGCAGTTGGCAACTATGAATGGACTATGGCATTAGCATATGTTGTCGAGTACGTTTTATTCAGGACCTCGCTGCGGGCAACATGTACAAATGACAGACTCTTCCTCTTGTAACATGTACGATTTGACATAAAAGTTCCCCTCAGTTCCAATTCTTCTTGTGCCACAGCAACATGACATGAACTCATTATTTTGTCGATCCACATCACAAAATTGGCATGGTTCAGGTATATCTAGCACCTAAATACATGTATGCGCTGGGCATTCAATCTCCCCAAAACCGAGAAGACTTCGGGGAGACCAGGAAATTGAACAAAGTTTCACCCGAATCTGCACGATACACTCGAATCGGCACATACAATAACTATTTGAGCTATAATCCTCTACCAAACAGCTCAAATCAAACACAAGCTCAGCAACACCCGCAACAATAACAAAACAAACAGCAACGAATAAATCAAGAGCTCCTTGTGGAGCAGAATTATCTCACCGGCGTCCGGATAACAAGCCCTTCCTCAATATCAGCAGCAACACCACCGGCGCCGATGCCGCCTGAGCCAGTGGCAGTTGCCGCGGGGAAGCGGTGGTAGTCGTCGGGGGAGGCGAAGGGCGGTCGCGAGGGCGTGGAGAAAACCGGGCCCGGGCGCAGCGACTGCAGGATCTTCTGCGCAGCCGGCGGCCTGCCGCCCCCCGACATGGGGCCCGATCTCGCGATCGCGCGCTGCGGGGCCCCCGGCTCCGGGGACCGATGGGCGGCTCTGGCTTCAGAGAAGGGGGCAGGCAAGCAAGAGGCTCGCCGGAGCTAGGGTTCCGGCGGCGGCGGCGGCGGGAGGTGGGTGGGTGGGGTTAGGGAGGTGGGAAAGGGGAATGGGGGAAGGAGAGAGAAAGACAGCAGAAAACGAGGGAAGGAGGGAGGGAAATTAAGTACTAGGCGTTTGGGGGTATCGTCGGGGTGGATATGGAGGGAACCATCGAAGAGCAGGCTGGATTTCGAATGGGCCGCTAAGGGAACACCACGCGCTTTTACTTCTCCTGGGTTCTTGGGCCGTTCCGCTTTTACTTCTCGTGAGCTTGGGGCATGGTCTCGCCCGCTTTTATCCCCCGGCGCAAAATGAGCCGGCCCATTACAGGCTTCAGAAGTTAACTGTTTTCCTGCTTCGTTTTTCTTCTCTGTTTACTTTTTCTTTTCACGGTAGGTAGTACGATTCCCTGACCAGGCTGAGACGCAGAGTGGTGAGTTCTACGCCAAGATAGTCTATGTAGTGGACCTTTCCTTCAATGTCGAGGTTGTCCCTTCATGTCGAGACATCTCTTTTAGGAAAAAATAATGAAAAATGAACATGATATATAGCCCCCGGGTGTTCAGGAGTGGCGTGATTACCGCGTGTGGACACCTAAAGGATGCATGCTATTTTTATGTTTTCAAGGCGTGGATAATTCTTGCAGTTATGGAAAAGGTTTTGTAGGGGAGCTGCTCTTATAGGCATGTCCAAAAAATATACTTATATCATGTCTTTTATTAGATCGTGGAGATGTATCGCCGGAGTTGCTTCTTGATGAAGGGCTTGCTAATAAGGTTCTCATACTCTTGGTATAAATAGTACTTTCCTTACTTATTGATGTGATCCACAAGGTAGCCGCCGATGCAGAACTCGCGCCATGAGCCCCTAGGCGGTGTCAACCGATTTGCACGAACGTCCCAAGGAAATATTCTTCCGATGACCACCGAGCTTACTTGGATATACAGTAGTTGGTAAGCTGGTTCCATTATGGCCTCGTATACGATGATGTTGGTTCGCCCGCGCGCTCTGTGGATGGCACTTATCTCTGGGCGTAGCCTTTCGTTAGGTGACTTACGATTGCGTCTAGTTCTTGACTTCTCAATACATTAGTTGTGGTAGTCTAGTAATTTTTGCCTAGAGCTTCCCTTACTCTACATGTGTCCCCTATGTTCTTCCACTACTCTACATGTGTCCCATATGTTGCGGTTGTTCGCTGGTACATTTCTTCTATGATAAACACCATTCTTTCGATAATGGGCTCGACAGCCGATGTTTGCAAGTTGTACGAGGTGATCTTTGACTTTGGTCCAAGGCCCCGAGCGTATGAGGGTGTTGATGAATGATGCTCACGAGAAGGCTCGGCGTTTGTCATGTCAATGTCCTAAGCCTTCCGTTTTGGGCGTGTTGGTTCTGGATGGTTTTCCTCTAGCACCCATGATGTACTAGTCTCGTAGCTACGTCGGGTCGCACTCCACGTCGTGCTTCAGTGATGCTCTTATGGTGATTACTCCTATTTGTCCCAGGAGCTTCATTATTTGTACGGTCACTGCCATGAATTGTGCTACTTGTGGTTGACCGAGGAGGGCGTAGTAGACCATGGGAAAGTCAACAATGTCAAAAACACAATGCTCGGTTTGGAAATCGCCCCCATCTGCCATCCTGAAAGGTTACCAGGTTACCCACAGGGTGGTTTGCCCCACCGGCTTGTGACCTGGGGATGACCCCATAGAAGTGACTGAGATTGGATGTAAGTGGGATATGGGGACCTGCATCTTCTTCAGAGTGTTCGTTGTGATGGTGCTGAACGAACTCCCCATATCGATCAGAACCTTCTGTATGATGATATTGGCAATCACTATAGAATGACCAACGGGAGTCGACCTAGGTAGGTCATGTTTTAGGTCAATTGTGGCGGCCAAATGCAGTAGGACGTTGGCTCATGTTGGCTTGGATGAGCCCCTGGGTTTATCATTTGCATGGCGGTTGCTCGAGCCCATGATTGGATGTGTATCTAGAAGATCCCCCCACATGTGGTTTACCTCTGACTTTGAATCATGTTCTCTGGTAGAAATTATCATTTTGACGAGCCCGTATGGCGCGTTTGATTGTCTGTTGGGGTGTCTGGCCCAGACTTGAGGACGGTGCTGCGGTGACTCGTCATGTCTCTGCCCGAAGTGCCCGTCAAACTAATTCGGGCCTTTTTCTTTGTCCTTTCGACGTCCTGCATCCAGGTTACAATGACTATGCAGTTAGTCAATCCATGTGAAGTAGTGTCGTGCAGGTTGCACCAATTGTCCATTGTTTGTTCTGCTGGGGCATCCATCTCTTCTGGACCTCCCGGGTTCGGCTTCCGGCTGGTCTGCTGGCAAACCATGGTTGTAAGGCGGTGGTACCCGTTGTGTATATTATACGGTGCCGGCTATAACCTGTGGCTGACTACAGATGATCTAGAATCCTTTGTTAGCTTCATGCTGCTTGATCATCCGTTTGTCGTGGGCGATCGATTTCTTCAACAGTATGCATATGTTTTAGATACAAATGAAATAAGACTATAAATAGATTGAAACGAGTGAATCTACACAGTAAATGATAGATACATCTGAATCAGGAAAAAAACGAAAACACCTTTATATTTCGGAAAAGAGGTACTCCTTTTTATCTTTTTTTATGAACGGATGGAGTAATAGATTATTGACACACGAGTATTTATCTTTTGCGCAAAATGGTGTGGCCCGGAGCCACCCGGGCTGTCGTGTGACACTAAGCCGCGACTCGACCGTCCATTCACATGCTGCAAGGTTTGCAGGCGGCGTGTGATGTATTCAGCATATAAATTTGTGTAAACCTCGAGGATCCAGGTCAGCACCATTTGTCGGTTGATCAAAGGAGAGTAGAACCATCTGCACTAGCACTAGACTACAAACGGCGTCTACGGGAGTGGCCTCTCCGCCGTTGGTTTCTTTCGCAGCCCCGCCCCAACACATACTCGCTCGCCGCTACCCACCTGGCATCTGTCGCAACGCCAAGAAAAACCGAACGGATACACGTTCACCACAGCAAAAAAAACCCAAACCTGCGTGCCATGGTTGGCGTCGCACGCTAGCACCCATACAGCCGTCCGCTCCGCCGCGCGCGTTGCCCACGCCGCCGGGTGGTCACCACCGCGCTGCCACCCTCGCGTTCGCGTCCGTCAAGGATCCGCTCTCTCCGTGCTAGCTGCTATATAGCGCGCCCCCTCCTAATTTTAGCACAGCCCTCCTCATTTCGCTCGCAGGGTTTAAGCAGGGGACGGACGAGGCGGTGTCAGTTGGTTGGATCCGATCCGGCTGCGGCGAGATGGCGGCGCCGGCATTTACTGTTTCCGGGGCGGGGCTCGCCGGGCCGCCGCCTCCTCGGAGGCGCGGGGTGGAGCTGCTCCTCGGCCTCAACAAGCCCCCCTGCAGCTTCCCTCGTAATCACCTTGCTCACTCTCCTTCTCTCGGTCCTGCTCCTCCTTCACCTCCATCAGGCCGCGATCTTACATTCCTGGTGCGGCGGTGGCTGCAGGTACCGTTCGTGTCGGCGGCTCCGGAAGGCGCGTGGCCATGCGGGCAGGGGGCGCGTCCCGGGAGGTGATGATCCCTGACGGCGAGAGTGACGGAATGCCTCCGTCCTCCTCCAACGACGGTTCCATTCAGTTCGAGTCTGATGATCTCGAGGTAGTTGACATTATCTATTCTTGCCCCGGGAAAACTACAGTACCACTGTATTTTCATTGCTTATTTCTGTTGGGGTCTAGCGAAATTAAATACTCCCTAGTTATGATTTCACACGTGCTCCGTCGTCCTCTTTCATGCATCACTGTATCCGCAACGTGGATTTCTAATTTGTTAGCGAACTGGAATTATCATCTTGTTACTACTTGTCTGCATGATAATTGAGATCTCACATACGAGGTTTTGTTTCAGATCTCAACAGTTATTATTATTACTTTTATTGTAAAAAATTGAGATCTGAAACAAAAACCCTTATGTGAGGCCACAAAGGCTACACACTGGATTGATTTACGACTGTGTGTACCACCGTTCTTCTGACCCTCTTTCTTTTCTAGGTACCATTCATCGACGATGAATCAGTCATAGAGGATGTTGGTGAAGATACTATTGGGTCTTCAGAGGCAAATCAGGCTGCTGAAGAGTCTGGCGTAGAAAGCATGAGCAAAGTGGACAGAGAATCATCTACGGGGGAGAAACTACGTGTTGTGCCACCACCAGGAGATGGGCAGGAAATATACGATATTGACCCAATGCTCCGAGACTTTAAGTATCATCTTCAGTATAGGTATGCCTTATTTCTATGGATGTGCATTTTCTAGATGAAATTACGGTCTTCAGTATGGCTGCTTGATGTGTCACAAGACTCTTAAAGATCATAGTGGTTCTTCATATTTCGTGGTTTTGTCTGAAGTGACGTGAGTTTGGCATTTAATGGGCTGGTAACCAAACAAAAGTATGATAGTACGGTAAGAACTTCAATGTAAACTACATACACCGATAACTACCTATTGTAATGTGCTAACTGCAGATGAATATATCGCATGATGCGTTCTATGTTTTTTTTATCTGTGCCACTTGAACAACAATGCCACTTCATTTCCACTGTATTTCTTTTGTACTGATGAAACCCATAGGTCAATTGCCTACAAAAACCATAGGTCAAGATCAAACTGTGCTACTATCTCACTGTTCCTTAATGGATCAAAAACAGGTACAGCCTATATAGGAGAATACGTTCAGACATTGATCAGCATGAAGGAGGGATGGATGCATTTTCCCGCGGTTACGAGAAGTTTGGGTTTAATCGCAGGTAAGTTTCTTGACTAAATAAATATGTATCTCACTTTTTTCTATGTATAAGACACTAACTTAATATCTATGCTCCTCTTCCCATGCAGCGCTGAAGGTATCACTTACCGAGAATGGGCTCCTGGAGCACATGTATGTTCTTCTAATAGTCTGACAGCATTGTACTGAACTATGCTAGTTTTATCTTTGAACTACTTGTGAATAATTACTTTCCGTTTGCTATCGTGTGATATTTTGGACTGTCTGAATTTTGCACCTCCCAAATGAGCAGCATATTAAGTTGCACAACTAGCTTTATTAAGAACTAACCCTAACCTCCTGATTCCAATTTCAGTCTGCAGCGTTAGTAGGCGACTTCAACAATTGGGATCCAAATGCAGACCGTATGAGCAAAGTATGCCTGTATTTTCACAAATAAATCATATTATTTCTGTAGATTATTTTTGTATATCTGGTTAAATATACACTTTGTGTGTATTAAAAAGTTTAGCCGTAGATATCCTTCAGTTTCATATTAAAATTATTGGACTCTTTTCTTTCACTTGGCTGTTGGCGGTCCATTAGTCGATATCAATGTTGATGATGCTTTTGTTGTAGGAGGTTGATAGTGAGAACATGCATACTACCCTTTTCCACAACGAGTGTTGCACATATATTCTCATTATTTAGACATGATTTACTGTTTTTTTCTTGTCTTGCAATAGGACACAGAGCAGTTTTACATAATAATGATCCTGAAGTAGGTGCATTGTGTATTTCATGGACCATAGCACCATGTGATTAATATAGAGTTGCTTATTCACATATGGAATTGTTTTCAGGATGACTCGGGTATTTGGGAGATTTTTTTACCAAACAATGCAGATGGTTCACCACCAATTTCTCACGGCTCACGTGTAAAGGTAGTTCTTTCTTCTCCTCGCAAACTGTTTTCGGCTCATGAACATGACCTGTATTACTCAGCAGCTCATTTGAACATCTAGGTGCGAATGGATACACCATCTGGGATAAAGGATTCAATTCCTGCCTGGATCAAGTACTCTGTGCAGGCTCCAGGAGATATACCATACAATGGCATATATTATGATCCTCCAGAAGAGGTACTTTACTTACGTCTTCTGTAGTTTTAGATTTCAGATATTTTTATTGGAAAGGGAAATCTGCTACTCCCTCCGTTTCAAAATATAAGTCACAACACCTACTTTCCACACACATGTATCTAGGCATGTTTAGTGCAAGGTTCACAAAAGACTTATATTTTGAAACGGAGGGAGTATTAGTTTTCTCCTGAAGCCTCTTAAGTGTTCTTTCAAGCTGTGCAACTTTCTATTTACCTTTGGCATCCTGGCTCTCTATTTACTAACCAGCTATAAATACTTTACATGGGGTATGCAGGAGAAGTATGTATTCAAGCATCCTCAACCTAAACGACCAAAATCATTGCGGATATATGAAACACATGTTGGCATGAGTAGCCCGGTATTTCATCTTTACCCTGTATTCCTATATGCAGTTCAAGTTAATTTACTTGTTGTTACAATGGTATTTCGGTATTGTTGTCCTGCTTCCTTTTTTAAGTAATAACAACTTATCATAAACTTATTTCCTCTGCCACTTTGTTAATAAAATATGAAAATGTAGTTTCAGGGCTATCTAGAACTAGTTGATACAAATTCAAAAGCCCATGTTGGAAACACGGAATATTTTCATTTTAGTTCAAATATGATGTTTTGACTGTTGGAGGAAAATGTAGCTCCCTCGGATCCGTCAAATGTGTCGCTGGAAATGAACTTAGCTGGTGCAACTTTCTAGCTATACTTGCGTCAATTATTTGGGATCAGAGTGAGTAGATTGTGTTACATGGCCAAAAGCTGGTGTCCATTTGCCAAAGGTTTAAGTTGACTTAATTTTGAATTCTACATATTTTACTACTGTAATTTCATATTTTCTAATTATATTATCAACCATATAATTTACTTTATTCATTACAAACAGTTTTTTTTATGTTTTTAGGGCGCACATCAGAAATTAACCAATAGCAACTATGTTTCTCATCTCTTCTACATTTTCTTCTATAGGCACATGATTTGTGATATGCCATATTCAGATATCCCATCAAGCTAATAAACTGTTGTGTATAGTTCTTTCATAAATTTTAGTTGGTCTCCTCTTTTAAATTGTGCTTGTCGGCTCCCTTTCATATAAACACTTGGATAATTACTGATTTCCTTGTGCCATCAGGAACCAAAGATAAACACATACGCAAACTTTAGGGATGAGGTGCTTCCAAGAATTAAAAGACTTGGATACAATGCACTGCAAATAATGGCAATCCAAGAGCACTCATACTATGGAAGCTTCGGGTAATACTCTGGATCATTTATGGTTCTCTTTGTTATCTATAGAGTCTGTAGAACCCTATTCCTGGTTTTGCAACTCTCAAATTTTCATCTACTGCCGTTTATCCCCTCTTTTTTTATGTGAGAGACTGCTGCTTCTTGATATCCTTCAACTGCTTCATGTGTTCTCATTCAAATTAGGCTTCTAATAGTGGCCAAGTTTATATCGATATTTTCTTGCTATCTTTCAACTGCTTCGTGTGATCTCATTCAAATTAGGCTTCTATAGTGTCCAAGTTTATATTGATATTCTTGAAATATCACCAATTTGGTTTTGCCTACAATAACAGGCCGCGTATGAAAGCAAACATGGTAAACACATATTTAACATGTTTATATAGTGGGATGGTAGTATTTTCCACCATATTAGCATAATGATATGGCATGTGTATCAGGATTTATTTTAGCTTCCTTTCCAGTGACATGGAAATTAAAGCATCATTCAACTCATTTTTATATTTTAAGTGCTGCCTTTTTCCTCTTTGATAACCAACAGAGCACCAATATTAAGCCTTTTGTTATTTCTATTGCAGGTACCATGTTACCAATTTTTTGCACCAAGTAGCCGTTTTGGTACCCCAGAAGATTTAAAATCTATGATTGATAGAGCTCATGAGCTTGGTTTGCTTGTCCTCATGGATGTTGTTCACAGGTACGTAGTGCAGTTTGCGGCTGACATATTGAGCTAACTTATTTTTTGTAAGCTGACATGAATAATTTGCGATGAAGTCTCTTTATATTTTTTAACAACATTTAATGTCAATTGACTATGCTATCAAATAGTTAAATGATTTTTATTAGTTAAATCCCTTAAGCATGATTTAAATGGACCCTTGATGTTAATTTATGATATTATGACTCATTGAAATGTGCTTGTATGCTATTTTACTGATTGGATTCCCTTCTTGCACCTGCACCTATAGTGCTGGCCCACATGAATTTCAGATTGAACTCTTGTGTTCATGCATATGCAGATCAGATTGGTTCTAACTTTTGTCCTATGTATGTCTTGGTTGAAAGCCCTTTTTGCTCTATAGGTTTACCTTCGGGTTGAGATCGATCGTAACCTATTCCCCTATTGGACATCCTGGGGTATTTTCTCAGCCCCATTTCCTACATAGATTTACCTTTTGTTTTCTGTTTCTTGCAGTCATGCATCAAGTAATACCCTGGACGGGTTGAATGGTTTTGATGGCACGGATACACATTACTTTCATGGCGGTTCACGGGGACATCATTGGATGTGGGATTCTCGTGTGTTCAACTACGGGAATTGGGAAGTATGGAACAATGGAACTCCTATTGCCATCTGCTCTATATTTAATACATCATCTGGCTATTGATATTCCACCATTCTTATGTTTTTACAGGTTATAAGATTTCTACTTTCCAATGCAAGATGGTGGCTAGAGGAATATAAGTTTGATGGTTTCCGATTCGACGGCGTGACCTCCATGATGTATACCCACCATGGATTACAAGTAATTCATTGCTTGATTATTGTTATTTTATCTTGAATTCCTGAGAAATTTTGATAGGATTACACTTAGCTTATTTTCTTTATGTGTTACACGGTCATTTTTTTATCCAAGCTTCCAACCTAATTTTTCTTTTTTTCTAAATAACTGCACTCTGTTTCAGGTAGTCTTTACAGGGAATTACAATGAGTATTTTGGCTTTGCCACTGATGCAGATGCAGTTGTTTACTTGATGCTCATGAATGATCTAATTCACGGGCTTTATCCTGAAGCCGTAACTATTGGTGAAGATGTAAGTGTTTGCTTATTTATCTTTCGATGTGAATTTATTAGACATATTTGTGGCGATCCTTTTCTGTAGTTTAGGTTACTTTGTCTGTTCTGACAGAGGTTCATATAGAAAATTGCATTAGATTTTGAAACGCAGTGCACATTATTCCATTACTTTGCAGCTATATCAAGTACAGAGCCATGGGAAGCTTGTCTTGCATGAGTATTCTTGTATTGCAAGCAATATTTTCGTCGTTCTTATGGCTTAACTCCAGTTACTGAGACGTGCTTACCAGCTCCTGTTTGTACATAAATATGCAATGCCGTTCAATTCATTGCTTGATATGAAATTATCAGTCAGTAACATGGTTAAAAGCTAACTATATGTCAAGTTCCTGATGTGGAAAATTTAAGGTCTTATCCGTAGTCAATTAGATGCATGTTCCATAGAGTGACAACCCTCTCTTTTCATAAATTTGCTGAGAGTATGGTTAAATGCTAGGGTATGATAGATCAGCCAGTTTTATAGTGTAGCCTTTTCTGGGCCAGAGTACTTTCTAAATCAGCAGCTTATGTAAGTAAATAGAGTTTTCCTGAAAGAAACAAATATTAGCTTAATTGTTCCACTTCTGTGTTGGTTTTTTCATTTGAATTTTCAGGTTAGTGGAATGCCTACATTTGCTCTTCCAGTTCAACTTGGCGGGGTTGGTTTTGACTATCGCTTACATATGGCTGTTGCTGACAAATGGATTGAACTTCTCAAGTAAGTTTCTCACATGTTGGTATGCAGATTATAATTTTGTAACAGAACATAAGATTTTGCTGTGTCCTATATATGAATATATTTGGAATTTCCTTTGTGTAACACAAGCACATATGGACTTTCATATGAATGTACATAAACATATCGTTATTTGTTGTATTGGGTTTTGTCACACAGAGAGCAGTAGTTGTGACTTTATAGTTTATACAGTCTTTAATAATGTCCATCCTCACTTGTATCTCTCATCATTTTTGTTGTCTTAATGTCTCAAGTCTATTCTTCTTTTTTTTGCGAATAAGTTTCTATTCTTTCTTACGGTAATTAAGTTTCTATCTTGGAACTGTAAAAAATTGTTATTTTGTGTGCCTTCTGGTTATTTGTGCGAAATATCTGGTGTCTGAAATCTGAATTTCAAATTTATTTTTGAACAGGGGAAGTGATGAAGCTTGGAAAATGGGTGACATTGTGCACACTCTAACAAATAGAAGGTGGCTGGAGAAGTGTGTTACTTATGCTGAAAGTCATGATCAAGCACTTGTTGGTGACAAGACTATTGCATTCTGGTTGATGGACAAAGTAACCACATATCATTTCTCTAGCTACTTAATTATCACCTTCCCTAGTGCCATTGTGTTGCTTCGTTAATTTATTTACGTCTATGAGTTTTTAATAATACACTTATCTCTCCTGATATTCCTTGAGCACTAATTGCACTTGCTCCTGCTTTTTCTCATATTAGTTGCATGCATCCTTGTTAACTTAATATCACATACTCATACACTGGAGAATGATTGACACCAATTTTTATTTTGAAAGAATTTTATCCTTAACTAATCCTGTGACAACTGCAATTACCTTGTGTTCATTGACTTGAGAATGACACAAGAACCTTCTGCATTACTGATGCAGGACATGTATGATTTTATGGCTCTGGACAGACCTTCGACACCTAACATTGATCGTGGAATAGCATTGCATAAAATGATTAGACTTATCACAATGGGTTTAGGAGGAGAGGGCTATCTGAACTTTATGGGAAATGAATTCGGGCATCCTGGTGAGATTGAATATTTTCTGTACATTGTTTGTATCTTGACCAAACTTTCCATTTGACACCTATATTTTTACTTGTAGTGTTACTATGTCTGAGGAAGCCATTAATTTTAGGGTTATTTTCTAACTTTTTTGCAGAATGGATAGACTTTCCAAGAGGCCCACAAGTGCTTCCAAGTGGCAAGTCCATCCCAGGGAACAACAACAGTTACGACAAATGCCGTCGACGATTTGACCTGGTAAACTTCCTTTGCGCTGTAACTTACTATTTGTAATTTGTACCTCCATCCAGTCAATTAAGTAATTTGTACCTCCATCAGGTCAATTAAGTTTCAGCTGAAAAAAATAGTCAATTTAGAGCTTCTTTCACCACGTTAGTTCTTTCTTAAACATGGTTCCCCATATGCTGTTCATCTTTTTTTTTCAATTGTAAATCAGCTTTGTTGCCTACCCCAACTTGTTTGGGAATAAAAGGCTTTATTGTTGCTGTAAATCAGCTTTGTCCTCTTGCTCTCACTTATACACATTAGCGTTTGGGCAGGACCATGCATATTACATTTCTCGAGAATATACAACAGAATTGCATCCTGATGCATTGATTGAAGAAGAAATATGTAAAAGCTTAACCATGATCATATTTTATTCACCAATAAGAAAATTTTCAATGTTTGAATTGTCAGGGTGATGCAGAATATCTTAGGTATCATGGTATGCAGCAGTTTGATCAGGCAATGCAGCATCTTGAGGAAAAATATGGGGTATGCACTATTTTACTTTCATTTTTGTTCCTCCGAGGTTAAATTGTTGTACTTATTAGCGTTTTTACTTAAGACATCACATTAGAAGACAGTGTCTCATTTTTTCTGTCATATCGTTCTATTCATATTCGTTCCACTATCTCTTTGTTAGTCAGCATAAGTTTGATATGATATGCAAGCGACATCCAGTAAATCTGGTGAACCAACGCATGTAAAGAAACTGCAGAATTTGTAATCCATGTACACACATTTGGTGCTATATCTATATGCACCAATCATCTCAATATGTTGCATATTTGATTTATTATGCTTATAAAATAGCAAAATTTTACCGTTATCTGTGAGTTGTTCGACCCCTTTCTTTTTAAGAAGAATGCAAAAAC
Organism: Poa pratensis; assembly: GCA_947311845.1. Taxonomy (NCBI): domain Eukaryota; kingdom Viridiplantae; phylum Streptophyta; class Magnoliopsida; order Poales; family Poaceae; genus Poa; species Poa pratensis. The sequence continues at coordinate 38,780,237 of CAMZMU010000107.1, forward strand.
AACTGCGTCTCGATATATTATGGATGCTATTTGTATTCTCCTCTCTACATTATTGAAATATGGCAGAGTAACACGACCTTGTTTCTAAAAGTAACAGAACCACTTACCTTTATACATGCTGGATAGAGGAATTACACTTGTACATGAGGCAGTGGGATAATAATGTAATTTTTTCCATTGTTTCCTTTAGGGGCAGTCGTCCATGTTTTCCTTTCTGTTGTGTCCATAGTTCAACCATGAAAGTCTTGATCTCTTCAAGAAAAAAGCGACACATTTCCCCTCTGTATATTTTCATATTTCAGTCGACTATGTCACAAAGAAAATATTGAATAGTCTTCAGTTTGCGGTTGCTAACTCAGATTTGAAATCAGGGTAGTTGATGTACAGTAACACTATTTCTTCTTTCCTGCAATAGAATCATACCTGGTAATATAGGTAGATATTAGCAAGTTCATGATTATTGCTATCCTCTAACGTTAATTATGTGGTACCTATGAATATTCGGTAATGAAACGGGTCATGTATATGCAGTTTATGACATCAGACCATCAGTACGTATCTCGTAAACATGAGGAAGATAAGATGATCGTGTTTGAAAAGGGGGACTTGGTATTTGTGTTCAACTTCCACTGGAGTAATAGCTATTTTGACTACCGTGTTGGCTGTTCAAAGCCTGGAATGTATAAGGTATGCAGCTATCAGGCATTCCCCATGTTCGTATTGTAATTTTCTTGACTGTACTATACACAACATCTCATGTTTATCCCTGAATATGCTTGGGGGTCTTGGTAGTCTGAATTCCGGGGTTTTTTCCATTTTGTCTTGTAGAGATTTTTTTTGTAGTACAAGCAGACATATGAAGCTAAATGCAAATGCTGGGCACTTGTTGGAACTGATGTTGACTGCCAATTTATATATAACGGAAAAATACACAACAATATAAAACTACTCTAAAACATGTTTACTTATCGCAAAACTTGTAAATTTATTCACAAGCTCAGTTAACATGAATTGACCACTTATACCTGGTGGTTCTGTGCCCATTCTTGATTCTCGCATGGTTCAGCACATTAATTTATGGAATTTAATTACTCGGAAAATCTATTCGAAATTCCTTGAATTAGTTCTAAAGTAGCTACAGATGAACTGGTTTGGTTGGGTGCTGATAATGTGTTCTTCTTTTCAGGTAGTCTTGGACTCAGATGCTGGACTCTTTGGTGGATTTGGTAGGATCCATCACACGGCAGAGCACTTCACTTCGGTAGGCCTTTTGCTCCGACGTGCTTTCTTATAGTAAGCCTGTGTAATATTACTTGGCAAATGTGAACTGACGCTTCACATGTTCCCTGCAGGACTGTCAACATGACAACAGGCCCCATTCATTCTCAGTGTACACTCCTAGCAGAACCTGTGTTGTCTATGCTCCAATGAAATGACAGCAAACTATAGCATACAAGCATGCCCGCTGTTGTTGCTAGTAGAGAGAGAAAATATTTGGCCAATACAACAAGGTGCAAGCTCTCTCTCATGCTATGAGAGGTTTCTACTTATGGTTTAATAAGATACTATGTGCTTCAACGAGTGCTCGATCGGCCGGACAGCTTAGTGTTTTGCTTTGTGCTCCCAATTTATAGGCAAAACGTGCTCATTTGTGTTCTCATCTTATCAATCGGCGATGAAACCTCCCAAATACTGATGTCTTCGTATATCCCGTTGGCCCCTAGTTAATTGCTACTGCCCTCTCAACTGCCAGTTCAGCACAGATTTTCTTCTCTCTTGTAATGGTTGATTAGAGTTCTGCTCCATATATGTACCGTGATTCTCTAGACATACAAATTGTAGCCGGTTAGAGCATTTCCACCGTCGGATCCTAAAATTGGTCCAGCACCACCCAAAGCGGACAACATTTGGGTGGTGCTGGTCACGTGTCCGGTCATTCCCAGGTCGCCTCCCCCACTGGCACCCCCAAAACGAAACAAAACAAACGACACTTGGCATTTTTAAAATTTCATTCAAACTTTGTTATATTCTACAAGATGTGAACGAAATTTAAACAAAGCTGGCCAGCTTGGCAACCCTACTCTAAACTACTCCACGCCGAGTCCATCCCAGTCGTTGCCACCGTCGTCGTCTTCGTCGTCTGACGAACACTAGCATGGAGGAGGAGGCTGCGCGGGAGGTAGAAGCGGCGTCCTGAGCTCCGGTGCGCGAAGTGGAAGCGACGCAGCTGCCGCTGCTGGAGGAAGCCTCAAGCGCCGTCAGCTCGATGGTCTTCATGAAACCTGGCGACTCAGCTCTGTTGTCGACGCAATGAGGGCCCAGCTTAAGCCAGGACATTCGCCGTCGTGCGTTTCATCGCGCAATGGTGACGGCACGTGGTACCCCATTGGCACCACCTCCACGGGAAGTGGCTCAGGACGGCGAACGTACATGCAGCCGCGGGGAGGCTGACGTCGTGGATGATCGGGCCACGTCGTGGCGCGTCGCGGATGACGACGACGCATCCGCCTCCTTTGCGTGGCAGGGAGCGGCGGTCCTCCTTGAGCCGGTGGCATGCATCCGCCCGCGCCCGGGGAACAACGCGCCGCACCAGTGGTAGCAGCCGAAACAGGATGTTGCTCCCAGTTGTGGCGTGCGCCCGAGCAGCCGCAATGTCACTGGACACCGTGTGCTGCGTAGTGTCCCACCATAAGTGTTGGCCGGTGGTGTTGAACCGTGTAGGCGTCATCGCACCGTCAAAGCGCGTGGGCTCGGTGTTACGCTTGTTCCGGAACCGCTCGTTCCAGGCAGCCCAGTTGTCGACGGCGTTCTCAGGGAGGAGTCATTGCGCCTCTGTCATCTTGTTCCGTCGCGTCAAGACGGCGAGGTTGAAAGCCTCGGGTGTGGTCGGGATGGGCGGCACGGAAGGCCACCCATGCTGACCACCCACCCCTCGGGCAGGCGAAAGTCGGGGGGCGAGGAGGCCGTAGCGGTAGAAGTGGCACGCTTGCTCCTGGGTGAGGTTGCGGCCTCCCCTCGAACTGCCGGCCTCGGAGTTGTGCGACATGGTGGTAGGGCGCTGAAGGAAAGGTACGCTAGAGAGAGGGAGGAGGATGGAGAAGGAGTGTGTGAAGTTTGCAGTGAAGGAGGCAGACTTTATACACTGGGGACTGGTCGAGAGGCGGTGCGCCGGCGTAAATGCTAGGCATGGTGAAGGCGCAACGCCGACACGTGTTACTGGCTGGCACTGTCGCCGGCGTAAATGCGACGCGTGGGGAAGGCGCAACGCCGCCCCGTCGCGTCGCGTGAGGAACCCGCCCCGACGCGTCTCGTCCTGGCGCAGTGGGCGCCATTACGACGGAACGGCCTCCTGCACAACGTCATAATCACAACTGAGTTGGACGTCGGTATGTGTCACTGGCAGGTGGGCTCCATCTGTCGGGGCGCTTCACCGGACACTGAAGGCACCCCTAAAAGGGCCACCAAAGTTGGGGGCCTGATCGGGGGTGCCAGAGAGAATTTAGGTCGGGCCGGACCGGTGGGGGTGCCAATGGGGAGAAATTTGTTGTCCGACACCCCAATGGGCCTTTCAAGGGTGCTTTAGGAGCCGGTGGACATGCTTTTAAGGAATGCCTCCATGACAAAACTTTCCCTAGTTTCATTTCCCTTCTATCTACAGGCTATTGGAAAGTCTTCTATGGGTGATTCCCGAACCCTTCAGCTGGTAGGCCTGCTGCCATATATTCTATATTTGGTTCGAGACTTTTTTTTTATTGAACGGGGAATGCCTGAGGACCCTGAAGTTTCATTTATCTTCGTTGGATACAACTACACCGAGGACTCTCTAGACAACAAAAGTTCTAGCACATTCCTCGTATTTTACAAAAAGGACCTCGCAAAGATTTCTAAAAAGCAATAATGTCCTTCTCAGTCGGTGGGATCATGTCTTTTATTTTGAGAGAAGAGCCACATGAAAACTTGCAATCAGATCTGTCACACTCCTCTAAAATTATGACTAGTAGAATTTCGCGCGGCGTCACGCCGCGGATCTTTCGTTTTATCTTTATTGTTAGCATACGCTGGCAGGTGCAAGAATGTGAGGTGTTGGAAGGAAATAAGAAGAAAATTTAGTTATAGTCATATAGTTATACTCATATAGAGTGGATGCAGGAATGTGACGTACTGGGAGGAAATAAGAAGAAAATTGCTGATACATAACTATCTGTTCAATTGAAACTGCAACAACGGCAGTAGCATGCAGCGGTACAAAGAGAGGCCGGGAGTGAGTTAATTATACAGGAGTAAACAGGTTCTGAAATACAGAGTTTAGCTGGGTAGTTTAATTACATAAAAGTTCCTTGAGACGGTACTGATTTACAGGGGAGCATAATAAGTAGAGAAGGCAAAAGGAGTTCATTTGCTCACCAAGCAAAATAGTAAAATCATGCTTTAACACTCTGTTCAAACGTGGTCATAAAGAAGCTACAAATAAGTCATGTGCTTTCCGACCTAAAATGAAGCAAAAAATAAGCGTATGAAAAGAGGTATAAAACAGAGGTAGTTTAATGAACAACAGAGATGCATGAAATATACTTGCCAACCATACAGCAGAATGAACATAATGTACGTAAATTCTGTTTTCAAACTTACCAAGCACCGCACTCGAGGCATCTTTTACAAATGAGCAAGGATTTCTCCATAGACAATATTTCTAGTCTCTAAAGTAGGTTTTCCATTTTCATCAAGTGCAAGAACCTTGAGACCTTCTCTAGATGTCACTCGTGATATGGCTACATAGAACTGGCCATGAGAAAATACCGGCTTTGGCAAATAAACACCAACATTTTGAAGGGTCTGTCCCTGACTCTTATTGATAGTCATTGCATAACAAACACGAATTGGATATTGACGACGCTGCAATGTAAAGGGCCATCTTCTAGACGGTGCATATAGGATAATTCTTGGTATACATACATGGTTTCCAACATTAGATCCGGTCATAATTTTAGCTTCGAGAACCCAATGCCCCAGCCTTGTGACCAGCAAGCGAGTACCATTACAAAGACCAATAGATTGATTAATATTCCGAAGCAGCATTATTGGGACGCCTACTTTCAGAATTATTCTGTGTTGTGGAAAATTAGGAGGTTCAACTCTATGTAAAAACTCAGGGGGATATAATAAATCTGCATCTGCCACATGATCCAATGTCTTGCAAATCTCATCACAACTTTCAAACATTACCTCTTCTCCTGGTACAGCAGTAAAAAGCATATTGTTGATTGAATTAGCTATTTTGTTAGTCGGACATATTATAGCTCGTTCTGATAGGTACGACACATTATCAAAATTGTTCACGAAGTCATTGTATGTCGCATTGATAAGTGATGAGATATAATCAGATGATGGCAGCAATCCAATATCACGCGGCAACGTTATCCATGATGGTGTAGACTCTCCTTCCCGGGTACTCATAGGCACCGATCCGTCTCCTACTGCCAAAACCCAACGTGCAAATGAGTCTAGCTCAGCCTTTTCATTTTCAGACATATCAGGATTACATAATCTCATGTTCCTCTCAAGTTTCAGAACACTGACATGCTGCCAAAGAGGTGACATGATGAGGGACGAATTCACAATCTCATGTCTTGTTGCACCCTCCACAACAGGCAACACCTGACGGAAATCTCCACCCAGAACCACTGTTTTGCCACCAAATGGAAGATTTCTTCTAGAACTGTCATCAGCAGATAGGACATCTCTCATGCTCCTATCAACAGCTTCAAAACAACGCCTATGTGTCATTGGTGCTTCATCCCACAAGATTAGCGCTGCCTTTTTAACTAACCCAGCTAGATTTGTGCCTCGCGACATGGTGCACATAGTTTGCTCACCAAGGTCAAGTGGGATCCTAAACCGAGAATGAGCTGTTCGTCCCCCTGGAAGTAATAGAGAAGCTACACCAGAAGAAGCAACAGCCAGGACAATATGATCTTCTGCTCGCAATGCAGTAATAATAGCATTCCAAAGAAAAGTTTTCCCTGTGCCTCCATGTCCAGAAATGAAAAATAGTCTTCCAGCTAGTCCAGTAGCAGCAGCAACAACTTGATCATAAATAGCTGATTGTTCCAGATTCAGTTTCTCATGAAGAGAAGTAGCAATATTCCGAAGGTCATCTCTGTTATACTGCATCTCTTCAATGACTAACCTGTTACCAATTATCCTTGCACCATGCAAAAGGGCAGTACATATATTGAAACTTTCCAAAGAATAGCCATTTCTGCTGAACATAATAGAAAGCTCTTGCAATAGTTCAGCTTGTAAATATTGTGGAGGGACAATCAAATCATCATCTTTGAGAGATCGACGAATCCGAACTACTAAGTCATCTGTCATATATGCTGAATATCTATCAAGTAACCTCTGTGCACTGACAACACCACAGAAAAGAACAACAGTCATGAACAAATGTCTTATTTGAAAAGAAGATGCCCACACAATTGCTTCGTCAAATAGAAGAAACCATTCATTATCATTGCCCACAAATCCACGAGCCTGGCAGGCCTCTTTGAAAGAGCTATATAGAATACCATTATGAGTTTTAAGATAAGCAAAGCTTGTAGCACCTGGTACCTTTGTCAATAACAGTCGCAGAAAATAAAGTTCATTAGTTGTAGGATGACAATTGTAGATCCTTCCAATTGGCATGCCAAGTTTGCCTTCCTTGACCCTTCTTTTCCATTTCTTAGATTTTCCATTCCATATCCACTTAGTCGGGAAGTCAAGGTATGTCAAAGTTCGAGCATCAGAATATCGCTGATTTGCAACAAACCACTCTGTTAGCATCGTCTTGTATCTATTCGGGCTGTCTACTATGTCAGCAAGACTGTCATCTTCACAGTAAATGACCCTGTTCATATTAGGTAGGTGAACAACTAACCTCTCAACGCTTGGTTCACGAACATGAATATCATAAGCAAACGTGCGCCAGAATGATTCGCATGTTGAAAGGTACCTACAAAATACAAAGCGGCAGAATGAATGCATGGGCAAATTCTAAAAAAAGAAACAGAAACAGGCCAATAAAGCAAGAAAGAATCAAAATTTAAGAAAGCATACCGGCACTTAGCATAGTCACTTATCTCATTCCTTCCTTCAGCTTGAGTGGACGTGGATTCATACATAGAATGCAAACGTGCATGTGCCATGTCAGGGCCTTTAGCAAGATACTTAAATAAATATTTCAGAAGGTTTGTCTTGTTGCACCACTCTACATTAATATGAGCCTGAAACTTCTTTAGCAAACCCATGTTATACGGAACTATCCACCTGTTGTCCAACCGATGGCCATTTTTAATAACATAACGTCTATTGTTGGGACGCCGGTAAACAGGGAAACCTAGACCATCAATTGTTGTTTCTGCATTAAATTCCTTCGGATAATGCTTTGAGCATACACCATCTTTCATGCAAGGCGAGTTTGGGTTGTAAGTACCACATGGGCCATGGACCATAAACTCTTCCACTAACGCATAACCAAGAGTATCATCGCGATAATCAGGTATTTCAGCTGAAATATAAGAGTCTATAGTCACTGGAGTAGGATCATCTGTGTCAACTTTTAACCACACAAGAGAATGTATGTGAGGAAGACCCCTCTTCTGAAACTCAACTACATACAAATCTGGAAAAAGGGAGCAAAAGATAATAAGCACTAACAGAGCAGCTTGTAAAAAGCATCCTAATAAGTTGCAAGAGTACGTTAGCAGAGCTGTAGATGACGAAATAACATGAAAAAGAAATAAAGCATTCATATATCCAAGGGGACAAACAGTTAGGGAAAACTTGAACAAATAAATTTGCAAAACAGAGGCACACAAATCATTGCATTAAAGAATTTACAGAACAGAACAGTATATTTGTAAGGCATAGCTTGTTGATACCACATAAGGAAAAATCGAAGATCATGCTGACGGGAACAGAACAGTTAACAAAAATGAAGCACGAATATACAACATTTATAGTATTGTACAGGCAAGGATCGAAGAAATAATTAGGTAGAACAGAATAAACAAAACAGAAATAGAAAACAACAGCACCAACACAGGTGCACTAATAAATTTGAATGAAAACATACATGCATTTACAGGTCCAAAGCATTCTCCCTCTCTAACTTCTTCTCTAAATTCATTAATTTTCATCTTGAACACCCTAGTTTCAATATCCGGTCTATCTGAATGGATTTGCCCAGGTTCAAGAAGAACCGCCTCTGATATCTCATCCCACTTTGGGTTACATGTAAAAGTAACAAAAAGATCTGGAGGTCCATAAACACGGCAAATAGCCATTCCATCCTGATAGTTCTGAATCATATATCGAGGACCTCCTGTATAACTGGAATGCAGCATATACTGTACCCCAACATTTTTGCCAGTCGAAGTTCCTTCTCCAAGAGCATCAGATAGACCCTGGTATGTCTCAGAGCGCAAGGTATCCTGATTCCAAAAGTGGTAATTAAGCCTAGATGACTCCACACATGAGAAAGAATCAACCGCTATCTGATTAGATAATCGGCCACAGCATGTAAAAGGATTAGGCTCACCCTTCCGGTAATGAAATCTGTAGCAATAATACTCCAGCATAGATACATTCTGTCTTCCACCAATAGCGACACCATCAACATGCTGATACTTAATCCCAAGATGAAAACCCATCGAGCCATGAGGAAACAGAAGCGGGTACTGCAAAGCCATAAGCGAAGGATTAAGTGTAGAAACCCGCTGGAAGAAACCTGCTTCCTTCTGAACAATTACATCAAATCGATTTCTTTCCATAGAAAAATCATCAACTATAAGAGCAGCGAGCTCAGGAGCAGCAGGCAAAGAATAACGGTTACCATGTTCCCGCCCTGCATGACCATGTAACTGAATAGCAACCTCAGGACATTCAGGAGAAAAAAGTCTTCTTTCAGCCATGCGGAATGTCTGCACAAGAGGATTATGTTCATTAAGCATGCTCCTCAATGAATCAACAACATCACGGTCAGGCTGTTCCCTACGGGGGCGAACGCTGCGAGCAGAACGAACAGGCCCATCCCCAAATTCGTCACCACTAACTGGATCCCTTCTTCGGCGCTGACCATGCGACCTAGAAGAAAAACGATCATCTGAAAGGGCTGACTCAGAAGCATCAGCATCAGCAGAAGGAAAAATAGCAAGCCTGTGATCCAACTCATTCAGTATGTCAAAGATGTATAACTGAGCAAACTTAGGAACTGGATTATCAGAGGGCGGGAGGAGGGAACCAATTTGGTGACATACCACTCCACAAATTTTGAAAACATAAGGCCCTCCACCAGTGTTCAAACTATCATCTACATGAACACCAAGCGATGTGAAAGCGAACATTGAATTATACTCTCTTATTAAACGCAAAAAACGCTTGCAATCAGGACCACCATCAAATCTTAGCAGTTCAGATAGAGGAGCTGGCCAAGCAGGATATATAGGCAAAGACACCTTCCCACGACGACAACATCCAGTATACACAGGTCGTGCCATTTCGAGACTCGCGCTCTTATGACGTTCCCAAAACCAGAACAAAGCTGCACACCGTATACAAATATGGTGAGGGCCGCCATAGTAAGAACGACCAGGCCAAGCACCTGAAACAAAGGGAAGAAAGCACTGTTGCTGTATGCAAACAATAAGAAAACAGATAAGGAACCAGAGGCAAGCAGAACGGAAAATTACGTTTTAATACAGCTACAAAGTCCTTCGGTAATGGCAGGTCGACACGGCCAGGTTTGTAGCCAGCTCGAAGCAATGCCTTGTGACAACGAAGAGCTGTACGCATCCGACGATTGTAGCGAGCTTGGCTTGCAGACACGGAAGGAGTCGCAGGAACTGTAAGAAAACAGCAGGACGAAAATCACAAAGTAGCCTAAAAAGCGCAGGATGAATACAGTCAGCCAAAAAACAAACAGTACAGGACGTAACGGCAATACCTCGCGTCAGATAATCCGAAGGATTAGCACCAGGAGGCAAGAACGGCGAAGGATGAGCATAGCCATCAACATCAGAATCATTATCGTCAGAAGAATGAGAGGAAGCAGAATCCTCAGCCTCGAAATCAGAAGAAGCAGGTGGCAACCGAGTAGACTGAGGAATAGAACGAACAGGACATCTAGAAGCTTGAAACTCATCAGCTGACATAGGAGCCCAGTCAGAGAACTCAGCATGAGGCAAAGCAGTAGGAACACCAATTTGATCTATGTCCTCGTCGGAAGAATCAATCTCCTGAGGCATAAATATACCTACAACAAATAAATGTCACTTGTAAATTACTTACGTTCAATACATGTGAGATAATGGTGGTGAACGAACAGCAGTGAACCAAGCACAATTAACAAATTGAAATCATCTGACTGGCTACAGATATAGATCTTAAGAGGATCGACCATGGATGCGATTGATGTCATAGTTTATATCATAATTCAACATGATCTTCATGATATGTCAGACGAAATAATTTATGCGGTAACAATCTAGTATGAAGGAAGGTAAAGTATGACACGCCATAAGTGTCTTTCATATGTTTGCAAACTATGAACCGTAGACCAAATATCCATGAATAAATAGAATATAATTTAGACCAAATATCCATGAATAAATAGAATATAATTAGGTCGGAATAGAACAATCAGTAATCTAATTATCATGATGAGCGAGGAGCAAGGTTAAGCGATAATGAAGAGAGTTAATCCATGATGGAAATCAAGAGCATGCCTACAACACAGCAAATAAAATACTCGCAGTAAAGAAATGTGCTTGTCGGCAACATTGGGCCTTCAGTATAAGTAGGCCCTAAGAAGAATTTTAAAGATGAAACAAATGCAGCCATTAGTAAAAACATAGAAAGCATTTTCCTAAGGAGAGTAAACATGCCTAAAGAAAGCATCGGTTGCACTTTATAGTTGAGGCGAGTTAGGAAACAAACAGATTAAGAAACAAATGTAGCAAGAAGACAACCAAGCTAGCAGTGCATCCAGATATAGCACCTAGCCAACAATGCCAACTAAAAAAAAGGAAAAAAAACAACTCGGTAACCAACAATTACAACGCGGCTTAAAAAAGCAGCAGAACTCATTCTAAATGCACCTAACATTACCCAAGTCACTGCAACATCCTGCAAGTCAATGCAACCGAAAGCGAAACAATGCAACCGACCGGAAATTAAGAAATGCAAATGAAATTGCAAACCAACAGGAAGCAACGTAAATAGGCACATACATTCGTAGCGAGCATAACGACAACGTACGAAAGACCATCCACATAACCATGGCAATAAAAAACAGTATGAAGTAGACAACATATGGGCAATCATATAAACTAACACACCAATGGATACACTTAAGAACCTAAGAATTAAACTAAGAATGGAAGACAAATAAAAATGATGCAAGGAGAAGCATAACAAACCAGTGGAAGTAGAAGCAGCACCAACAGGATCATCAAAATCGGAAAGAACACAGCTAACGGGACGCTTGCCCTGCCGAATTTCATCCCTTCTGCGTGCAGCATCCAACGCCGAATCAGCAACAGGAGCAGAATAAGCAGGCAGGGCCAAATCTGCAGCAGACGAATCTCCAGGCGACGACGGCAAAACAACAGAAGAGCCTCCAGGCAGCACAGCAGCAGGAGCACCACCCGATTGAACACCTGCAGGACCCCCATCGAAGCGAACACCCACAGAAGGACGGCCAGATGCAGAGGAAGCTAGACGACCCAGAAATCCTGACGCCGAAGGAGAAGAGTCGGCAAGCCCAGCAATAGAGAACTCAAAAGCTGCATCAAGCGGCGACCGTCGACGACGCGCCAGAAGACCACGCGCAGCAGAGGACACCCGCGTAGAAGACACAGCCGGTGGTCCAAGCGTCGAATTCGTATCATGTGGAGAGCAACGACGCCGCACCTGGCGGAATGTCTCCTCCACGCAAGACTCATCGGCATGGAGCCGACGTCGACGACGCCCACCGGCTGCAGCACTCTGAAAACCCACCACCTGCGAGACGGCAGATGCAGCAGGCTGAAACCCAACAGGCCGCGATGCGTCGTGCACAGCAGAACGTCGACGTCGCGTCGGACGAACAGGTAACTCCGGTGACCACCGGTCCGGAGGACGGCGGCGCCGACAACCAACAGCATCAAGCCGGTCGGCATCGCTCGAAGAAGCAGGCAAACCGCAACTACGCCGGCCCGAAACCTCCAGATCAGGAACATGAGCCGAGGCCGGCAGCGGAGGAGACCCCGAAGCTTCAGGCACAAGGCCGGGCGGAGGGCTAGCATCGGGGCCGGCAGACAAAAACAGAGCCCGAGGCCGGCAGCCACGCCGACCGCGCAGCAACGGCAACGCCGTCGCAGCAGTAGATTGAGAGGGGCCAGCAAGGAGTAAGGCACCACCGGAGCCGACGGAATGAGCAGCGAGGGGAACCTCCAATCCAGAAGAATCCGCAAGGCTGGCAACAGAATCAGGCGGAGAAGAAGCCGCGGCCGCATCTGGCAAAGAAGAGAGCCGAGCAGGGCATCGTCGAGGGGGCCGCATCGAAGAAGAGGATGGACGGCGGCGTCGAGCAGAAACGAAGAGGGGAATGGAAGCGGCGGGGATAACGCGTGAGGGGAGGAAAAGAAGGCCGGGGACGGAAGCGGTGGGAGAGGTGGGAAACCGACACGTACACGCGTGAGGGCTTAGACGTAGTTTCAGTAAAATCCGAGGGCTTATATGTAAAAAGACGGAGTTAGTAAACCCGAGGGCTTATTTGCAAGAGGACGGAGGGGGGTTGAGAGCTCGCCGGCTGTCTACTAACCCGAAGGCTTATTCGCAAGAGGACGCAGGCACAGTTCATTTTCTACAGTACTTACTGTAGATGAAACAGTAAATCGGGGGGTTGAGAGCTCGCCGTTTCCTACGGCTTTAATATAGTTAGTAATATAGTACATCAAGTTAGAGGAATACACTGCCTTAGAGTCGTATTGCCAGATCAATTGATATTTCTCCTTGCTCAAAGTAATACTCATAACAATAGCTAAAAGCTCTCGCCGTTGAACCATCATATTGTGAGTGAACGCTTGTCTAAAAGTAAATCTAAGCAGTTCACTATCCCAAAGCTCAAAACTTTGGATCTCCTGATTAGAGACAAAGAATATATCCCAGAATTGGTTGGCCAAAGGGGAGTTTCCAAACTAGATGTCTTCCCAGAATATAATCGATTTTCCATCACTTTGGCTGCCTTTGTGGCCCACGTCACCCCCTTCCAGAAGAGAGGGACGAATATCAGTACAACAAAGGATATGTGGGTCCTTACTCCTTAGTATTGTAAATAGCATCTATCATAGGTTCCCAAAGAGACACCTCCCTCTGAATGTATCTTTTGACCCAAGAACCTAATAAACATAGTTCATGACCCTCGCCTTCGTGTTATATGGGGTCTCAAGTGTGGAATAAGTGTGGCTCTGTCTGGGTAGTCTTCATTCCTATGTTATACTAACTATGGTGACATGTTTGGGACCCACCGGAGTTTCAAGGTCGTCAGCTGTTGTGCTCTCTAGGGGATACAAGTAGATATGGGAGTTTTTTCCTCAGTGAGTAGTGTGATTCTGTGGCCAAGCCAATCCACAAAGTTGTGTGCTCTACGCCGAGGTCGACAATATAGCGTTTTTTCCCGCCCCACGACGCCGTGAGTAATGCGACACGCGGATTATTTTCATGTCAGAAGGCGCCATTAGTTAGTCTGTTTGGACTGATTTTCTTAGGTGTGCTTGATACTGCAAAACAATTGTTTGTTTGTCGCAAATAGTGTGTGTACCTATAGCCCTGACTGTGTGTGGTAGTTATCGGACCCCCACAATTTCAAGTCTCAAAGTGGGTATGTTTTCCTTTGTGGTAGAACTGCAGTTTTCTGAAAATCATCTAACAAAGCCTAGTGTCGACTTCAACGAACCACTAGGAAATCATAGCATTATATGAAGTATCATGAGAGTGTGTATGGATTTGACGGATGATCAGCCACATCACACTAGTAGGAAAAGGGTTATAGGTGGGTTGGCATTCTGTGGCGCACCCTTAATTGGTGCGCCACAGAAATATTTCTGTGGCGCAAGGCAGCAGGTGCGCCACAGAAATTTTGACCTTTCTGTGGCGCATTTGGTGACCATGCGCCACAGAAAGTTGGTTTTCTGTGGCGCATGCCCACCCATGCGCCACAGAAGGACTTCTATGGCGCATGGGCCACAGAAATTCTGTGGGTCCCATGTGCAATCATTGGGCCTAGGTCCATCTGGGGAAATTCTGCCGGTGCGCCACAGAAACCCAACATTCTGTGGCGCACCTTTCACCATGCGCCACAGAATGTTAGCTTTCTGTGGCGCACCAGACGCCATGCGCCACAGAAAGTGGACATTCTATGGCGCACCGAGCTCCGTGCGCCACAGAATGTTGGCCCAGATCCACAAAAAGGTGGCAACACCCACTTTCCCCATGTGAACTTCTTCATTCTCCCCCATGACTCGAGCTCCTCCTCTCTCCCATGTCATTTTGACCATCCTATTATCCATTATTTGTTGTTAAACCTACTTTGTTTGACATATAATTGGTGAAGGCTTGGGGAGAGCCTCCATATATATTCTCCTCCTCTCTTTTTGTCCACTATTTTCTCTCCATCACCACACACTCTCTCTCATCGATCACGGTCACGTCTCGGCAACAGATCTATATCTACTAGGTGAGTATTGTTGGATGAATATGTGTGTACATGAAGCTTGTGTGTGTTGTGCATGTTGTTGCCTTTTGTTGTTGTGTTGCGCCGGCGTGGTGCATGGATGTTTGCCGTAATGTTGATTCATTTCCATTTCGGTAAATTTTTGCACCACATATGTCCTACTTGTAGGGGAAGTCATGCCGAATTTTTTCGTCAAACATTTCCGACTTAATAACACATACTCTATATGTATACCGCGTAGGCGACCATGGTCATGAAGATGAGCTCCAGTCGAATCAACAACTACAAGGAAGAAGCGAAGGCGGAAATGATTCGGTGCAACAGGCGCCACATACGATGTCCGTGTAGAAGTTGCAAATTTGTGAGATGGATCGACCCTGATTCCGGACAATTGGAGGAACACCTGCTCAGGCGTGGTTTCATGGAAGGCTTCAATGAAGCGCCGACAGCAAATGTTGCGCCTGAAGACGAGGGCGGGCAAGATGATCGTGACGAAGGAGATGCCGACGGACATGGTCATGATGAAGGAGTAGATAGTGGTGGAGAAGACGCGAACACGCCGCAGAGCTCGCTAATGCCGGCCTTGATGGAGTCTCATGTTCAAGAACTGCTCCTCAAGGAGGCGAGGACCGTTAGAGAGAAAGCCAAGCTGGCGCAAATGGAGATAGACGGGAAGACTCCGTTGTATCCAGGGTGCCGGCCACAGGATACGTGCTTGCAAGTAACGCTTGATGCTCTGCAGATGAAGTCGGGAAACAAATAGACCGACGTGAGCTTCAACAAGAACATGAAATTCTTCCACGAGCGTCTTCCCGAGGGGAACACATTGCCAACTAGTATCGAGGAGGCCAAGAAAGTCGTGTGCCCTCTTGACCAACCGCACGTTAAATACCACGCCTGCATCAATGATTGCGCAATTTATCCGAGTACGAGGACAGAACCACATGTCCGGTGTGCGGCCAAGGACGGTACAAGAGCCGTGGGAAGAAAGGTCCTCACAAAGTGGTATGGTACTTTCCTATCACTCCCCGTCTGCAGCGGTACTTCGTGGACCCTAAGGAAGCAAAGCTCATGCAATGGCACGCGGAAAGGGAGAAGCCTGAAGAAGATCCGGAGAAGGGCAGGATCCTTACACACCCTTCAGACGCTAGCCAGTGGCAAGAGTTGGACGCCGTCAGAAATTTCGGAGGCGACGCAAGGAACGTCAGGCTCGGTATGAGCACCGATGGACTCAATCCGTTCGGCAACCAGAGTAGCACGCATAGCACCTGGCCCGTGTTTGTATGGCCTTACAACCTTCCCCCGTGGTTGTGCACGAAGCAAAGGTATATACACATGAGTCTTCTCATTCAGGGGCCGAAACAAGCAGGTGTCCACATACATACGTATCACGCGCTGTTGGAAGAGGAGTTAGCCACGTTGTGGGCGACCCCAGCCTGTACGTGGGATGCCTACACTGGAGATTATTTCCCTATGAGAGCCGCGCTGCTCACGACTGTGCAGGACTATCCTGGTTGCTCATATGTATCGGCCCAGGTAAGCCACGGATTTTGCGCATGTGTCAGGTGCATGGACTCAACCCCGCATCTCCAGCTACCAAGTAAGACAGGGTCTTCGAAAACCGTGTACCCAGGGGCTCGAAGGTGGCTTCGCATGGATCACCCGTGGAGGAAACGCGGTGACCTGTTTAATGGTAAGGACGAGCTCGAAGGACCCCCGATCCCGAGGAGCGGCACAGAAATCGACGACCTGTTGAATAATTGGGAGGAGTGCCCTGCGCCGGGAAAGAAACGACCGAAGGTAGATCCGCTGCTGGGTGTATGGAAAGCGAGGGTTGTTTTCCACAACTTGCCCTACTGGAAGGTCCTCAAGACGCCACATAGCCTCGACATGATGCACATTACGAAGAATGTCACCGAGAGTCTGCTTGGCACTCTTTCCAACATGCCGGAAAAGACCAAGGATGGGACGAAAGCAAGATACGATCTGAAATGGCTTAGTGTCAGGAAAGATCTTCAGGCCCCCGATAGCGATGACGGTGATGATGATGATCAGACGGAAGGGACTCAAGGTCGCAGCAAAAGGGTAAAGAAGAACACTGTGGTGCTTCCCGCTACGTGCTTCACTATGAGTCCGGAGGAGCTCGAGCAATTCTACAGGTGTCTTCTAGGAGTCAAATTTCCGAATGGTTACGAGTGCATCTCCTTCTGCCAGAATTATCTAAGCAACGAGAACCAGGATGTAGGTCTGCCCACGAGGAAACACTTCGACAGGCTCAATGGATATGGTCACCGAGAGGGCACCAGCACAATCTTTATCAGCATGCAGGGTCGAAAGGACGACTACGACAGGGCTCACCGGGTCGCGCTACAACACTTACAGCTGATCGAAACTTGTGTCACTAGTACAGAACGACACATCGGAAACGGGCCAAAAACCCCTTCGGCAACGGAGAAAGGGTCCGTCTCCCCGACCCTGTCACTGATGTGAAGGCCTTCATCCGTAATAGAGGCAAAAAACCATCACCGATGAGGCATAAGTTGGCTACGGTTGTGGACCCATCTCCGTTTCCGATGTATCGGTGCATCAGTAACGGAGATTCTATTTTACTCGTTTGTATTGAGGTTCTTTCAGAAGCCTACAGGAGCAATTCGGTTGCCAAATTACATTCAAAATCTCACAGCAGAAGCACAAAGTTGCTACCAAATCCATTTATAACGTATATAAGAATTGTCATCATTACATAGCATCAAAAGATGAGTTACACATGCCTCGCTAATCCTATCATTCTCATGCCTCCCTAAACTTAAATTTTATGACACTCCACCCTTCTCCAGCTCCACCTTCTTCCTCAGTTCCGAAGCGCTGAAAACGGAATTCGACCTAGCAAAAGACTCGAGTAGCGGTTTCATGCTTCTCCAAATCACATCTGCAGCCAAATTGCTACACACATACACAAAATAGATGGAGAAACTAAAAACAAGAAACCACACCGAGCTCGCAAGCCTCCTTAGCAAATAAATCTTGCCAAATTCTTCGTAGCGAGGCTTGCTCCATTTTGGACGGTGTCGCCGAAATATAATAACGTCACCGCTGTGACATTTCGGCCACACTGTCCAAGACACTCTTAATTAAAAAAAGTGTTTTGAACAGTGCAGCGAAACGTCACAACAGCGACGGTTCACGGATATGATCCCACTTTGTATTTAGCTCTTTTAAAGCTTGTTTGGATCTGCATGGCGCTTCTGCATATAAAATACATGGATGTCTAGTTAGAAAGAGCCCAATATGATGCTACATGACATAAATACAATTTAAGATGAAAACAGTTTACACCTTAAGCGCCTATATCCGTGTGCTTGCTGTCCGATCGAAACGATTTGGAGGCAGAACTTGAAGGTGATGTTACCTTCAATTGCCTCACCATTTTTATGCATTGTCGCCGAAATATACTATTACTTCATACACTATCTACACAAAACCATAACGAGGATTAGCACATTGACAAAGGGTTGAAATTAATCTATTAGACTTCAAATACTAAAAACAAACACAACACAATACTAGACTTCAAATACTAGACAAGTTGAAGGTAATGTATTCATCATCGGCAGTACTAAAAACAAACACAACACAATACTAGACTTCAAATACTAGACAAGTTTTATATGCTACTTTAAAAAAAATGTAAGATCTAGTGTTGAGGGGTGTATTCATCATCGGCAGTACTACAATACTAGACAGAACACAATACTACAATACTAGACAGTGCTACAATACTAGATCGGTAGATGCTACTTTAAATAAAATGTAAGATCTAGTGTCGAGTGGTGTATTCATCATCGGCACTAGACAGAACACAATACTAGACTTCAAATACTAGACAAGTTTTCTGTGCTATTTTAAACAAAATGTAAGATCTAGTCGGCTACATACCCGGGGAAGATGCACGGCAATAGACCAGTAGATCCGCGTCGGCGACATACTCGGGGAAGATGCGCGGCGGCTCGCCGACGAGCCGCTGGGGGGATGCGCGGCGGCTCACGACGCGCCGCTGGGGGAAGATGCGCCGACGCGCCGCTGAGGAAAGATGCGCCGACGCGCCGCTGGGGAAGATGCACGGCGGCGATGCCGGCCGGACGCGCCGCTCAGATCTGCGAGATAAGGGTTAGTTCTGGAGCCGCCGCCACACTATGACTGTGGAGTGAGAGTGAGAGTGAGAGTGAGAGTGAGAGCGAGAGCGTTAGGGTTGCCGCAGTGGCACATTTATAGCATATAACATCGCAAACGGAGGCGATAAACAACCGTTTCCTCTAATTTCTTCACTGACACACTGGGCCTACTTACAAAGGATCGATAGAGTAATTGAACTAACTAGCTACTCTACTTGTTCTGCTTACGCCCTGCCTCCGCGCCATTGTCATCCGCGGCGCGGCGTCGCTTCTTGCCGGTTGCCTTTTCCTCAGGCGCGTGCTCCTCCTCCTCCGGCTCGTGCTCCTCCTTCTCCGGTCGTGCGTCCGTCTCCGGCGAATCCTCCTCTCGCGCCTCCTTCTCCGGAGCGTGATCCTCCTTCTCCGGCGCGTCCTCCTCCGACGCGTCCTCCTCCGGCGCCTCCTCCGATGCCTCCTCCTTCGACGCCTCCTCCGACGCCTCCTCCTCGTCGTCGTCGTCGGCGTCGTATTCATCCTGGCTAGAATAATATGGCTCCGGCGGGTCCTCCGGCTCCTCTTCCTCCGGCGACTCGTCCTCTTCGGAGTCGTCTTCTCCTTCGCGTGAAGACGGCGGGTCCGAGTCGTCGGGGTCCGAGTCCGGCGGCCCGTCTTGATCCCACCATGGAACTTCACCGCGGTCTTCCGCGCTCGCGTCGTCGCTCGGGACTTCCTCGTTCTGCCACCAGGGTTCCTCCATGGCGGTTGTGCTAGTGTGGTAGATAATGTGGGAGAGAACGAAGGGGAGAATGCGGGACCTGCCTGGCTTCACGCGGTTCCAGTCACATTTTATTAGCGTCGATCAGGCGGTTCCAATCCCTCGTGAATTAAGCCGCATTGAACAGGCGCGCTTCCAGATTGCAACTGCAATTTCCCAAGCACATCGCAAACGGATATACATAAACAACCGTAGGCATAGAGATACATATTGGAAACGGAGACAAATTTATGACCGTTGCCAATACTTTTGGTAACGGAGATATAAAATTCTCCGTAACCAATGTTGACGGACCAGCCTCTGCCAGGCCTCGTCCGCAAAGCTAAAATCGCGATTCTCTGTCGCCTAACTCGTGCCGTTTCCATAGAGGGGTATCCGATGTGTCGTTCTGTACTAGTGTGTGGAAGAGCACAAATGCTTACTCGAGCAACATTACATCAAACTGGGCCGGCCGAGGAAGAAGGGAGACGTAACCAGAGAGCACAACGCCAGCTTCACGCGTTGGTTCAAGCAAAAGCAAATGGAGCTAGCAAAGAGGAAACCGCCATCTACGGAAGATGAAAAACTCATATTCTCCTTATCACGGGGTCCCTCGCACAACATAAAGACCTATCAGGCGTGCGACATCAACGGCTACAGATTCTACACCGAGGAAAAGGACAAGATGTCGGAATATTAAAACTCCGGAGTAACTATGCTATCATACGGCGATGAGGAGGCTACTGTCAAGGAAAGATACTTCGGAATGATTGAGGACATATGGGAGCTCAACTACTGTGGAGAGGTGGTGCCAATGTTCCGTGTAAGATGGGCCAAGGACGTCGTCAAAGAAGGCCGGTATTTCACCACTATGGTAATACCCGATGCCAAATCGAAGAACGCCTCCGCGAAAAATGAGCCATGGGTACTCGCTAGCCAAGTTGAGCAATGCTTCTTCATTACCGACCCGTTAAAGCCTAGCCGTCTTGTCGTGAGGAGGGGCAAGAGGAGCATCATCGGAATGGAAGGAGGCGTCACCGAGCAAGACTTGGACAACGAGCTAAAGATCGAGGAGGAATTCGACAAGTTCTTCGACATGCCTACTACTAGTACACAAAGAAGGAAGACCTCCCTACCTACCAAAGGTTGTCCGTTCACGCGAAGAAATCTCAAGGTGACCGGCCTAAAGTTTTCAACCGCGAAGAAGGGAAAGAAGAGAATCTAGCTCGAGAAACCGAGACGAAGAAGAGACTTTTTTGGTGTATTTAATTTGTGTGTGTGTGTGTGAGACAATGCAAGAGTTATGTATTCAATGAACTAAATATGTATGACATTGTGTGTGAGACAATGCAAGAGTTATGTATTCAATGAACTAAATATGTATGAGACATATTGTGTGTATTTTTTGAACCAAATTTAACCAAAAATATTTGTAAGAAAAAAAGTTCAGCAAAAATTGAGACAGCCAGGATTCGAACCTGGCTGTCCATGTTAGTTCAGTACTGTTGAAACCAATAGGATGATGTAGTGTTAGTGTCAAGTAACAGCAGCACTGCCTTTTGACCTGCTAGCCCAGGACATTCTGTGGCGCACCACTTAGCGGATGCGCCACAGAATCCTAACTTTCTGTGGCGCATCCCTCCGCGGGTGCGCTACAGAATTCTCGGGCCTCCACTTACATGTGGGGCCGCCCCCTGTTAGGCCAGATAATTCTGTGGCGCACCACCTAGCGGATGCGCCACAGAATCACAAATTTCTGTGGCGCATCCCTCCAGCGGGGCGCCACAGAATTCTGTGGCTACCACTTACATGTGGCCCCGCGGCCACGACGCGCTCATCAGGCCTCTTCTTCGAAAATTTTCTAAGTCCCCGAGCGCGCGCGAACCGCCGTCCTCGACGCCGCCACTACTCCCCGCCGCCGTCCTCGACGCCGCCCCTGCCCAAACTCGCCGCCGCGCCATCCCTGCGCCCCCGCCCAACCCCTGCTCCCCTGCGCCCTCGACGCCGTCCTCGACGCCGCGCGGAGGACCTCGACGTCGGCGCGCTCGACACCGCCGTCCTCTCCATCCCCTCCCGGAGGTTGCTG
Source organism: Poa pratensis (assembly GCA_947311845.1). Taxonomy (NCBI): domain Eukaryota; kingdom Viridiplantae; phylum Streptophyta; class Magnoliopsida; order Poales; family Poaceae; genus Poa; species Poa pratensis. Next base: position 38,801,983 of record CAMZMU010000107.1, read on the forward strand.
CCCTCCCCCTGCATCTCCCCTCCCCTGATCCCAAGCCTACCCTCCCCTCCCCTGCCATGCCTCTCCTCTGCACACTAGGTGCTTGTGTTAATGCCTAGGCTAATTTTTTGAATTTCAGTACAATGGTTGTTGATTGCTTGCTGGCAAATACTTGCTGCAAACACACTAGTTGGTTCTAGTGGTGTTAGGAAAACTTTGGAGACCAATTTTTTTTGAAAATTTAGCTAAGTTAAATTTTGCACTGTTTTAACATGCCTACAAGAATGCCTTCAATTAAGGTTTTAGATGTATTCAAAAAAATATTTCTGGGGTTTAGCATGAAGTACTAACTTAGTACAAGAGATCCATGAAGGTACATTTTAAATAGGATCAAGATTTGATAACTTTGTAAGCCTCCAAAGTTGGTACTTTTTAACTGTTTTGAAGATGCATTTTTAGTTGCTTGTGTGTGCTAGGCAAGAAGACACCCGTGGAATCGATTTGGTGAGCTCCGGTGACCGTGTGTTTTGTGGTACCACGACCATCGTGTCATGGTTGTTTGTGATGCTGTTGCCGGCCAGCTATGTCGGCGGGAAATGTTGTTGATGTGATGTTGTTGCCGGTCAGCTATGCCGGCCATTATTTGTGAAATGCTTGTGCAGGTACCCCGTGAGGCCCTTGAGATTGCCGGAACGTCGATTAACTTCCGTTCCGGCAAATTCGGGTACTCCATATGTCCTATTTTTAGCAAAGGTCATGCCAAAAAATTCGTGAAATTTAGCATGACTTTGCTAAAAATAGGACATATGGGGTATTGCGGCTAATGCATGGGCCGGGGTATCTTAGTACTAAATTAAGTGATGCTTTTGTTATATTTGTTGTACTAACATTTTGCCTCTTTTTAATGTAGTGCAAACATGTCCTCCGAGGCCGGCCCTTCTGAGAAGCACATGAGCGTCGAAGAACAAGCTAGACAAAAGAACATATCGTTCTGGGAATTGAACCCGCAGATGGAGGATGCGGAGGCCGCCGAACTGGCTCGTGACGGCGATGGTGACTTTCAGTTAGAGTCTGCCGAAGCCACCACCACCGATGGAGAACCCACCAGCACGGATGTCGGGGGTGGCGACCACACGGATGGCGGTGGTGGTAGTAACCCGCCTGCTAAGAGGCCTGCTAAGAGGCTTAAGAAGCCGAGGAAGGACCGGACACCGCAAGCGGTCGGCAACATCACAGACACGTTCACTAAGGTCTCCTTAAGTGGCCAACCACTGGAGCCTAGGGACATCGCAAAAGGGTACGGCATGCAACTAGGGTGCATCCTCCGGGAAAACGCATCGATCAACACGTATGACCTCAGGAATCCGGAGAATGAGGCTTTGCGCAATGACCTCCTCAAGAAGCTTCACAAACGATATATTTTCCCGGCTGATGAAACAAAAAGGTGGACAACTTCGCCATCACGAAGATGAACACCGCCTTGACAAGCTGGAGAGGCCGGGTGAAGGCGAAGATTCTTGAAAAGGGTCTTAGCTGGGAGGAGATCAGTGCCAAAGAGCCGTACCTCGAGAAAGACGAGTTCGATATATTCAAGGGTCCTTGTCATCTCCGGAGGCTGAAAAATGGACCGAGTGGGGGAAGAACATGCGGGCACTGAACTTAGGTAACCACCATTTGGGAAGCGGCGGTTACGCAGGAAAAAAGCCCGTTTGGGACAAGGAGGATGCCGAGGTTGCGAGACTTGGGAAAGAGAACCCGTGGCATAAATTCACGGACGAGCAAGTTAGGAACTTTGTTCGGTCCCGCTACTATCTGAAGCCGGGGACGGGGGAATTCGTTACCGACTATGAAGATGTGTTGGAATTCGAGAAAAAGCTGGTAAGGAACTTAATTACCGCGGATATCTCAAAGTCCATTTGCGTTGATTTCTACATGGGTTCACGTTTATTTCCTTTGTCCGCAGGCGGCTGAGTTGGAGATTGAGGCTGAGGCCGGCCCGTCGTCCCAGGAGCCTCCGGCCGGCCCGTGGGACACGACTTTCAACCGGGTGATGAACGTTTACAAGGGGAGGGACAAGTCAAAGCCGCCGACGTCAGCTGGCCGTGTGACCGGCTTTGGTACGGCGATGAAGTTCACCGAGTACTACAGCACGGACACCGAGAAGAAAAAGGAGAGGAGGAAGCCGGCTAAAGATAGAGCCGAGGTTCTCGAGCTAAGGAAGAAGCTGGACGCACTAGAGGCCGAGAAGGTGGACTCCAGCGTGGTGGACAAGCTAGTGGCCGAGAAGGTGGACGAGAAGCTCCGGGCTTTGTTACCCTGCATTGGTGCAGGGGATAACTGCTTGGCATGCGGGAGGTCAACAGGGGCCGATACACGTGCCCAGCTTCGCCGGCAGCACCTCCAGCAATAACGTGTCGCCGGTCCTGCCGACCCCACCGGTGCCCCCTGCCGTGGAGCAACATACACCAACGCCGGAGAATAATGATAATGCACACGAGCGGCCGGAGATTGATAGGCCGGCCGCCGGCACCGGCGCCCTTGTCTCGACATTAGCCGAGCTCAACGCCGTCACCAAGGTAACTAATTAGTATGTGTGTGTGAGGCAATGGAAACATATATATGTATGATCATGAATATGTATGATACATTGTGTGTGAGACTATATATGCCTTATCTCATGGTGCCCGCTATGTGTTGACTCCCAGGACATGCCTTGCATACTCCTGCATAGGGTGGGGGCCGACGGCGAGTTGAAGGAAGTCGCAAGGGCCTCGACCGTACAACCTTTGACCCGCGATATCCACAACGTCCGAATGAGCGAGCTCGTGATGAAAGTAAATGTGAAGGAGGTACTGCCTGAGTTCTGTGACATCGACCCCCCTAAGCAACCTCAGGGAGCCGAGAAACACATGAAGCTTGGCGAATGCGGGCAGTGGATGCTGGAATGGCCGAAGACCCAAATTCGTCTTGGGGATGTTCTTCATGGGGCCAGGCGCACCGGCGGCGCCACCTCGAGGCCCCGAGCCCCGATCGTTCGGCCCCCGCCGAGGCGGACAAAAAAAGATGCTGCGGATGAACCGGCGCCACAAGCAGCCGTCACCACCACCCAGACGGAACCGCCGGTCGCCGCCACCGCCGGCCGGAAGCTACCGCCGGTCGCCCCCACCACCGGCCGGAAGCTACCGCCGCCGGTCATCGCCGCCACCAACCGCCACAAACAGTTGTTGGGAACGTCTTCCCCGCAACCGTCCAAGGTTAGTTCTGACTTTCCGAATTCCCCGACTTTCCGACTTTCCCGACTAACGGATGTGCTATTGTTTATGTTTAGGACAAAGCCGTTGCACCTCAACTTGGTGGCAACGACGACAATGTTGAGGAGGATGATGATAATGATGTAAACGTCGATGACTACATCAACACTGGCGCCGCCGCGGATGATATGTTCATGCCTCTTATGGATGAAGAACCCTTCCGCGACCACCACATTCAACCTGCTCGTCCCACTTCATGCACACAGCGCCTGGCCTTCACCGACACGCCTCCGGATGCCGGCGATCATCAAGCTCAACCGGGTAACATTTTCAGCCCTACCACACTGAAAGAAACAGTTAAAGCGGGGTTCACTGCACCCCCACAATCCCAGAGAGAAGAAAAAGAAGAGTCATCAAAGGAAGAGAAAAGCATCCTCTGCGAGCCAGCAAGATCCTAAGATCCGGGGTCCTGAAGACACGAATCCACAAGGCTACCCGAGTTCATGAAGCTGGTAAATCTATCTTGTCCGGGGACATGCTCCGCCTTGCAGAAGGACCCATGATTACTTTGCAGAATAATATCTTGTATCTAGAGGAGACCCTTCTTAAAGAGAAGAACCCAGGTTACCCGGCGTTCCGGTCAAGGTGCCAAAAGAGTTGGTGGACTTCGTCCAGGAAGACCCCGCAGATGTGTTCTTCATAGCGTACGAGGACATCTTCAACCTGTATCACTCCAAACGGCTGGACTATAACATGGTCCGCCTATATGCGCTCGATGCGGCGATGAAGATCAGGAGAGATGATACCCCGTACATCGCGATAGTGGATCCCTACTACATGCGCGACAGCCATCTGGTGGAAGGATCAACAACACGGGAAACGGCCAAGGAGTACCTCGTTAGGGTCTTCCTGGCCAACAAGGAGAAGACCGCCCTTCTTCTGCCTTACTTTTTCGAGTAAGTACACATCTGCTCGCCACCGTCCTATCTTATGCCTTCTTGTACATTTCTTCCATCGCTGATCCTTTGTCCAACATTCTGCTTCAATTGTGTTGAGCAGGGACAAGTACTGCGCACTCATCCACGTATCCCCGAGGTGGTCCGTTGCCACTTATTTGGACTCGGGGAATAAATCCCAGCCGAGATCATACAACAGATTAAAGGGTGTTCTCGATGACGCTCTCGAGGCCTATGCCAAAAAGGGCGGCCCCTTCCATAAGAAGTCGGAATTTTTCACGGAGGACGACAACACACACAAGTTCTTGCATGGGACCGGATTCCATTGCGTCAAGCAACTGGATGGCAGTGTGATGGAGGCCTACTATGCCCTCCGTCACCTTAAAACGATTGTCCGGGATTGCGAGAAAACGAAGATTGCATCTAATCTCGCAGAATACACCAAAATGGCGGAGGTCTCACCGATGCTGATTATAGACAAGACTTCCATCGCATCCGGCTGCAGTTAACAAATATCATCCTCGACGATGTCATGCACGCCTCAGGGTCCTTCCACTTCCGCTTGGGTAGGATGTATTATAAAAGATAGCCTTGCTAAGCATTACTAGCTAGTGTGTACTTTTTTGTAGAAGTGCATGTGTAGGGTTATATATTATATATATGCTATGCTATGAAACCCAAATAGGATAGCCATATGATTTCCAACCATGACAACATTGATTGATCGTCTTGCCTCTCTACTTAGATGAACAAATTATACTCTATGTATATCACTAACCAATATATATCCCAATCCATCTTCAGCGTTGTCTCAGAGGGAATGGAAGAACGACTAGCGGCGCAGAATGACACCAGGGAGTGGAGGACGAAAGGGGGCATTCTACCGTTCCCGGCGCCGCTCAAGAAGAGGAAGCCATGATCATGCATGCTCCCGCGCGCTCTTGCTCACCATCATCGCCGATGTGTACTACATTTGATCCTAGTTAGGCGGTGAACACTTCATTTGTAATGTGTAGTGTGAAATGATGAACTTTTGTTTCTATCATAACTAATATATTGTGTAAATTAACATTCGGCACTTTTGTGACTATGTGTATGTATCTCGGGCACACTAAGTAATATGTGTGATGAAATAGTGATTAATGTGTGTCTGTTTATATACCTGTCAAATATATCTGTATTTCTATATAAATCCTGTATATACCTGTATTTATACAGCAAAATGAAAAAAATACCTGTATACTGTTTCATATTTCTGTGGCGCACGCTTTTCTTTTTTTGTGGCGCACCACTTTCTGTGGCGCACCAGGCGTGGGTGCGCCACAGAATTCCTCTGCTATGTGGCCTACCCAGCCACTTTCTGTGGCGCATGCCCATGGTGCGCCACAGAAATAATAATTTAGTGACGACGATTCTGTGGCGCACCCAGCAATTCTAGGGGTGCGCCACATAATCAATATTTGGTGCGCCACTGATACCTGTTTTCCCACTAGTGTCAGGCTAATATATGGGCTGAACACCATCCAAAGCTCCACCATTATCTATGAAGATATTGATGATTGTGTTGCACAAGTTCAGACGAGTTATGTGAAGATCAATCTTACGAAGCATATCAACCTCAAGTTCTTCTATGCACATAAGTTGCAAAAGTTGAACGATGTAAGAGTTTTGCATAATAAGTCGTGTAAAAATCTTGCTGATTTTTCCACTAAGTCATTACGATTGTGGAATTGGTATGACGAGTCTTGCAAGATTTGGGGGGGGGTTCTTCATAAACTTATCACTATATCTCGATCCCGATGATTGATTACTCAACTTAATGGTTGAGTGGATTATACTCCTTTTTCTTAATGAGTTTTTCTGAAGTTTCTCGCACAAGTTTTTTAATGAGGTCGTCCGTTCAACGTAAAAACATATAATATGTGCTATTTCTCCTAGTTTTCCCACTTGGTTTTCAAAGTATATCAAACATAGGGAATACGCGATATCGGTCACAGGGAATGTTGGAAAACTGTGGGGGCCAACAAAGAGGTGGTGAGTCCACCCTTTGCGTAGTCAATGATTCCTAGCAAATGAGCCTTTCATTTGACCCAATTGGTACACCAGTAGTATATATAAGGGGGACTATTACCAACCGTCTGAGAGAGTTGTATGTACCAGTTACAAGAGACAAATAGAGACATTCCCCTACATATTGTGTTAATTTTACTTTCTATACCTGTGTGTTCTTCGCCTTTATGACGATTACGCCTACGCGGTACGCCCTCAGACCGGTCAACCGACAGGGGTTGTACAACAGTATTGTAAAATAGCTATTCTACTAACAGTTTTTAAGGGTGTTGTATAGTCCTGTCCATAATAATAATATTTAATAAAGAAAGAGATAATATGAAAATATATATCATGGTAATTCGATCGGGTTGATTTGATATTGTAAATGATCATATGTTTCGTATATAATTGTCGAACTTTAAAAGTTAAGACTTTAACTAAAAACAATAGACATCCTATTTTTAGGAAGGACGGAGTATTGAATATTAGACTTTTTTTTACGGCAGTGGACCGGAAAGTGCATTTGTGGGCCAAGCTCCATGGAGCTGTATACCAAAAAGTTTGAATCAACTTTTTTATGTTTCAAAAAATTGATAAAAAATCAAGGTGTCCATAATCGAGATCTAACACCGTGCAAATTTTCTTTGCAAAACTCATATTATCTTAGATTACACAAAAAATGACAAATCTGATGATCCAGATCTGTTTGTCTTTTTTCCCCAGGTCAAACTACGAGGAGTTTTTCACTAAAATTTTGCATAGTGGTAGATCTCAACATTGTCTACAATTACCAATATTGAAAGGTTGAAACATAGAAATGTTGTTTTCGAATTTTTTGAAAACCGAGCTTCATAGAGCTCAGCCTCCAAAACGCCGCTCTCGGCGATACACGTCCTATTTTAGTTAGGAGGGAGTACAACAAACTGGGAGGTACAAACTCTGGCCCAGAGTGCCACCTAAATGAGGATACAGAAGGAGAAAATACCGTGGAAGTATGGATAGAGCTCCGCCATTAGCCATTACCAACGGAATTGATCACATCAGCTGCAGAATGCTGCACAAGTGCAACAATATCCAATTCCTAACAGCATCACATTTAACTTCAAGCAGAATGATTTGATTCTAATTCTGTCTTTTTGTAGAACACATAAATCAAGTCTCGACATATGGGTTTCAGGTTCCGATTCCAGAATACATGAAACAACATATGAGATTTAATTACTTAGTAGCACACTTAAGTAACGCGATTCACAAACATTTTGTCACACTTCCAAGCAAAGTTGTCCAGAAGTTGTGGCAAGATGCCAACGTTATGCACTAGGAGATGCAACAACTACTCTTATGCTTGACATGATCTTATTGCAAAGTAGGGTCATGGTGTGAATTCACACAGCATCAGCGTTGTGCCACCCTTTCGTGCAAGGAGGTATCTCCATAAATTCGTCAAACTCTTTGACATGAATATCACAACATTTCCACTGCAAGAACAGATGCAGGATTTACTGACAGTAAAAAATCACGGTGAACAAACAAAAACAAGATTTAGAGAGAGAGAAATCATACCCCCCTCCTCCTGTCATGGAAAACTGCAGGCCCTGGATGGTGTTCACACGCAACATCATGGTTATCCTTCTCCTTGTAGGTTTTACCACATCCTTTATTCTTACAAATCCTTGGCTCATTCAGATCAACTTTTTTCTTGGGCTGTGGAACCGAGGATTTCTCAACCAGTTCCGTATTTGTACCATTTACAGCAACTAGTTTTTGTGGCTTAGGCTGTGATCCTAAAAATTCACGATGAAGAGTTCATTCAATTAACAATTAGAATTTTTTCATGGTTGCATTCAATCAAAGTGTTCAAAGACACAAACTAACTTCCTCGAAGAAGAAAAAAAAGACACAAACTAACCATGGTCAGAGCAAAAGAAACCCTGGCGGCACCTTATGCAGGCCTCAGATTCCACATCCTGCTTAGAAGACTGAATTGGGGCTGCCTTTGACGGACCTGTCTTGTGGGTGTTAAGAGACACAGCTTTCGTGATTGGTTTCTCAGTTGTATGCTTCCCTGTGGCGCATCTACACCGCGATAGAGCACTCGATCAGTTATTTATCTTTATTTTTATTTTTGGACACATTACTTATTGCTATGGATGTTCACATTAAAAGTACGGATGGTGTGGTCTAGAATGAGAGAAGACAATGGTTAAAACTGGAACATTCGACAGATTACAAAAATAGTTTTGAAACAAAGGTGATAAAGACATAATTTCAGGTTTATTCTAGAACATGTTTAGCCTGCACTCGGATTGCAAGTGTCTGTTAGGCCATGCAGCATATGTATAGTGAATGGAGAATACTCCCTCCGAACCAAAATAAGATGTTTTAGATATTTTAATACAGACTACATATGGGCTGAAATGAGTGAATCTACAAACTAATACGCGTCTAGGTATCAGTATCAGAAAAAATGCTAAAACATCTTATATTTTGGTACGGAGGTAGTAAATTACAGAATCCATTATCACGTCACATTAAGAACTAAACTGAACTGTACATTAGCAAGGTACAGAGACTTTGAGTAAATCCAAATAAATGCAAAAATGGATTTCTTTTTCAGACAATAGTAGCTTACTAAGTCAGAAACAACAAGTGTGGATTAAAAAAAAATGTTCATAAGTAGTGTTTGATTCAGGTAATAGAGTGAAACCTTCCAGAATTTGGGGTTATCCTGGTGTTTGGTTCGCTGAATGCAACACAATGGAATAGAATAAGGTGGTTCACGAGAGAATATTTAGCCAATATGCGAAACCATACAATAAATCAAGAATAGTCGTACCAACCAGTTCCACGCTCCTTCTACTGGTCATGTGAGCTTATGTTAGTCCCAAATAGCATATTCATTCTACCCCACCCCTCCAACCAAATACACGATGGAATCATTTCGCTCTATTCCAGTTGTATTCTTCATACTAATACCAATTTGGAACCACTCCGTTCTAACTCATTCCATGGTTTTAGAACCAATCTATTCCATCCACTTAGTTTCCTCAACTAAAAGCAACCTTAGTGGTCCCTTACTGTTTTATCATGCAAGCAACTATGACAGCAATAAGTGAAGGACAGAAAATATGTTGATCGTATGTTGCTAATCACAAACCCCAAAGGAGATTCGAATACTATTTGTTATACTCTAGCCAAAGAAAGAGGAAATGTAAGTGGAGTACAAGTTACCAGGCATAAAAAATGTATACTCGCTCATAGTTGCATAGTTTTTAAATATTAATTTTGTATCCATGCCACCATGTATGACAGCACATAGTTGACTATGCTGCTAGTGTACGCAGGAGGGTGAGATGATTTTTTACCCAGGTATAGCTAAAAATAAGCTAAAATCATGGCTTCTTTGCTTGCAACAGCTCCACTCCTTCATGCCATCATGAAACATAGGCTGCAAATAACATATCAGAAAACCTATGGGTTTATCAAAAAGAAAAACAACCCTTCAGGCACAGCGGAAAACTTACTGCCTGCAACAACAACAAAAAGAGCTGTCAGAACACTATTAGCTCAAAACACTATGCTGTAATTTTTTAACTTCTAGTAAGCATGAAAGAAAATATATTTGTTGAAGCACTTCAAGAAATCCAAATAACAGAAATCAAGTTTGTCAGGTAAGTAAGGGAGACATGCATGCTAAGCTACGCTCGTGCATACTTGTTCATAATATATATTTCTAAGATTTCACTATTTGATCTCATATCCATAATTGAGTAGAGAACTTTCAAGATTAGCAATGGTGAATAGCACAAGATAATTTCTGATTGCCTACAAAAGGTGTTTTTCTTGAAAATTCGTATTTTTTAAAAAACCAAAAGGAGGATTGGTTGAAGAAGAGTTAGTTAACCTCTTCCTTGCCTTGCGGTTACTTCTAGCATTGGTACCCAAACATTGGGGAATAACTAGACTTATTAACAGCATAACACTGCAGGAGTGAAGGAAGTGTTTAAATCGCTATTATTCCTGGAGTAGATTTGCAAACAGCCAGGTTCAGTGTACAGACTATCGGAACACTACATATTTAAAGAAATTTCACATAAATGCAGATTTATGGACCAAATGTATAAGAAAGCCACATATTCAAACATCAAAGAGCTAGAGATTTTAGAGACCAAATACATCAGAACACTAGATGTTTGCAATGCATCTTCACAGAACCTAGGCATACTAAAAAAATCCTAAATCAATCTGCAATTCCATAGAACCAAATTTCCCAATAGTGCCCGTGCGTTTACTTGTAAAATCTTTTGTCAATGCCATCGACGGCAGCTTCGGACCAGGCATCAATCTGCACCCCGCAGAACAAGTTTAAAAAGTGTGCCTGCATTTACTTGTAGCACCTATTGTCAATGCCACGAACAGCCGCTTCTTGCTGAATAATGCAATTAGCAGGCACATGCTACCAATCTTCAGCCATTCATTGAGTCGAGTGGATCTTGATAACAACAGCACAATAACTGTTTACAGTTCACCCAAGTTGTCTCTTAAGGCTGTCTCTAGGAGCACGACCACGCAAAGATTAGGGCAGATTACAATTTCTACAACACAGCAGCTATCCCAGATCGTGTCTTCACGGTGTCCGCGGACGCAGAGCACCTAAAAGCCCTCGGCTCCCGACTACACCCGGATCCTGAGCATACTCAAGGTTCCGACATGCTGGGTGGGGATCGGAGAAGCAAGCCAGGGGGTTACAACTAGAGGAACTCCTGATCCGATGGGGTTGGAAGAAGCGAAGCAATCATGGGCAGGAGGAAGCTTACGTTGGGGTGGTACTGACAGGAGCCGTCAGGGTTGTCGTCGTCGGAGAAGATGGCATCGCAGCCAATGCGCTGGCACCGTTCCGGCGCGGGCACGGCGGCGGCGGCGCCCTTCTCCGTCTCCGCTGACATCGCGATGCCTCTGTCTGGTGGACCTGTCGCTGTCGACCCTCTTTCCGCACAAGGAATGAAAGAAGTCCATATAACCCCCACAAGTTTCAGAGTTTGGACTCAGCACCCCCTCAGGTTTAAACTAGCACACTTAACCCCCACATCTTTTCAAAACCAGGTAATTGACCCCCTGAGCTGTTTTATGCGCCGGTTTTGTTGACGTGGTAGTGGTTTTGTTGACCGGTGACCGGTTTTGCTGCTGGTCGTGGTTCAGTCAGCGTCGCTCGCCGTACGTGTTCTGCCCGCCACCGTTCGACTCACCGCTGCTCCTTGCTACTTTTTCCAATGGCCAGCATCGAGCAGCAGCACAAAGCAGCCACCCAACGCCACCGTTCGCCTCGCCGTCGATTTTCTTTTCGTTCTTGCCAACCGCACACGAGCCAGCCATCCGACCGCTCCGATCCAACAGCCTAGCTGATATCTTAGCTAAGCGTGCGTTGCCCAATCCATCCAGCTAGCTGCTTGCTTGCTTAGCTAGTTACGTGTGTGTGCGTGTCCCTCAAGCCGTTCCGGCTCGGCCGTCCGTGGCGTCGGCGCGCCGCCGGCCCGTGTTGCCTACTCCGTACTCGCTGCGTTCTAGGCCGGGACGGGGATGGAACCAGTCCTGGGCGCGCCGCATGGGGCTGCAGCACCATGACCCAGCCACGGAGCTGACTATCGTCGCCGGCCTCCACGAGCCACGGCCCGCAGGACGTGCCCGCTCTGGCGTTTCTCGTCGGGGTTGGATGGCATGATGGTGGTGCACGAGACCGAGAGGGTGCCGGACATGCGGAAGCTCATCAACGAGGCGCTCGGAGTGTACCACGCGGATTGCGGTGGCAAACAGCGACAAGGTGAAGACGCGCTGGCTGCGGGCGCTCTCTCACCATACAAAACAGCCCAGGGGGTCAATTACCCGGTTTTGAAAAGATGTGGGGGTTAAGTGTGCTAGTTTAAACTTGAGGGGGTGCTGAGTCCAAACTCTGAAACTTGTGGGGGTTATATGGACTTCTTTCCACAAGGAATAAAGTGGGGTGTGTATCGCGAGACTCTTCTGGACCCGGAGTCTTCTACCCGTGGCCGGAGGTTGCTTTGGGCCAAATCTCCAAAAATACGGGCTTGCGGTACAAATAAAGCTTTTGTCCCTAAAAAATAATAATAATAATAATAATAATAAATCTTTTTTATTGTACAATCTGTGGATGGAAGAAAGCCACGAGAAAGGAAATCACTATAAAAAAAGGCGCCCTTTGAAAAGGTCTGGCTCACACACTCATATCGCGACATGTGTTGATTTTCAAATATTACTACTCCCTCCGATCCATATTAATGGTCTCAACATTGTCTAGATACGGATGCATCCAACATTGTCTAGATACGGATGCATCTAGTCTAAACACTTAACTAGATACATCCGTATCTAGATAAAGTTGAGTCCATTAATATGGATCGGAGGTAGAACATTTAGGCGCACGTTGCCGCGCCTGTCCATTACAACAATAGAATGTTAGGAATGATGTAAATATATTTGGATAACATGTTCCGAACTGTTGATTCACCATGTGCAGGTTCAGCCGTTGAACTGGAGAGGCGCTAGCAATGGATTTGGCCATGTGCAAGTACAAGCAAATGCATTGTCGCTGAAGTGTAACATGAGAGATGAGACATCATGGTTTTGTACGGTTCACTGCCTTAGGACAGAAACTTTACAGTTTGGCTGGTGCCGATCCGAGCACAAGCAATGCACCAAAGGCACACACGGAGTGCTTCGTTTATCACGTTTGTCGATCACTTGAGTTTCCCATCTGGCCTCGTATTTTGCCATGATATGGCGGCGTAAAGGATGTTGCTTCTTATCCTCGATACTGCCATTTCTGATCACTCTCGGAAACAAACCTCAGTGCAATGAAGGGAGGTTAGCTGCAGCACTATGGAAAACAAAGCGTGTTGGTCTCTAAATTGCTTCATCTGCAGTAATAATGGGAAAAAAAAGGAATGCATAAAAGGAAAGGTAAATGCATGAAGAGACCGCATAGAATTATTACCTTTGACTCTTTGAGCTGGAAAGTGTAGCTGAAGAAGCAAATTAGTCTTTGTTTTACCCCTCTTTTTTCTGTTCCTAATTCTTACTCAATCCAACGCAAGAGAAGAAATGGCTTTTGAAACACATACGTATGTGCTTGAAAACACTTGAAACCAAAAGGGAAAAACATGACTAAATTATTACCTCTTATTAGGACACTATATGCAGTTTACATTTCTTGTTAGATCAGCAAGCATGTGGCAAAGAAGTGTTGGCTCTATAGTATTCAGCCCTTTATAAAGTTCTCTTCTAATTATATTTACCGCTGATTGGACAAGGTAAAACACGAAAATGTAATTGAAATCCTTTCATACTAATACATGTTTTTTGGCAGGCATTTGGTCATATTTACTTCAGACTTTTCATTCTACCAACAGTTCAGAAAACATAGCCTTGTTAATGGAACTAGAAACTAAGCAATTTTACAAACATATAAATTTATAGAACACAGAAAAACATCATATTTGTAAGGTGCGAAAACATCATATTTGTAAGGTGCGATTAATTTAACTTGCATATGTGCATCTGACCATCTATATAAAATATTTTTAGGTGTTTTAAGGGAAAAACTGCATGATGTAAACAGAGTTTTATTTCTAGATTTGTAGTGCAGTGGAAAACATAATTACAACACAAATATGGAGTTAAAGAAAGTTTCACCTATGCACAGATGTACAATTAGTGGAACAAAGATATACATAGTAGTACTCAATGTTCTACTAAGCCATAGTTATTTAATTGAGATTTAGCAGGGTAACCTAACCAATGTTGGGGATATCGCTTATCGGTCGACTCAAGATAAGGGGTAAATCGGCCGATTTATCGGCATATCGGACGTTTTATCGGCATATGGCTGACTTATCGGCCAATTTATCTTATCGGTCAGACATCGATAAGAGATAAATCGGACGATTAATCGGCATATCGGAAGATATCTTGAACAGTGAACCTAACAGACGTGCTACACTGAGTGGTCATGTCTATCATTGAAATTCAGGACACATGATGGCGTCAAGCAACTCACCTTGTAATAATAGTACAAGACACACATACTTGCAGACTTGCAGCAGCCAGGATTTTTATCACTCAGCAACAATGAATCGTGTATCCTAGAAAGGCCAATATTCCAGATAAGAACCATAATAAACCCTGCAATAGCAGAAACAACCATATACTTGATTGAGGAAGTAATTAAACAGTAAGAAATAAGAGAAAAGCTGAGCTGTATGTGTCAAATTTTAAAAAATATGGTGGTACAGTTAGTAGTTAAATTGAGTATCGAAGGTTAGTCCATAACTCAAAACGGCAATCTTAATTAGAACATCTGCAGGAATAAATTGCTCAAGAATCTTGTGGGTTTAGTATGAAAACTTTGTGCTAAAGGGCCATCCAGATATGAATCTAAGAGCTTGAGAACACTTTAAAAGTACTTTTACAGAATATAAATTACTTCTCCTTTTACTGTACGAATCCTAAGTTGTCAGGTATCCGCGGTTACCCTAGAATTGTCCTAGTTTCAATCCCTATAAGCAAATAATATCCAGAGTTGTCAGCTTCTGTAAAATCAAGACTCACTGATGGAAAACAGCTTCCGGAGCTGTGTGGTCGACTCCATCTGCACGGCCCCCGTTTGTTTGAGAGCACCGTGTGTATCATCGCCGCAAGCCCCTTGAGCTGCACACAGCGTCTTAAGAGTTAGGACACAGGCAAACACACAACAATGCATCAGAGATCATACACAACTCAAAGGGAATGTTGTAGTGCGACACTAAACATGAACAAGAGTACCAGCCAGCCTGGACGTCGGCCAGCGTCACTATGGACCAGGCATGCACAAAACTCCTCCAACTCACCCTTCATCTGCAAAGAACACATAAACCAATAAGCCACATGAAAAACCAATATGAGAACCACAGAATCTGGTAGGGCCTTCTGCGCTGCACTCCACCTATTCGTTAGAAAGCCTCGGACGCGGTGGCTAAAGTGCGCTGACTCGTAGACTACCCAGTCGTTAAGGATGGGTGTGGTGGTGGGTGAAGGGGAAGTAGACGGATGGGCGTCCATAGCCGCTATGATGTCTGCACGTACCTTCCTGCTCGAGGGCCTGATGGAGGTGGTTAGGTGGAGCATCAGTAGGACTGCGAATATCGCGTACAAACGGGCTGGTCGAGACCTTGATGTAGCGCCGCCTTCGGTATGAGAGCGGAGATCCTCGCCGCCACAAGGCGGATCCCGTCCCCGCTGTACCGTCACAGAAGAAGGAGGACGGCGGTGGCTACACGACGACAGGGGCACCACTCGGCAGCAGGAGCCGGAAGAGTGGCGGCGCAATTGGGATCGCAGCCAAGGAGGAATTCGGGGAGGGGAGGCGCCGAGGAGGAAGTTATGCTTCGCCAGTTTTTTTTTACCGAGACGGTATGTTCAGACCTTGTTGGGCTTTAGTGCGCAATTTATGGCCCATTTAACCAGAGGGCTCCGATTTGATGCCCAGAGTAGCTGCCCTAAGGGATATCCGGCCCACTTGGCGGCTTAATTAAGATCTAACGGCCAAAAACTATCATGATAGGTGATCCGCCGGCTTAGGACGCTAATGACCTGAGAGAGCCACTAGTTGGCTCAGTTTTAATATCCCTAATTGTGGAATCTTATTCACTGGATTCTGGATTCAGGCATGTGATGCTGAGTCATTTTGTTCAAAAGAAAAGTTTAGACTCATGCCACTGTCATTCTATTTGAGTGTTTTATGCGAGTACATTGGATAAATGGTATCTCCTTCAAACATTGTCCGGGAGAAGCAAAACGGGTGGCGCATTATGTAGCTATGTGTTCTTAGTCTGTTATATGTTGGGAATGGCAATCCACCCAATTTTTTCTTACCAATTGTAAAGAGTGACGTAAACTTGATGACTTCTTGATAAAATATGTCACTGGCTATCCCTAAAAAAAAATGTTGGTGTCTCCTTTACGGACATCCCCGCGGGTGTCTCCATGATGTCAAGTGTCGCCGCAAAAATAAAAGTGGGTTGAGCATATGAGTGAAATGTACACACGAGGGTGGGATGCAGTTTTTCCTTTTTTTTCCAACCAAATTTTCAAAACGAAATCTCCACTAATATTAAAAGACACAGACTGTTAGATCCGGAGGATCTGAGCCGCTCATCGCACCAGAACCGACGACCAGGATCTCTCCAATGACATGATGTGCACACGATTTTTCAAAAAAAAAAATTGCATCGCCCCAAAAAGCAAACCGTTCTCCCCACGATTCTGGTCCCGAGCCAGAGCGGGCCGTCTTCCTCGCAGCCGACGGAGCGGCCCGTCTTCCTCGCCGCCTTCCATCGTCGCGACTCTAGGAGACCGCCGCCCGCCGCCCGCCGTTCCCCGCACCTCCGCCCGCCGTTCCCCGCAACTCCGCCCACTGTTCCCCGCACCTCCGCCCGACGCGCACGAAAATCTCAAGGACACCTCCACGCCGGCGCCCTCCACGCTGGGAAGAGAGGCAGACCCGCCTGTCCTGCACGGCTGCACGCCCCCTGCTCCGGCCGGCCGGACACACGCAAACTCCACGGGGAGGTGCACTTTCTTCAGGTTCGCCATCTTAAATTTTAACTGTGACCTGTCTTCAATCAACCGTCTCTGTCCACATGGTCAATATTCCGTCTTCTCTTTGCTTCAAAATTGGAACGATCAGATTTTGTCAACTCCACAGTGCGTATCAGAAGTAACGAGCGAAAAAGAAAATGAAGCAGTCATCTGTCTCTTGGGAGGCACCAATTGTATTGTGTCAGTATAATTGGTGACCGGCACATCACTTGCGAAAATTCAGTGCTACTTGTTCATTCAGGCAGTGCTCAGATCATCCAGCTTGTGATGTATACCGAATTGTGCTGTGATCACAATAAAAATTTCGCAAGTGCCAGCACATAATTAAATTCCCAGACAAATATAAGGAAATTTATTCTGGATTTAGAAGTAAAAGCTTGATCAAAATGGAAAAGATTAGGGAAAACTCGGACTCTTTGCCGTCTCCCTTTGAAAGATAACAACTGTAGTTAGTAGGCCATTGTACAATATTTGGTTTTCATCAGATAATTGCAGGGAAATTTATGTCTGTACCGTACTGTGTAAGCGTCTTCCGAGCATGAGCATCTTCTGTATTCGAGGATTCAAACCACCATTCATTTGTATAGTCTACGTTTGAAATGCTAATGGGATTTACAAACAATTCTTCCAATACAAACATTGGGTACATACAGTGGAAGATCGAAGTAAAATGATTCTACCCTCTAAACTGAGTGGATATATTTGTATTTCTTATTACAACAATGGTATCAATATTCATCTTTTCTTTAATATATCGTTCTGTACAATTACTTACTGCTTAAAAGCACAATGCACTGCATTCCTGTTCTAATTTAGTACCTAAGGCCTATCGAGAAGAGAGGTAAAATTGAAAGTATGTTTTACTTCTATAGTTGCATGGAAATTATACGTAAATAGAAAGTATGTTTCACTTGAGTGGATATATTTGTATTCCTTATTACAACTTA
Source organism: Poa pratensis (assembly GCA_947311845.1). Taxonomy (NCBI): domain Eukaryota; kingdom Viridiplantae; phylum Streptophyta; class Magnoliopsida; order Poales; family Poaceae; genus Poa; species Poa pratensis. The sequence continues at coordinate 38,819,818 of CAMZMU010000107.1, forward strand.
CTTTTGCAGGCTGTAGAGAGCAAATATACACAATGTCCGAACCCAACCGCACTCCTCCCGTCAGCCTCCTTTCGTCTCCAGCCTCAGCTCGTGTTGCAGGGCAGGCCACCTTGGAGGACTAGGGTCCAACCGGGCCACCGCTTGCTGCTGCGTGCATCATGCCATCAGATCAGAAAGCTATGCTACCTCTCCCCTCTCCCTGCTCTTCCTTCCCTTGCCTGTCTCTGTCGTGTTCTGTTTCTTCTTTCTGTTTTCTGAATTTATCATGTACCTGTACTGCGCGCTGCTATCTGTAGTGTTGGAACTTGGTACTGATTTTCAGTTTTAAGCGTAGATATCTGCTAATGCTATGTCTATATGGGCAACCACCAGCTATGCATGTAGTTGTAATGTACAACTCATTTAGTGCTTAAGTTTGTTGTATTATGTCTATGAAGTAGTGATTTAATTTGCTATATATCATACGACATAAGGTTGTGTCTATGATGTCGCCACGCCATACGCCATAAGCGTTTTAATGATATGAAGGGGGTCAGTCTCCATAACACGCGTTACGCCATAAAAAACTTGATTATTGGACAGGAAGATGATTTCTAAGAGGTATTTGTGTTTGGATTTCTAAGAGGCAACTAACAACAAATAAAGATGTCATATATCAGGTCCTAATTGGGTCATATATACATATCTATGTATGTCATCCATGCATATCATAAGTTGCATATTCTTACGCACAACGATTAATCCAAGGGTCATGCTGAACCAATCACTATGGGCCACTCGGCACTCCATACAGTTTATTTTGCTGTCATCTTATTTCAGACGCTTATGGGCAAAACAATGCTATATTGAAATGCTGATCTTCTCATGGTATACAACCATACAGGTGAGGTCTATTTTTTTTCATTATTTCTACTGAGTACTGAACTGGATCATTTGGTCGACATTCATGTTGGCGATTCTTCTTCAGGTCTTTTATCTTCGAGATGTCCGAGTGTATCCTATTTTTGTTGAGCACAAAACTGCAGAGTTGTTATCCGTAGTCAGGCTTATGGAATCCACAATATCGGATAGATGGCTATCTCTGAATGGAGGCTCATTTTGATATGTTTGAGAGAGACATGCCTTTGGGTGTAAGAATGGCTGTCTTATTCGACCACCAGTCAGTAGCGTTCCAACTATTCTCACACGTGTTTGAAACTTCTACTAGATCCTGAGAAATGTCTAATATTGGGTTCAGTACGTCCGGTTCTTAATTTCCTTGCATATTGTGTTCTATGAGTATTGGATGATTGCTAAACTGTCATGATTGGAATTTGGTGTACTTCAATTTTACTTGCATTGCTACAGCTCGGGTCTCATAAGTTAATATAGATGTCGCGAACCTGATTTGATATCCTAATGCACCATCCTCTGTTTGTATAGACTGACTAATTGTCACGTAGTTTTCCTGCACATCCGTGCGTCATTGTAATTTTACTTTGGACTGAAGCAGGATTGATAGCTGGTGGAACAAATTCTTTGGACTAAATCTGGATTAAAGTAACCGGTTTGTTGGTCTTTTAGTCCTGATAAAATTGAGATTTTACATGTCAGGCGAAAGTTCAAAAGTAGGTACATAATACATCAGTTTCACACTTCCGTTGCTCTATGACGTGAATTATGTGTTGCCCATAGGATAATGTTAAACTGCACTATTTTTAGATGTTAAACTACTCCATGGATGGAGTTCTTTAATCCAAGACTCATTTTGAGCAGCTACTAAAGGAAGCAGGCACCTTCAACAAAAACTTTCTCACATGTATGTTGGTCCTACATCATTCTTCACACTGTTGTTTTACAATCACACCAGGAATCGCATCACAGTATACCTGGAATATATTTTTGGACAGTTCGGATCGGAGGAGATGGACAATTCATTCTTTGGAAAAATCCAGTGTTCAATTTTGTATGATATGCAAGATGAAATTCAGTTGAGTATTTAGGCCCCCTTATGTTGCCATTGACAGTGTTCTTTTTGGTCGTTGCAATTTTCCTTGAACTAATTTGCTAAAGAGTTTTCCACAGTACTATACACATATAATCCACCCCTTTTGATTCGGTGTTTGAAGTTGACATTCTTCTTACATGCTTCTGCAGGCGCAATTATAGATTGCAGCTTCATACTTATTGTAGCTTCCGAAAAGTGACTCTATTGCCTTGAAATCTTGATGACTTTTTATGTCCATACCACCATTGGTTGCTTTGCAGGCATTTGTGCATGATTCGCTAAACACAAGTAAGCTATCACTGATAACTTCCTGATTTATGTTCAAATTTTCATTACTTCGTGTTAATCACAAATTCTATTCTTACAGTTTTTCTCATTGAGGCCGCCGTCGAGGACCTTGGACAGGCCGCCGTCTTCGCCACATCGTCTCGCGCCTCCGCCCGTCCTGAACAAGTCCCCGCAACCGGAGAGTGTCTAGGATGGGTACACATGGGTACAGTACAGACATTTTGTAGGTACGTATCGTTCATCTCAATTGCCGTTGGTATGGTGACTATGGTCCTTAGAAACCATCGTGGAGATATCATGTTTTCTGCTTGTCGTCAGCTTCTCCACTGTGTGGATCCTCTCGGGCGGAACTTTAAGCATGCAAGGAGGGTCTCGAGCTTGCTTTGGGCAATTTGCCAATCATGGTGGAGTCGGACTGTGCACCGCTCCTGGCAGCGGCCGCGGCCAATGAGGAGATAGATCTCACCTGTGCACCTTATCTCAGAAATAAGGAGGTTAGAACTTAGAAGATCAAGGTAGAATCGTGTCGTTTGTAGAAGTGGATCGTATGCAGAGTAGAGTTAGCCATAATCTTTCAAAATTTGCAAGAGCTGATGAAGTACTATATTATGGTTAGGATCAGGACCTGATTTGCTGTTCTGGCCGCTGATTTGGACGTCATATACCATGTTCTGCTTAATACAATAATTTGTTATCCGCAAGAAAAACTCAATTGCTGCTTTCATAGTTGTTGCAATTGTCCATGAATGTGTATCCAATCCATCACAAAGACCAAAAAAGGGACACGACTTGACATTGACAAGTTGTATTTGATGGTCCTGTTATGATTCAATTGTCCGGTATTATGCTAAATTTGTTTTTGTCCGGTATTATGCTATTGCACGCATGGTTCAGTTTGGATCAGAGGAGATGGATAAAGTCATTTCTTTGGAAAATTTAGGTTTCAGTTTTGTATGATAGTTGGGAGATTACAGGAATAGTGTTCTTTAGCGCCAGGATGCGGTCCGTGCTGAGAGGATTGAACGCCAAGCTGCTCGAGAAACAAGGTTATGAATCATATTCATTCATTCATAGAATATAAAAGGCACCCCTCTGATGTTATTTTAGTGACAAAAATTGCAGGTCTGGATAGGCTTTCTGCTACTCTATGTGTTAAGAGATGTAGGCATATGTGTGTCCTTTGGTCGAGTTGTTTAGCATTTCAACTGAATACTAAATTATTTTGGTGTATACCATTTCAACTGAATACTGCGTTCACCAATAACAATCTTATCTTTGATGTGTAATTTTCTGCTTCATACCTTTAGTCCTTTATCACCGGAGTCGTCATTTTCTTTTCAATCCACCTAGCATCAAGTTTGTGATCACGATAACTAAAAATTTGAAGATAGACGACTTTAGGAAATCCCGTTTAGCATCAGTCCAATGTTTTTGTATGAAGTTTAAACTACTACTAGGACATTGTCAGCTCTCCACATTAGTTTTGTAGTTTTGATTTAGAAAAGCTTTCTTGCTGCCTGTTTCATACTTAGACTCATAGTTATCAAAGTTCTTCTTAGCCATTTACCTTCATCTCAGTCATTTGTATTGTTCAGCTCCTGGTTATATTTGAAATTCAAAAAAAAAAACACGACTTAGCATTGAGAAACCAAGAGATGAAGCCCAGGTTGTTCATGTGTGCATTTGAGGTCAGTAATGAACTGATGATCATCTAGGATAGAAAATGATTGACGAGGGGGTGAAGCAGGTGATAAGGAGGTGGGACACATGGTGAGGGGGCAGATAAATAATGATATTGTGGTATGGCAAAAATAGAGAGGGTCAGATATATGGGTGAATAAAAGCGAGTGAGAAATGTGAAAACACTGATGTGGAATTATAATCCGCCACATCTACATAGCTGTCTGTGGTGCGGCGTTTTGGAGGTCGAGCTACATGTAGCTCTTTATTTTGAAAAAATTGAAAATCATATTTTGGAGTTTCAAAAAATCTCAAATAGATCACAATCTAAATCGGAAAGTAGTGAATAGTGCACAATTTGAACTATCCAAAATTTGTCAGATTATATTATTTTTGTGTAGTCTGAAATATGAATCATTTTCAACTAAGATTTTGCAAGTTGGTAGAATGTACTATTGTCTACGTTTGACTTTTTCCGAATGTTTTTCGAACTTCGAAGTATGATTTTTAAATTTTACGAAATGTAGGGCTACATGTAGCTCGGACTCCGTTTTTACTTTCTGCTCTTTGTTTCTTATTAAGTTTTGCATCCTATGTTACACTCTTATACTTTATCTTGGATATTTCATTTATCAAATTTTAATATTTTATAAATATATATTTGATGCTAAATTGATGGATTAAAATATAGTATGGTTAATGTGATGTTTAAACTTATTGTCCCTCGATTTTTTTTTGGGATTGGTGGATACGTGCATTGCACGTGCTGAATTACTAGTATCCTAAAAACCGTTTTTCTAAATTATGAACATTCACTTTTAAGCTCTCCGTATCGAGATTTTAAAAAACTATATCACACCATTTGACTAACTTTTGTTTGCACTTCCAAAACTAATACGGTTGTACTTTCAATATGTATTTTGCAGCGTGGACATACTTCCAATTTTCTCACATGTACTTCCAGATGCAGTGTGGATATACTTTCAATTTTAACCTTAGGTAAAGTGCGGATGTACTTTCAGATGCACTGTGGACGTACTTGTAAATACAACGCATAGTACTTACAGGTATAGTGTTGGTGTACTTCTAGTTGCAGTACGATCGTACTTTCCATGTGAAGCGCAGGAGTAACGCATACTTCCAATTTGTACTTTGATTAGTGTACTGTGTACACTATGTGTTTTCGTATTGTGAAAAGTGTATATTTTTAGGGAGTGACTATTCGGCGGGACACGATGGGATAGACCACGGGGGGATTTTATTGAATTCAATCGTTTATTTTGAAAATTTTGATCAAAATGTATTGGGAGGATCTATTGGGAGACGGACACAAAAACGGTCACATCAGCACCCTCAAGTGTCCAACCCAACTCTTTTTTTGTCCTGCACCACCGAGCGGGCCTCAAAACTTGGGGCGGACTAGGGGTTGTCGGACAATGATTCTAACACTCGTGGCCCGCCTATCATTGACATGGAACACATAGGTCGGCTGACATTTGCACCCCACCCCGTCATTCAGTTTCCCCTGCCCGATGATTCACAAACACCACCGCCTCCCCTTACCGCCGCCATCTCCGCAACCCTTAACGCGGAAGGTCGAGTAGAGGAAATATGGCCAACAAGAATTAGTTTAGAACAACGAGTCATGTGTTGTTGTACAATGACATTTTCTTGCCGACCCAGTAAACAATGATCAAGCACTTTGCCGACGCTGTCTGTGGACATTGTGCATGGTGTATGAGACTATGATGACAACTTCGAGCTGAAAAAAGATTGCACTAGACTTTTTGGATTCTCATTCATTCAGAAATGCACTGGTACTATACATTGTCTTGTGTATGGAGTTTCCGCAGATTATTTGTATGACTACCTCCGCATGTCTGAATCAACGACCACTAAAGCCACCAACAAATTTTGCAAGGTGGTCAATGCAGTTTTTGGATCGAACTATCTGATAGAACCAAAAATGCAGAAGAGAGAAGACACAACTCGACTCATGGCACGAAGTGAAGTTAGAGGATTTCCTAGGATGATTGGGAACATCGCTTGCACACATTGGAAATGGAAGAACTTTCCATTCGCTAGGCAGGGGTTGTACAAAGGAGGACACGTTGGAGCATGCAATGTTGTACTTGAAGCGGTGGCAAATTATGACGTGTGGATTTGGCACACATTTTTTTGGCACGGTCGGTTCTCACAATGACATGAACGTAATGCAACGCTCTCCAGTATTTGGGATACTTGATAATGGCCAAGTTTTAGGGTGCAACTATGTGATCAACGGTCATTAGTACGTCACGTAGGATACTACCTAGCATATGGCATCTATCCTCGTTGGTCGACATTTGTCAAGACCATCCGGGTTTGAGCTTGATGCCAACCTGATTTTAAAAGAGCAGTATGCGTACCAAGGCCCCTTGTCGAGCCACACCCGGGCGTGCCGGCCAAATTTCAGAATTCCTCATGCATCTTCAGATTCGTGATGAAACAACTCATGATCAAGTGTAGAATAATCTAGTGGCACACTTGTGGGCGCGCCGAGCACACGAGGTTCATATTCTCTTAAACATATTGAATTTTAGTTTGAGTAATAACTATATATTTCCTATGTTTAAATTATTATTGGAGTATGCAACATTTTGTGTATGTTTAGACATACTAAGAAAAATCGATTGGGTTGGCCGTCTAGGGGTGCCAGACTGCCAGTGCAGGCAGCACCCCCAGAATGTGCCGGACAAGTGTCCGAGACACTTTTTTTTTTGAAGTGTCCCGGTTGAGATGCCCTCAGAAACTTCTTTGTTTCAGGGCTTGTTTGATTCATAGGATATGATAAGTGTAGGAATAGGAAATCTGAAGGATTGAAGTGACATGTCTAATTGAATCCTATAGGAATAGAGATTGTGTTTGATTGTGTGAAGGAATTTTTCAAGAGGTTTGAGCTCATGCTTTTTTTTCCTATAGGATTTGCACTAGAAGATTCCTATAGGAATAATTCCTAGGCTCTGTTTGGATGTCCATATTGTAGCATAGAATTGGGAATTGGAATTGTGTTTCTCAAATTCTGCTGTTTGGTTGTGTTTGGAATTGAAAACTGGAATTGACAGCCGAATTCCATGGAATTGAACTACAACTAAAAGATGCCCTCTCCAATTCAGAGTCTCACCCCTCTGAATTGGGTGGAATTGGCACTTTCTCATGGGGATGACCAAATTCAACCTATAAACATCCAAACAGAGAATTGGAATTGGATGCTCTTTTTGATTCCATCTACCAATATCTTGCACAACCAAACAGGAATTTGGAATTGAAGACTCATTTCAATATACCCACCGATTTGGAATTGGGCTCAATTCAATTCCAAGCCCTCCAATATGAACATCCAAACATAGCGCTATGGAATTGAATCCTATGAATCAAACAACCTCAATAGGAAAACTTCCTATAGAAATCAATCCTCCAAAATGTTACATATTCATTCGAATCAAACAGGCCCACAATTTCAACTTGCAGAGGGGAGGGAGGGAGACCATCAAAAGACGCGCAGGGAGAAAGTAGAGTAGAAAAGAAGGTAACCTGCCGGACTGTCTGCCTGGCTGTCCCTCTCCGATTCCGCCGCAGCTGACCGGGATTCCTCAGCTACGACCACCCCCGCGCGTCCGATCCTGATCCAACGGCTGCGGTCGGATCTGACCCGACCCGACCTTTCCTACCCCGTCGTCCTCGACTTTCCACCCATTTCGGCATTTCTCCTCTCTTTCCCTCCCTCCCGGTCCCGGCTTCCCTTCAATCCTCTCTAGCGAATCCGAGCACCGCATGCTGTAGAACCTAGGGTTTTCTTCGCTTCCGTCTCAGGTGAGACGATTACTTCGATCAGCCGTATTTTTCTGTTTCTGAATGTTGCTATGTATTTTGCGTTCTACTTCTCGGAATCCTTTGTCGGTGGGCGATTGTGGTGTTTATTGTTGGTTCGTGATGCTAGATCTAAGCCGCGAATCCGTCCGCACGCTTCCTCTCTCTCTTGTCTTTGGAAATAATTTATGCGTTGTTGGTCGTTTTGGGACGAGATCCACCCACACCCAGTTAGTATCTCCAAGGTCTGGGAGTATTAGTTGTTATTCGAATCGGTTAGTTCTTGCTGTGCTAGCCTGGGATGTTAAATTTGGTGATTACTTATAACCAGATAATAATTGGTAGTGGTATTTAATCGGCAACGCTGCGCACAATTTGCCCACAACATGGGGATGTGACACTTTTACCTCCCCACGAAAGGTAGGATTGTAGCTTGCTGTTGTTTAACACAAAGTTTGCTGTACTCTCTGGGAATGTTCGCTGGAAGATTCTGTGCACAAGTAGTGAGGATCTATCTTCATGCTCTTACATTGGCCAGCTTCTAAGGGCATGCTAGCTCATCTTTGGATGCCTCGCCAAATGACCTTCTTTTTGAATGATAAAACCATCCTAACTGCATGTGACTCATATGCCATTTGTCCTTTCTTTCAAGGTTGCCGTGTCAGCCACTACAGGTGTCATCTCTGTATTACTTATTGCGGAGGGGTGAACAAACTAAGTCTGTCAACTGGTTACACCAAGAAAATACGAGTGGCTTGTTGAAGGATTATGCCATATATTTGCAAGAGGGTTTTATACCTTTTTGACTCATGGGCGACTGGGTTATAGGAGCCTTGATCAACATTGTGGGCAGTGTTGCCATAAATTTCGGCACCAACCTTCTCAAATTGGGCCATGATCAGGTGGGTACTACATAGTTGCATGTTATTCATATATCTACTTAATTCCAATGAATTAACCCTGTCGGTTACCATATGTCATGTAACCTTTTCCTCAAATTTCGTATTGATAAACTTGGACTGGGATTTGCTTGCTCAAGTTCTGGTGAGCAAGTTGTCTTCAGTAGCTTGCCTTTTACTAAGCAATTAGACAACATGGAATATATTGCACGACGTTCCAAGACAATATTTGATAATTCTGTAGCTCATTCTTTCTGCAGGCATCTGCCTATTTACCTTTCCGTCTTATCTGGGCATATCGTTTTACTACTGTGCCAAACATTCTTTAAAAGAAAAATGCTTCTCGAATTATGTGTGAACATTCTTTTTTCTTTTATTTGTCAGAGAGAAAAGCTCTGCGCAAATAACAATAATCAAGGCAATGGAAAATTCATCCCGAAATCAGTTATATATTTCCAGACTTGGAGGATAGGTAAGCATATTTATCATTCTTGTATTTGATAAAATGATTGGAATCTGCCTCATCTAATACTATAAAACTGCATCCAGGTATACTCTTTTTCGCTGTGGGGAACTGCCTAAACTTCATGTCCTTTGCATATGCCGCACAGGTTTGATTAGTACCTTCCTCTTTGAATAAAATTTAGTTAACATGGAAGAATAAGAAATGATATGGATGTGAATAGGCTATATTATGTGCACAATTGCATATGAAACTTGAACAGTAAAGGCCTTCTAGGAATTGTAGTTTATCCGCATTGCTCTAGTCAGTTTAACTGTAGTGTTGGCTTCTTGCTACTTGTTGATTCTTCCAGTTCACCTATCGCTTGACTCTGCTGCATATTGGTCTTCTTATTTTAGAACAGTAGATCTGATTAATTCCAATTTATCACGTACTTTATATCCATTTCCAGTCCAGTGGTCCTGGCCCAGGTGGTTTGGTTTATAATTGTTTGTGTAATTTTGCTGCAGTCACTTCTTGCAGCTCTTGGATCAATTCAGTTTGTATCCAATATTGCATTTGCCTACGTTGTATTGAACAAGACCATTTCAGTGAAGTATGTATATTTTACTTGTTGAGATTACATGAATGAATGTCAGAATGAGTACATGTAATCATAGACTAATTAAGACCTTGCTCTACTTTTCAGAGTCATGGTAGCCACAACTTTTATTGTCTTTGGAAATGTCTTCTTAGTTTCCTTCGGGAATCATCAATCTCCTGGTACAAGCTGTTTAATACATTATTTATGCTACATATTGATCATCCTAGAGCTAGTAACTAGTCAAAAAATAGTTTTTCTTTTTTGTTCCGGCATGCTTTTATTGCTTACATGCAAACTGTAAAATCATAGCCTCTGCAAGGTGAACCTTGACCGTAAAATCATAGCCTGCAGCTTAATGGTTATATGTGTTTTAACTTCTAAGTAATTTGTCTGATGACATAATCATATTGACAGTTTATACTCCGGAGCAGTTGATCGCAAAATACAGCAATTTGGTGTTTGTTCTGTATTGCATGTCATTGGTCTTTATTGTTGCACTTAACCAATATCTCTATAGGTGAGATCTTTTTCATACGGCGTAGCCTCTTCAGATACACTGATTATGCCGTTTCTTACCTGTTAAAAATCTCTGTTGCAGAAGTGGAGAAACAATTCTTTCAGATAATGCAAAAGACACGGGCACATATTGGCGAACGTTGCTGCCTTTTTCATACGCTATTGTATCTGGTGCTGTTGGATCTTGCTCTGTCTTGTTTGCAAAATCATTGTAGGTTCGGCCGAGCTCTATGCATATGGCATGCTTGTCCTGTTTGCCTTATTTGATTCCGAGTTTCTGACTAGCATACAATGTTTTCCTCCTTTCTTTGGTTACTATCTAGGTCTAACATGTTGAGGCTGACGATGAGCAGCCGATACCAATTCCACAGCTGGTTCACGTACTCTATTCTTCTGTTATTTCTCTGTACAGCTGGATTTTGGGTAATGGATAGCACATACTCAGCTAATCCATGATTCTGAGGCTACTATACATTTTATTGTGATTTATATTGTTGTGTAATCCAACTCTTCTGTGGCACAGATGGCGAGACTGAATGAGGGGCTGTCTCTGTTTGATGCAATACTAATTGTCCCAATGTTTCAGATTGCATGGACTTTCTTCTCTATCTGTACAGGTTTTGTTTACTTTCAAGAGTATCAAGTAAGTTCCAGTTCGTTAATTGTTTTGATGGCTGAATCTTAGTTGCTCTACCACCATTAGGATAGCTGGATGGCACAGGGAATAAATAACAAATAAGTGACGCGAGATTGATAAAGTAATTCTTGCTAATTAAGTTGATATTAATTAATACATGCCGGTACCCCATCTACAGAAAGAAATTACTTGGCCCATAAGAACGGATCTTATCTCTAATTCCGTCTCTGAGTTCCCATTTGAACATTATCCTGTATTTATTTGATTATTGTCTAATATAAAAACTCTACACGTAACACACATAACATTTGGCTTGCCTTCTTAGGTATTTGATACACTCAGGATAATGATGTTCATATTGGGCATGACATTTGTCTTCATAGGCATATCCTTGCTAGCACCTGATGACAGTAAAGGTTAGAGCAGTTGGCAAAAGTTGATTTCATGTGCTTGTACATAAATAAGTCAATACATTGTTTTGACTCTCAAAATTCTCAGTAGCTGACATCACAGATGGCGCTGGTGCTACCCAGGGCTCCACAATTGATTTGAACAGGTTCTTGTTGCTATCTCTTTCCACTAGCAGATATCTGGCTTAATTTTATGTTTCATTAGTTTGTTGCAGTTTACAATGAATGACTTTTACATTGGCTTTCAGTGAAGGGCATGTCTCAGGGAATTGCAGGCCCAGAAAGTTACAGATGGAGGTGACAGAAGTAGACGATACAGACTCATTCTCGACCTCAGTAAAAGTGAAAGCTAAACGCATATTCTCGAGGGCGAAGGTGTCCTTTATTTCTAGATCCAGTCATTATGTTGCCTTGATGCAGGTATACCGTTCTCATGTGATCTTGTTTGCAGTCGGCTTGCTCCATGTCACTTGGCCTTGGAGAGGAGACCATCAGTGCTTCTTCGGTGCTTGCAATGCCAATGGTTTCCTCAAGAACAACAGGTTTTAGAGGAATCGGAACTGACCGATCAAAGTACATTCCTTTGCGATCCACCGATTGGGATAATCTGTAGTTGGTAATGTTCTATAGATACACAACACAGATGTTTACTTTATGATATTGCGTAGCGGATGGCGGATTTTTTTGTTCTTTTCCAGGGTAACTGTCTGCTGTGCGTTATACTAGTTAGCTGTAACATGAGTGTATAGGTCCAGCATTTCCCCTTGAAACATTGTCCATATCCGTGTTGTAATTGTTCGTAACAGCTCCCTACACGACTTGTATAAACACGCCATGTCAGAATAAACCTCATTGATTCAATTCATTCTACCTTTGTTCTGCTATTTATATGGACAATCAGCTTGTGCATAATCTTTATTACTCCATCTGTTCACTATTGTAAGCCATTTTAGATTTTGTTGATTCGTATGTATCTTCCAGACATATTTCATGCAGCTTTTATTGATTTTATTGAAGTTCATTTATTACAAAATATTAGAGGGTTGAAATACTCTAAAAGGCCTTAAGTGAACGGAGGGAGTATTATAATTGGAATAGGTAGTGATGGTAAGAGCATCTCCAGAGACACCCCAAATACCCATTAGGGTGTCGACAAGAAAATCAGCGACAGAATCGCAAAGCATTCGACCTTATCCTCTCCCTCGGCACTGTTTGAGAGAGGCGACAAGGGCGGAGAAAAATCCTCTTCTCTTCGCCGGAGCCGGGGCAGCTCCGTGCCTTCTCTCGTCGCCGCGGCGGCGGGGGGAGGTAGGGGGTTCGCTCCCGGTCTCCCGGCGTGTAGATAGGGTAGTTAGGTGGCTCCTCGGCGGCGATGTAGGGAGGATTTCGTCGTCGATACGGAGGGGAATAAGTCCGGTTCCCTTCCTCTTCCTCGCCGGAAACGGCGGGTGGAAGCCGTCCTCGACCCACCGGACTTCGGTTCTGGTGGTTTTGGTTCATCCTCTGGCTGGGCGCTGCGGCGACGGTGGCGCTCCATCCTTGTGAGTTTTTCATCCCCTTCCTCTCTGTCGATGCACTGGCGAGGTCCCCGGCGACGGTGCAGAGGTCGGGTTGGTGTGTGGGTGGATGGAGGTTCGGCGCTGCTATCTTCCCGTGGTGGGGTGCTTTGCCCTCCGGCTCGTCGGCGAGCTGTTGCTTCCTCCGGCGGCGGCTTGAGCTTCGTGAGGTGTTCTGCTTGGAGGAGCTCCAGATCTTCCTCCTTCTTCTTTGAGGGAGACAACTCCGGCACAGCGGCGGTCTGCTCTTCTTCTCCGTCGGCGTGCAGGCGCGAAGGCTTCCCATCCGTGTTGCTGCCTCGATCAAGGTCTTCGCTGGCTCCAGGAGGGAGCGGCGGAGGATCTACGGCGGCGCGTCTCTGCTCCACGGCGGTGGTGGCAGAGGAGTGGGTGCCCAGGGACTTGGCTGTAATTTCCTATTTTGTTGGGGGCGTTTCTGTGCTGGGTAATGTATCTGGAGTTTACGCAAAAAAAAAAAATCGGGGACAGGAAAATCAGCCACGACAACACCCTCATATGTCCAGCCTAACCTGCCTCCAAACTTGGGGCCAGCCCAAGAGAGCATGTCCACAAACTTGGGGGCAGCCTAGGGGTGCCAGACAAGCCATCCGGCAGAACGGAGCAGCTTGTAACGGTCACGCGCTATGTCCATGTTGCGCCTTTGCGTACGCGTCGCATTAAGCCGGCGCACCGCCCGTAGGCCAACCTCATGTACAATCAAATAAACCTTGCCAGTGAGCAAATCAGCAGAATGAACTGCTACTATTTCTTTTGATGAGGGGGGGGGTTCAGCCAAAACCAAACCTCATAATTTATCTGTCTAAAGTCTGATTCCACTTCATTTACGTTGCTATCACCAGGAATCGCTTCTCGATTTCCACCCTTGAAGAACCATTTGCTGAGAAATCTCGTGTTGCAAGAGAGTCTGGCGATCTGAGGCATATCTTCAAACTTGGTTTGGCCCCCGCTGTAAGGACATAACATGATGGCAGCCATTTTCTGTTATGAAGGACCTTGGCGCTTCAACTTGCTTGTCTACTCTTCTTCTCCATTCTCCTTTATTCGCCGGCCACGCTCCAACTTGGCCAGTTAAGACCCATTCAGAGAAACATACAAATCGATCGTGTATCCTCAATTTATAAAGCATACTCTTCCCGTTTATCATTGACGTTGGTTTGGAGTTCAAGACTCAACAATCAACAAACATCAGCAGAAGTCAGGCACGGCACAAGTACAGAACGCATCAGTTTATAAAATATATGATGTTTTGAAACAAGACGAACACACTTCATGTCTTTTTTTTTCTTTTTTTTTTGAACATTACACTTCATGTCTTGAAGAACAACAAGACAATATGAGCACTCATAATTCACGATACCGTACAGCTCTCTGAGAGTCATAAAGAGACAATATGAGCACTCATAATTCACGATACCGTACAGCTCTCTGAGAGTCATAAAGACCGAAGTTTTACTTGGCGGTTCTGTTGGTTTCTTTGCATCATCGTAGAAGTACACGAAGAGGCAAACAAAATAAATACTCCCTCCGTTCCGAATTATAAAATGTTTTGAATATTTCTATGTGGTCCACATACCGACTGAAATGAGTGACACACTAAAACGCGTTTATATACATGTGGTCCAGAAAAAACTAGAACATCTTATAATTTGGAACGGAGGGTTCCTGGGAACTGTTCAATCGTCAAAATTGTGGTAAAGTACCTAAAAACCTCAGCTTGTGTACAAGCCATTCCATGGCTATGCCTATATGATTATTCGTCCTCAATTCTGATAATCAAACTATATAATTTACTTCACGAGCTCAAAAGAGAAGTTCACACAGAATAATACACACCTATCTTGATTATAATCATTATCATCCCACTGTCCACCCTCGTTCTGCTATCACCTCACGAACACGTGTAGCTACTTCAATGGCATCATTTAAGGGAGGGTAGCTCCAGCTATTTGAAATCTACAAGGAAAAAAGGCAGTTGATTAGACATACATGTACATACTTATGAAAGAGTCCGAGCTATATGTACCTACTTCAGTAGCACATGTTATTTTACTTGCTTTTATAAATTTTTAAGTATATCTGCCAAGATCTTACATATGGTGGGACAAGATATACAACATCAATCATCCAAGATCATCATGTCACAGAAGTTGCACTAACCATCTAACGGAATTCATGCACAACATGAATACATTTCTTCTATATTTTTGTTTGAGCCTTGCCAAAAAATAAATTACACAGCCACTGCTATATTAATTGCTTCTGGAACTCCAACAGGAACAAGCAAAAAACATCTGCTTTAGTGTGCTATCCTAACTGTTTAAATGAACTCAAATATAGTGAGACTCCATAAGGCAAGTCAAGGAAGAAATCGGGTGGATCAAAGGCCAGGGGAGGGGAAAACAGGCAGCTAGGGTTAGGAGAACTCCACAGTCCCCACTCAGGCACTCTCCCAACCCGAGACAGAGAGGCGGTGCGATATCATCTCCGCACGCCATGGAAGCTCCTCGCGGGTCGCCTCCACCTCTTCCTCCAGGTCATCGACCCCTTCCACCAGGCAACCAGTTCGTCCCCTTCATCCCTCTCCGCTGAGCTCTCTCCCGCCATCCAGCTGCTTGATCTCCTCGCCGCTAGCTACCTCCCGACAGCGCCTCGTCTATTTCCACCTTTTCCCCTCGTGTTTGCTTGTGTGTGCTTGGCTGCTTGCTACTGCATGTGTATGCGCTGCTTGCGTGCGTGCGTGTTTACGTGCTGTATAGCTGCTGCTGCTGCTACTACTCTGTGTGGCAGCTTGCTGCTTAAGCTGGCTGCTGCTGTTTGCTGCTTACAAAATTGTTTAGCATATCAAATTACAAGTCAACATTTGCTGTTTTAGACTTGTATAATATATATGCCCAGAAACAGCAATACTTGCCTTCCCTGTTTCTGTTCATGCTGTGTCTGTACCAAACGTTTACGCTGCGCCTAGGCGCGCTTAAGCTGCAATTACACTAAACTGTGCCTCGCTGCTCGCTTAGCGCCTAACGCATATTTCAACCTTGTAAGAAACTAAGATGCATAGAATTAAGCTCAAGGGAAAAGGTCCAGGATTTTGTATTAAAAAGTCCATGATTATAACTATAACCATGTTTAAAGTATGTTGTGCCCTTTACTTCGAAAGTTGTATGTATAGTTCACCAGGCTGGCGGTGTCGGGTAGGCACCGTGGTAGGAAGCAGGAGACTGGGAAATTAGAGAAGTAGATTGGTTGGGAGAGCATACAGGGAGAAGTAGATTGGTTGGGAGAGCATACAGGGTAGAGAGACTTTCATATATTGCTTGACCATAACGATACAATGGGTCTTGTGTTATGAACGTGGTAGGTGATAGGGTAATAGCCCTAAGGCTGGTACGAGATGGCCCTGGACATATGAGGTGCGACGCCCAGCCAAGAGGAGGCTGCCGCACAGCAAAAGCAGGGAGAAATCCTTAGGAGAGATGATTGAGACTATTTTCTTGCTTGTCTACTGATTGATGTTGCTAGGCATTATATAGCCAGCTTACAAACTTGGAGGCTAAGCCGAACTAACAAACGTTAGGAAATAACTGACTTGAAATCAAGAAATATCTCCAAGAGATCTAACTACCAAAACTAACTAGCGATAATTAAGGAATCTATCGGTTTCGGCCAGTTTTCCTTATAAACTGGCCAATTAATTTCTTCTATATCAATGGAACGAGCTTGGCCGTGCAGGCCCAATCTGGGCCTGGCCGGGCCGGAGCGGGCGGCGAGCAAGGCGCAACGAAGGGAAGTCGGCGGCAGCGGGGCGTCCCGCGTGGTGGTCCTGTGGCCGTGGAGGCCGGAGTTGAGGAGGCGGAGGCTCCGGCGCGGAGGCAGGCTCGTCCTTCCGACGTGCTCTGGCGCCGGGCGGCGGCCCCGGAACAACGATTTGCCAAGGTGCGGACCGGTGGCTGCGGCAGGGCGCGGCCGGCAGGGCTGCCGCCGTGGCGTGAGGTGCTACGGTGGCGGCAGCATGCGATGAAGATTGGTGGCAGCGACAGAGTTAAGCTCCCAACCGGCTGCTCCGTGAGCTTCACGGATGGGGAGAATTCCGAGCGAAAGCTTGCACGGTCTCCAGTTTGTTCCAACGACGGCGGCACCTTGGGGCGCCGTTCCCATCTTGATCATGTCATTGTGGAATCTCTACCCAGTCCAACGCGAGTGGTTCAAGACTCTCCGAGTGAAAACCTAAGCCCCGTCAGGGGTGGACGACGGTGACAGAAGCGTCACTACCTTGTTGGACGCGTCATCTTGGAGTTATTGGCTTCGCGATGGATGGACAGGATAACCCACCTGGTCAGGGGAGGCGGATGCCGGGGCGGTGGCCCCGGATGGTGGTCGACGTCGAGGCGGCGGCCTCGGTCTCCCACGCTACGATGATTCTATGTGGTAGAGCCATTGTTTAGCGTGGTCTGGGTGGCGACCTACATGAAGACCGCGCGGGCAGAGGGTTTGTCGACCATGACTGGATCACTTTCGGGCAATGCGAAGGTCGATATGGTTATTTCGCCGGGGCGACAGCCACGGAACGGGTGGAGCGGCCACGGAACGGGTGGAGCGTGTTATGGCGTTTTATCGACTAGTGTTATCTGGACGACGGGTCGCATCGTCTGTGCGGTTTTTTGGCCCTGTTTTCCTTATAAACAGGGCATTGTGCAGTTTGTATGGTTTTTGGGCTCGGTTTCCCTTATAAACTGGGCAAAAAAAATATCAATGGAACGACAAGCCTCATGCCAGGTTTCAAAAAATAATTAAGGAATCTATAAAGATAAATTTGGGGACTTTCCCTACTGTGGCCCTTCCCTGGTGTGGCTGCCGTACGCCACGTAATGGACTAATGGGCGTCTTCCATGTCATCAGCTGCATTCGGATGAATCTCTAGGACAAAAGTTTCTTGCAGGGGTGGCCAGGCACAAAACGCTCATCACAGTTGTAGCATAAGCCTTGTTTACACCGGTGACGGTGTGCGGCGTGGTGGGTTTGCTGGAGTTGCTATTGTCACCTTTCCTGGGGGTGGTGCTGCTGGCATAGCAGGTGCGTCGAGCTCTGGGCATGGCTGGTGGACATCTTGTGCTAATTGCTGAATTGTCAGGGGAGTCCATTATGCACGGCGCTAGCAGGAGCGTGCCAAACTCATGGAGGTCAAAATAATTGAACCTGCTGCTTTGTCGAAAGGGGGTCATTGTGAGCAAGTAAGGACAGAAATTTCTCCCCATATTCTGTCACTGTGCCAGATTGCCGCATCCGTGCAATCTCGCCTAAAGGATTGCTTCGGATCGGTGGCCCAAAGCGCGGGTCACAGCATTGTTTAAATATGGGCCATGATGGCATACTCTCATCTCACTGCAGCTGCATATACCACTCTTGAGCGACGCCCACCATGTGATATGCTGCCAACCAAATTTTGAAGCCTCGTTCGTGCGATGTCCCCAAAAAAATTGATACCAAGATGTTGGGGGTGGGAAGTGATGGCCAGATATGTGGAAAGCTCGGTTGTTGCTGTTGTAGAGCGTACGACTGAAAACACGTCTGACACGGCTGTGGTGCATAGGGCTTTGTTGAGGGTGATGGCCCTGCAGCAAACTGCGGCACTATGACAGCAAAGGAAATTGCTGCGAGTACTGTGGCAGATTTACATGGGAGTCGCTACAACAACAAATGAGGCAAGCGTCTGGAGATCTATCGGTTTTATCACGAGGCCGTTGTCCAAGGCCTTGATGTGTATGTCAAGGGCTGCAAAATCCTCCTCTTGAGGATAGCCTCCTGCATTGTAGCCATGGCTGTGGCCATATCGCCATCAGTTGCTTTTTTCTGTCATCATCGGAAGACATGGTGGTTGGCTCTAGTACCGAGAAGTGTTGTGGACATTAGCACGTTGTCTCCCGGGAGTTAGCTAGGGAAGAGTTCATGAAGGGATGACTTCAATTTGGAAAGATGAGTTACATATAGGATTAGAAAAGTTTATTCGGAATAGTAAGGATTAGGAAATTACAACGCATCAAAAAATATCAATCAATCCAATCCCTCGAAGCCATGCCATCTGCTATCTTCTGTACGGCAGTTATCCCGTTGTGGGTCTAAGCCCACAACATTTGGTATCAGGGTCAAACACCATTGCTTTCGATGCCGTCATTCATGGAAAAATTCAAGACCTCCCTTCAACCCATCTTTGATAAATTCAAGACGCGTATGCTAGAGATCATCGTGGAGAAAAAAAGGAGGATGGCTGAAGCTTCTGTGACACAACCAGTGGCAGAGGCGCATGAAGAAGCAGCGCCAGAGGAAGAAGTAGTAGCGACACAGATGCAAATCAGCACAGCAGCGCAACTAGTGGCAACGGTACTGCAGCCAGGCAGCCAGGCGCAACAATACGAGAGGTGCAAATAGAAGTAGGAGTGGCAATGATCGTGATTGGAGAACAGCGTACATCGTCAGATCCACCAGCGGACAACCTGAAGCCGCACCTGTGGTGGCATTGGGTACAATGGAGGTGACGGCGTGACGCATGATTTGCCGGTACATGGAGCCGTGTGGGCAACAATACCATGGTTGCTAGCCTGCAGCTTGAGGACAAGCTGCTTGTCTCAGAGGGGAGTAGTGTTGTGGACAATAGCACGTTGCCTCCCAAATGAGAGTCAGGGAAGGAGTCGGCTAGGGAAGAGTTCATGAAAGGGATGACTTGAATTGGAATCAAGAAAGAGTTTCACGCCTTGGGTGTCAAGTTAGGAGGTATTATATATGTATCGGTCATGTAAGTTATCGAATCAAGAAAGAACAATCAATCTAATCTCTACCAAGTATTCTCTGATCCCAACTTATGTCTATCCAATCCCTCGCAGCCAAGCCGACTGGCTATCTTCTGCACGGTAGATATCCCGTTGTGGATCTAAGTCCACAACACTTTATCAAATAGCGGTGCTCTTTTTAATTTAACAGAACTGACAGACTTACATCCTCCAATCCAGTGAAAGGGCGGACAACGCCTCGTTCCCGTAGAGTCTTGTGGAAAGCTGAGAACTTCCATTTACAATGCTCGGTCCCAACAACATAAACAGGCTTCCTGTTAAAATGTGATTGGAAGTTAGTCATGCAACCTTGTATAGCAGGCTTCCCTCCTTCATGGAGGATACCTCTTGATGAAATGCAAAGGTTGGTACTTGCCAGAAGTCATGCAAATAGAAAAAAAAACAGCTTACCCTGTGCTGCAGGCCTCACTTAGCATACTTATCGAGTCTGCTGTTACCACAAAAGCATCAGCCCACGCAAGATGCCCCAGGTGTGGGTTAGGTTCTGCACAGATAAAACTGGATCAGCAAAAGTTGAACAACTTACTAAGAACATATGAGCTACTATTTTTTAGAATCTACCTTCCCCATCCCAAATATAGACCTTAGGATGTTCAGCAAACTCTTTAAATATAATATCAGAGACCTGCCAGCAGACAATAAAAAACAACTGTCAAGTTCACTATCTTAATGTAACAAACGACCAGATTAACAAACGATCTACCTTTTGTGGTGTTCTCCTAGAGAATGTGATTCTGACACTCCCACAGCTGTCTAGCACATTATCCAGTGAAGTTGTGAGCTGCCTGGCAAGGTCTACACCATATTTACAATTTCCTGAACATAAAAAAAACAAAAGTATTAGATTGCCTTGGATCTGAGCATGAAAATCAGTCACTCACCCAATACATAAACTGCAATCAGAGAATAATAAGTAAAGTATGTTTAAAGGCCAGCATGCATGTTGTTACTACTGCACAAGTTAGAGAGGGAAAAAATCATCCTAGATATCGTAATTCATAATAATGTTGCAAGATTAAACCTGCCGTTGGGAAGGGTATGGATGCACCTGTGCTTTGCCCACACCCGTACCCACGTTGCATCCCATCCATTTTTACCCTCCCCGTTTCTCCATTGCCAATGTAAAGTATGATCTAGCCATATCCATTGGGTATGTAGGTACGAATGCTTCATTAGCAGAACTGCCTAATCCACTGAACGGCAAGGAAATAAACCAGCGAGCTCGCCATTGGATGACCATGGGCATTCTCCACACCCTACTTACTTGTAATGGGTACAAAAATAGCTGCACGTACCCTACCCATTCTATATGGGCATGGACATGGTGAACGGGTATGAATACGCAACGGCAGGTTTATACAAGATGTACAGAAAGAAAAAGACCGTGGTTGTGCCCATGATTGACTAATAAACATGTCTGATTTACAAGCCCACCTCCCACCCCCGGCTTGTCAACCCTGAATTATTTGATGCATAAGTTCACTATAGGATTTGACAGGTCGAGTGCTGCACCAGGATTTGAAAGTATGTATCTAGGTGAACATATTGGATCTCATATTTATATTTTAAATGAAATCCAGCATAGCATGGTAAAATGGTATATCAGAATCAACAAATCAATATTTTTAGAGCAATGTCAAAGGTGTGGTTTCCATTTTAATCTACTACATGCTGTCCAGCCTACTTGTAAGCACAAAATAACTAGTTATCTAACTGAATGTTCCAACATTATTATAAATGTAACCATGTAAGTATTGCAGCTAGCTGATCCTGGATCTAGCCTTAATATCTTATGAAATAAAATCCAGGATAACATGGTAAAATGATACATCCGAATCAACAAATGAATATTCCATTAATCCTGGAGCTCCAAGAGAGAGAAAAACTTGGTGAGGAACGAAATTGTAAAAAAGCAACGAAAAGTTCATTATTTGTTTTTTGATGAAGGTAAGGTATCTTTCTTGCACCCCTTATCAACCAAAACAATCCCATAATTTTCTTCCTGCAAAAGCTACTAGTAACATACTTTCCCCTTTCTACAATTAAACAGAGATCAAATTTCCCTAGAGATAATCAGACAATAAAGCAAGCATGACAAACATGAGATCCTCAAAATTAAGAAAAGTGCTCCAGTTATTAAATATGCATTTGACTAAGGGGCGGCCCTAACAGTGGGGCGGGGGTGGCCGCCCTGTTGTGGAGCAGGGTACCACACTGCCCCACCGTCTCCTATGTGTAGGCGCCATTGACGTACACGTGCTTAGTTCGGGCCACGTTTTGGCGAAAAGCCCACAGCAGGTCACATCATAGTTGAGACCTAGCCCCCTTCTGGTTCTGTTCGATTCCCAAATGCAGCTCCACATGTGCTGCATCTGCACACGCTCACTGTTCGACTCCCAAACGCAGCTCCACCTGTGCTGCATCTGTGCTCAGTCCACCGCCGCTCAATGCAACAGCTCTGACCAACCACGGATGCCAAGCGAAGCAGCGCCCTTGCACACTGCTGCCAGCGATGCACGTGGAAGACTAGGCTGATTGGGAGGCACTGGCAGCAGAGGCGGGAGAGATCGTAGTGCAAGTGGCGACGACAGGCTCAATAAATCGCAAGCAGGCACGCGATGAGAGGGGAAACACTATTTTATTTCTTATGCTATGATTTAGATTCATAATTTTTCACGTGTTGCAGGTATCTCTTACAATACTGGGATCATATTATGGCAACCAACTGAGCAGTACAACTGTCAGGACTTCATATTCGTGGTTTCTAAGTATTTTTTTATGTTTTTTCATGTTACTGGTTGTTGTATTTCATAAATCCTAGAAACTGAATCTTTGTGCAATATCAAAGAGACATATTGGCATGTTTATATGCATACATACATATAATGGCATGTGCAATATCAAAGAGAGCAAGAGAGAGAAGGGGAGAGAACTACTCGTGGGTCCTCCAATGTTGACAATCAGCAAGGGCTTCGGTAAAGGGGCAAGTTCATCATGCCAGGCTATAGCAGCAAGACGTAGTGCAGCAGAATCGGCTTGGTGTAGTGCACCGACAGTAAGCACCTGAACTTCGAAAGTCCAGAATTAGAATGTCACATAAAAAAGCACGTGATTTTCCATTTATGAGTAATATGAGAGACTCATACCACATTCCTCCCAGGCGGTTCTTTTGGAGTAATCCATCTCCGGAACAGGTGTGGAACTTCTTTCTGCCCACTCGCAGTTAAAGCATAGTAATCATGACGAGGAGTGACCACCAAATCGAATCTATCAAGGCGGGATCTGGGGTGCTGTATCTGAAATTGAAAGAACACTGTCGGAATTAAATCAAGATTTATATGAAAAGTAGTTGGTTTATTTCTTCTTCTATGATATTAACAAAAAAAAGTGAGACCCAGAAAAATAATATTGAATACCACCTGAATGACAAACACATTTTCTGAAGCTAAATGTCTTATTGAACTTGAATATGATATGGTGTCCCAGCCACAAGCAACAACTAATGTTGGTCCCTCCCTGAAAGAAAAGTAAATCATCAACGTATCAAGCTTAGCATAGTTTTTGAAACAAGTTAGGCTATATGGATCCGAGACCTTCCAAAAACGTTAAAATAAGACCAAGAAGTAACAGTTCAGCACGTATGGTGAGCAACAACCGATTCCTATCTAGCATGTAGTTCTCCACTGCCCTAAGTGGCACAAGGCTGAACCTTACAGCCACAACAAAACATAAAAGCTATCCTAGTCTTGATTTGTGACGATAAAATCAATTAACACCAGTATCATAACAGAAAGTCCCAGATTTTCCTCCTTGAACCACATCGCACGCAATTACATAATTTGTAAATCTGTAGTATTGGTAATCCACATGTAATATGCCATGACACCAATCACGACGTGTAAGCAGCTCCAAAGGCTGACAATGTTCAAAATAAAACAGCAACACCAAAAGGAGACCGTAACACAAGCAAATTAGGTGATTTTAGTGGAATTCGTAAACAGTCATCATAACAAACCAGCTTTAACTAGACGCCAAAATGCAAGTGCCATTTACCATTTTGGTGATTCGATATGGCCATTGGAATAAAAAATCCCTAACACATGCTATTTCATACATATAAAAGGGGAATCAAGGCATAAAAAGGACATAAGTTGTTACTTGTCGAAAGTATCACGAGCCGTAGCCACGATCTTTTTGGTATCCACCTCCAGAACAGAAGACAACCCTACGTATCCGCCATTCAGGACTCGGTATGGCTTCCTCCCCTGAACCACTGGTGCAAACCTCGTGTTGCCAAAGAGCTGCCTGAGCACTTGGTCTATTAGCTTGTGTATGGAAATTGGGAGCAGGTGCAGCCACTCGTTGATCCCCCCACTCGGTCTTGTGACGCGCTGCAGGTCAAGCCCGAGACAAATTAACAAAAACTAATTTCGCAAGCACCTGATGCCTGAGATGGGCAATCGAGACAGAGCTCCAGGAAATTGGAAATGCGACGAAATAGAAGAGAGGGGTGGAGGTTACTGACGTAGAGGGTGAGGTGGTCCGCGAGGCCTAGGGCGCGGACGAGCCCGAGGCACTGGCTCTCGGTGCTGGGGGAGCCGCTGCCGATGACGACGGCACGGTGGACGACGTTGGCGCCGCCGCCGGTGAAGATCTCCGGGGTCTCCATTCCGGTGCCAGGGGGCTCGGGCAGCCGGATCGGCTTCATCGGGCTAGGGTTTGCGACCACTCCCTGTGCTTAGGAAGAGGATCTGCAGTTCGATTGCGGTGGAAATGAATTGCAGGCTTGGGACTTGGGGACGAGGATTCGCGGTGTCAGGGTTCGTGGTGTCGATTGTCGAGCAGGGCGGAGCAGCGGTTAGAGGCGTGTTTCGTTGGTCGCGAGGCCTCCAAACAAAAACCACTTTTGCTTCTGAATCCTTTGTACTGAAGTTTACGTTTTGTACTAAAACTGTTGTTTGGTCTAAAATGAACCATGAGCTTCTGAAAACGTCCATACCACGTTTAAATTTAAAATAATGTGGGACATGTAGCACAAAAAAGGGTAAAACACTAAATTTGTGGCGAATCTTGATTGGATGTCCCACTGAGTCAAAATCTCCATCGTAAATTTAAGAAAACTTTTGTGTGGCACATGTAGCACGAAAAATGATAGACCACTAATTTGTACCGGATCTTGATTGCATGTTCCACCGAGTCAAAATCTCCACTTGGATTGCCTCAAACCATCAGAGCACCCACAGCATCCCACTTTGTTGTCATCTGACTAATTTATGTTGTCCGCCTCTTGCACGACCCTCGAGCTTGTCTAACATGTCCACGACCCAACTCACCCGCGTCTCCAGCTCGTGTGCATCTCCAAACCTCCCTACCCGCTCATAAGCCAAGCTCATCGTTGTTGTCCACACTCGTTGGCATCATGTCATCATCGCTCTCACGAGAGGGATCTCATGGTCGATTCATACCAACATACTCGTCACTCAAGTTGGGCACGTGCAGGAATAAAATCTCCGAACGCTATAAACAACTTTTTCAAACCAAAATGAGTAAAACTTGGCACTTTATTGAAAATTCCAGAAACTAAACTAAAAACAAACTCATTTGTTACAACAAGAGGACACAAAGAAAATCACACATAAAAATAACCGGTTGCCTCCCGCAAAGCGCTTTCTTTATAGCCATATAGCTAGACTTCTTACTTGTTGTTTATTGAAGATGAAGCTCATGAGGGAGCCTGAACTTTGATGTGCCCTCTTTCTTGGGAAGTGTTCCATGCACTTCTTGTGTGGAAACTGAAACTTCATGTTCCCCTCTTTTGAATCAATGATGGCACCTGTAGTACGAAGAAAAGGTCTTCCAAGAATAATAGGACTAGAGGTTTTATTCCCCATGTCCATGATTAGAAAATCAACAGGCACAAAAGTCATATGTAACTCTACCATGACATCACTTACTTTTCTAAAGCATGTTTAATAGAATCATCAGCATGTGCAAGTTCAATAGAGCATTTTTCAAGATTTTTCAATTCAAGAATTTCATATAGTTCTTTAGATAAAACAGAGACACTAGATCCTAGATCAAGTATGGCATGGCGTGTCACTTTTCCAATAGTTACTAGTACTTTGGAAATCCATATATCCAAGCTTAGGTGGTACCATAGCCTCTTGGTTGTACCTAGCAATCTTTTCTTTCAAGACATGATTAGCAATATAGGAACCAAAACCAGCTCGGTTGGTGTTGATGGAAGGATCACTTGCAAATTTTTGTAAGATAGATATTAATTCATGCAAGCTACAATTTTCTAAGTCAAGCAATGAATCCTTGACTTCACTAAGCATTTTAACTTCCTCAACTTCTCTCTCTTTCATTACCCCAATAGATTCTTTAGCAACTCTCTCTTGCTCATGAATGTGTTCTCAAGATTTATTGATAACCTCTTGGCAATATTTAATTGTTTTCTCATGTTTTTGGTTGTAATGATGCTCTTTAATGATGAGACTTCCTTAGCAAGTTGATCTACTTTTTCAAACAAAGAATCTTGTTTTTCAAACTTAGAGATAAATTCCTTATTAAGCTCCTTTTGCGTAGACATAAAATATTTAATGGTGTTTTCCAAATCACTAGAAACATTACCACTAGAAGCATATTTATTTGGCACATATGGGGTTTATTATAGGAGTTATAATTGTTGTTACCATACCCATTACTACCATAGTTTCTAATGAAGTTGACATCAATATTTTCAGAATTATTACCAACTAGTTCTTGCAAAGGAACATTTTCAACATTAGGTTTATTAAGCAAAGAAAGAATAGTATCCATTTTAGATGACAAATCATTTGTTTCTTCAATAGAGTTTACTTTCTTAGAAGGATTAGGTGCTCTATCAGTATGCCATTGACTATAGTTTTGCAAAATGCTTTCCAATATATTCTTAGCTTCTACTATAGTTTTTCCATAAAAGCACCTCCAGCAGCAGAATCAAGTATATTTCTAGACATGTAGTTTAAACCATTGTAGAAAGAGTGTAATATGGTCCATTCATTAACCCCATGTGATGGACAAGTTCTAAGCATAAGTTTTATCCTATCCCAAGCCATAGCAACATGTTCATTTTCATTTTACCTAAAAGAAAGAATGTTGTTTCTATTTTGCAAAATTTTAATAGGAGGATAATATTTCTTAATGAAACTTCTTTTAGATCATCCAAGAATTAATACTACCAGATGGCAATGAATGCAACCATTCTTTAGCTTTTCCTCGAAGTGAGAAAGGAAATAACTTCAGTTTTAGGATATCACTTTCCACATTTTTAAACTTTTGCATGTCACATATTTCAACAAAATCATGAAGATGCATAGAGGCATCCTCCATAGCACTACCACCAAATTGTTTCCTAGTTATCAAGTTCAACAAACTAGGACTTACTTCATAACTATCAGCTTTAATCTCAGGTGTGGCAATAGCTCTAGTAATAAATTGATCATTAGAAGTGTTTGTGTAGTCACACAACTTAGTTCTTTCTCCCATTTTAGCAAGTTTTTATGTATTTTTTTAATTTTTTATGCAAAACTGAAAATAAAATAACACTAACAAATGCAAACCGAATTAACAAATGCAACACAAAATGCAAAACTGAAAATAAAATATGCAAACCGAAATATAAAATACAAGACAATGACAAAACAAAATAAATTGCTTTGAAGGTAAAGATGGATAAGATGATGCTCACGTAGGTGCAACCTCCCCAATCTTAGGTGTTAGCACAAGTTGGTGATGTTGACTTTGTTGTGAGATGGACGCAGAAAACAAAGTTGATGCACACCCTTGGATAAATCTCTTCGGCTATGATTCCCCGGCAACGGCGCCAGAAAACAGTCTTGATACCCGTAGATATGATAGCCTTCAGTAGCTGACGACCCACAAGTATAGGAGGTGTATCGTAGTACTTTCGATAAATAAGAGTGTCGAACCCAACGAGGAGCAGAAGGTGTTGACAAGCAGTTTTGATATGGAATTCACTGTAAATACTAGCAGACAAGTTTTTAGGGGTTTTTGATATAGCAGATAAATAAAGTACAAGTAAATAAAATGCAGTAATAATAATTGCATCGAGTGGCCCAATCCTTTCTACAGCAAAGGACAAGCCGGTAGGTTTACTTATGATGACCAAACGTTCTTGAGGACACACGGGAATTTCGTCAAGTGCTTTCGCTTCATATAGTTGATTAATCTTCATTGTTTTGATAAGTGTTGTGCGGGTGAACCTATGCTAATGCACCGCCCTTCCTAGGACTAATACATACTTGTGATTAAATACAAGAAAGTAATTAAGATAAATCTAACCACAGCCTTAAACTCAGAGATCCTGCTATCCCTCATGCATCGATATACCAATGGGGGTTTAGGTTTCTGTCACTCCGGCAACCCCACAATTGGCAACCGAATACACAATGCATTCCCCTAGGCCCATAAAGGTGAAGTGTCATGTAGTCGACGTTCACATGACACCACTAGAAGAATAACACCACAACTTAAACATCAAACCATTAAATATTACTCAACATAATTCACTACTAACATCAAGACTTCTCCCATGTCCTCAAGAACTAAACGAACTACTCACAAGACATCATATGGAACATGATCAGAGGTGATATAATGATGAATAACAATCTGGACATAAACCTTAATTCAACGGTTTCACTCAATAGCATCAACCACAAGGAGTAATTAACACCGGGAAAGCTTCCCCTATGAACTAGACACTAGTACAGAACGACACATCGGAAACGGGCCAAAAACCCCTTCGGAAACGGAGAAAGGGTCCGTGTCCCCGCTTCCGATACTGATGTGAAGGCCCTCATCGGCAACGGTGGCGGAACACCGTTTCCGATGTGAGAAAATTTCGGCATCGGAGCCTCCGGCCCTCCGTTACCAATGTGTGACCATTTCGGCAACGGAGGGTTTTGTCCTCCGTTACCAGTGTGGTATCATGTCGGCAACGGCTATTTCTGTTTGCCCGTTTCCGATGTCTAATTGCAAGCTAATAGTAATTAGCTGCGCTTGCACGCCCGTGCTACAGAAATTATTTAGCAGACATTCAGCAATACAAGTTTACAACAATCATATATGAACACAAAGTTTACAGCAAATGTTGGAATACAAGTTCACAGCTATTGCTACAAATACAAAGTTTTCAGCCATTGTTCGGAAAAAAGTGGACACAATTTAAAGAAGTTACATCACAATGGTGACAACAATTGTTTTGGAAAAATCTATAGTCTCACCAGCGAGAATGCCGGTATGGACAGGTGAACAAATGCCGAATAGGATCTCATGATCATGGAATAGGGACGCGTAGTTTTCCCTCCTTGCTTATGACGTGTGTAAGGACGAACCCAGCAAACTTGCCTCTCAGCTGCGTAAGAACATCCTCCTTCAAAGGTGCACGTCCCATTCCACCTATAAGCTGCAGGCAGATTCTTAGTTAGGTATCTTTCGTCATGTATGTCTACAAATATTGTTAGGAAACATGAATTGTTGATGATGTCGTGGATTACTAACCGAATCGAGGCTTGGCAGACTTTTCGAGGTGGGAACGACTTTCAATATTGCATTGCACACATAATACCCACAAAGATTTGTACCAGATGGTTGCTGAGGGCACTGTAATGTTGGTGACAAAATCGCTCACTTAGTTTGGTTTGCTAGCAGGTATTTGTGAAAACTAGGAATAAAGTAGCAACTGTTACCGGGTCAACTGTTACGTCACTCAATATGTCCCCCTGTTCTCCTCTCTTGGGCAACGGTCTCTTGGTTGTCGTCAGGTACTTTTCGAACACACTACAAAAGTAATGAGTTGGCGGATAGAAAAAACAACACGTGAAAGTTAAATCATAAAGTAAACTAGGGAACGATGTAATACCTGTTCAAGAATTTCTTCAAGATTGTATAATCCACCCTTCCAAGTAGGGAATCTATATACAATACCTTGTTCTGTTTAGGAATGATGACAGCTAAGATCCAGTGAAAACTGCAAAGGAAAATAACAAACTTACGCCTGATGGTAAGGAAGCAGGATGTACAGATAATTTTTGTCTTCATAAACTTACTCCTGATTGTAAGGAAGCAGGATCAACTCTTTGTCTTGATAATGAGTCAACGCCTTCACAGCATAGTCGAATGTAGTTTCGTATTGATTGCTGCAGAGGTTCGGGTAAGCGATAACAGCCGGGTCAAGGAAACCTACCGGTTCTTTCCTGCGGTTGCACTCGAATACCTGGCTCCTAAGTACAAGAAAGAGAATAGTTAGCATGTACTGAACAGAAGAAAGCTATTAAAATGTGAAAAGTATTTGTAAGGCACATACAATGTGAACAAACGCATGAACGTGCCATCAACAGTATTCAGGTTGAAAACTTGGAACATCTCTGAAAACTCCCAGCCATAAACGCCATCTTGGACGCCGTAAAAATCCTCTTTCCTGATACTGAAGTTAATCATATCCTCATTCTCTTCACAATATTGGAGGTACTTTTCATGAAGCTTCTGGCAAGCCACGCCTGATCTTTGTAATCCATCTTTAGTCAACAATGGCTGTCCACACGTATTTGGGGCAACTTTGCACCTCTGCATCGTATTTCTTACCCAATTCTTCGTCATCTAGGTATTGGTCCTCGTAAATCGGTGCAGTACTTTTTTTATTTTTAGTGGTCTTGGGCTTGGGCTTGGGCTTGGGCTTGGCTTGGGCTTGGGCTTCATCGGGGTTCTATTTATCGGGGCCATCTTGGCATTGTCCTTCGCCCGGATGGGTGTGGTGCCTCTACGCGTCCGAAGAAGTTGGGGCGGAGGCGGAGGCGGCAGATGAGCCTGCTGTGGCTGAGGAGGCAGGGACGGCAGTTGAGCCTCCTGTGACTGAGGCGGAGGCGGCAGATAAGCCTGCTGTGGCTGAGGCGGAGGCGTAGGCAGTGTTGGTGTAGCTTCAACCAAGTTGGTGGTGTTGTTCACCACAAGGGCAGTAGGTGAGTTACCATCGACAGGCGGTGTTGGTGTAGCTTCAACCAAGTTGGTGGTGTTGTTCACCACAAGGGCAGTAGGTGAGTTACCATCGACAGGCGGTGTTGGTGTGGCTTCACAATTCTGTGCAACCGTTGTATCTTCAACTGCTTGTTCTCTGGAAGGCTGTTTGGCCCCAATATCAAGGAGGAGCTGTGCTGAACGGAGTAGGCCTTCAGACGACGCCATCTGTCGAGAAGCTGTTGAGGTGGATGGCAGGGCACTGAGAAGAGAAATCTCCTTCTTGGGCCACTGTACGTATCTCAGCCTAGCCTGGCCCAAGCTTTGTACGTCTGCATCGACGCGGGTGTTAAATAGCAAGATGCCTTCGAAGCCAGGCATGATCTTGTCCAGAAAGCACATTGCAAAACCTGGCTTTAAGGGCACACCATCCACTTGAGGTACCACATCGGTAGGTGGCTGAACCATACCTAGTGCTGCCACCAGGGGATGATGCGTCATCACGGTTACAGGCACATGTAGTTTGCATCTCTCCGGGCTCGTGATGTCGTCCACAGCATATTTGCCGGTGTCTACAAGACCATCAACCGACAATGATCCACAACTACTCCTGGCTGTAGGGCACTCCCCCCGGTGGGGATCAATTAGGTGACCGTCTCGAATATGCTTAACGATATTGGCTGTAATATTTGTCTCTAGTGCTTTCATTTGAGCGTCATGTCTGGCCTTTTTCATTGCCTGCCTTTCAGCCTGGTCTATCGCGAAAGCCTTCTTGTGGCCAACATGGGTGCCGTACGTCCGAGCCCGACCAGAGGCCTCAGGCGTAGCCAAAGCTTTTGAGAGAATGTCATCTTTCCCTCGTGCCACAATCTCTCCGCTGTCCCTTTTATTTTTCAGCTCCAACTGGAGATAAGACAAGTAGTACACTGAATTCAGTACACAAGGAAATATTGTGTCAGTTAAGGAGGAAACAACTTAGGTTATATATGGTTATTACCATTGTTTTATGTAACTTTTGGGTCTCGGGGTGAGTTATAACAAGTTCACCAACTTCGTTTGTTTTAGACCTCGCCCTCAAGAAGTCTCGTGCCCGTTCACCTTCAAGATCAGAGTAAGGAACCGTGCCCCCTGAAGCAACTGCTTCTTCATCCTGTTTTCTCCATATGGGCTTCGAACCAGCATATCCAAGAACCCCCATATTGTGGGGATGCTTGTTTTTACTGATGAGGGCGCTGCCGGCTTTACTCTTTGTTAGGAACTCCTCCGTCCTCCTATACTTCTTGAACTCCTTCCAGTCGTCAGGTTTAATGAAGGGGTATACAAGTGTCGCATCCCGATTTTTCTTCTGGAATTTGGAGTACAGACGGTGCCTGAAGTTACGGAACGAATCCTTTGCTTTAGAAAGAGCAGCAGCTTGAACTGCAGGCTTCCATTCCTCATTTGCGAGCTGGAACTGGCTCATTATGGCGTTGACGATGAAACTCTTTTCTTCTGGAGTGACTTGACTCCAGTCGTCAACCGTAATGGGGACCTTTTCCCTGACTACACACCCACACAATGTCTTAAATTTCCTATGTGCCTTGACTGGTTTCAACGGGGCACCAGTTTTCTTGTCAATCATCTCCACTGTAAATGTTCCTCTTGGCTTTAGGGTTGGTTTTCTAATTCCTCGACCCCTTTGTTTCATGATAAACTGATCCTGCTGCGAGGATGAGCTCGAGGACCCTTCATCACCAGACGACAGCTCTGAATAACAGGTGAATAATAGAAGGTGGATCTCAGCACTAATTAAAACTAAAAGGTCCGACTTTACAGTGTGTAATACAGTTAATCAGCACAACTAACCTGTCCCAAGTGTGTCTCCGGCATGTATGAGGTCGCCGCTGTCTGCCCCTTCCTCTATTGCGGGCAAATCTGTGGCGGCAGCAGCTCCGGGAGCCAAATCAGTGGAGACGGCGGCCAAATCTGTGGCGGCCGCATCTCCGGGAGCCAAATCAGTGGAGACGGCGGCCAAATCTGTGGCGGCCG
The DNA here is from genome assembly GCA_947311845.1 of Poa pratensis. Taxonomy (NCBI): domain Eukaryota; kingdom Viridiplantae; phylum Streptophyta; class Magnoliopsida; order Poales; family Poaceae; genus Poa; species Poa pratensis. Next base: position 38,852,596 of record CAMZMU010000107.1, read on the forward strand.
CATTCGGGAGCCTGAGGGGGGGCATAGAGCCCACCCTCTGGGCGTCTTCGCTGACCACGGCGTCGGCGCGACGCCGTCGTAGCCTGGAGCTGCCCCGCGGCGTGGGTTGGGGGACGGCCAGGGAAGCCGTCTGCGCCGCAAGGGCGGCCCGAGTAGTCCGCATAATGAACTCAGCTGAGAGGGTGGGTTGGGGACGGCCAGGGAAGCCGTCTGCGCCGCAAGGGCGGCCCGAGTAGTCCGCATAATGAACTCAGCTGAGCGCGAGTACGCCGCCGGGGGTGGTTTGAAGACGGTGAGCGGGGGGAAATGCGAGGGGTGGTAGGTTGGTCCCATAGTCTAAGTCTGGAAGTAGGGTTTGTCACATCGGCAACGGTGCATTCAAAAAAACCGTTGCCGATGTGGTATAAATAATTATATTTCGGAATTTGAATAAACGTAGCGTTTACGGTTGAAAATTAATTAAGAAATAAAACAGCACATTACTTTGCCAATTAAGAAATACAATTATCACTTTAGGGTACAAATTAATTTGCTCATTCTTCGTCCTCCTCTAGTAAAACTGGATCAACCTGAATATTTCCTTTGTAAATTGCCCCATCGGAGTGATCATCTCTTGCGTAAAAGCCATCTCCAGGAGCCTGTCGGTCATTGATCTGTATGCGTTCTCCAGTTGCTGGCAAGTCTCATACTGGTTGTACTCTTCTTCATCAGTAACGTCATCCACCCCAAATCTTCCTTTTCCCATTCATCACAACATGGCAATTTTTATGTAGTAGGTCTTTGACATAGAAGATCTGGGTGGCTTGGGTAGCTAAAACGAAAGGTTCATCTTTGTATCCCAATTCGTTGAGATTGACATATGTAGTGCCGTACTGGTCAACTTTCGCATGACCCAGTTTGACCCATTTGCATTTAAACAATGGAACCGTGAGTAATGTATCGTACTCAGCTCCCAAATCTCCTCAATTACTCCATAGTACCAATCCTTCCTCCCATTCGGATCTACCGCTTCCACTTTAATAGAGCTATTCTGATACATGGTCTTGTTGTCTCTATTCTTTGTATAAAAGGTGTAGCCATTCAGGTCATATGCTTCCCATTTATGAACCGTAAAGTTTGGCTTTCTTGCCAAACTTTTTAAAGTCTCGTCATCATCTCCGACACAATTCGTCATCAGCCAATCAGCGAATCTCTGGTTGTGCAGTTTCAAGACTTGTGCTTCCTTCTGATTCTCTGTCAAGCCTCGGCCTCCTAGCTCAATTCTAAGTAGATCCTTGTGAGCATCCACATATGGTGTAACGACTGCAAGGTGCTGCAATACGTACAAATGTGCTTTCTCAAATAATTCACACTCTGGCCAACATGATTTATCTTTCATTAACCCTTTTCCATCTAGCCTCCCCTCATGCCTGGACAGAGGCACCCCGATAGGTCGGTGGCCATCCATGTAGCTGATGAAATACTCAACCACCTCCTCCGAAAGATATCCTTCAACGATACTTGCCTCTGGCCGATACCTGTTACGGACGTAGTGCTTGAGTATACCCATGAAGCGCTCGAACGGATACATAGTGCGCAGATACACTGGACCACATTGCTTTATCTCATAAACAATGTGTACAATTAGATGGACCATTACGTCGAAAAAGAAGGGGGGAAGAACATCTCCAGCTGGCAGATAGTCTTCACAACATCTTCTTGCAATCTGTCTAATTTGAATGGATCTATTACCTTCTGGTATATAGCGTTGAAAAAATCACATAACCTCATGAGAGCCTCTCGAACGGGTTTAGGCAACATATTTCTAATTGCCACAGGGAGCATCTGTGTCATCATCACATGGCAGTCATGTGACTTCATCCCCATCAGTTTCTTTTCTTCAAATGACACCAGAGTCCTGATGTTTGCGCAGTATGCTGACGGAACTTTATATCATACAAGAATTGCAAGAACTCCTTCAACTCTTCCTTCGATAACTGGTAGCAAGCAGGTGGGAGGTACCACTGCCCATTAGGCTTCTCTTGTGGCTTCAACTTTTTCCTTTTATATTTCAATGCAAGAATATCCAGCCGTGAATTCATACCATCCTTCGTTTTATCCTTGTTATTCATTACACATCCAAGAACGCTTTCAGTTACGTTTTTCTCGACATGCATGACATCGATGCAATGTTGAACGTCCAGATATGCCCAATACTTCAATGCCCAGAAAACCGATCTTTTCTTCCACACTGCCTTCTCACGAGATTGGGGTTTCTTCCCCTTACCAAAAATAGTGTGTACATCCTTCGTCTGGTCATCGACATCCGCTCCTGAAAATGGTTCTGGCGTGTCATCGTCTCAATCGTATTATCGAACGGGGCCTTCAATTACGATACGGGTGATTCTTTGCCAAAAACCTTCGGTGCCGCATGTACACTGTCTTCCTTGAATTCGGCAGCCAAAGACTTTTTGTTCTCTCTTTGCAAGTGACACATGCAAAGGATCCCTTCAAACTCTGCCCTGACAAGTTCGCAAGTGCAGGATAATCTTGAATGGTCAGAAACAACATTGCTCTGAGATCAAACTGTTCTCTCTTGAACGCATCATACATTCTTACCCCATCCCACAGTACTTGTAGTTCTTCGACAAGTAAACTCAAGTAAACATCAATGTCATTCCCAGGTTGTTTTGGTCCTTGAATAAGCATCGACATCATGATATACCTCTTCTTCATGCACAACCAAGGAGGAAGGTTATACATTGCTAAAAGAACTGGCCAAGTGCTATGTCTGCTGCTCATGCTGCCAAAAGGATTCATTCCATCTGTACTTAGTGCAAACCTTACATTTCTGGGGTCCCTGCCAAAGACTGGGAACTCATAATCGATAAGCCTCCACTGTGGTCCATCAGCCGGGTGTCTGAGCAGTCCATCTTTTTCCTTTTATCGGCATGCCAACGCATCAGCTCTGACTGCTTTGGGTCTGCATACATACGCTTCAATCTGGGTATTATTGGCAAATACCACACAACCTTGTAAGGGACTCCCGTTGTGACCTCATCCTCGCCCTTGTCTCTGTCTTTTGCTAGGTTGCGTTTGTAACGAGGAAAGTTACATATGGGACAACGCCGCATATTTTCATTTTCCCCTCGGTAGAGAATACAATCATTCTTACAAGCGTGTATCTTCACGTACTCGGCTGGAATGGGGCAGATCACCCTCTTGGCATGGTATGTGTTCGCTGGCAAGTCATTTCCAGGTGGAAGTAATAATGCGACAAGTTTTAACAGCTTTGTGAAGCTCACATCGGATGTACTACTCTCTGCCTTGTATTTCAACAATTCTAGTGTCGCATCCAACTTGCTGAGCTTGCATTCCGGATACAGAGGTTTCTTCGAGTCCGCCGACTGAAGAGGAAATTCTTTATCTCATCATTACCTTCCATATTATTCTCCAAATCATTGATCATCTGTTCTAGGTTTTTTTGTGGACCATCGGCTCTGGTTTCATCTGGATGCACATCATCATCAGCGTTGCCCAAACCATCTCTGGCATTGACTTCATGATTATCGTTGCTCAAATCATCACGGTTGTCGGCAAAGATTGCTGGTTGTTGTTCACCGTGTTTTGACCAACATGTGTACGATTCCATAAATCCCTCAAATATGTGTTCTTCTATCGTTTGTCTTCTAGGCCACAAGACTTCATTCTTACAGATAACACAAGGACAAAACATCTTCGATTCATTACTTTCTAGCATGTGTTGCGAAGCCCTGTCCAAGAATTCAACCACACCTTGTGAGAATTCAGAACTCGTGCGACAACCGTACATCCATGCTCGATCAAGATCCATCTAGTAAAATGGCAAACTACATATGTAAGATTTATACTCCGCGCTCCTAAATCAAAATAATTAAAAAAATAAGTAGTAGGTTTTCGGGTTATACCACCGCCCCAGTAGCTGTGGAATCGGGCCCAAGCTTCCCTGCGCTGCCTCTCGACGGGCAACCAACGCGCTGCCTCTCGACGCCGGCAACCACGCGCTGCCTCTCGACACCGGCAACCACCGCGCGCGTATCGACGCCCGCAGCACAGATGTAAGATCTAGACTCCGCCTCCGCCGCCGCCGCTCCTATCTTTCAGTCTTATGGGAATCTCCGCACTGGCTAACTCGACACCACGCATAGCGTTAGGTCTGGATGGAATCATCGGATACGGTCATCCATATTAACCGTTTACACTAATGAAAATAATGCATACGGACACGAAAATATGTCCGTTGCTCATATAAAGCAAACGGTTGCGGAAAGCACAACCGTTGCCGATGTGTCGCGGGTCGTGGGAGGATAGCCCTCGCGGGCGGCTTTTTTCGCGCGGAAGGCTCGATTCTCCGTCGCCTAACTCCTGCTGTTTCCATAGAGGGGTATCCGATGTGTCGTTCTGTACTAGTGAGACAAGATTCAACCCTAGATGTTACAGCGGAACGGAGTGGAGCGGCGGAGATGATGGTGCTGGCGGTGGAGATGATGATGATGATCCCAATGAAGTCCAGCTCGATGACGGTCGACGATTTCCCCTCTCCGGGAAGGAATTTCCCCGGCAGATTTCTCCCTGCCGGAGAGCTTTTCTCTCTCTGGTGTTTTCCGCCTCGTGGAGGCGGCGGAATATTTCCTCGACGTCCCCCTAGGCTTAGGGTTTCCTGGGGTGATGTACACGAAAGGGGCTGGCAGAGGTGGGCCAGGGCCTCCTCATCCTCACCACGTGGCGGCGCCAGCAAGGTGGGTGCGCCACCACATGGTGAGGGCCCATGGTGGCCCACCTTGGCCCCCTTTTGGCTGCCTCCGGCATCTGACAAAATAGGAACTTCTGGATATTTTCCTCGAATTATTGATCTTCAGAAATATGGTGTCTTGACGGTCCTTTTTCAGCAGAAATCTGACTCCGGTGTTTAATTCTCCAATAATCATCAAACATGCAAAATAGGTAGAATAACATAAGTATCATCTCTAAATATGAAATATATCAATGAATAACAGTAAATTATGATATAAAATAGTGATGCAAAATGGACGTATCAACTCCCCCCAAGCTTAGACCTCGCTTGTCCCCAAGCGAAAGCTGAACTCAGTAAACAAGACCACAGGTTTATGGAGTGAAGTGTCGATAAACAAAATACGGACAAGAAGCATCACATTTATTAATACACAAGTCATTCTAGACAGCAACTTCCCTTCATATAACTTAACTTGAAACAAGTAAAGGGAGTCACAATAAGGTGCATAGAGAAAATCATAATTGGTGATGGCAAACTTTGTTCTTGGTCAGAGAACAATTAACAATTGTACTTATCTTTCGAGCAGAGTCTTTATACTAGAGCTTATATTGCAGAACTTACATGCTCAATCATAACAATCTCTTTACAGTCATTGATAACTTTCAAAGTTATATTCATTCAGATAAAAGCTTTGTGCTACACAAGGAAACATAAAAGACATGATTGAAAATATCAACATATAGATGGTTGGATCACAACAACTCAAATGCTTGCTTGAGATAGAAGGGAATAGGTTTACTGACTCAACATGAAAGTAAAAGATAGGCCCTTCGCAGAGGGAAGCAGGGATGAAATCATGTGCTAGAGCTTTTAAGTTTTGAAATCATATAGAGAGTATAAAATAAGTTTTAAGCTATGTATGTCGTTGTCAACGAATGGCAGTGGGCACTCTATCCCCTTGTCAATCAGACTTTCAAGAGCGGCTCCCATGAAGGACGTTATTTCTACCCAAGGGTAGATCATCCCTCTTCTCTTTTGTTTACACATGCATATTTATAAATTGGTATGACACTCCTCCCAACCTTTGCTTACACAAGCCATGGCTAACCGAATCCTCGGGTGCCTTCCAACAATCACATACCATGGAGGAGTGCCTATTTGATAATGTTTAACACTTTGAAGTTTGCTTTTGATAAATCATTGGCAAAACATGTGAAGAGAATCAAGTGGTTATAGTTATAATTAATTGGGACTGGGCACCCCATTTGCCAGCTCTTTTTGCAAGTTTTTTGGTGTAGTCTGTCTGACAAGTTAAATAGAGAACAACCCACATACTTCCTCATGAGCTAGTAAACAGTGACACAAATGAGAGATATAAGTTTTTGAATAATTAAAGGAGCACATGAAGTATTTACTTGGAGTGGCAGGAAATACCACATAATAGGTAGTTATGGTGGACACAAATGGCAATGGTTTGGCTCAAGGTTTGGATGTATGAGAAGCATTCCCTCTCGATACAGGTTTTTGGCTAGCAAGGTTATGTAGCAAGCATAAGAGTTGAGGATACAAACAAATATATATGTAGTAAAACAATCATGCAATCTTCCTTGGAAGCAAATAATTTTAACTTGAGAATACTAAGCTTATGAGCCAACAAGAAAGAAAGATCATGGAATAATTTATCTACATGCACTTCCCTCTCTCTACTTAAGCCTCAAAGTATTGTAACTACTGACCAATGCTAAGTTTGCCAAAACCAAAAAGATTTACTTGATGCTCCCAAAGTGGTACCAATACTAATGACAAGATTATCAACATGAAAGAAATTGCAAACTAAAATAAAGTATGCAGAAAGTAAATGATAAAACTTCTCATTAATATTCCATAACGGCAACTCACACCAAGGGATACATAGATAACCAACTAAAAGAGAGATACTTCCACACTGCAAACCATCCTATAAGATAACTTCCCTACTCACGATATGACTCTATTGAAAGGTAAAAGGTAAAGATAATGGTGTGATACCGCGGCACTCCCCCAAGCTTGGAACAAGCCAAGGGGATGCCAATACCAATGATGAATTACTCCTTCGGCGGTGGTGGTGTGAGACGGCTTGGAGCGGGGTCAGGAAACGCTCCAGCATTCGGCGAAGCCTGATGTTCTCATCTTGGAGTATTTCCACCTCCATCTTCAGGACTCGATACTGATCACAGAACTCATCAGTAACTCGAAGGGCTTCAGTTACCGCCGGGAAAGAGCTGAAATCTGGAACAGGTGGTATCGCTCCCTGCAGTTATGAGAAAAAGCACGTTGAGTGTTAACCGATCCCACAAAAGTGGGCTTGTTGGACTTTGATCCTGCAGCTGGCTGTCCCCTTCTTGCAGATGACATCTTCTTCACTTCCTCCTGACGCTCTCGTCCATGTCCTTGCGTCTTGCCGTGACTCTTTCCTCATCCACCCATCCAACGAAAGTTCCCCGATCAAGGTCTCGGAGAAGTTCACGTTGGCGACACAGCACGTAGTCTTCCGAGGGAACCTTGGGACGACATCTGGACAGAAACAGATCGAAACAAAGACACGACGAAAAGGCGATATAGACCTCGGGGGTTCCGGGGATTATATAGCAAAAAGTTTTACAACAAAAGGAAGGTACAGGAGAAAACCTGGTCGGAGACGGGCTCCGAGGCGCCCTCACCACGTGGCGCCGGCCAGGGGTGGGCCCACGCCACGGCATGGTGAGGTGCCCTCGGGCACCTTTCTACCCGGTTTGGTCTCTTAATTTTCCATATTTAAAATAAATAACAAAAATATCTATTGGAAGGTTAAACGCGAACTTTTTCTTACCGAAACTGTTACCTATTCGAAAACAGACTCTGCAGTCCCCTGAATTTGCTTTTCAATGAAAACTTCCGGAGTCACCACTTGAATAGTATCAACATCTTCATCATAAGGATCTCCAGAAATATAATGTTTGAGTCTTTTCCATTCACCACTTGTGTAGAGTTGTTTTAGTGAAGCAATCTTTATTGCACCTGAACGATATACCTCCACAATAACAAAAGGTCCTTCCCATTTTGAGAATAATTTTCCTGCAAAAATCTGAGACGAGACCTATACAATAGAACTTTCTCACCAACATTAAACTCTCTTTAATAATTCTCCTATCATCCATTTCTTAACTTTCTCTTTAAAAAGTCTAGCATTTTCATAAGCCTCACTTCTCCATTCATCTAAAGAACTCAAATGAAGCAACCTCTTTTCACCAGCTAGCTTAAAGTCTCTATTAAGTTCCCTCACTGCCCAATAAGCTTTGTGTTCTAATTCTAGAGGCAAGTGACAAGCTTTACCATAAACCATTTTAGGAGACATACCCATAGGGTTTTTATAAGCAGTTCTATAAGCCCATAAAGCATCATTTAACTTACTAGCCCAATTCTTTCTAGATTTATTAACAGTCTTTTGCAAGATAGATTTAATCTCTCTATTTGATAATTCTACTTGCCCACTAGTTTGGGGATGATAAGCTGAAGCAATTCTATGATTAACACCATATTTAGCAAGGGTCTTTCTAAAACCACCATGAATAAAATGAGAACCTCCATCAGTCATAAGATATCTAGGCACACCAAACCTAAAAAATAACATCTTGAAGCATTTTTAAAGAGGTCTCACCGTCAGCACTCTTTGTAGGTATAGCTTCTACCCACTTAGTAACATAATCAACAGCAACAAGTATATGAGTATTACCTTCTGAAGGAGGAAAAGGACCCATAAAGTCGAATCCCCAACAGTCAAATGGTTCAATAACAAGAGAATAATTCATAGGCATTTCATTACGTCTAGAGATATTACCAACTCTTTGACATTCATCACAAGATAAAATAAACTTTCTTGCATCTTTAAAGAGGGTAGGCCAATAAAAACCTGATTGTAGAACCTTTTGTGCGGTTCTATCTCCAGCATGATGTCCTCCATAAGCACTACCATGGCACTTTCTCAATATCTCTCGTTGTTCATGTTCTGGAACACATCTTCGCATAATGCCATCTACTCCTTCTTTATATAAATGTGGGTCATCCCAAAAATAATGCCTCAAGTCATAAAAGAATTTCCTTCTTTGCTGAGCTGAAAAGGTTGGAGGCAAGTACTTGGAAACAATAAAGTTAGCATAATCAGCATACCAAGGACTATCTCGCGAACTTACCCTTATTGCAGCCAACTGTTCATTTGGAAAACTATCATTAACAGGAATAGGATCATAAGCAATGTTTTCCAATCTAGACAAATTATCAGCAACAGGATTTTCAGCACCTTTCCTATCTACAATATGTAAATCAAACTCTTGCAAAAGAAGCACCCATCTAATAAGCCTAGGCTTAGCATCTTTCTTTTCCATAAGGTACCTAATAGCAGCATGATCAGTATGAATAATGACTTTTGAATCAACAATATAAGGTCTAAATTTGTCACAAGCAAATACTACAGCTAGGAACTTTTTCAGTAGTTGCATAATTCTTTTGAGCAGAATCAAGAGTCTTACTAGCATAATGAATAACATTCAACTTCTTATCTATCCGCTGTCCAAGAACAGCACCAACAGCAAAATCACTAGCATCACACATAATTTCAAAAGGTAACGTCCAATCAGGTGGTTGAACAATAGGAGCAGTAATTAAAGCCTTCTTCAAGAGTTTCAAAAGCTTCCTTACAATCATCATCAAAAACAAAAGGTACATCTTTTTGGAGAAGATTAGTAAGGGGCTTTGAAATTTAGAGAAATCTTTAATAAACCTCCTATAGAAAAC